>JAUCMU010000104.1:12056310-12070899 GCA_032275025.1 Enteromius treurensis
GCTGTCAGTGATATGAGTACTTGAAATTAACATGTTTTCTTAATGCCTGTTGAACATAACAGAGACATTTTATGATTGTTACAATAAATTTCTTACATACGGCTCCTTTAATACCAGTAATAATGAAAAAAATAAAAATAATTACAATTGACCCAGGCTTAGCTTACTTACCTTCAAAATGTAGATCAGATTTTTTTCTTCATCTGAAGAAATTTGCTCACTTTCTTACTTTGCAGTCAATGGGTTAAGTCAGAATGAAAGTCTAAACAGCTGATAAAAGCATTACAATAACTAAGTCATTTTTCGTGATAATGCTATATTATGGACAGCGGACTCATGTTTTAGCTAGACTAAATGGTTTGAAGTAAAAAACATCTGACAATGAATTTGTTTATTACAAACATGCAGCTTTTCACTTCAGAAGAATGGACGAAGGTGGTTATCAGTTTTCTGATGGCTAATTTCTCCAAATCTGTTCTGATAAAGAATAAACTCATTTAACTCTTGGATGAAAGTCCCTCTTACGATAAAATGTAATATAAATGGCAATATATATTTTTATTATAATAATTTCAAAAGGTTTTCTCTAATGAATTGTCTTCACCATATACAGTTACCTCAGATTTCATCTGCTTACATTACTTCTCAGTAACGTCTGAGGTTGAACAGCATACATTCTCTCTTTCTTTGTCTCTCTCAGATCCATAGAGGTTGAGGACTTTATTCAACCACAGAAGAAATGCAGCTCCTGCATTCTTGGCAAAAACATATGGCCGCTTGGCTGACAGTTTATTAGTTGAAATGCAGTGTAATGATAGAGAGAGAAAGTGATTACCTGCTCATATGACTATATATGCGCACATGGTTTTTAGTTCAAAAGTACCCACCTTGTGCTCTGGAGGAAACTGACTGAAAAAAAAAAACGTTTTTCATCCTTTTGAAGACAAACATGACAAGCTGTATTTTTGAGACGAAGCTACCTCTTAAAACCTTCTTATCCTTATTGTATGTAATAATATTAGAAGTTTAATATTAGACTTAATAAATTCAAATAATGTCTTATCTAAATTGCATTGTTTCTCCACCAATAAACCAAGTTTACCGTCTTAAATTCACCTCACACTACTAATACTACTACTGGTGCTAACAATAATAAAAATAGATTCACTTCTTGGACTTGGAATAGCAACAAACAATGATAATTGTTCCACATTTATGCATTTCTGACTCTGGAAATGTAATGCTTTTAGCCTTGTCTAGACTCTAATTGGCTGCTTGAAATATGAAACAAAACAAATCTGTTTTAAAGTTGAGCACGACCCAGTATGGTTTGGTTTTAAATGGTCCGAAGAAATATACTAGAGTGCTTCATATTAAAGTTAAATAGACTGAATGATGGTTCAAGCTGCTATGAGAGACAAAGAATAATATATAAGTGCAATGTGACATTATGGAATACGTATTGAGCAACTATTCTCACAAAACACATTTAGACACTTTTTGTATTGGATTTATTTATTGTATGATATTTCTACTGGTGCTTCCTCCTTCAAAATGATCTTTAATCACCCAGATTTTACATGATCCTTCACCTTGATCAATTAATGCTCACCAGTGAGAGAAACCCTGCTTAGAGCAATCCCAGTTTTCTGTGCAACTCTGTGCTCATGGCCAGTCAAATTAGACAAAATTCATTGGCTGAATAATTGAGAATTAATCACTAATTTTTAAGTGGTGTGTAAGTGTTAAGAGATCACAGTATTATTGTGACTTTAGGTTAGATGTATGAAATGAGTATTTGTAACCATTTTTTGTGCACATATTTTTGCACGCTAAAATCTTGGGGCTTTTATACAACTTTTTTTTTGCATTGCTATATAGTGTGTTTTCAGTGCATAGATGCTCAAATCCAATTATTTCATTCTGTGCATCAAGAAAGCGCTAATAGAAACAATGGTCTTTTGAAAGAGAATTTAAACAGGTCAGTACGTGTGCCTGTGATGCAGCTGTGGCGGTACACAGAAGGTATGCTTCACAGAAGGACTTTTGTTGAACCATTACTGTATAATGCTAATGTGATAACAGAGCACTGAATTTTAACGTAAAGTGGTTTCAAAACAGGTGGGCATTATACCTAAACTAATTATCATGTTTGGGGAAACAAGTCTTGTTGTTGACATGATAGCGATTTGTTGGACTGTTAATCACATTTTTGAAGAGCTAGCCTTTATAATATGTTTAATCCGAATAAGAAATAGGTTAAATTTTTATTACAACATATGACAAGGCCAAAGCTGCAATGAAGGATTGGGAAGAGGCTGTCTGGCCTGTACTGAAAACATTTCCCCTTCATCTCAACCGGTGATACTGTAACGCCTCGGACTGTGTTTGTATTTGTTTTCTTCTCCCCATGTGCTCTATCTCTGTGTGACCCAGTTTCAGTTTAATTATCAATTGTGTCCAGGTGTGTCTCGTTTGTTGAGTTTATTGCCATCCCTATTTAAGTTCTGTTCAGTTTGGTCTCTGTGTCCGATTATTAATGTTGATTGATGTTGTGCTGCGTGTGATCTACCTTGCCTGTCGGTTTTGCCCGTTTGTGGATTAAAAGACACAACGTGACAGATACTTTCTCAATTAAATGATTTTTATCTCTTTGAGACGTGTGTCTTGTTTAATAGAAGCCAACCGAAAAGTCCTCTTTTTCTGCTTAATAACACAAGGCATGTTTTTATCTCTTGTCAGGAGTGACATGTGGCCTCTGGACAAACTGGATACGTTTCTTTTGGACTCAGCTGGAGCCAAAGGTCTCTTCTTTAATTTTATTTCCCAAACTCATCATCCCGTTTCTTGAGAATTATCTGAAAAGTTTTGGTATTGTGACATGGTTTTGTAGCAAATACCTTAGGTGAGAACACTCTTGGAAAAATCACTTAAAATTAAAAAAAAGAAAGACAATAACCCAATATTTAAAACGTTTTTTAACATAACATCAACATTGTGCACCATAGACTTGGAATATAGTGCATGACTGGTATTGTGCTTTTCTTGCTGTTTTTTTTTTTTTAAATATATATTTTTGTAATTTGTACATTTTCTGCCTGTTACTTTTGTTTGTGAAATGTTTTGGGGGTAAAATAAATTGCACACACAGGCCTACACATACACATGTATACATACATTATGTGTGTGGATTATTTGTTACATAATTCATTATGTTATATCCTATTTCCTTTAACCCTAAAACACAACACAAAGCAAAGCATTTTTCAAAATATGTGTTAAAAAACCTGCAAAAGAAAAGAAAATTGTTCATATCTTTTTTCCTTTCAGACATGTTGAAAGGGTTAGTTCACCCCAAAATGAAAATTCGGCAATTCATCTTTGGAGCAGATACAGATAAGATATTTATGAATATATCGGAGACCCATCTGACCCTCTATAGACAGCAACACAAGGCAATGATTCAGAAACATAGCAAAAACATCAGTAAAACGGTGCGGGTACGAGAATACTTTTTTTTGTGCACAGAAAAAAAACAAAATATAATTGTGCAAAATATATTTTGCATTTCTAAAACTGTGATAGAATCCTCCAAAAGAGTGCAGAATGCTACAAGAGTGACATTTTGGTGGTGCAGGATAAAAGAACCATACAAAATGGACCTCGATACAAACGTTTGGATATATCTCTGTTTAGTCTCCTTGGTTTACCATTATCTTCTCTAAACCTTAAGGGAGCCCTTAAGGATCTAATTTTCTAGTTAAAAATTCACCAAACAATGGCAGCTGTGCTTGATTTACCATATCTACCTTCATCCTGCCTCAATCAAAGAGCAGAAAAACTGCGTAAGCTCCCTCTCTCTACCCCCCTCATCCCACAAACAGTTGATACAACATGATGAGAGATTTTTTAAAAAGCAGCCTTTGTTTGTGTCCTGGTGTGCTTTAGAATCCTTTAATTATGGGAAGTCGTAGTGCCATCAGAGGATAGCAACCCTGTAGGCTCATCGTGTATATTTGTTTTCACAGCGCTAGAGAGAAGTGATTGTGTTTTAATGGCCAGGGTCTGTGCTGTGCTTACCAATGCTCTAGCGCAAACTTCATTTTTATTACCTTGCGGAAAATATTTGCTCATTGCTTTCCTGTTTTGCTCTTTCTCAGCTTTGATCTCTAAGGGCAAACCAAAAGTCTTGGAATTCGTAACATTGCTATGATTATAGAATATGCAGAATAGAACTTTTGCACTTTGAGGCTTTTAAAGGGTGAAAAATGCAACAACGCACAGTAGTTAAATCATTCCCGGAAGGGTAAAGCTACAGGAAAGGAATGAGCTGACCAGAGCAACTACAATTTAGTCACTCGGATTAATGCTAGATTGACACCCTTAGATGCAGGGTTAAAGTTGATGCCACCTCGGGGTAAAAAAAAGAGAGTTTCCGATGCCACTGATGCCCCAGGGTCCAGTCTCCTGGTCCCACACTAGCATACAAAAGCATCTCTGTGCGAAATAGTCTTAGTTTCTCTTCTGGGGGTTAAGGGGCAGGTTGGACTCTGTGTTTAATTGCCTTGTAATTCACTTGTTCATATAGGGTGCATTCCGAACTAGTCAGTTAATTAACACTACGGGTAAAATCAAAACTGAACGAATCGATTTTAATAAGCCGTAAAAAAAACAGCTTAAATCAGGTCTTAATTTCCAGCGTGCCATTTTGAAGCCAGCGCTGTTTTGCAGCCACTATTTTGGCAACTTCTGCTGTATAAAGTCATCCAGTCTCCAGTCGTTAGAGAAAGCGAAATTGCATTACTGCTTTACTAATGTTTAATTACATTAATGTGCAATATCAGTCGTTAACGGCCATTAATTATAAATGAAGATGTAATGACGGCCATTAATATTTAATTAAAGAGCAATCAAGTGTTATTTGGCAGTGTTACAAAACTAGGCACTAATAAAGGAAGAATGTTCTCAGCCTGACAAGACAATGGCCAGTGTGCCATCATATATTGCAGAAACTGAATGAGAAGGGCATGGGTCCATTTATTCAACCGTTCAGAGGTGAAGTTACCAGTCGATGAGCTCGGCTAGAGTTTAAGCCCAATGTTTGTGATTAAATGCAAAACACTTAATTTACGTTCACTTAAAAATGAAATTAATGTCATTTACTGTGATATGTATGCATTTCTTTCTCCTGTTGGACATAAAAGAAGATATTATGAAAAATGTTTATTTAAAGTCCCCCCAAATTAATCATAGTGTTTGTTTTTAACAAAAATAATCCATAATCTTAAAAGTTATGGGCACTTCAACTGTCCAAAAACTGTGTGTAGACACTATAGTTCATAATGATTCACATAATAACAAAACAAAGTTTAAAAAAAAACCTCTAGCAGTGGCTGTACATGAACTCTCAAAGGCAATACCTTTTTACTGCTGTGCGTAAACAAAGATCCGAAATCAAAATGCAGTGGGCTGTTTTAGAGACACAATTGAAGCCTGTTTGCTGTTGAGTTCAGGCCATGCTATTCTCATAGTTTGCGTTGTGGCCCAGACTGTTGTGCTGGAGAACACCCATGCAGCTCTATTGAGATGGTAAGCACTGCTTGTTTACTCAAGTTTTTCTTTTTTCCATATCCACAGTTACCAGTTAGCAAAACAAAAGGGCCTATGAGGCAGTCATTTGTCGAGTGGGCTCGCAAGCACACTGTTCGAGTGGAAGAGGCCGGTTTGTGGTACGGCACATGTTTGTTAAGGTGGGTGTCACCATTGTTTTAACCCAGGACACCCTCCTTCTGTTCCTTGTGATGTCTTTGTGTCTGTCCTCATTGCTTCCAGAGTTCCCCTCTCTATGCTGAAGAAGAGTTTGGGAAGAGACATTGAGTAAATGTTTATTGGAGTTTATTGTTGCCATTTGTTCCAGGATTGCACAAAACCCACTTTCCTATAGAATGATCTGTACATTTGTTTTGTTAAGTTTACATTGTTGCCTGGGTTGCTAACTTCTACTGCTAAAAGCTCAAAACAAAGACAAATCTAGGTGTTTATCCAAAGTCTAAGTCAGTTTAATTGATGACCATGCAGACGATGCTTAGCAAAACATTAGACGGTTGGTTAGTTTTATTTAATTAGTCTGTGTCTTTCAGAGGAATCATATCGAAGTTATATTGAAAATGATCCTGAATATTCCGCGCTCTATCATTGCAATCAGGGGGTAAAATAAAATGTGCGCATCTATAATAAAATTTGCCTCACATGGCACTGTTGGATGATTTAAGGCCTTCTGTAGCAAGTTCATTTGTTTTCATAAGAAAAAGATCCATATTTGAAAAGGAAAAGGAATAGTTCACCCAAAAAGGAAACTCCCAAAAATTCTTTCGTCATATATCCTCACCCTCAAGTAGTTCCAAATCTGGATGAATTTCTTTGTTCTGCTGAACACAGTTTGTAACCAGGCTCTTTTGGTTACCATTGACTTCTATAGTAGAAAAAAAAATCTACGGTGACCCAAAACAGCCTGGTTAAACACTTTCTTCAATATATCTTCCTTTGTGTGAGTAAAGTGTGTTTTCCTTCATTTTTTTCTCCCTATAAGTGTTTTGTCACCACCTCCACGCCTCCGCTTCTTTAAAGTTCAGCAAATCTCCAAAACATCTTGACAAAATTAGCAAAATGTTAAATATACCATACAAGCTTAGCGGAAAAATGGTGACTTACATGACTATTCTAAAGACAGCCCCCACCTCTTTGTCTTTTGGTTTTGCAATGATGAAGTCCAGGATTACTATTCAAAGAACAGTAGTTTTACTTGCGTTTTCACCAGAATTTTAATGAATAGGTTCCAAATGTCTGGTCTTTACGTCTATGAATAGACTGTAGATTAAAACGACTCAACAGAAAGCTAGAATCAGACGATTCTGTCACAGAATATATTAGCATAAGATTATTACTCATCGGCACTGACCCCGAAGGATGAGATTCATTACTAATAGGATTCTTTAATGCTAATATATATATCTCTCGTATATATTCCCCCTGACAGTATAATGACTAAATGTTACTTTTCATCCATGCCATTATTATGATCAAAATTACTTCTTAAGGACTTTTCCTCTTTTAAATTCATTTCTGTCTGCTTTCCTGCAACGAATATTGTGGCTAAAGACAGCTGAAGGTCTGAATGAAAAGAGTGAAAAAGCAAAAACTGTTTTACTCTTCGTTTGCAGTTAAATACTGAACTTTGTGACAGTTGTTAGAGTAACATAAAAAGATTACAGTTTTCATTGCTTCATAAATGAAATATGTACATTTCCACCCTATTCAACAATCCAGTGGCTGTGAATCCAATGGCAATGATGTGTGTAGAATGCACTGTAGCAAAGTATTAGTGGAGACTAGCGTGTGAAAAAAACCCTCTCAGGTCCTTCCCCAGGTCATCAGTATGCAGAGAACACCACACTGTAATTAAACCCATGCTAAATTCACCCTGCAATATTTCATCCAATTTTGTCCATCTGATGGGTCCACCCCTCATGGAGTCATTTTATGACAGGCAGTGTTTGTACATATACTGTACAGGATATAGGAAGGAGTGCAGTGTAATGCTAACGCTAACAGCTAATCAAAGAGACTTTTTTTTTTTTAAACTGTTGACCAAATAAAAATTTTTCCTATGCTGTTTTTGTCATTTGAGAGAGATAGTTTAAAAGAAAACCACAATGTTTGAAGCTGAAGCTGTCCATATCATAGCACTGCTAATGGATTTGGGACTAAAACGACGGACACAAGGTGCTGATGCAACAATTTTATAGTGACTGTTAATAGTCAGGCAAGTTCACTGGCCACCCCATCATTCTTACTCCCTGATGAGTCCTAATAGAGCAGCTGAGACTACAGTCATTAGTGAAAGCAGATATCTTTTTCAACCCATTTTAATTCTTAGTTTCTAAATCCATTAAAGGTGTAGATGTAGCAGTGAGGGGTGTCCTGCCATTATCTTTCTGTATTCAAAGAAAAAACACATTTCACTGGCAAAATTAGTCGACATGATGAGTTGTAAGTGATGTTTAAGTGCACTCTTTGTGTTTAAATACTTGTGCAATACATTATTTAATAAATTTTGTGTTGTCTTGTGGACAACAAAACCAGTCGTAAGTGTTAATTTTCCGAAATTAAGATTTATACATGATCTGAAAGCTGAATGAATACGCTTCCCATTGATGTATGATTCGGATAGATAGGGTAATATTTGAACGAGATACAACTAGCTATATGAAAATCTGGAATCTGATTTTCCAGATTAAATACCTTCATGGAGCATGATCTTTACTTATTATCCTAAGGATTTTTGACAAAAAAAGAAAAATCAATAATTTTGACCCATACAGTGTATTTTTGGCTGTTGCTACAAATATACCCCAGCGACTTAAGACTGGTTTTGTGGTCCAGGGTCACATATATAAATAAAACAATTTATATTTAGCAATTCTATTTCGTGCCAGTAGAGATGATCGTCTGATTGAACCTATATTAAATGACTGTGCTTCACTATTATCATTGTTACATTAACTGCTTTAACTCAATTCATCTGTTTACATGCACTTTTGGTTTTTAAGAAAATCAATTGCTCTGAAAGACAGAGGAGTGTGTATTGTATTATGTATTTAATCTGTTCAAATAACAGAGATTATTTATATAGTGTTGTGTCACATAAACTTGGTCTGAGCGATGGAGACTATAGCTTGACTACTCAAAAACCTGCTGTGGCTCGATTATAACTCTGCATGTAAATGTAAGTGATGATAGTCATTAGTCCTCTTTGGTGTCTCCAGGCTCACAGATCGAGGATCTGTATGCAACGAGGGTAAATACTTCAGTGACACATTTCCAAGAGCATGATACAAGCTCCCAGGAAAAACACTCACATGCTTTCTCCTGGTATTCTGCAGCGGGACACGTATAGAGACGCAGGATTAGGCATGAGCCGCTTGTCTACAGTGTTTGACATCTCTAACAGTGTTCGACCTGACTCTGACTATCCCCTGTGTTACCCAAACAGCACAGACGTACTCCATGTCTCGACCCATGCGACTCCTCACCCCCACCTGAAACCACATCCATTAGAGGTGAATGTCTTCTCAGTCACATTAAGATATCAGCGGTGTTAATGTTAGAAATGCTGCATGTTTTTCTCTTTCTTGTCTCCCTCCAGCTGTGCCAGTAACTCCAGTTCTGGCTTATTTTAAGGAGCATTTTAATTCAAGTTTTTCCGTTTTGAGAACTGCATAGTATTTCATAGTAGGCAAAGTAGGGGAAAAAATACTATGGGAATCAAAAGTGACCCAAAACTGCCTAATTACAAACTTAAAGAAAAATATCTTCCCTTCTGTTCGGCAGAACAAAGAAATTCATACAGGTTTGGAAGTACTTGAGGGTGAGTAAATGATGACAAAATTTTAATTTTTGGGTGAACTATTCCTTTAAATATGTAAATATACATATTTATACCTTTTGAAATGATACCACCCCAGTGATCAATACTTTTTCAGTTATTTGCATTATAGATAATGTAATATTTAGCAAATATCTATGTTAGTAATATTGCACTCACTTAAAGAGAAAAATCTCAACTGATGTTTTAAATTGGTAAATAAATCATGTCTACTTACTGTATATATGTGTGTGTAAAGCTCTCTGGATTAAAGCATATATTAAATGAATAAATGCAAATGTAGATGTGAATGCATCTGTTCTTTAACTACCTAGAAAATACATCCCTTGCCACCTTCACCAAGACAGAATGAGCTCAAGGGCAAGCACTCAGGGAGGAGAACCATAAGAAGGTCCTCTCATAGGCATAACAAGAGCAGAGGTGATGCCTCCAAAGGTGAGAACCGGCCTTCTTCTCTCATCCTTGATGTTCGGGGGGCATCCTCGCCTTGTTAGCCTGGTGAGACCTGGAAAAGGGGGCTGGTGGCTCAGATTGAAGAGGATTAGGAGAGCCGGTGAAAATCACAGCTCCATGTGGAGAGACCTTCTCTGAGTAACAGGCGGGGGCAGATGGGAGGTGATCACAGGAAATCACAGGACCCCTGACACTGTTTGTGGTCCTGGAGTGTTAGTTCTCACCCATCATTGCCTTTGGTGCCACGGCCCACACTGGGGGAAGTTGTTTTAGCACATTCATAAAAAGCGCCATTTAGCATTGTCACAACAACATTTAAAGCAGTGCTACTGAAAAGGCACACACGCACTACAAAGCCAGAGCAGGGGCTTTGCGCAAGTGTACGTATTACTCTCAGGTAACTGTGAATGATCTCTCTGGGTACAAGTTATGGTGTTGATTACTTACATGACAGGAACAATGATTAAAACTGGGAGATGATAATGGTGTGGCATTCATGCATTGACAACTTTGACTCTATGTTCCTTTACAAAGGTTGATGTATGGCATCATTAGGATAACCTCAGGCCCTCAAAGACACTAATCTTCTTCATCTTGTCCTTCACACTTTCTTGTTTTGACATTTAGAAATATGTGTGTGTGCACAGTGCCTGTGGTGTATGTGTGTATTGGTGATAGTGGCACTCAAAGCCAGTGCAATGTTTTTGTACTCACATATTACACATGTGAAACAATTACACAATCGTATAGATTTTGGAATAGATGTTAATGTAAGATTATCAAAATTAAGATTTACCTAAATATACTTACATATACCTAAATTATGGCTTGTGCAAAACTTGCTGCCATTATGCTAGGGGTGTTACAGATGGTTGAGCAGTTGTTAGATCTCCAGAATGATTTTTATCACATGTGGTTGCTAGTATGTTGAAGGTGGTTGCTAGGTGGCTATTGGGCCTTCTATAAGTCCAGTTTTAAAAGGGTTAAATTTAACCTTAAAATAATCGTATTTGCTCAGAATTAATGTCTATAATCTAAGATTACTATTGTTATGAATATATATATATATATATATTTTTTTTTTTATTGTATTGTATTCTATTTAGTTACAGTATTTCCATTGCCATGAATCAAAAACGTAGATTGTTTTGAGTTATTTTTTGTTTTGGTTTATTTTGTTTGTTTGTTTTATTGCCAAAGTTTATTTTATTTATCAAAGTCTTTTTATGTCTTGCCATGTATCAAAACCTAAGATAGCTTGTTTTGTTTTCTTTGTTTTAACATTTTGCTTTTTAGTCATTGTACTGCATTTTATTTAATTTTCATTTTTTCATTTTTTATTTGCTTTCGTTAACAATACGTAGCTGATCTCCTAGCTCATATCAGCTGATCCTACAGCTGAAAAGTTCCCCAAAAAAGAAAAGTAATAGCATACCTTTGGATTTTGTGTCCGTAAGGTTAGAGTTCAAACCATTAATGCTAAGTATACGCTCATCCCAATAGATATTAATGATGCTTACCTTGGCAAAAACCACAAACTACATTCATATGTGTGCACAAACTATATTTGTAAACACAAACATGTAACACAAGCATGTAGCTAATTTCAGTTTCCCTTTTCGGACCCGTCTGTAACCATCTAAAAGCTCCCTTGAATGTTAAATTTGGTTTGTAAGGGCATCGGAATGGTGGTGGCTGTAAACACACTGTACTATCATCCGTCCAGTCGGGTTGCGCTGGGCAAATGTTTGTCAGATCATCTCTATAAACACGCACACACTGACAGGGTCATTCAGAGGGTGTCCAACACTTAAGCCAGTGCGCTGATACCGCAGTCATGTCAACGGAAGTGTAAGCATATACCCAGTTTTCCTAACAAGTCAAGCTGGCCGTAAAGTCCTCAGGCACCTGCCGACTCCAAACACATGCCCATCCCTCCCACGCCCCGAAATACACACTTTATTTTCAGCATGTGTCTTCTTGATTATTCTAGCCACTGCATTTTAGAAGATTAGATTCCCCTTGCTTAAGTGCAAAGCAACAGCGGAGAAAATGAGTGGCAGCGACTTGAAATGTGAAAGGCTGTAGTTTATGGGTATCAGGCCGACGAGGCAGTAGGAGCCGAGAGCTCAGGTTTCAGCGGCACTTTGGTTCGAGTCCGGAGCTCACGTCTGCTGCATTCATCTGTCTGTCTGACTGTCAGTTAGTCTGTTTTGCTCCTGTTGAAGTGCAGCTAGTGTAAATGCGAATAGCAGACATGGTCTGTAAAGTGTTAAGTCTTTATGTGATGAATAACATTTATGTTTCGCTTGCCTACTTATGGTTACCAGGAGTGCATTTGTCAAAGCCACAAGTCGATATAATAAGTAAACAGCACTAAGAAGTGTCTAAACACGTCTAGCCTGTTAGCTAAGTACCTTACAGTTGGTTTTAAAGGACTGTGGCTAAATTTAAAGCTCGCTGTTCATATACATCCTACGTTTGTGAAGTTATTTAGAAGCCAATTATGTTGTTTTCACATTTTTAAATCAGTGTAAATTAAACAAGTGTCTAAGCCTGTTAGCAAAGTAGCCTACATTTGGTTTTGAGGTACTTCATCTAAAATTAAATCCGACTTTTCATAGGTTTGTGAAGTTATTACATTATTTTCACATTTTAAATTGCTGTTAGCTAAGTGCCCTAAAAGTAGTTGTGAAGTACTGACTATTTATTTTTATTCTGACTTCATTTGCATCAAAATTTGTGAAGCTAAGAAGTACATAACATTTTTAAGTTTTGTGATGTCATATGATGACCTTTTTTTTTTTTTTTTTTATCCATTTATCCATGCATTTGAGTACAAATGATATTCATTTTTTATTCAGTGTACGAAAATGTTTGCTTTACTAAGCCACAGTCTACTGTGTGACCACAGGACTTCACAAAATACCCTTAAATTAAATAAATAAGTAAATAAAATAACAGCACATTACTCCTCCAAGTTCCGTCGAATGATAGACGTTTGACATTTTCCCGGCAACTGGTGGGTGTGTTGGCTGTTAAATATAAACAGCACAACAGAGTTTGTGGCATTGATTATTTGAGACAATCTTTGGAGAGAAGAAATAAGAGCTCGTCCAAAAGATAAATGATCTCTGTGTTGGTTTCATCTCGACAAAGGCCAAAGCTCCTTTCTCCCGCCATTTGTGCTTCTAGTAGTGTTAAAAGTAAGTTGTACAAACGACCTGCTAGAGTTCCAAAATGGCAATTCCGAAATGAATAAATCGATATATATCACAGCTCAAGTTGCTGTGGCTGTTATGCTAGATTTATTAGTCACTGAATTTTTCTAGCGTCAACTGAAGTTCTCAGTCTCCGGGGTTTAGTATGACAACCCTAGTGATAGTAGGCTATTCCTGTTAGAGTGTTAAACACAACAGATTAAGACACTTTGCAAAGCTCCCAAGGTAGTATTAGACCGCTTATCCTATTAGAACAGCCGCACAGGCTCATCTGACACTCCCCCAAATTCAGCTGCCCTGTAACCCCAGATGCATCAAAGCGCTTGAATATGGGAGATTGCTGTGTCCTGGATTCCTGTACTAAACCTGTTTTTGGCCTACACCTTTAGCCAGTGCAGAAGAGATGTAAATCTACTCAACAGCGACCTGATGCGCGTACTACTTTAGTGTGTGTATGACTGAGTGACCGATAAGGGGGCAATGACATCATTCTGTAAAATCATCAAACATATAAAATGACTAGCTCTTGCTGTATATTATATTTATATATTGAGCTCAGTCTTGACATGGCATCAGTGGGGCCGTTCAGAAATGAAACATGACTGGGGTCAGCTTAATGATTGGTTAAGTGTTATGTGAGTACGCTCTGGGACGTTACTAAAGATACCAAAGTATCGATATCCACACATGTTTAGTCAGATATTCCATATCTGCATAGTGCTCATAGCTGCAGTGTGACACGGCTCCCCTGAGCTTTGCACACTGGGGCTTACTGTCAAAATATATTGCAATATTGAACATTGATTGATTTTTATGCTCACTTGATCTGCAGTACATTTATTAATGTTAGGTGTCCCTTTATAGGGTATAAATTAGCTGTTTATGAATCATCCACTTTCTGGAAACAGAAAATGGGGTTATTTAGTTAATAATCGGCCTAGTTTTTGTTATTTTTTGTTAACACTTCACAATAATAATGGGAAGGAACACTGTTTTCTAAGCATTTACACTACAGATTGAGAAGAATTTGGTGTTTGTAAGATTTTATAGGCTACACACACACACACACACACACACACACACACATATATATATATATATATATATATATATAAATTATTTTATTAAAAAAGAGTGTCTCTTGCTCACCATGCTGCATTCTTTTTATTAAAATACAGTAAAAAAAGCTATATTGCGAAATATTATAACAATTTAAAAATACTGTTTTCTATTTTAATTTATTTTAAAATGGGATGTATTCATGTGATCACAATGATGAATTTTCAGCAGCCAATGCTTAAGCCTTCATTATTTTTATGTAGCATGATCTTTCAGAAATCATTTAAAAGTGCTTATTTGGTCTTCAAGAAGCATTTCTCCTCACTATCAACACTAACGTCTAGGTTACTATCGTAACCCACGTTCCCTGAAGGAGGGAACGGAGACGTTACATATGGGAACTCGCCAGAG
>JAUCMU010000104.1:12088586-12100416 GCA_032275025.1 Enteromius treurensis
GTGAAGTGAAAAAAGTGTTGTTAGCAATGTCCTGTTACACATTTGTACTTACACACACCATTCTGAGGGGTGTTACACATGTGTGAAGTTACAGAAATATTACAGCTGTAGATACTATGTATCAATGTGTACTTACACTGTGGTTACATACAAGATACACATCTAGTTACTATGTAAGTACACGGGTATTAGTGACACTTAATATAAAGTGGGAACTTTTTGGTTATAAAAATCATTTTTAATGAAACTTTTTGCTTTTCAGGGAACTATTTACCTCCAAATAAAAGCAAAAACGCATGAATAGATCACATTTTATGCAGGCTATGATCCTAAACCTCTACCGGAGTTTAAAAGCAAAAGGTGTGCATAAACCAGACGATGTGGAACATTTGATCCTAACTTAAGTTGATCATTCTATTGGTTGAGGTCACCTTTGTCAGGCATACTGCTGTTTGGCAATTTTTCAAATTCATCTAAAAGACTCACCATCTACAAATGACAACCAGATGCTTGAGAATATACCTTTTCCCTCTCCTTCTCACCATCTCTACCTTGGCCTCCCTCATTTCGATAGTGCACTTTAGACATTCTATTAACAGCAAGTAACTTTGCAACTACATGTCAACTAGCAGTCATTACAGTAGTAGTAGACTCTCTGCTTAATATCTTCTAACACTTTATGTAAAAAGGTCCATAACATGCAACCAAATGAATGTAAGAAGCTTTGCAAGTACTTATTCTACTAAACCTAAACCTACCCTAACAGTCTACTCAAAGAGTTAGTAGACATGTAGCTGCAAATAAATGAGAATTAGTTGACAAGTAGTTAACATGTAGTTACGTAGAATGTCTAAAGTGGACTATCAAACCCCTAATTTCTCCTATTGCTCCTCCTATTCCATGATTCATTGTTTTAAGTATGTTTCCATGCCATGCTGTCCTAGTATCACCTCAGCTGTAGAAAACCACTTTATGCTCATTGAACCTGGAAAAGAACACAGAGCCAGGCTCGATGCTCATTGTCCTCACGCTTAAAATCGATCAGAGGTCAGCTCACGTTGTCCACAAGGGCAGATTTTTAGAGACCCAGAAACTTTCCTCCAAGTCCCAGCAGGAACATATGAACTCACAATACAAATGTCATCAAAGGCCACCCATTGTAATTCGTGGGCCCACCCCTTTGCACTCATACGCTTGCTATTTTTCACTCAGCTGCTGTATTTAGAGGTGAACCCCTGAGGTGCCCTTTTCTACCCGTGGCCTATTTCCAGATGGACCACGTGGGCAGCGAACAGCAGCGTTGTGATTAAATCTGGAGACCCACAGGTCCCTCAAAGCCTAGAGGCATCTCTCTGTTTTCCTCTTCGTATTGAGTCTCCTTTCTCTTTAATTAGCGAACATAGCTGGGGGGGCGTACGGGAGTGTGCGTGTACAGGTCTAGTGCACATAGGGGACAAAACGGGAAAGACTTTAACGATTTGCATATTACAAACATCAGCATTTACCTGAGGAAACCAAAATAAACAACTGAAAGGGAGCCAAGACTGAGAAATTTCAATCCATCATCCAAGTTTAGCTAGTGTTGAAGTACATTAATGTGTGCTATTAACACCTGCTGCTACTGTAGGTGTTTGTTTGTTAATGAACTTGCCATTCTTCTGTTTAGTGTCATGTAAAAGGGAGTCTCTCCTCCATATTAAGCATGTCCTTGATTTCACTCCTCCACTAATGCTGTAATGAATCAAATCCTGCCCTTAGCAACAGTATTATTCTTTCTGTCTCTCATTCTCGGTTTGTCTGTCTTTATCTCCCCCTTTTATGTCCCATCATCCAGTTTATCTGTCTTGCATCCTTCTTTTCTTTCTGTCGACATGTACAGATACTTTATCTAGCTGTCATGTTTTTTCATTTGTTCTCTCCTATGTCTCTGAGTGGCCCCTTCTCTCTGTAAAAACAATGAAATGTCATTTTACATATATAACACAAACTTTTCTTTTTGTTTGATCGTGATTAAACATAGTAGATGTTTTCTGAGTGACTGGTGAAATTACAGATGATTACAGATGATTAGGGGTAGTTTGAGATGTTTAGGGTGGGGCTACCTGCTTTTCCAACCAATGGTAGATGGAGTTAGTGATCAGAAAAACCTGTTTGAAATCATTATTATTAAAGTCATTATTATTTTTGCAGTTTGGTGGAGCTACGCATGCAGAAATTACACTTTAGCTGGTATTTCTACTCATTTCCATCTATTCTGTTGTTTTCCAATTTTAATTTTCTCTCCCTTCCAGTTCAATCTTGGCTGATCCGATGACCGCTTTCTCTTTGTCTTGCTCCTTTTCAAGGCTGTTTCCACTCTCTTCTCGCAGCACACAGGCTTTGATCTCACGTCACGTCTTTGAATCAAAGCCACTAACCTGCTCTCTTTTCTCTCTCTGAACAGCATGAAAAGAATAATGGACAGATGAAAAGAAGAGGTGAAGCAAGCACACTAACTACCTACATTAACGAGAGATTAATTTCAGCATCGCCATGGGCTCCCACAGATTCACAGCTCACTTCATCAATACCATCCCCAACACGATTTATGCAATCCATAATAAATGTTCAACTGATAAGCTGCCGTGATTCAAACTGATTGCCGCTGGCTCCCTGGCCTTGTAATTAGGGTGATGGTAAATCAAGGAGCCACGTTTTTTCTTTATTGAGTTATGTTTAAGGAGCAGACTGATAAATACTTCAGTTGCCTAATAGTTTTTTTTTCATTCATTGACCATCTAGTGTTACTAAAGGAGTGTTAAATGGTGATAGCTAAACAAACAACTTGAAACCGATAACCATCTAATCCAATGTAACATTCTGAACCCACTAATATCCAACAGGTGTGACTTTTATTTTTCACAATTGTGGCACAACTGCAATTTGTTATTGCAACTTTGTCATAATTGCAACTTTAATCTCATAGTGACTTATGTTTCCCACAACTGCAGATTTGTCCCACAATGACGATTTGTACTAATTGTAACATAATTTCTGTGAATTTATTTGTAATAACTGTGGCATAATGTCTTACAATTACAGCTTTTTGTCAAAACTGAGTCTTTAAATCTCACAGTATTTCAGTAACACTTTAAAATAAGGTTAACGTCGGTTAACAACATTAGTAAATATGAAGAATTAACAATTCGTCTACAGCATTTATTAATCTTAGTTAATGGTAAGTTAAGCATTAACTGATGCATTATTAAATGTAATTTAATGTAAGCTATGTAATTCCTGTTACATGACTACTTAGTGAAGTGAAAAAGTTTTTTTTTACCAATGTCCCGTTACTCATTTGTACTTACACACACCATTCTGAGGGTTGTTACATGTGTGAAGTTACAGAAATATTACAGCTGTAGATACTATGTACACTGTGGTTACATACTACATACACATCTAATTACTATGGAAGTACAGGTATTAGGGACACTTAATATAAAGTGGGACCAGGTGGGACCTTTAATTGTAATGGCAATACATTAATCAGTTTACACATTAAATATTGTGAACTTAATACGAACAATGTTTTAGTCTTCATTAAATTAAATTATTTCTATAGTTACCAGTGAATTTACATTATATAAATTAAAATTAGTATTTTATAACTTAATTGTGAATAAACTGCATATTTATAAAAGTTTATTTGCAAAAACAGATAACTCAGATTCATCTTAAATTAAGTCATCTTCTTTTGCAAAATTAATAAATTCTGTAAAAAAATATTGATACCTGATGTATTAACTTAAGTTGACAGATTGAACCTTACTGTAAAGTGTAAAAATAAAATTGGTTTAAAATATATTTTTAATGCTACATTATGCATATTCTGTAATTGCTCCTTTATTTAAAATAGAATTTCCTATCATGTGCTTTTTTTCCCCACTTAAAATTACTCTGCTCTACTGCTACATATAATCAGTGCTTGTTTTCATTTGCTATTTACTCTGATCTGTATGATACTGGAAAATAACCCATCAAATATTCATGTGAAGTTTATGGTCTGATGTAATGACTGAGATTATAGGAAATCAGTTAAAATGTTGAGATCTACAGAGATCTAGAGATAGAGACATAGAAGAGCTTATCACACAGACTTCAAAGTTTATTTTATTATTCATACATTGACAAATAGAGGAATGAAGGGCTAGGTGTAAGAATGATTGTTAAATGCACGTTAGAGGAAGGTGAGACCGCGAGCAGGTGGAGGGAATCTAAATTGAAAGAGGGATGTAGAGATGGAGAAAATAGAGGTGCTGGAAGAGAGCAGGGTGAGGGCTTTGCTCTCGAGGTGATTGCCTCCCCTCGATATTGCTCCTCACCTTCAATGCTCAACGGCCCAGGAGAAATTTCACCATGCATCCCAGATCTTCCCAATGACAGCCTTTTCCCTCTCCCTGAAACATTTTCATCCCATCTCTCCTGCGTTTGTTATTCTTCTGGCGTGGCGGTGAAGAAGAGTGGAAGAAATTCATGAAATCTTCACCTTTTCATCCCCCGCCGCAGCTCGCCAACCTCAAAACGCTATCGGACCACCGGTCCACCGCTCTCTATATTGCTCTGCATAGCTTGGCATAAATCACTCTGGCCCCAACTGCAAAGCACTCTTTTTCTACATTGGACTCGCAGATTTAGTGGCATTTCAAATAGATAAACACAAGCAACATCTATCAACACAACAAAAAAGGGGCCTTAATCAAAGGGCCCTGGTCCTTGGTCTGCAGTGTCTCCATTTACCTTGAGATAAATCCATTGGGGTGACCAGCGCTGAGGCGGGGGTCTGACAAATCACCCGCGTCAGGCTGCACTGTGCTAGAGCTTATTGGCCTTTCTCTAAGTGGTCTTACCCTTCACCGAAAAGGATGGTGCTTGTCAAGCAAGGCCAGATTAAAGCTAGACAAAAAGAAATGATTTGTTATTAGAGAACACCCATTGTGAATCTCTAAAAAGGAAACAAATATGTATGAAAGCCAGATATTCCTTGGTGTGTGTGTGTGTGTAGGAGAGCAATGTAGGAGGATAAAGAGCCGTGGAAATGAGGCAGAGGTGTGAGGTCAGTGATATCCCAACACGGGCACGGGGCAGGAGTTTGTGTACATACTGGAAACTGCATGTTAGACAAACGGACCATTTAGGACCATGTGATATTCTTATGTTGGTTGCACGCCTCGGCGTGACAACATTATTCATTGTTTAAAGGCAATTAAATAAATAATAAATGATTGTTAACCTATTGATCTATTCATTTGCATATTTATGTATTTATTTAAAATGTAATCATATATATTTTTTATATGATTAATCTTACATAAACACATAAATACATATTTAACATATTTATTAGTTTTTTTTACTTACTTTTATCTAGCACATTATAGCACAGCTAATCAGCATTTCATCACAGAAACGGTTCTGAACATTGTATTTAAACTAGTTCTGTCAAATGATTAATTGCGATTAATCAGATCCAAAATAAAAGTCGCAGCCGTATTAAACGCATTCTGGTGGTTCCCCCACTGTAGAAATTGCGTTTCATTTCTTTTTGTCCCCCTCCACTGTCGGGCCCTTAGAATCATTCTAACTTTCCCTTCCCTTATGGTGCACCTGACCCCCTATAGCATACATGAATCTATACAGGTGGAGCTGGGGAAAGTGGAGGATTTCTGAAGCGCGCTTCAGAATTGCTACAGCAAACACTAGTCATATATTTGAAAGCTGAGCAGAGAGATTATTGGCTACTAATACAGCAGAGAACCAATCAACTTTGCCATGTGATAATGATTTTATAGTGTCAGATTGAATTAGACCTGACTGAACTGCAGAGCCTTTTAAAGGTACATGCCAAAACTATATAAATATAATTAAACATACTAACATAACATTTTTCTGAACACATGCATTTGTGTGTATTTAAATATACTTTTTTCAAGGCTTCGTGGAATACTCGATTCTGATTGGTCAGTCGCCATATTCCAAGGTTTGTTGTTCCCAGATAACAATCGGTAAAACTAATAAAACAGGCTCATCCGGGTGCTATGAGTCATCTTAACCTTTAACATAATTAGATCAATCCGCTGTTGCTGACAGTTTGGTGCTATCCAGTGGCTTAAAAATTCTTAACCACAAGTTAAAATGGAGGGCTTCAACATTAATTTCAACATGTACAGAAAAAGCAAAAGAAGTGGATTTCACCAGTGGTTAAAAATAATTAAAATAATGTTAAAATAATGTTTTATTATTGTATTATATTATTTATTTATTGTTTTTATTTACTTTTATGCAAGAAGCCGTGTAATAAGCGGGATAATGTACAGTCAGCAAGTTGTTATTGCAGAATAAAGCTTCGCGTCGGGCTGCTGATAAGCCTGTCGGGCTTTATTCTGCGATAACAACCTGCTGGCTGTACATTATTCCTTACATAATAAATATGCACAGTACATTATGTAAACAAAAGCTTTTATTTTGGATGTGATTAATCGTGATTGCTTCACAGCACAAATTTAAACAAAAGTTATTTTCATTTTAGAGATGAAGTCTAATTTACTAAAATACATTCAAACTTTCAAATATGCAACAAGTATATTATCAGCCACTATCTTCTTTTTCACTTGAAGCATTTTTGCATGTAGTGTTCTCCCATGCTACTTTCAAAAACTTCCAGTAGTGCACCTACACCCCAAACCCTCCTGTCCTGTTCATTTCTCATGCCCTTAAAAGCCGCCTTTCAGAATGCACCTGAAGACAGAACGCCTTTCAGCAGCTACCAGCTCATGACGAAGAATACCACATGCAGCTGACTCCTTAGCTCATGCCCACCCTCAGCCTGGAGTAACATTAGTACAGTAGTGCCCTCAGCATCTGGGGATATGTTCGTGCAGGGCCTATGACAGGAAAAATGGGCGAAAAGCACCAAAAGAGAGAGAGAGAGAGAAAGGACAGGTGAAAGTGTGAGGGCAAGAGATGGAGGGTGGGAGGGGGTGGGAAAAAGAGAGAGAGAACCTGTCAGGCTAATGGCCCCTCGAGATTGGCTGTCTCTCTCTCTCTTTTTCCAAAAGTAATCTCCACTAGCTCTAAGCAGGTGTACCAGGGCCTGCCACACCATAAATAAAATGGATTGGCAACTGAATGGGGAATCGCATATAAAGCAATAAAGCAATTTTCAATCACAGTCTGCTTGCCAGGCTTCACTCTCGGCCATTGTAGACTTTAGTCAGTCCCAAGGTTATGGAAACAGTTAGTGAGACATGGGGTGCTCAGACCCCTTTCCCACAAGCGCGTACACAAACACACACGCGCAAGGCGACATACTTCACATCAGGGAGGTATCGCAGTCATACCCACAGCACATGAAACTGACCTTGCCAGAGGTGCTGCCGCTGGCTCTACTGCCAGAATGCATTGCCAGGTCCTACAGCTGGGAAACGATGCTGGGGAATATGTAATTCCAACATGTGATGCTTGCCACTCATTTATTTCAGGAATACTGATATTCCAAAAGTCTACAGTTAATAGGCTGATCGCGTTTTTCTGATTTAATATATGCATGGCATTTATAGAAGTTTCAGAGAATAAATAGTTTATACTTAAAATAAATAGTAGAGATTGGCAGGAGGATACCCTGTAAACCTATACAAGTAAATCTGCCCCAAATGTGTGAATGTTAGATAACAAAATATAAAACCAATTCGACTTTCGACAATACCATTTGTTTGTTAGGTTTAAAATGATTAAAAGTTCACCCAAAAATGAGCATTTTGTCATTAATTATTCACCCTCATGTTATTCCAAACCCGTAAGACCTTCGTTTATCTTCGGAACACAAATTAAGATATTTTTGATGAGATCGGCGAGCCATCAGGCCCTCCATAGACAGCAATACAACTGAGATGATCCCAGAACAAGAAACATCGTGAAAACTCCAGTATAAGATGAACAAAGGTCTTATGTGTTATGGGAACGACATGAGTAATGAGTAATTACTCATTTTTCGGGGAACTAACCCTTTAAGTCTTAATGGTATATGGTACATTGTGTATTAAACCAATTTTAGCTCATTTTAATGTATTTGGAGTATTTATAGTGAAGAACAAGTAATCAGACCGAATAGGTGTGCCAAATAGAAAGTATTTGATGATACAAAGTCTTATAAATACTGTTAAACAGACAGGTTTTCTGGGCTGTGAGGTGAGACTGTGGTGTGTAGCATCCGTTCACAGGTCTAGCCCGCTGTGAGCCCAGCTGTGTTTTCTCTGAGTGTGCAGGTATGCGTGTTGTGTTCAGAGGCCAGACAGTGATAAAAGGCCCTGCTCCCAGGACCCCTGACTAACCCAGCTGTGACAAATAGTTTCCCTCGTACCCCTCTCATCATTGCTCTCAACCCTGGGCGTGAATTTCTTTGGCAAACAGCTCGATTGGATGGGCAAATGTTTAGCCAGCTTCGAAGGAGTGTTTGGTCTGAATATTTTTAAGTAAATGTTTGCACAGTTGTTTCGACTGTCTGTTTTAACTTTCCTTTGCAAGATTTTTTTTTTCTGTCAGTGGGATGAGTTTCTCACCTGATTTTCTCACCTGATTTCCAGACATTTAGATGATATGTAGCTCAAAGTTCAGTATATAAACAATACCATTTTTAAGAGTGTATGTCTATTAAATATAATATAATGTATTATAATACATAGTATCAGTTGAATACATACAAGTAACGCACTAAAAGGGATTCTTAAAAGTTACAGAAATGTATATATAGACACACAGAAACATTTGCAGACGGAAGCATTTCACATATCTTCTACTGGCAAGGTTGTTTGTGCTACAACCTTCAAATAATTTACAGCTGGTGAAACGCGCACTGTTAGCCACAGAAGTGTCTTTAAATCTTTGCTTTCAAAGTCAAACGTCAGATAAAGCACAGAGAAATAATGTTTATTTTCCACTCTGTGTCCACTCCACACCATAGACCATGTCAGCAGGATAATAGAAGTTCTCCGGTTTGGCCTAGACTGCAATGTTTTTAGGTGCCATAAAATATGCCCCGGATGTTCAAAAATATTACCAGAATCACATTTTAGCTTAAGTGCAACTGCAGCATTTGATAAAGGTCTTACAGAGCATTACTAGAGATTGAGCACAGTTACGTAGTGCTATCTGGCATTTTGGTAAGTTCGATCGCATGCATATCAAGATAAGTGGCGTAGGTCACTTTAGGGTGAGCGAGGCATCTGCTTTACCCAGAATGGCCCTGGTGGAATATCTGAGATGGCTTAGAGATCACTTATATCCGTGTCTCTTTGTAATGAGCTGTGAAGAGCAGGATTCGGAGGCCTGGACGTCCCACAAATTCTCCCATAAAACCATCTTTTGTCCCTCTGTGTTTATTTGAGTGCGTTTTTCACAGTGGAAATATGCGAGATGTTATGTTACACCCTATTGATTACCTGTGTTAATTAAAATTTTAATTAAAGTTTTTATGGCGTGCATTTGCGCTTGTGATAATAGTACGAGAAAAGAGCACAGGGTCTATAAATTGAGGCTTTATTTGCGAGCAGCAGCCATCAACAAATACAACAGTGTACATAAAATTTTACTAACATTGATTCTGAAAATATTAATGTTACTTTAACATCTGAGATGTATTATTCAATTTAAAACTACAAAGCATAAAATCCAGGAGCTATAAGTCAGTTAATGAAGAGGAAAAGTCCATTACGAACCTATCAAAATCTGGATCATCTGATTCACATAAGTGCCTTGGATTATAACCAGAATCATTTACCTCTGCTGCTAGAGGCTCTTTACAGTAATACACACTCTGCGGTGAACCTCGCCGGTTACGGGATGGATGGCTAGTTAGACAGATGAATGGAAGCGTGCAGTCTTTGATTAAATGTATTGTCATTTCCTATCCATTTCCATAATATCATATTCTGCCTTATGAAAAGAAAAGCTACCCGGGTGAGAGCGAGGCTACAGGTTTGTCACCGTAATGAGAATGTCTTAGCCTGCCGTCCTTTTGAAATTCATTTGTTTACATGCTGCTAATTTATTGTAGCTTAATCGCTTGACGTATTAAAAGCCACTTGCATCTAATTTCCAAGATAAACAATTTCCTTAGGAGAAGCGGCAAAAGAGAAAGGGAAGCAGAAAGACTCTGCAAGTTAGTAAACCATGAGAGTTCAAACAGCTTTAATGAAAGTAGATTGATGTGAGGCTGGAAGGTATGCTAGAGGCTCTCTGGACCTTCTCCTCCTCCTCCACGGTCCCCCCATGGCCTCCTCTCTGAGTGCCGGACACAAAAAAAGAACAGTTGGGACTAATGTGTCTCCTTTGGGATGACACCATGGGGACATCATTCTCCTGCAATGGCCAGCCGGCCCACTGGGGGCTTGGTAATGTGTACGCCATTGTTAGGCCGGTGATGATGCCTCTGCATGTTGTTTTAAGGGCTTAAACCTTCCTAAAGGGCCCATTGTCTGAGGTTCCTACCCTCAGCTGTCTCCTGCCCTGGGGTATGGCTGGACAAGATGGATTGTTTGAAAGCCTGCGGCATTATGGCCATGATGGACCTATAAGTCTAGTAAGGTATTTTAAAACAGAAACTCTCCGAAATGTAAAATTTGGATAGATTTGAATAGTATCTTGTTTGTTGCATTTAAAAATGGCTGCAGTAATTTTAGTTTTCCATTAGGTTTGACATTGTAATGATGTGCCATTAGGACTTCAATCAGTGATTCAGCTCTTGGTTTGTGGTTTTTATGACCAGTCCCATATTCACAATACTCTACGGTTCAAAAGGGCATGGCCCTTTCACCTCAAACACCGTGTCTCATACGTTCTTTAATCGAATAGCCATGTAAGACTTTACTTTCTCATGCTTTGGGCATAATAGGGTCACTGTATTGATTTGATATTTATCATCATATACTGTTTTTATCTCCTCATTTATGTATCGGAGGAATTTTATCATTCGATTTTAGATTTATGTTTCATTTCTCCCATCCAGCGTCTTTGTTCCTGTAGGCTGGAGCTTTTTGAATAGTGTAAAGGTGTTACTTGGGCTCTAGACAAACATGGATTTGTTGTCCAGGCTTTGTCAAAGGTCAACCGCGGAGGGGTCCTTTGACAGCCATTCCAAACTAAACTTGCTACATCTCTAGTGTGTAGTGATTAGGGGATATCTATTATGAAGCAGGTAAAAAATGGTCACCGGAGCCTTTTCAAAAAGAGGTGATTCATAACAGGCTAAAAGGTCATGTCAAGTGGCATGTTAGTATTTCACTTTAACTTTGATTAAAGATTTTTGGAAAAGATGGGAAAAACGACTCAATAGCGGGGCAGCCCTCCCTCTTCTCTTGAGCGCTGGTTCTATATTTTCTGCAGAAATCGATAAGGTGGGAACTGAAGAAGCTATTGCTACTCAGTCAGGGCACATGGTCCTTCCATTCATCCTTCCCCTCTCAAAGTGTCAGGAGAGCCTCCTGAAGCATACTAATACAGACTCAGTGCTGCACATGTTTAAGACATATCCACCCATAGTTTGATTTTTATAGTATTTTGCATTACATGGTATTGTGTAGCATTATATATAGTATTCTGCGGTAATGATGGTCCTGTGAAAAACTAAAACCCATCTCTACATGTTTCTTATTGAATATCCACACATAATGCAAATAGAAATTCACGTTGACTTTAAACAGTGGATATGTCTATTATTATGTTATATTATATTATATTATATTATATTATATTATATTATATTATATTATATTATATTATATTATATTATATTATA
>JAUCMU010000104.1:12100481-12105481 GCA_032275025.1 Enteromius treurensis
ATATTATATTATATTATATTATATTATATTATATTATATTATATTATATTATATTATATTATATTATATTATATTAATTATTAGACAGAAACCACATTAAATCTGTATCGTTATACAGTATACTGTTAATATTGTAAATATAGTATTACAATTAAATGTATTGAAAAAAAAGATTCCAATCTTTAATGTCAACTTACCCAAAATAATTTTAATATGTTGATTCTGAGTTCAAGAAATATTTCTCATTGTTATCACTGTTGTAAATAGTTGAAAAACTAGTTGTAAATATTATTATTTTTTATAATAAAAACTTTAAATTTATTAATAAAACTACTTTTAAAAATATTTATATTCTATTCTATTCTATTCTATTACAGCAGCCCGCTTAACATGTAGATACGTACAGTTCATAAACTGTCAGTATACCATTCTGTCCTGTTTCAATTATTGTCCTATGAGACCAATACAGTATACAGAGACTCATGTCAGATGAATATGTATCCCCATCAGCGAGCATGCAGTGCCGTTTGCAGCCTGATAGCTAGTAATATGAATGTAACTGTAGTCAGGCTCAGGGGACACAGTTGCAAGCTGCAATTACTGGCGGCCTGGTGTAATGGGAAACAAATTTGCAGGAATATTGCCGGCCATTCATCTTTATTTACACAGCCGATAATGAGGCCCTGTGTTAATCTGGCTCTGAGGATTCTCCGTGTGCTGAGTGCCGCACTGGTTTAAGAATTCCATTGCCTGAGGGATAAATCAGGAATTCACTCCTCCAGTCTCTCTTATATTGATCAGCTCCGGAGGTGGATGAATGTTTTTTACAACTCTGCCTCCTAATACTTGGAAAACTCAATTCTGAACAGAGGGACAAAGGGCTTTTTGTATGTCCGACCCCCTAAGACTTATGACTAAAGATATAGAAATACTGTTTAACAGGGATTTGAATGTGCCTTTTTTGGGTAATATTTTTAGCTCATGGCCCACTCCAGTGTACAAAGACAGCTGCAGATTAGACTGCTCTGTGTTTTGAAATATGTGCTCATAAATTGACTATTCACACATGTTAGCTGTCAGAACATTGCCTTTCCTCTCTGTCTGCTGCATTGAAGTGCAATCAGTCACCGAGGATGTTGATGAGGATATGAATATTATTATGTGTTCTATAATATAAGCATTATTTTATGTGGATAGAAGCCATTCCTCACGCATGTAGAACATCCATCAGTTAATATAGATATTTGTGCTTTGTTCTCCTGTTACTTTTGCAGATTTATTCAAATCAGTACACTTGTATATTTCTAATAAAATACAATTTGGAACAGTCTGAGATTGGATTGAATTCAATTATTTGTTACTGTCGCTTGAATTTTGACAGTTAAAACACAGCATTTAGTGGGAAAATAACAAATGACTCCTTCTTACCATAATTTACCATAAGTTATTGGACAAACAATGAAGAATACATTTATGACAGTATTTATTAATCTTTGTTAATGTTAGTTAATGAAAATACAGTTGTTCTTTGTTAATTCATGTTAGTTCACAGTGCATGTTAACAATGTTAATGTTAACGTTATTTTAATAATGCATTAATAAATGCTGAAATTAACATGAACTAGTATTAATAAATGCTGTAGTATTATTCATTTTTAGTTAATGTTTACTAATGTTGTTGACAAATGTTTACTAATTAACCTTAAGTATTACAGAAATGATATAATTGAAGTAAAATACTTCACTAAAATGATTGGTTTTTGCAAGTAAAAGCAATGAACTGCTGTATCCCTTTGAGGAGAATATTTAAACATTCAGCCTCAGTGCAGTTTCCTGCATGTTTCTGTCTAAATGAGATGTCCAGCACAATGCTGTCCCCCCACCGTCACACCGCATGTTTCCTCTCATGCCAATTAGACTCTGTGATATAGTCACAGCATATCCGAAAGTGCCTCTGGAGCTACTGCCTAACTCTGCTTCCTATCCCAGCATGCACTCAATCTCCTAACCTAACGACATTTTTTTGCAGAGTGGGCCGAAATGTATGCTTTTTATACTAAATAGATTTGTTGATTTAGTTTCACTTTAATTTCACTTGAGAAGAATTTATTTCGCAGAAGCAGTGATAGTGTTTCAGACAGAGATTTATTGGCATTAGCATGTGAAGGTCTAATTTATTATTAACACAGTGGTATTAAAATAGTTACGCAAGTGCAGTATTTCCAAATATACCTCAACTATTTCCTTTTTTAACTATATAATAAACAGCAATGTTGATATTTGTCCTTTAATTCTGAAAATCATGTTGATAGAAGCAGGGTTGACAAACATGAACAATTTAGGCCTAATTGGAGTTATATAATATTACTTTAAGTAGCAAGTAGAGTAATTTATCCCATTTTATTAACCAATGTCTTTGCTACTGAACTTTGATTCACCAATTCCACAAATATTGTTGTTATTGCCGAATAGTGTTTTTTTTTTCTATTCGATTTTCTTCTCCTGAGTCATAATCTTCATGCAGTTTGAGTTGCGCCTTCTACTGTACAGACATGAATTTACATTTCTTTCAGCCTGAGGCATATTCATTTCACCTTTGGTGTGAAAGTGCTTTTTGTACTTCTAAAAGAACTATTTTATATTAAAAACAAACAAACAAGCTCTGCCCAGATTTAAAAAGTAACTCAAAAGTAGCATAGTGCAGTATGTTCCGTATTAAGTAAGTAATGTAGTTACTTTCTTTAAGGAGTAACGGAATCTTGTAATGCAGTACTTATTTAAAAGTAACTGTATATGAGCACCTGAGTGTTTGTATAATTTTTGTTTAGCAAGAAAGAAGCTTATTTTTTTGATGGATTATGGCAAAATAAAAATAAAAATTATATATATATATATATATATTTGAAAGATGGATGGATAAATAGTTGATACTGTAAACCATTTCATACCATTTGGAATGGATTGATGGGTTGAAAATAGAATTCAGTTGACAAAAGAATTTGTGTGTCACTTTTACACAATTCACAAAAATAAAACGGCATTGGCTTTTTGCCCTTCATCTCACAGCGCCACTCTGGTCATCTCCCCGCATGATAACACATGACAGGGGAAAGAACAGTCACCTTGGAAAACAAAAGGTAATAGTTGTTAATCACTTTAATGAGGCATGACAACATCACTGTCCATTTCTCACCCACAGTAAGGGAGCGTGAATAACCCAAACTAGATTAGTGATTAACTGTGTTTGTGGCACATTGTATTTAGTTCCACAAAGGTGCAGTGTCCCATCGGCTTCTGCCTCCTGCTGGCCACTGATGCCCTGGAAGCTGGAGATGGGGCTGGGAACGGGGACGGTTAACGAAGGCAGAGA
Source organism: Enteromius treurensis (assembly GCA_032275025.1). Taxonomy (NCBI): domain Eukaryota; kingdom Metazoa; phylum Chordata; class Actinopteri; order Cypriniformes; family Cyprinidae; genus Enteromius; species Enteromius treurensis. Next base: position 12,103,852 of record JAUCMU010000104.1, read on the forward strand.
ACAGGAGATGGGGGATGTCACCAGGCCCCCAGAGGGAAGTAGCCATGTCCTGTCTGGATTCCCCACCGAGCTGCAAAATGAACAAGGCTGCATGCACCTGAGCAGGCTGAGGAGCAGCCTCGGGCGCTGGAGAAGCTGTAGCCATCTCTTCCTTCCTCGGCTCGCTCTGCTTCTCCCCCCTTAACCATTACGAGCCAGGCTCTGACACCTAGTCCTCGCAGAAGACAGAAGCGCTAGTGCAAATCAAACCCACCAACTATAAATTACCACTTTCAAGCCTTCTTTAACTCTGGCTGCCCCCCTTTTCCTCTCTCCCAGTCTTTCCCATGTCTCTCTACCCTTACAGACTCCCAATGCAATATAAACTTGGCTGTCAGAGGGGCTTTTGTGATGTGGCAAACTTGCCATTGTAACGGACAGCTTGACAAATGCAGAGGGTGGCGGAGCAGCGTGGACTCTTCCCAGAGCCCGACGGGTATGTGGTTGGGGTGGGGGAGATGGGCACACGGTGACTTTCTCAAGGATAATGAGGCACTGAACGATGGCTAAAATGTTGCCGTCAACCTGCCCTTCTGCTACCGGCTAATTAGATAATTAGCAAGGTCCTAATTATGGGATCAAGGTGCAGGGAAACAATTAGCACGAAGTATTGCCACATAAAACGGAAATTTACGTTCTGCCAGAGCATATTTAATTTGAGTCTTCTCCTAAATATCTACATCCTCTCACAAACGATCTTTCACAAGTCCCTTATGCTGTGAACGGATGGTGTCATTTGCGAAAGGTTAATTTAGCTAGGCGCTAACTAAGATTAGCATAGATAAGTGACGAGTTGGAGGATGTTTACGTGAAAATTGTGTGGGAAAATTGGGTAAGGAAATACATTATGTTACGGTCTCCCTTATGTTGTGAAGGGATGGGATTCGTGAAAGGTTAATTTAGCTTAGCGCTATAAGATTAGCATAGAGAAGTGTCAGCTTGGAGGATGTTTACATGGAAAATACTGTGGGAAAATTGTGTATGGGAGTGTGTTATCTTCGTAAAAAAAACTCTTATGTGGTGAAGGTGTTGAGTCATTTGCAAATGGTTAATTTAGCTAGGCGCTAACTACGATTAGCACAGACAAGTCGCATCTTGGAGGATGTTTATGTCCAAAATACTGTGGCAAGATTGTGTGCGGGTGTGTGCTATCTTCATAAATAATTTCACTCTTGCAGTGAAGGAGTTGTGTCATCCATTACAAGAAATTACTGCAGTTTTTAATTTTTTTTTGCACACGAAAAAACGGTGTGACTGCATTGTTTTACTGCAATACATCTGAAGTACTACTGAAATGCAATTGCAGTAGAGCTGTACTACTAATAAACAGATGCAATAGAAGACAGTATTACTGCAATACAGCTGAAGTGTACTACAATTATACTGTAAGAAAACTACAGCAGCACTGCAATATATAATACAAACAAAGTACAATTCAATACAACTGAAGTGCAATACTAATGTACTTACAGTCATGTTTATTTAAAAATCACACAAACATGAACATTTCATTTTGGATGTAGTCTGGAAAAACAAACAAACATACAAACAGAAATTCCCAAGTTTCAGTTACACTTTACACTACAGGCAT
>JAUCMU010000104.1:12110481-12116421 GCA_032275025.1 Enteromius treurensis
AGTTTGGGAGATGAGAGTGACACGGAAACTGACATTATCCAGAGAGGAAAGCAGAGGGGGTTCAGAGATCCAAATCGGCAGAACCCCCCTCACATAGCCCAAAACGCCCAACAGCTCACCCTCTGATAGGCAAAAGTGACCCCGCCAAATCCCATTTTAAGAAGGGCAGGAAAAGTACTATTCTCATTCACAACTGAACCCCCCTGCAACTGAGCCTCTGTTCGGAGAAGACGCTCTCGTATGTATACAGACACACTAGCCATCATTTATTTATTTATCTACCTAGCGGATGTCGCTGAAGATAGCAATACTCACTGGCTGATCCTCCTTAAGCCCTCCGGATCTCCAGCAGATAAAGTCCCTGTGCGCCTTCCAATGATTTATCAATTTGCAATGTTTGTTAAGATGGCTTTGAGCTTTGATTCGGGCTGGGATTGGCCACCTGACTGCACCTGTTGAGAGCAAGTGGCCTACTCAAAGGGTCAGTCGATGGAAGTCTCGGACAAAGTGCAGCCCTTGATCTGACCCACAACTTGGTCCAATGGAGTTCATAGATCTGGGGTTAAGTTGTCTGCCCTGGTCACTCTCCCTTACCTACCCTAATTACTATACACACATTATATACCTCTCATTGCCCTTTGCCTGAGGATATATTGGCCTTTTCCATTGGTTCAGAGAGAATTTTCCTGGTCATCAAGGTGTAAATATGAAGTAATTAAATTTTTAAAAAATTGTGTTTAATACATGTTCAGCTTTGCTGACACATTAATATAATGTTACCATAAATAAAAACTATTTAATCATCTAAAAACATTGATTTGTGCATATATATATATATATATAGAGAGAGAGAGAGAGAGAGAGAGAGAGAGACACACATAATGTATAATATCATGAATTATATATGACTTTATAAAACATATATGTAGATAAAAATGTGTGACAATAATAATATGTATATGTATACAGTATGAATATCTGACTGAGAGTACATACACACACAAACACATGTGGATATTATTATTATTACCACACAATATATGTATGCAGTACATAAGTACATTAAGTAGGCATTTAATATACTTTAATTTACTTGGTTTTATAAATTTATTTTCTAATATATATATATATATATATATATATAATGTTTTTTATGTATAGTATGAAATGTAAAAATGTATAAATAGTCACAAAATATTTATATATGAAAATGAATGACAAAACTAAATAATTTGCGTATAAAGAAAATATATGACAAATATATAACAAAATTCATATATATATATATATATATATATATATATATATATATGTAATTTTTATATATTTTATATTTTATAAAACTAAACAATTTACATATAAAGTATATAAGTAACTATAAAATATATAAAGTATATACACGCATACATATATTTCTCTTTTTTTAAACAATTTTTAGAACTAAAACGGGGATTATTTTTGTTAAAAGAAGTCACTATGGAGAACATTACCTTTTTTTTTTTTAAACACCAAATTATTACTTTGGGAAATATTACTTCGTGGTTTTCTAAAATAGTTTACATAAGCCCCAGAGTGCAAATATAGTTCATTTACAATTTAAAGATGTGAATATTTATAAGGAGCGCTCCAGAGAGGCCAGTGATGGACAGTCATTAGATGTTCCATTAGATGCGTCAGTCCGGCTGCTCTGTGAAACAGACCCGAGGTAGAGACAAGCTGATGAGCTGCTGTGTGTCGAAGAGGGCAGACTGTCAGGCCTCTGTGTGAGGTGGCTGTCAAAGCCCTCTCCATGATTATACACCTGACCCCATCATCCCTGCCCGTTACCCGCCACAGACATTTCTGTCACTACGCCTGCCATTTTGCTTTCCAAGGTGCCAGCCGGGGCAAGCGCGGCCACGTTTTAGTGTTGTTTATTGATTTCTGACCCCACGCTTAATAGTTTTCCCAGGCCCCCCAAATGGCTTTTGTAAGCAATAGGGTTTGTACATCTCGCCGATCAATACCCTTTATATTTACAATAAAATTGAAACGGCCTGCGAGCAGACTGCTGGCCCGGCATTTGTCATCCCTCTGCAAGGGAAAACTATGTCATTATCTGAATTAAAACATTTATTTCTGATTAAGAGAGTGTCCTATCTCATTAATTTTTCCCCTTCCAATACAAGGGGAATGGAATCGTATTGATTTTCGCACTTTTTACACATCTCCACTACTGGGAAGATAATTGAGAAGTTAGCCAGAATAAATGAAGTTTCTAGTCTAGCACAGCAAGCCAATACCTTGGAAATGTAAGGTGTTTTTGCAGCACAGGGTTTTTAATTTTGCTGCGGGTATGGACAAGGGGGCAGAACAAATTGGATTAAGGTTTGGGACGTGGCGGTGGGGAATAGGGGCCGATCTCAGCGGGCGACAGGGGTAATAAGACAAGCCTCAGACTGTCCCCAACTCCAAAAAAGCACTATCACAAGAGGAAGTCTAGATTAAAGAACCCCAAGCCTATCAATGTGAAGTTGCGTTCAATCTGTCCCTCCCACAAAGCTTATTGTTAAGGCGGAATTGAGAGATTGTGATCGATGGCTGAACTACACCCTTCAATGTTGCTTGGCCATTGATTAGGCATTACTACATGAATAAGATTATAGAGGCTGTTTAGTCTTCATTTTAGGAAGTGATTTCTAAGCTTTTTGTGTTGCCAAATAGATACTTTCACAGAGAAAACAAGTCTTTGCTATTTATTAGAAATATTTTCACTTGCTTTTAAATAAATATTGAACAAAATATTGTAATTATAGCCCACCAAAAGGTAAATTAAATGTTCTTACTGAAGAAAAATCCCTCCGAAATTAAGAAATTTGAAAAATAATTACAAAGAAATGGCAAGTAATTTACAGAATTAAATGTTTGCTAATAAAAATTTCTATCTAGAGCATGGAGGAATAGTTAAACATGACTTTTTAAAATTATTGGACAGAAAATCAATATTAAAGCCCACTAAAGGTTAATAAATATTCCAACACAGAAGAAAAAAAAGGAAAAATAGAAAGAAAGTAAAAATCATTCAGAAATTGCAATTTATTTATTTTTTTTTTTGTTTTTTTTGGAATTGCAAACAAACAAGCAAATAAATGTTGCCAAATAGTGACTTTCATACTATTTTTACAGAGAAAACACAGGATTTTGCTATTTATTAGAATTTCTGGGACATTATATGGGTTAAAAAAAAGATTTTTTCTTTTATGACAAAATCATTAGGATATTAAGTAAAGATCATGTTCCATGAAGATATTTTGTGAATTTCCTAATTTAAATGTAATAAAGCTAAATGTTTAATGAGTAATAAGCAATGCTAATGAATTAACTTGCATATCTTTAAGGGCAACTTTCTCATTATTAAATTTTTTGCACCCTCAGATACTTTAAAATACTCCGTCAGCTATTGTCCTATCCCAACAACCCATACATCATTGGAAAGCCTATTCCTTCAGATGAGGTATAAATTTGAATTTCAAAAAATGTACCTTTATGACTGGTTTTGTGGTCAGGGTCACATTTCACTTTGCCTATAAGTTATTGCATCTTTTTTAAAGCCCATTCTGAAAAAAAATACTTTTTTTAAATTTCACAAATGATTGCAAAGAAATGGCGAATGATACATGTAATAGTATTTTCTTGTTTAACATACTCAAATAATCTTTATTCACAGATTTTTTCAATTCAATAAATAAAAATAGAAGTAAATAACAAAAAATGCAAATAAATAATATGAATAACAAATATTTGTACATCTGTACAATATTTTAGGGTGTTGTTTCTAGTCAGCTGACCCGTACCTAATCAATTTCCTTATATTTAAACTGTTAAAGCTTGAATGACCAAAGACTCACAGTTGACTGAGCTTTACAGATACAGTACCTGGCCACAGCTCTGGGACCGAGAGAAAATGTTGTCTGACTTTGAAAGGGCATCGTCCATCATGACTTTTCTCAGCCTGTCAGCGAACGGATAGACGAATGGATCAGTGGGAACCCCCCATGTCTTATGTCCCATTTCCCCTTTCTCTGCCCACTGACCGGCTCACTGGCTAGCAGGCTAGACACCTCTGCAGCAGGCGAGAAGCTGATCAGCCAAGGATCAGGAAAGCTGCCAGTTAGCTGCCTCTGAAACAGGCCTGACAGCACATTAATTCAACCTGCGGAAATCACTGCAAATAGGCAGGAGACATTGTGTCCACTGAGAGCGAGGAAAATAGAGAGAAAGAGGAAGAGAGGGAGAGTTTGAAAGGGAGAGATAGGAAGAGAGTGAGAGGAGCCTTTTAATGAGCTGCTATAAGTTACTCTGTCTGACTTGGCCATTAGAAGACTGTAATGCGCAATTGGTTGAGAAAATGTGTTGCAACTGTGATAGGCGCCCATGCCAAAGGTGGTTTAAATCACGAGGGACATGTTGAGTGTTTCACTGAGGTGAATTACATTCTTGGGCTGTTTTATTGCTGTATTTAAGGTTCTGTTGAGAGTTAGACTGATTGATTTGACACCTCAGAATTTGCATCCCTTTACCAGAACCATAAAAATGTTAAAAGATCAGTCTGATAAAACAAGTTGCTTTGAGTGATCAGAGCTTGTATGTAATGGGAAAGTTAGTGGGTCCTTTAACTGGAATATCAGGAGCATTGTTTTGGAGAGAATGCATTTACTTTATGCATCGCTTTATAACGGCTAAGACAAAGTCTGTGCTTTCAGTGTTCACCATTAAGCAAATATATCCTTTAGAGGTCACACACAACAATACAGCAGTGTCTATGTTGTGGTGTTATTAGTTATTATGCACAACATGGGTGAACATATGCCAGTTGTATCATTTTATGTACATTTAATTCAATGTGTACTCTCTATCTATCTATCCATCTATCTGCTCTTGATATTCGGCTTTGGTACAGCGGGAGTTACAAAAGAAAATGAATGAATGGATAGCTGGATGGATAGATGGATAAATAAATAAAATGCTAATTTGCAGTTTTGACACATTATCCAAATTCATTAATAATATTAATTATAATAAATAAATAAACAAATCAAACTCCAGCTTGACAACTCCTCTGTATAAACAGGTCCCTGGCACCAGCTATTTTTTACTGTAAATTATGCCTGTGCAGAGCATATCATGTTAATTTACCTTTGAACAGCTTGTTACTTAAAAATATCTTTATACTGCCATAGCATTTATCATCACAGTTTAAACAATCAGCGTATGGAATATTATAATGAGAAGTTCTGTCTAACCTGTAAAATGACAACTCTCATTTGTTCATTTACTAATACGTCCTCAGTGGAGGAAAAACAACAGGGAGCCAACAGCTTTATTTTATGTTGCATTTCTATGCATGGAGTAATCTGAGGAGGAATACTCTAAAGGCTGGGAACATTCATCACAACCAAATCCAAACATAGATGAAAAATTACAGGATTAGCAATGACCTTCCAACCAATCAGCCACCGTAATTACACTCGTTTATTATAGCCTGCTGAGACAGAGCAATACAGAGATGACCCTTCAGCAAAACAAAATGTTTATGAATGTACAAGCCAAAGAGGAATGCTAATAGGCACTCATTTTATAAGGCATTAGCGCTCTGTCATACATTTATGTGTGCGTTTCATTTAGAAAGGTTTTAGATTAAATGTCTAACCAAATGGTTATAATTCCAAATACTGTGCGAAGTAAACAATTAGAGATGATGCTTTGTATTTTTAACAATATAATAGTAGGCCTATATCTGATATTTAGACTAATAATAACAGCAGAAGCAGTGCAACTTGCCCTATTTTTCACTGTGTATTACATTTGTATAATAATAATAATATAATAATTGATAAAATAGCTATAATATATTACATGATTATTTTTATTCTCTTCTATAAAAATAACAATAATAATAAT
>JAUCMU010000104.1:12124335-12160168 GCA_032275025.1 Enteromius treurensis
GGTTTGTCACTAGAAGTCACCAATCGTTTTTTTTTTTTTTGGAAAAAATGTTGCCAAAGGGGTCTAAAAAGTCGCTAAATACAGCGACAAAGTTATTAAGTTGGCAACACTGGAAAGTAGGCATGTTCATAAAATGCGTGTGGGATGATTTGCATGAGATGCTGCATTAAAAATAAAAAAATAAAAATACGGGACAAAACCCGTCCCTTATTGATTCAAAACGGGACTCGCAATTGAATTCTCAAATACGGGACGATTCCGTATTTTAAGGGACGGGTGGCAACCCTATGCACACGTGACCTTGCGTTGTTTCCGTTTCACTTCTTGCGTGTTTGGCAGTGAGACAAATTTGTGGGCGATCCTTTCTGTTTTAAAGTCGTGCAGTGTGGAACCGCCTTTCACCGACCGATCTATCATGCAGTGTGAACACAGCAGCGACAGAATGATACCCCAGATAGTCACGCAGTGTGAAAAGATCTGTGATGTGACTACTTTGAAAATCGTGCAGTCTGAACTCGACATAATTGCATGTGTGCTCATTTGCAACGAAAAGATTATGGAGGAAGATATTTACATTCTATAACTTTGTAACACCTCCCCCAGCATCCCGCTGCCCTGAATGTTGCTCTCTCACTGGTTGTAAGTAATCACCGATGTTATTCAGTCAAAACACATTTCACACGGCGACTCGTCGGCGATTCTCTCAGATCGCATCTTTGATCGTTCACACTGTGTGATTGTCACTCGCGTGAATGAGCACCGATTTGCCTGTGATTTCGGGAATTTGTTGGTGATTTCTCAAAACCTGTCGGCAAGTCAAAATCGGGACTAAAATCGTGTAGTCTGAACTCGGCATTAGGCTACGTATGTGTGGGGCGGAGCTACCAAATAGGGGCGAGAGTCGAGACCCTTTTAGGGTAGGGGCGTGCTTGTTTTGTTGATTTCAAATATCAAAGCTTCCAGAAACCTGCCTTTAGTAATAACATTAAAACACATTTTAGGCATAATATTTAGAAATGTGCATAGTGAAATACAAAAAACTATATTTATATCAGTAGGTGATGCCAACAATTATGTTAATGTATGTTAATTATGTTAAATAAATGTATGAAATAAACTTAAGTAACTTTAAGTAAATTATGTTGTTGTTGTTTTTTTTTAAAGTCACAGCCCTGTACAGCTGTACTAAGTGAAAGTTCAAATCAGTACTAGGACAACATATCGTCCTCCCCTGAAAAGAAAATCAATTTATAACTAATTGAATAAACATTAGGCCATGGTGCCATTGCACAAAGAACCTGATGTGATCTCTGCCACCATAGTCTTCAACCTCAATCTGTCCAAACAGCAACATCACAATTGCAAAGTAAAGGTTGCGCTCGAAATATTGAATTGTTTCAGTCAAGAGCAAACACAAGATGTGCCAAGAAGTTGTAAACGACAACATTTACATCTTGTAGAATAGCAGAAACCAAGAAGGTCAGACGCTGAACTCTCGAAACTCTTACAAACAGTGGTACTTAAGCACAAAAGGTTGGCTGTGTTTTTAATTGATAACATTTTATGAGTGGAGGCAGCGTTAATGCTATTTGTGTGTATTTTTAATTCCATACTGTATCTTTAATGTACATTATTAGTTTGACCTTACAAATAATTGTAGTATGCTGTAAAGGAGCTGATTTGATCATTTGAAATATGGAGACGTAGTTAATTAGTTAGGTGGATAGATACCAGGTTACCACAAGAACACCGCCTCCAGTTAAAAAACGGAGGCCATAAAAAAAGTTTCGATTTTATTATCCACCAAACTGCTCAGCATATCTCCATATTAATGTGGTCCTATTAACATGGGGTGCTAATGAAAATTTCTTTTATAAATATGTATGTGCCCAAGACACAACATTATAGAGGAGGGGAGAAAAACACAGGAGACAATGCTGAACGATGAAGATGAAGCCCTGAAGAAAAGAGTGTTCCCAGCAGAAAATTGGTTTAATTAATAGCACATTTTACATAATGATTACAGTGTAATTGCGCCGACTAGCAGAGTGTCATTAAATATATCCTTGCTCCTTTACAACACCCTCTGGCGAAAAATAATGAGTTACATTGGAAATCACTATGCAACAGGTTCATAAATAACATTTAAGCCCATACAAGGCAAGTACTTATAAATAATAAATATTTGCCTTCTGTAATTGAACGAAAAATGACTGCCTCCCTCACTCGTCTTTTTTTTCCCCGGACATGCTGCTTTGTCCTGTTATGGCTGTAGAAAGGAGAATTTTCTCATTTTTTCTCCCCTTGTAAGTGGTGAATAATTTATTTCCCGGCTAATAGTCAACACTGTCAACGCAGGGTGTTTAAAATATACCTGTGTCCAGATAAATGTCACGACGGCTGGGGAAGTGATTATTCCCTGCTTCCAGATATTTTGTTGGATGCAGGCCCTGTATACACTCTAGTAAATCACCCTCTTCCAATTACCTGCCTCCATAAAACAAGCCCGTATTCAAATCAGGTCTAAACCGGAGCCTAGATACGAGGTTCAGTGCGGTTATAACTGTCAAGGGAGGTTGAAAGAGGGGTGCAGCCCGAGGGGTTGTCTGATGTTGGGATGCTGTGTGAAGGGTTGAGAGGGTCTGGGGAGCAGACGGAACTTTAGGCAGATGGGTGGAGGCTTTGACGTTGTCTCTGGATACCATGTTTAGCTTTGGAGTAAATTTACTCTTTTATGTAAAAATGACATGCATCGGGATATGTTTTATCAGACTGATCGCAAAAATGTATTGCTTTCAATCATTATATTTCACTGGAGACCTTATTTCTAAAGGATTGTTCACAAATATGATAATCATGTCATGCTTCTTACTATTCATGTCATTCCAAACCAGTAAAACATAAATTACTTTATGAAATGCTTAAGGATAAGTTAAGCAGAATGTCTTAGCTGCTCTTTTCCATACAATGAAAATGGATGGGAACCAGGCTGTCAAACTCAAAATTGTATGAGACTCAGCTAATCTTGTGCATGCTAATATGGAGTTTATATAATAAGCATCAGTCGTTACAAAATGAGCAAAGTTATCAGAAGCCATAGGAAAAAATTATACTTAAAATCTTTATATTTTACATTCTACTTTAAAACTCTATATAATGACGTAATTTGGGCGGGGTATTTCTTTATTTTCTTATTTTATTTGTAGCCAGTTTGTTATGGAATTAAAAAGTGTTTTCGAAAAGATTTAAATGAACAATGAATTACTGATCCATTCATAAAGACAGATGCTGCATCCAAAATTGCTTACTTTCCTACACTCTCAGAAATAAAAGCTGTCGCTGGGGTGGAAGCTTTTCAAAAGGTACACTTTTGTACATATTAGGTTCACATGTACACTTTAGGTACTAATATTTACCTTTAAGGTACCAAAATGGACCCTTTAGGCACAAACATGCACCTTTTAAAAAGTACCGCCCCAGTCAGAGCTTTTGTACCTTTATTTCTGACAGTGACAAAGAGTATATGACCCGGATTATTATGACAAAAATTCACAGTATTCATATAGCAGCGTGTGAAACGTACTTGGGTGACCTACTACTTTGCGTGAGAAGTGTACATTGCTATCCCATGAGGCTATGGGAGAGAAATTGTGAATCGCACAATGACAGTAACAACATGGCAATCTCAATTATACTTCACACATTCATACTACACAGAACATACTTTTCTTTTATATTAGTAATTATTCACAAGAAGAAAGTACCTTTTAGACGCAGTGAAAAGTGAATAAAATCGGTCGAAAATGCATGCCTCAATGACTCTTGCTGCTACCCACCGGCGGTTTTTCTTTAATATTTAAAGTACCATTTAATTTGTTAAAATTGAAATCACTGTGGGCCTCCACATGCAAAAGACTTCCAGCGGTCTGCTGATAACCTCAGACAGGCTAGACAGAGGAACACAGGAACCCCATGACCCGATGTTAGCACCATTATGAAGAACGCATGCATAAAAGAGTGTGAGAGTCCTTGCATCTGTGCATATGTTATAAAAAAGTAATCTGTTTTTTCTTTCTCTCTCCCCTCCACCTGTCTTCTCCTCGGTGGCTCATTCTCCTCTCATCTTTTCCATAGATTCAGTGAGCTGATAAATGCCTGACGCTGACCATATTATTATCACGCATGTAGATCTCACCTATGTGATTCTATTTCGATCACCTCGTGGATGAAAACACTCAAGGATCTCCTCTTCCCGTCGGCGGTGGAATGTATTAAACACCTTCCGCCAAGCACAATCCCCACGCGAGCATTTCTCAGCATTCTCGCAGAGTGCATTAATAACAGAAGATACGAAGACGTCTTGTCAGGGATCAGAATTGTCATAGAGTCCTGCAAAGCAGTCCATGCAAGACTTATTCTGATCTGCAATCAGGCCTTAATCTGGGAATACATTTCCCAGATACCTCCGCTTCCATCTGTGCAGACTGTAATCACTAAGCATGCGCTCAAGCCTTGCGGAAATGTATAAATAATTTTCATTCAAACACATTAACAGTCAAAATATGAGAATCCATCATGGCGTCTGTGTGTGAGGGTTTCTTAAGAAGCAATCAGAGCCGTCTGGCTGTGTGTTCTTTGTCTTTCGAGCCTGAGAGACAAGGTGCAGATTACTTGCGCGGCTCTCTTTTGCATAATGGCCTTCTTCCTCCCCCTACCACAGACCGATGGCGCATTTAAACTTTTGCTGGCAATCCATTACTTTTACCAAGCTGAGTCCCTTGTTCTTTAATCTCATGCTTCCCTGGAAAGAGAACCTAGATGTGGGTTTAAAGACTTTTTTTATGAAGGCAAGCATGCGGGGCTCTGTTCATCTTAGACAAAAAGACCTGACACATTTATGTTCCATGGACAGGTTATGTCCCGCCATCTTAAAGAGCAAAAACTTGCCATTTTTAGCTGATTGGTAAAGAGGTGAGAGGGAAAGTGAAGGGTCATCTGCCAAAGCAATGCTGTCTTTGAGAAACCTACGAAGCGGATGAACCGTTCTAGCATAACTTTTAATAATAGCACAACATTTTAGGCTTTTACAGGGGGTCAGATACTGTCTGTGAAGTCACATTGTAGCGTCATTCACCACATGTAATGATCATCTTGTCATTCAGCCTTATTTAATTTTGCCTGATCGGATTTGCCCTGTAAGGTCACAGGTAAGTAAGACAGGATAGCTATTCATATTTGGTAAATTAGATCTCTCCTGACTTGGAAAGCACCCAAGTATGACAGGACACGGACTGCAGTTTTATGTCACCTCATTTATCTGCAGTCTGTATTTTCTATGACCGCATTGTATATTTCTAGAATACTCTAGACAGCATATACTGTATCTCCTGAATGTTTTCCTATTTTGCGCTTGCAAAAATGTATACGTTCCCTTGCTTTTATTGAAATGTGAAGTCATATAGGCAAATTGTGCTTTAAAACAATGAGGAGGTTAAATGGTGATGAAATAATCAGAAATGTCTTCATACAATAAAAAGAGATATTCAGTTATTCATACTGTTTTGTTGTTTATGGTTTGCAAACTATTAAAAATTATTACCCTATTTAAATCTTAATTTGATTGAAATCTAAACAATAAACATTAAGTCTTAATTTGAGAGCTTTATATATATATGTGTGTGTGTGTGTGTGTGTGTGTGTGTGTGTGTGTGTGTGTGTGTGTGTGTGTGTGTGTGTGTATAAATATTGGTGCTGTCAAAATAAACATTTTTTTTTTACATAATATTTGTATGTGTTTATTTATGATGTATATATAAATGCACACACATTACATATTTTGAAAATATTTGTATATGTATAAACATTTATAGAATCATATTTTTATATTTAAAATTATACATACATTTATTTAATATATAAAATCACATATTTTCTTAACTATAAATACATCCATGTGTTTGTATTTATATACACATAATAAGTATACACACATATTTTATGTAAACAATTATTTATTTATTTATTTATTTTTTGATGTGATTAATCGTATGAAAGCACTAATATATACTAATGAAAAGGAACCTGACAATAATTTATTTGGACCTTTATTTTTGTTATGTCCCCATTATTATTTTTCAGCGTGTCACACCATGACCACTGCTGTGAGCTGAAAACAGCCACAGTGACATGCATTTATTTATGTATTTAAATTCATTGCAATTAATGTGTTAATTTCTCTAATCTGTTGGGTGAACTACTGTCAATCTTGTCAGGTTTAACAATGCAAAATTTATTGTATTCAAATAACCCTCTGTTATTTATTACCGTGCTCAATATGTACATTTAAATGGCCATTGATGTAGAGCACAGAGAACAACAATTTTAATAAACGTGTCTCGCAAACCATGTATGTAAGGCTGAAGGTAATGGAAAAATGGCTTACTGTAGGCCATGCTCGGAAAGTTTTATTAAATTGCAAATCAAGACTAGAGCAAACGGGGGAGAAAGCGTCTTGTCATATCTGTTGTGTCCCTTTTGCTCTGACTCGCTCCTGCCCTTCCAGTGTGTGAGGGCGCTTAGGAATTATTGCTCACTGAAGTGCAGTGGCAAAACCTGGGAGATTCATAGATGGTGGGAATGATAAAGTCCGGCCCAGAAGAAGTGCTACCAGTGCAATAACAGCCTGAGAGGGTCACAATAAAGTTTAGTTTAATGACAAGAACAAATAACTCCAACATTTGGCTGGGGTGCTGAACCCTGCACCGGGGAAGCTCACATCTGATATATCAGCGGGCAACTAGCCGTGACTCGCGGCCGATTGTGCAGGCTTGCGTTCACAGGGGCCCCCAGTGATACATGTGGCCGCTGTGGCAGGTGTCCATTTTATAGAGTTATTCAGTGAAAAAGGCTGGATGCTCGGTCTGGTGACCAGGCCTGCGATTATTGTTCCTGTGCAGCTGACACATTCAGCAAACCCCCATCCGCCCCTCCCTCTGCCCTAGCCAGAACCTCTGACTTCCATATAGCTATGTTAGCATCCTCGCCGCTAAGAGCCTGCACTATAGCAATAACAAACCTGCCATGGGCTAAAGACTGGACTGACGCCCAGTAGCACCACTGAATTTATTTCTAAGCCCTGCTGCAGCAATTGCTGTCTTGTCAAACGGCTGTGCATCCATCAGTGCACTTTACACTTTGGCTCGCCAAACTAAAAGACTGGACTAACAGTCAGTTTTTGTCCTGCGGAACAAACTGATTTTATACATCCCATCTAAATATGATACTGATGTTTTCTTGTGCTTGTGTATAAAGATATGCAGGTGTCTTAAATGTTGAGCCTTGTGTCTACTGTGAAGCAGCTGGCTCAGAATCAGACATTTCTTTAGACCAGCAGGAGTGTGATCTAATGAAAGAGGAGTTGGAACATCGGTTTAGTCTCCCACACTTTCATTAAGGGTCATTAAGATAATCCACAATGTAGACCATTGCTTGCACACTCGGTAACACTTTACAATAAAGTATCATTCATTACCATTAGTTAAGAACATGAATGAACAGAGAACACTACGTTTATTACAGTATTTATTAATCTTTGTTCATGTATATAAAATACAGTTCACAGTGCATTTACTGTGTTAACAAACAACACTTGTGATTTTAATAGTGCATTAGTAAATGCTAAAATGAACATTAGCTAAGATTAATAAGTGGCGTAAGTATTGTTATTTCTTAGTTCATGTTAATTAATGTTGTTATTTAATGTCACTCAGTTTCTAACACAAGAATAAAGAACTAAAGAAGATCCAGGAGGGAATCAGACCACAAGCATATCATTTTCTGTCCCATTACTTTTTAATCTGTCTGAACGTGACTGTCCTAATCAGTTTTAATAGTCAACTAATTTTAGCCTGCATTGTGACATATTTCTGTGACACAGGATATTCAACAAATATTGTGCAGGACTTGACTTTGTCAAGGAGGCACTGTTAAATTTGCACTGAACATTTTGTTTGATACCAATAAATCAACTGTTAATAATTAAAATGTTATACTATTTTGTCAGGAGAAAATAAATGAATCAATAAATAACATTTTAGACAAATTTAAGCATTAGAAACTTATATAGTGCAATATGTAAAATGCATTGAGATTTTAAGACTTGCAAAATATTACATCAAATATATATATATATAGTCATTTCAGAGGAAAAGCAAATTACTACATTTTGATTAAATGTTATGAATCCCAATGTTATTTTCTTTGGAATAACATCCTTTACAATGTAACTTGTAGGAAGTATAAATTAATTAGGGAAGATTTTGAATCTAGATAAAATAAATACATAAATATATATTTAGATAAATATTGGATTGAAATTAGGCATCACAACATTATATTGTTCAGTATAGAAAATGTATTGAGATTTTAAGATCTGCAATTGATTACATCCCACACACACAAGCATATATTGATTAAATATTATGAAGCCCAACATTACTTTCTTTGGAGTAACATGCTTTGCAATATAACCTGTATTAAGTGTAAATTAAATAGAGTTCATTTTGAATTCATGTTGACTTGTAGGGTCAGAACCATCATCCTCTCAGCTAAAATATCACAACACCCCAAGTTTTCAGCTCCATTTGTCACCACATTTGCAGTTTACATAGGCTTTAGAGATCCATTCAGTCTGTCTATTGTCCAATGTGGCCAGCATGCTAATCCTTTAGATAGCGTATTGTCTGAACAGAATGGTGGACACAAAAGAGGGACAAGTGGTGACTAATGATACACCCCCAGAACTCAGTCGCCGAATCGCGCAATATAAAGAGATAGACACAAACAATGTGTCAATCACAAATGTCAAGACATTGTTAGCACAAAACATTGACATTCACAGCACAACAGTATGACGCTAACTTAAGACTTGATATTCCTGGAAAAAACGAAAGTTTGACGTAAGCTCAGTTAACCCGAAGAGACACTTCCATTATTTTCGTATTTCAAAGCAACAAACAAGGAAATTGGAGCGCCGTGGGCAGTAGATAACCTTGGCGTATAAGCGCAGCTAAAATGTTATGCCTGCTCTTGACAAGCAGAGGTAATGATATGCCTCAGGGGACTGTTCAACATAGAGGCTGATTAGCGATCGGTGTTATAATTAAGAGTAGCTTTGACACAGGCAGTGTTCCAGAAAACCCTCTCAGCGTGTCCCCACCCTCTGCCAGTGTCCATTCATTCATTCGTTCCCAGTGCAGCTCTCCTCTGGAGGACCCTTGAGACCGCTTCACAAGGCTGTTTATGGCACCGTCCCATTATCTGACAACAAAAGGCGGCAGGGCCACACAAGCCCCTCGCCAGCTGCGTGGAGCTTCCGACACCGATAAAGAGCAACTCGAGTTTAAACAAAAAAAGTTACACCATATTTGCTCAGACTAACTATGATGAAAGGCAATGAAGACAAGGGCTCCTCATATAGGTATCAATATAAATATTACTGGAAGGTCAATTAATATGTAAATTAACTCCTCCATTTAATTAGCTATTTAACTATTTTCCGAGGCATGGACATATTAAATCATGCTTAAAGACCCCTCTAACTAGCCTCTTGACAATAGTGTGAGGGAGTCACAGGCTCATAAACCACCGGCTTGACCTATAAAGAGCCCCGAGTCTGCTAATTCCATCTCGGGCTAATTTTATTACTTGCATAAAATAACCATAGTGCTGCTTTGTGGCTGTAAAGAGGATATGGGTGATAAAACTAGCTGGGGAAAGCATCTGAAAATCTCCTCTTTACTAGTGTCCTCATTTATTATTCTATTATTCTTTGCCAGGTACCGAGCCCATGTGAAAGACAAATGACCTTATTATATTAAATAATTTGTGAGGATATTAACAGTTAATCACACATAAACATCATTTAAAAGGTATTGATTTTGCCACACTCTCAACAGCTTGTAAAATTTATGTCCAATAACAAGATAATAGATAATCAGTGAGACCGGGTGAGTCATGCAGGGGACGAGGGAAAGGTGAGTCCGTGTACTTGTTTTGACCTCTGTCCGTGACCTCATGTGTACCTCTCTAGAGGTAAACAAATGCACAGCCTTGCTGGTTTTATGTCTCGGATCTTACTCTTAGGTTCTGTGATATTTATGTACATTCATATTGGGTGTGTGGGCCTATATTTGCTAGGAAGTGCTGTTGAGAGATCATCCTCTTCACAATAATGCATTAGCAGCAGGTAGCAGCAGAGGACACCAGCAGAGATGCAAATCTGTCTTGTGTCCCTTTGGGGCCGACGCTGAATAGAGAGAGAATGCAGGTTCGCCGCTGGTCTCAGAAGGTAATCTCAGTGTGGAAATGCACTAGACTCTACCTGAGGAGGTATCAAGAATGATGGACATAGAAAATAGACTATTTGTTATACCGCATTGTAATTTGATTTCTTTTAATGTAGTTCAAGGCAATGTATAATATGGTAAATTCTTTGCTTTGTAATAGTTATGAATTAAACTATTTGTAGCATAATGTTCCTTTTCACTGGCCTCAGTTTGAAGCCATGTTCTTATCTGCAGTGTGTGTGTGTGCGTGTACGCGCGAGGCTGACACTGGTCTGGCTGATTGATTATGACAGCGCTATCTTTTATTAGCCTTGTAGTTCTTATTAAAATTCTATCTTACCAGGGAAATGCTGGAGCTTTTGCTAGATTAATCCAGCAGATTTATTATTTTAGCACATATAGATCGTGGTAATTAAGGCAGACACCCTGCTTCTGACAGTTATGTTGAATAAGGTGCTGGATTCCATTTAGGTGTGCTGTCAGTATTTCAAATATCAAAGTTTTTACAGTGCCCTCCACTAATATTGGCACCCTTGGTAAATCTGGTGCCAATATTAGTGGAGGACGCTGTATATAAAAAAATATATAAAAACAATACAAATGTAAAACATTTATGCAGTATTATGTCTTAACATTCTATCTGTCTCTGAGCGTGTTTATTTATTTATTTACTTTTTATTTTTTGTCAAAACCATGATACACTACCTAATTTGGGATATTTCTTAATGATGATGATACTACTAACTAATAATAATAATAATAATAGTAATGATAATAATAATAATTGATCACCAAGAATCATTAATAATAATTACGCATTAAATCTTGAAATTAGATAATGTGTTTGCCGAAAATTTATCTTTTCATCACAAGAATATGAAGTACATACCTGTGTGATAATTTTGTAATAATATTTCACAATATTAGTATTTTACTGTATTTTGATCAAAGAAATCCAGCCTTAGTGAGCATAATATATTTCTTTTTATTAATGTTTTTTTTTACTAGTATGGTTGTGTGTCGCCTAAAATAAAATAATATAATATTCATATAATATAAAAAATATATTATAAAAATATATACTTTTGAAGTCACAAATTCAAAAAGACAAATGAAGAAATACCAAAAATGTAAAAGTTATTTTGTTTAGATGTATCAGATTAATATATATATATTAATATATTCAGAAAAAAATAAATAAAATAAAAAAGAAGAGATTGTGACTATAATATGATATAATATAATATGATCCAAAAAAATTAAAATACTTTCAGAGATGAAAATCTGCAGAAATATTGGTGGAGGTTAGCAGACAGTGTAATTCAGTACAGCTCTTCTATCAACAATGAGGAGGTTTTACAATCTTCCCAGGGCAGTGAACAGAAACTGGGCTTAATGAATTTGGAATTCACAGGGTTTGTTACAAGCTGGCCATAAAAATGAAATTTAATGAAATCATTTCAATATACTCCGCAATGGCACGAAAGCACACTATTACATCAACATAAACGGCATCTTTTTTCTTTCCTTTAATTAATTTGAATTAAAACTAGAATTGAAGTTCCTAAAAACAGAGCTCTCGTTTTACACATACACAGGGTTATAAACAATCTATTTGGAATGTGCTCTGTTTTACACACACAGTCAGGCGATCACATTTCCTGTTTTTATGCCAAGCAACAGACAGGCCTGCTGAAGCCGTCTGTGGCAATTTTAGGACTCGGACGAGTGTGAAGATGGCAAGTCTTTCTCTGCTCAGAGGCTGTGACCATCGCCAGAGCCCAGGAATCAATTCCTTCTGTTTACAGACCATTTCACAGCCCTTTACCTGCAACATCACTTGTGTCAGGCCCATAAATAGCCTTGGATATATAATGGTTGGATTAGCATAATGGTTCGAGCCGCAGCCTCTTGCCAGCACAAAAGGAAATGTCAACACGTCCCCCTCTCCGTGAAAGCAATTAGAGGCCCATTATACGGCCTCACTGGAAACATCATCAAGGTTAAAGACAAGTCCAACACCCCTCTGACCGCTCTTTTATTCCAGTCTCTGATAGATGAGCCATAGAAACTGAAATGTTGGTAAACAGTGGCTTGGAGTGCTCTCTTTAAGATCAGCCCCAATCAGCCCAAGCACTCAGCATTAGAGCGCTTGTGAGTGCATGTGTGTGTGCATGAGTGTAAGTGTTAGGTGGAAATGTGAGTATTTTTTTAACTACAGTCCGAGTTAGCCTGGGATGCTGAATGAACAGAGAGGGCGACAAATGAAAGTAAGGACAGAGAGAGTGGAACGAGCTCATCATGCTGTTAGTCTTGATAAAAAGGCTAACGGGGCAACACTTCCACCTCATTGGATCTGAGTGCTGAATGGGAATTTTTTACATGGTTTGCATTCATGATTACGTTCCAGTGGACCACGTCATTTATATGTATAATAGTGGGTTTCACATGAAAGCACTTGCTCGGAAACATGCAATTAATTTATGTTGTTGTTGTTATTAATTGTTATTTGTGTAACTTGGACACTGCACAGGGTTACTGTACTCTGTATTATATGTACTTAAGTCATAGTATGAGTATAATATATAATATAAAATTATTATTGTAAGACATTTTTGCATTGTTTAACAACTTCATGCAATTGTTAATAAATATAGGTAACCTGTTTATGAACTAAATCATAATATTACTGCACTTACTGTGAACTTGGTATTTTATAACTAAGTAATATAATATAATATAATATGATATGATATAATATAATATAATATAATATAATATAATATAATATAATATAATATAATATAATATAATATAATATAATATAATGTATTTTTGTGATAAAGTCCAAGAAAATATATATCATTTAACTTTTAAACACAATTATTTTATTAAATCACTGATGAAATAAATTATACAATTAATTATATAAATTTTTTAGGACATTTGTGCGTAATTGACTTGTAAATGTAAATGTTCTTATTAATTAGTTAGATTAATAATTAGATAATTAGTTACATTTAAAAACACTATATCATAATATTACTGTAATTACTGTGAACTTGGTAATATAATATACTTACATAATAATATAATATAATACAACACAATATAATGTCTCTGATCATTTACAAGAAAATACATTTAAAGTAGAACACATTTAACACATTTTTAAAAAATGTAATTATTACTGAAATAAAATGAATTACATTTTTTTTAATAAAGAAGCATTGCTTAGCATAACTTAATGCAATTGTTTATTGTATTTTTTATTAATATGTGATCAGTTAATATCTGAAATAAAAATGGGTAACCTGTTTACCTGTTTGCTATCATAATATTACTGTGCTTTCTGTGAAGAAAACAGAACAAAAGTCAGCACATGTGGAAATGTAAGGATAACATCGAGAAAAAAAAATTGTGCCAACCTTTCATTTTTCTTTTCTTTGTAATTTGTGGAGCAGTTTATAACAGAGCTGGCAAGGAAGAGTTAAGAATCAAAAGGCCTTGTAAGTATTGCCACAAAACTGCAAAGGCAAGCAAGGCCATAGAGCAATGGTTCATGACCACCTATCATTCTGTATGTGTGTGTGAGTGTGTGGTCAGCTTAGGGTGCCGCAGTTAGCAACCTAAAGGTCACGGCCTTCAGCACTGAGAGAAAATAAAACTCTGCTGTACTGACCAAAGTTACAAAGAGGAAAAGCACACAAATCATAATGCACAGGACTAAATCGTTTTGGCTGTATGCCTGTGAGCCAAACAACAATCTTTGGACCTATACGGTTCTTCTGATAATTTATGTGATAAGTATTTAGTAGCGTTAGCTTACTTAAAGGAATAGTTCACCTCAAAAAAAAAAAAAAAAAAAAAAAAAAAAATAGCCATGTACTCCTGCTGAAATGAAAGTAATGATATTGTTATTTTTTACTAAAACTATAAAAAGATATTACATGAAAAACTGTAACTAATAGGCAACACTTTAGAATAGGTAACACTTGTTAAATATTAACTATGACTTTTTCCCTCAATACATTCTTAATTTGCTGCTTAATAATAGTTAGTATGGTAGTTGTTCAGTTGTTCACAAAAAAAAAAAAAAATAAATAAATATATATATATATATAAATATATATATGAAATAGTAAATACATGTTATAATGTTATATAATATATAAAAAATATATAAATTTATATATATATATATGGGTGATTCTATATCTGGGGGTACATAAAGTCATTATTTCTTCTACCTTTTTTTCAAATGGTTATATTTTTTATTATTGTTATTTATTAATTATTATTCTTTACTAATTGTTATGAATTACAAGATGTTACAGTTCATAACAATATAATAATTTATTTTAAAAGTGTCTTAAATAGCTAAAAATCATGATTTCTTCTTGTCTGAATTAGTCAGTGTATTTTTTCCCTCATGTATCAATGTGCAATCGAAATATTTTTAGTACTTTTCTTTTGGCAACAGTTTATTCATTTTATTTATAAAAGCCCTAAATAGTTACTTCCTTAATTCTACAACATGAAATTATTCCAAAAAAAAAAAATCTTTGAAAAATGTGTGTCCCTAAATGACAGCAAACAACTGCCAGTGTCTTTGTCTCTTCACTAGATCAAACCAGTCCCGTTTGTGTTAGGATTCCAGTTCCTTAACCACTGGATTACCGCCATCCCACTGGTAATCTATTATTACAAAACAGGTGTGGTTATGTCGCACAGAACAAGATGATAAGTCACCAGGCTGTGCGGTATTGATTGGGGTCCTGGAGACTTAGCTAAAGAGGAGGCGGGGGTGAGTGATTGTTTTTTACAGAGAACATTATCAGTCCCTCAGTGGCATTAGAGTCCTGTCCACACATACAGATACACACAGACCACTAAGTCACTAACTGACTTAGTCCAAGTACATCCAATCTTAAATCCAAATTGTAGACTGAGACGTAAACGCTTCCTGTCCGTTCAGGACATTTTTCATTTCTACTCTTGACCACATTTGCAATTGCTATCTCTTACTAACCCATTAAGGAGAAAATGACGCACTGTTATGTCCAATGTCTTTCTCTCAGCTTTATAAGAGAAATACATCTCCTTTCTTCCCAGAATGTGTATATGTGTGTGTGTCTGTTTTTAATCTTGTTCACCTGTTCTTTTATCTGCAAAGATGAAACAGGAAAGGATGACTTTGTCAAAGAGGCTGTGCCGAGCATTGACTGAGCACGGCATGCTGAGAGCACCAAGATGGATAAATCTGTCCATTAGGAGAATTTAAATAACTTTTACAGTTTTATCAGGGTCTATTTGTTAGGCAGGAGATTTATGGTCAGCCTTTGAGGGTGTCCGTGTTTCTGATCTGCCCCGTCTGGAGATTAAATCTGGATCAGCCTGAGGAGAGACCAGCTTGACTGCCACAATCTACAATTGGAGATGATCTTATCTCTTTAAAAATTGCCTCGAGTCGACGGCAGGGATGAGCAAGAGCTATTTCTCTCTCTCTCTCTCTCTCTCTCTCTCTCTCTCTGTCCGCTGTATGTACGCCATCTTGCTTTAACCCTCCCTGAACGCATAAACTCCATGTAATCGCAACTGATTCCCTGCATTGATAACAGTCACGTTAAGCCTCTCCCAGCAGCCAGGTGCAATCTGAGGCACGGGCCGGCCTAACAAGGAATTAAATATTTTTCATGCTACTGCCCCCACTTTAATTGATTGATGCTAAAAGTTTAGCTAATAAAAAGCTAGCAGGTGATCAGAGGCAATCCTGGACACGTCCTCAGAGGGGAACAGGCTGGATCGAAAGTGACAGCTTGCATTTTCGGCTTGAGCCGGTTCTGTCATCTCAGGGGCTGGATGTGCGGGTCTGCCTCTTCAGACCAGAGCCAGTCTGAAACACACATGTACTGCGAATCAGGGAATCAATAGAACACTTAATGAACAATTAGGGGAACAGCTGTAGACCTGTCAAAGACCCATCTGTACATAGCTGGGAGTGAGAAGAGAAGAGAAGAGAAGCGAGAGAGAGAGGATTTCTGGTAGGATGAAGGTACTAAAGGATAAGATTATTACACATTTATACCCGTATCATTACCGTTAACATGCTTATTTGAGTTATTTGAACTAGGTAGTATTTAGGAGTTTAAAGCTAATAAAGCTATAATAAGTTTGCTGAAAATGGAAAACAAAATCTAATGATCTCAAATTATTATATCAACATTTGCTTTAACCTTAGCCTTTACCTTTAACCTAGTATTTACTAGAGCTAGTAAAGCTAATTTGTTTTAATTAATTAGTTTATTTTAATGTATAACTTTGTCAAACATCTGGTGCGTCCAGCCCGATCTCATGTAAACCTAATAAACCTAATAATTAGACAAACAGTACAAAATTGTACGAGTCAGGTCCTACAAATTTTTACGAATTAGCCACCTCGTAATATACTTTAATATACTGAAGCAACTATTGCTTTAATCGTTGCAAAAATCTGATGCCTAATTGAAGAAATGTTCAGTTGTGGCAAGCTTTAACCCAATGAATAGCTTTAGCCTAAATAAACCCTTATGGAAATTAACAACAACAACAACAAAATCTAGTTAATATAATTAAATCATGGCAACCACAAATTGACCATTATTTATTCTACATTAACCATAAAACTTTGTTTATACAATTATTCAGCCAAAAAACCTTTTATTGTGATAAAACCATGATTCGTTAGACAGCATTTAGAAGCCTGATGCTAATAAACCTAATAATTTTATTTCATACATTTGCCCAAAATCTGGTGCCAAATTGATCAAAACAGTTTGTTTTCAGTGTTCAGTTGTCACTATAGCAACTAAAGCTTTAACCCTTTACTAAATTAGCCTTTAGCTGTAGCCTACGCTGTGGAAAAAGAAAAGAAAAATAAATAAATATGTGACCAGCCTGACCAGAAAAAAAAAAAATGGCAAAACGTGTCTGCAAATTAGCTAAAAAGGTCATAGGTAACTACTAAAGTATTTCTAAATCAAATATTTCTCCAAGAGGATCACATACACTCTCTCTGACACAATACTGAATTCATATCTCCCACCTATTTTCTGTCTTGACTCTCAAGCTATTCATGATGCATAGAGATATATTCCCCAAAGTTGACACGCACTGTAAATGATGGGGTTGAAGTGACCCTCTTTGTCCACTTGTTAACAGGAAATGTCGACCTTACATGCCAATCAAAGGAAAAAATAGTCAACACACACACACACACGGATGCACTGGCACACAAAAACATTTCTGTTAGATCGCTTCAGCCTTCGCTTGCCTCCTCAGACATTATGGATTACTGGTCTATGACTGACAGATATTATGCTTAACTAAGCACAAGTATCTGTACCTGGGGAAAGGCAGATTATAATTGACCTTGGACACCCTCGGTCGTGCTTTATTAAAACTTCATTTAAAAAAGACAAAACCTTGGTGAGGCAAGGAGCCTCAGCCATAATGGATTAGATGGAAATCCATTATGCATCGCACACAAGAAAAAGTAGGGACGGAGACCTGCTTTAAAAATATATTTTTAGTACAGAAAATTAATGCCCCCACACAGGGACACTGAATCATTTTAAATGGCCTTTTTTAGTATATAGGTATATGTGTTGAGAAGGCCAATATTTCAGCAGCACAGACTAATGGATCATTAATAGATGAATGTGTTTTGGCTTTTTTCTTTTTCGTTGTAAGATGCTATTTTAGTCCCCTTCGTGAATAAGTAAAGGGTTAGTTTTCACACTAACATAGTGATCCCATCTTGTATTTACATTCAGATATAAAAAAGTTTGTTGATGTTACTTTGTTGTAATGTGGTTATTCATATTTTGATTCAACAGTAATGCACTCAGTGCTGTTATATTGTGTGCAGTCATTGGACTATGTTCGCAGTATACAGCCTACCACAATAAAAGAGTTTGTTCTGGCTCTTAGATTTGATTGGCTGAGCAATATTACAAGGTTGCTGATATTTAATCCAAACGATGTCTAGTGGTGGAGATTTTGAATGATTAATTGCAATCACTGACTGATTTGTTCAGAAGAACTGAACTGCTCTAAGGCACCTGATGCTGCTTTGACTTCGTTTAGAACTATTTTGTTGTTGTTGTTGTTGAAGGGAAAATAGAACTGAAACGGAATACGTGCACGTCAGATTTCTTTAACATTTGGAACAATAACATTCTTGTTTATTTGATGTTGCTTTTTAATTAAGCAAAATTCATGAATTTTAATCTATGTAAGAAGATGTAAAGGTTAATTGTTGCTTCTGTGCCAGTGGTTATTGACATTTATTACTCTACGATTTCCATATGGTCCGCAGAAATATCAAAAAGACTGTTTTTTTTCAGCGGTATTCTGTATAAAGATGAAGGATAAAAATTTATTTTCTTTTATACCTAAGGAAATATTTTTAAGCTTGACATAAATAGAAAAATGTGTATTTTTCATAAAGATGTCCATGGAGTTGTACGATCCAATTCATTTACATGAAGTCTAGGAATGACACTTTAAAAAAAAGGCTACCATATCCAGGTTTTTCTAGACAGTAGGAATCAAAAAAGGTTATTAAGGGGTTAATTAAAATAAGTACCCCTATAAGAGGACACTAGCCCCTAATTGAGAATCACTGCTCTATAGCTCATATACACAAGTTTTTCTAGACAGTAGGAACCCTGATTCTTCAAAGAATAAACAAAGTTGTTAAGGGGTAACATTTCATTATTTTAGCTGTTTTTTTGTTGTTGCTTTTTTTAAAGTATTTCTGAGGCCCAACTGTGAACCCGGGCCTCTAGCGGAAAATCAATGCTCTGTATGAACTTGTCACTTATTTATGTTTATGTTTAATGTCATTTGTAATTTAAAGACTAAAAGAACAATACAAAATGATCTCTCTCCAGTTTCCATTTATTGGCGGAGGTTTCATTGTGACATCAAGTGGATGTTTTAGAGGAGCCCCTGATTAAGTTTATTCACTGTTGCAATTACTGTCATATCCCCATTAATTAATGGGAGAGTTTTACAGTGTCTTATATCCTTATGGAGCTGGAAATAATGAGACAAGCAACATGATTTCATCAGTTCGCCTGGGAAAAGAATTTCAGCGCTAAAATGCGCAGACAGTACACCTTGGATATGGTTTTATGACTGCAAAGAAACACTGGATGACAAAAGCGTGTCTGTGAGATAGATGTTGTGCCTCTCTGTGGTGTAAAGTGTCTCCTCTCATTGGAATGAATGTCTGTGTGTGCATTAGCGGTACTCCTCTCCAACCCCCTCGGAAGCCCCCATCTCAACTGTGGTGCACACATAGCTGACTCGACAGGCCCAACAACAGGCAATATCCCTTGCTTTCAAGCCTTTGCTCCCACCAGCTCTGGATGGATTTGGTTAGTAAATCGTGACAGGGGGTCGGCCATGCCTGAGAGGAGAGGGGAATGAGGAAACAAGTGTTTGCTCCGTATAGCCCAAGAGATGCAAGAAACAGCCCCTGTGATGTCCTGTCACCTGAAAGGCGTATGAAAACAGGCACACACATCTGTTATCCAAATGTTAACTCCGGGCGCAGAGGGGGAATGGGGTTGTGGCTGGCTTAAGACCCTTCTCGGGGGAGGCTTGGGTGCTCCAAATCGTATAGTGGTGGGAAAATGCAAAACAAACAAAAAACAAACAAACTGTAATTTAAAAGGATGGTTCACTTCGAAATAAAAAAGTCTCCCATCTTCTGAGGAACATAGATGATGATATTTAGAAAGATATATTTCAGTGGTTCTCTCCATACATGCAAGACAGCTATAAATATTAGTTGTCACTTTACTGCTGTTTTGTAAAATAGTTATTTAAATAATGCAAAACAAAGTAGTATTATTTATCATTATTATTATTACATATAATTTTTTACTATAGTAATTTATTGCTTCATTTATTTTGGTATTTTTTTTTTTTTATAATTTAATAAACTCCATTTAAAGCGATAGTTCACCCCAAAATTTAAATGAACAAAAATTAAGATATTTTTGATAAAATGCGAGTGCTTCTGGACCCTGGGTAAACAATAACTGGCATGTTTAAGGCCCAGAAAGATACTAAGGACATTGTTAAAATAGTCTGCAGCAGAACACGTGTCGTTGTGCTCTCCTGAACATGCCACAAATTCTGATGCAAAGTAGAATAAATCGTAGAATAAAGACATCATTTTTGTTTTCTTTGCACACAAAAAGTCTTCTCATAGCTTTAAAAAAATTACAGTTGAAGCACTGATGTTACATTAACTATTTTACAAATGCCAATTTATACAGGGTCATAAGTTACATAAATCCTTAGTCCAAATTTGAAATCTTATATATATATATATATATATATATATATATATAAAAAGTTTAAACTCCAGCTTTAAAATGTGCATACTCCCCATAGCCTACTATTTCTTTGATCAAAGTCATTGACAAACAGTTGAATTTTTTTATTTCATTGTGTGCGTAAGAAAATCATACAGGAAGAAAGTCATACAGATGTAATAACATGAGGTTGAGTAAATTAAATAATTTATTATTTTTATATTTTTATTTAGTTAAACCTTTCCTTTAAGAAATCAGCTTGGTCCTAGAAAACTATATCCATATAGACAAACACACAGACAAGGTACACCCAGTGGTACATATATTGGCAGATATATTTAACCATGCTGCTATAACATCAGGATGAAATTTCATGTACTTGTTTAAAAATTCCCAACATTCCAGAATTCTAGAAGGGGAATAAATCAAATAGCAGAGCATCTGGTGCAAGACGTCAGACACCTGAGATCACGCCAAACACACTCCTACTTAAAGACATACATGCTTATCTGCCAGTGTACATTTACAAATAAATGTATAATCCAAAAACAAGGGACTACACTGAGCTGTGGCCCACCAGTCAAGTTACAGTAAAACTATCTCTGTCTATCCATTTCCATCTGAAAGAAAATAATCGAGTGCATGGCCTAATTTAGCTTGGGCTTCCCCAAGAGATGGTCTTAGAAACGAAAAGAATGACATTAAGGAATAAATGGAAAAAACACTGCACTGATTGTTGATAGTCCATTCAGCATAGATGGCTGCACTTTCTCCATTACAGCCTGCAGCAAAAACCTTATGTCATATCCTATCTTGTCAAAATGCATATCAACAAGAGAGAGAAGAGGGAAAACTTTATTCAATCCAAATTGAACGAAGCCTCTCACAGAATTCCGCTTCTTTCATCTGTGGAATTCGCTCGTCGGAGCAGATTAGATTTTAAGGCATCTGCCGGAATCAATGCCTCTATTGGCAGCTGTGCTATAACAGAGTGACGGGGTCTGGTATGGTGCAGTAACCGCTGCTGGGATACAGTTCCCCCCCATTTGAAGAGCATGACTCATTAATAAAATATTCATACAGGCAGCATCGTAAATAATGCTAGAACACAAAGTCTCCTCAAAGCCGCCATGCCTCCCAGCACAAGTGCCCTTTCATGTAACACTGACGGAAAGGTCGGCACGTTGCCTCACCCCTAATGTCCCAAACTTCCTTTTTTCCCCCTCTCCATTTCCTAAATACAGCCCAGAATGAATTTACTGATCACAGACACTGGAAAACACTATGAGACGATGGGGTTATTGTGCTCCGCTGCTTCTGTCTTCACGACATGCAGTGGTGAGACAAGCAGTGACTTATTCTGTTTGGTCCCACAGAAGGGCAACTTGTTCCCCCAAGCAGACCCTATAATTGAAGGCCATGACCTTATTAATATAAGAATTTGTATTTAACATGAAAATAGCACAAGCATTGCTCAAACGGAACAGAAACAGAAGAATTAACCATGGTAACACAAGGATATTTTCTTTCCCCCGGAAAATGGCGTAATCACCAGATACAGATTTGTTCCGTTTGGCTCAATGGGCGATGAAAAGGAGTTAGCAAGTGCGAGTCATTTTCATGCGCAGTGTTTGTCGGGGGAAGATGAGTTAATAGATCGAAAATAGGTCAATAACAAATTTGTTGCAAGTAATTACAGACAAATAAGTAGAGACATTTTTTAAAACCATATTAGATTTATTGCAATTTTAAAATCAGCGATTATAAAACCGAAATGATTTTGGCAATTAAGGTATGATATTACAATACACTCATTTATGAATTACAAAACCCTTCAAATTGACAAATGGTGGAATTAATAGGTTTGAATAACAGAAAACACAATTCCACTGGTTAAATACAAGATGTGAACACTGTGTTAGAGCTAGTGTTAGTTCCGTTCAGTGAAGAGTGCTTTGGTTTCTTAGGTGTTTCTGATAAAAATAAAAGTTAAATCAACAATTTATAATGATAGTGTAATATAATCATGTCGACAATTTTGTTAAAATGATATATCAACAAGAAAAACCCTGAAGTTATAAAAATAAGGCATAATTTAACAATAAATTACTCCTTCATTCATACTGGTTTATGTTTTCTCTTACACCTTTAAAAATAACACGCTGAGCTACCAAGGAAGGACTGATCCTTTCACATATTGGCATTATTCCAATATATTTGTTGCTAAAATCACTGTATTTCATCTTATATTAAGCACAGTTTTTGTGCATCAATGTGCTATGGGTTTAATATTTCTTAAAAAGCTGGTGGCAGAAAGGTCTTTAATGTAATTTAAGAGTTATTTAGGCTCTGTATTTAGTTATATGTGATACAGTGTTTTCTACTCACTAGTGGAGGCACATTATCCTTCCAGTTAACATAACATAAAACATGTCACCATAAAAACGCAAGTTCTGTGAAGCTAAATCATGTATACATTTCAAAAAGTAGATTATATAGGTGTTTTGATTCAGTAAAAATTAACTACATGTACCAACATGATTAAAATGAGAACTCAAGTAAAAAAAATACAAGTATTGACTACACATGTCCATCGGATTAATACGAGCACGCTGAAATGTTTGCAGGTTTAGGCTGTAAATGTAATTGAAATCAAATCAAATGTGGATGGATCAATTATACGGTCAGCTCCGTGAAGCTAAGGCATGTACTACTTGCTGTCTTTTTTTTTTTTTTTTTTTTTTTAAAGCGCTTTTTGTGAAATGACATGACAGTGTAGCACAGGGTCGAATAGTTTAGACTCACAGTGTGCATACAGACTGATCCAGTACCGAATTTTGGTACATCACTTGGTTTTGGGGTACTGGCTTGAAGAGTCAGAGCAGCACAAAGTCTCCCGACGTTGTCCCTGCTTTCCTTGCGTCCCTGATGAAAGGCCATTCTCGCTTTTCTACAGCAACTGAAAGTTCATAATCCTTCCCGTGTCCCTTCATAAAGGTAAATGCAGGGTACTTCTCTTTTGATGATGGCTGCAATATCTGTCACATTAATAAACAGTTAATTGACCATTAGATTTTTTTTAGGTATATATGGCAGATTCTCACTTATAATAAAGAAGGACAAAACGATGCAACATTTTTCCCTCACAGTAGTCTATCCTGGACAGTGGCAGACTGACAATTTCCAATTACGTAGTTCAATGCTGCCACCTGCTGGCAAATATTTAAATGACAGTCTTTTTCCAGCTCACAGTGCCAATATTTCTCTTTCTTTTCTGTCCTTTTAAAATGAAAGTTATCATGCCATATTAAACAGCATTTCTGAAAGATTTACCCACCTTTGACAGCTCGCTGCTAATTCTTTCATAGTGATCAACATTTTTTGAGTAGAATCCAATCGTGCAGCTTGGGTCCATTTTACTGAAAGACATTTTCTTCGGTGATGGGCAATGAAAAGACTTTAAAGAAGAAAAACAAGTAAAGATATTTTTTTTAATATATGAGTCAAAATAAGCCATTTAGTTCTTGGTTTATAAAAAAAAAAAATCACAGTCATCCAAACGCACAACTAAAGAATTAGACATTTTTGTCTATAATATCTGTCTACAATGTAACATATGTTAAACTATTCAGCCCAGTTCTCTTCCGAATGAGTGATGTGTGTTCGCGCGAAACAACCAGATTGCAGAAATGAAAGATTTTCCTTTTTGACACATTTTTTGACGAATGTTAAATTCTGGCCGAGATCTGAAAGGCTTAGACAGCTGAGCTAAATGTATGGCCCAATATTTCTGTCTTTCGCCAGGCCACTTTCAACAGCACACAAAAAGCGTAAAAATAAGTTATGATGCTGAAATCTAAAATGGTTGGAGCTATATAAAATATGTTGAAGCTGATACAAAGTACAGAACAATGTGTAAATCTCTTGTGTTCGGTAATTGAGTGTGGAGGTCTACTTTCAGATTCATACCCTTAAGTACAGAAACGATTAAATTCACATCACTGTGCGGCGGTCAGCTTTTTGTAATTCCACATTACCTGCAGAGGGAAATCGCTTGTGCTGACATCCACAAAAGACTGACAGTAATGAGGATCCATGTAAATCAAGCTGTCATCTGCAAGGACAAAACAAAAGACAAGTTATTCAAAAAACACAGTGATTATTATAATGCATATCCTTGCCCAATTTCTATGCAGAGCAGCTCAAAGTCACCCACCTCCGCTGGGCTTCAAACAATCAAACGTGAGAATTTTTTTTTTTGGTCTTCCCTAAACTCGGATGGATTAAACGCTGCATAATCGAATCTGGTTGTACAAGCACATTCTTTATGCCGCAAAAGGGGCTGTCACTTAATTTTGGTGTGGAGAAATTACTTTTACAAACACGCAATTATATTAGATGATTTGCATATGATGAATGCAGACGACAGGTTGAAGCTGGCAGGGAGAATGTATTGCTTGTCATTTAGACATCATCGCGGAGTGTATTTCAAATTGCTAAAATGTAAATGGGTAAATATTGACTACCTACATGTACAACTGAAGGTTTCCACTGGCTACTGAAGGTGATGGAGAGTGGGCTACCCTGGGTAGCTCTGAAATCTATGCAAGCTGCTTATGTAAATGGAAAAGGCCCGCTATTTCAGATACCCTTGCATGATGAATGGTCTAGCATTTCTGATGGGTTCGGGAAAAAGTAAAATAAGCTTCTCTGATGGCGCTGGCCTTCTCTTTGCATGCATTCATTTACTTTGTCTCCTATGAAAGACTTACCTTGAAATCCAACAAAATAGTAGGCCTGTTTAGGCTTTCCGCCAATGATGCCGATACAGTACTCTAGGCTTAATATGCTCTAGGGAAAAGAGAAAGACAGCTGTTAAGATCACAGTATTGAAGTCGATAACCACATCTTTTACAAATATTTTCTCTGTCATTGTATAATCTGCTTTGTAGTTGTGCGAAAGGGTGGTTCCTAAAAGCCTCACCTTGACAAAGCTCAAGTATTCTGGGTTGATTTTCTCTCCACCGAGTCTCACAGGAATGAGGATGATGACAGCTCTACTATCAGGGGCAGCTCCAGAATTGAGTCCCTGAGGACCTCTGTGGCTGCCTGGCAGCTCTGAATGGCTATCGATAACATCAGCACTGTACACTGAAGAAAATCAATAACAAAGAGGTCAAAACCGGGCCCTTTGCCTGTCCCTCTTTCTGGTGAGTGGGACAAAAGCAGGCAGTACTTAATCTAATTGTATGTGTGTCAATACATGATTGATCTACAACTGTATGATCTTTGAAAGTTAACTTACATTATTTGGTGTATTTGTTCATATTTGGATTTAAAAAAAAAAAAAAAAAAAAAATATATATATATATATATATATATACACACACACACACACACACTTTCAAATGTTTAAGGTAGGTAAGATTAAAAAAAAAATGTTATAAGAAATATCTTAGTAATATAAATAAAATTGTAATATAAAACTGCAATTTACTTTTACATTTTATTTTATTTTAGAAATTTCCAGAAATCCTAAAAAACTTTTATAAGTTTATTAAATGCTTTGAAACTGCAAACAAATTTTTTTTTTTTTTTAACATCACATACAGTATGGTCCAGAATTATGCTTTATGTCATTTTTTAAAGAAACTTATTAAATATACATTCTGGTTTCAGATTTGTTGACCAAATCTAACAATCATACATATTTTAATTTTATACTGTATATAGAATCTCTCCAGAAGCACAAAATTTAAGTACAAATTTGAATTTTACTAACTACTGGAAGTTTTCTGTTAATCATATTTTCCCTTCTGTTGTTGTTCTGTGAAACATATTAGGTTTCAGATTTTCCATACCGGTGCAGTCCTGTGCTACATAAACGCTTATCCCTTTCAGCATCGCATCTACTGCTTCATCAACAGCTTTTCTGAGGAAAGAAGAGTGATATTGTCAATCATCATAATGAGGAATGGGTAACACAAAGGACTTAAAAAAAATAAAAACAAAATAATACACTTTTTACCGGAGTATGTGTGCCACCACTGCTGGCCCGTACCAATCTCCTGCCCGCTTTCCAGATGTCATTCCTAGCTGCACTAGTTTGTGGATGCCCAGGTGGGCCGAGGGTGCATCCCCAAACCAGGACACAATGGTGCGGTGATATTCCTCTTGCAGGTACGAGTCAGCCTCCTCAGCCCCCCCTTGTGCAGCATAGATAGGCTGGGTGACCTGCGCTCTTTCCCCTTGAATGGAAGCCTCTAATGTGGCCACCAGTCTCCGTGCTGCACTTCTGGTCCATGTCTCTGTATCCAAGGGCTCCAAGGTCAGTGCTTCTGACCAGGTCCAGTCTGGCGATAAAAGTTTTTAAATTGTACTTAAAGGATTATGTCATGACACTGAATCTAGAGAAATGGCTGCTAAAAGCTCAGCTTTGCAATCACATGAATAAAATATATTTTAAATTGAACTACTTTCATATTTAATAATTTGTCATATTACCGCTTTTAATATACTCTTCATATAATTAGGGTCAGCATAAAAGACGTCTTACAAAAACATCACCAACATCAATTAATCCAAACTTTTGACTAGTTGTTGTACAATATTTTTTTGATAATTACCTTATAATTATATCTATTAAGAAACCATGCAGTAAGGAACGATGGAGCAGAAGTCTTTGAGAAGTCCTAAAAGTTTGTCCTAGAATTCTCTGAGTGACAGACATATATAAATTTGACTTTTAAATAGACATTGAGGCTTGTGCTTTAAGAACAAAAGTCCAATTACGATACACCGCTTAGTCAGTATTTCACTTTTATTACATTTTATCCTTACAAACAGAGTGGGTGTCTGAAATGGTGTAAGTACAAGTGCTGAGGGTCATAAAGGTGCACGGACCTGGCTGTGGGGCCATAAGGCAATGACCTTGCTACTTGTCAAGGCCTGTAATTGGCTAATAAGTATATTTTATTAGCCATTAGCCTCTTTATAGACAGATATTTCTATAATGCCATATTTCATTATATACGTGGGCTCTGGATGACGCTTCAATGTTGTTTTTTGAATGAAGGTATTAAACTGGCAAATGTCGTGGCCTGTTCACCATATTACACAAAACTGCCCTCCGTCAATCATATGAGAACTCATTCATTAGAGAATGACAACCTCTGACACAGAAAAACCCAAGCTCTGAAATGAAAAATGAATACAGAATTTTAACATGAAAACGAGGAGATGAAAACCTTGCCTACTTAGATTTAAGCAACACACACCTCAGACCTGTTTTTGCTCTCTGCCTCTCGCATGGACAGTTATCATATAAAAACGTATTATTATTATTATTATTATTATTATTATAAATATATTACAAATTATAATTTTTTTTTTTTTATCTACTGTTGTTCACCCAAAAATAAAAATGTAAAAAATAAAGTAATCCATGTGACTCTAGTCCATCCAATCCAACATCTTGTTGAGCAAAAAGCTGTATGTTTATAATAAATTCATCCTTAAGACAATTTTAACAAAGATTTTAGTCCTTTACCCCTAATTTTTTTGGGGGGAAAAAGTCTAAATAAAATGTTGAGAATAAACTTGTTAAATTACAAAAAAAAAAAAATCATTACATTTAGAGAGGGGAAAAAAGTTAAAAAAAAACCCATTGAGAATAAACTAATTTAAATTCATTAGTTAAATTTAGCGGAAAATAAATCTCATATTTAAAGAAAGAAAGACCTGCGACTGTCAACAACACTGACATGGAAAACAGGAGATACACTGCGGCAATTTTCTATCTACAAAATAATATTTGATGGATTTACAGTAGTAACTCTAAACCTAGCTAATTAATAAATCCTTATTATTAAACACATGTCAGGCAGTTGAGCACTAGTTAAATTGCATGATATGCTTTACCCGAGCGCATTACTATCCGACCTATGCCACCACAGACACAGACTGGCTCAGTTCAAAGAGATGAAATGAACCTGAAGTGAGTGTGTATTTTCTGCATGTTTTATTCTCAAAATGTAACTTTTAATCTTTATTATTGCTTGGCCCTAATCCTCCTTCGTTTGTAATATTGCTTTCTTCTGTAAAAAGTTGTTTCGTCTGAATTAGGAGTAGTATGCACAGATCAAGCATGGTTTACAAGCGAACAGTTTGCAAACAAATATTTAAGAGAGAAAAAAACATACACATAACACAAGATGGTAATAACAGACTGGAATCGTGCTTTTGTCAGCTGTTTGGACTCATTCTGACAGCACCTATTCTTTGGTGAGCAAGTAAGTAACGTAATGCCACAGTTCTTCAAAATATCTACGTTTTGGATGACCTGAGGGTGAGTACATTTCCAATGCAATTAAACTGTTAATGTCACTTATAGAAATACAATGACCCGGTCTCACCTCTACCCAAGATGTGAAGCAAGAGAGCCTGGGCCAATATCATCTGCCCTGCCCGGAGTGTACAACCCCACCCACAGTCTGAAGTGATGGTAGAGCCAGGAAGAACAGGAAACTCTTCTCTATAGGTCAGCCAAACTCGTGAGGTGAAGTCCTTGCGAAATCCATCAACGTTACCTGTGACAATATCATCATCTAAAGCCTCAGGAGTACAACTCTCAGTAGGGCTTTCATCATCTGGGGACAACAGTTGGCATAAACGTCTCATTATACACCTTGAAAATTGGTTGGATACACTTTATTTGAAAATAAAAATACACAAATAAAACCCCTTACCCACAGCTTTGAAGTGATAGCATTTCCCCAACAAGAAAACAGGAGAATTACGACTAAAGGCAGTTTTTGACTTAAGAGCCCAACCTTGAAGGGTTAAAACATTTCATGCTTAGTCACGTGTACAGGTATGTCACAACTTTGTGACACGTGAAAGACTGTCAGATGAACGGAAAATGAACAGTTATACGTAAAATCTCGTTACATACTATATTTCACATTGTGCCATGCTGACATGAATTTGGACTTTAGTTTCTCCACCTCGTCGGTCCCTTTAGTCTCCATTTTATCAGCCACGGAGCAGAACCCATCACAGCACATACGATGAAGTTTCTGTGAAAAGTTGTCAGTACGGCCAAAACAAGTTACATCGTTCTTGGAAGCATGCCATTGATTTTAACTTCTCTAATGCTTAGATGAGATTTCCGCCAAGAGCCTAAGAATACGATAAGTTTGCTTGTGAAATAACCATCAAATCGCTGTTCAGAATTCAGATTTATTAACATAACGTTAGATGCATTTCAGGCTGACTAGCATGCTAATTACTCTCTAAACTTGTTCAGTTTACAAAACTGGCTAACGTTACAACACGCATAAATGCAAACAAGCGGCGAATGCTTGGTAAAATAAGCAATTAAACAATCAAATAGACGTTATCAAATATATATGTCTTGTTATACTTAAGAACTCACTGTTCATCTACTCTTTTCTTGTTTACATTTTGAGGAAGCGGTCATCTCGTTCGGTCTCGCGGTACTTCAGATGTTCTCCCGTCTGCCGCAATCACGTCTGACTCTTTTCCACTAAACGACTCTTCTGAGCTCCAAAGAACTGTTTAAAAAAAAGAAGAAAAAAAAACACACACGAAAATAAAACAAACATGAACAATACTAATATAATAATGCT
The DNA here is from genome assembly GCA_032275025.1 of Enteromius treurensis. Lineage (NCBI taxonomy): Eukaryota > Metazoa > Chordata > Actinopteri > Cypriniformes > Cyprinidae > Enteromius > Enteromius treurensis. The sequence goes on from JAUCMU010000104.1 coordinate 12,154,705, forward strand.
TGTTACGGTTTTACAATAAAGGATGGTTGTGATTTGTGGTTAAGTGGTATGTGGTTCCTATTAAAATCAATTACCTCTCTTGTCTGGAAAGTTTTTGTAAATGTTATAATAAAATAACCAATTTATTAAGAGTAACTTTAACATGTACTGATAAAAAAAACTCGAGTCATAGCCTCAAGTCGAAAGAAAAATATATTGATAGTGTATATTTATATAACGTTAGTGTCTTGTATGTGTTTCACACATTTATCAGTGGTTATTGTGAACCGGTTTTGTGACATTTAACTTATCTAACGTTATTACTCAAGGTTTTCTGCGGTTCATAAGTATCATTTTGCCTTTTAAGAAATATCATTAGATTGTTACCAATCAGAAGAGTACAAATTAGACATCCGCCATTACAAACCGCGATGTGTTTATACAATATCCAATACATCTGTCATTGTCCACAGATTACAGGACTACTGGAAGTTGTATCGGATGCATTTCACACTTTTCGCTACACAGATTGCTTCCTGTAAAAGAGCCCTCTATTGTGCGCACAGGATATGAATCAGTCTGGGAAGACTTCAACCCACGATCCCAAAAGACTGAGAGATGGTGTGCGTTTATTTTTCCGGTTATACGGTACGTTCTCATCTCTCTTGCGGTGCGTCTGGAGCGCGTTATTTTCCCCGAGCCTTATTCCGACAAGTCCCGCCCCTACTTGCTCTCTGTTTATTATGGTTACTACGGCTTTATGAGTGACTTCGCAACAGCCCAATCACAGCCTTACTTTACGCGTAAGGAGGCGGGCTTTGTGTAAACACGGGTACGGGTGGGGTAGGAATATCGCGGCTGGAGCGCTGGAGTTACTCGAGCACTCAGCGGCTACAGTCATGGCTGAGCGCCGCGCCTTTGCCCAGAAAATCAGCAGGTAAGGATATCTAACGCACCTCCAAGCTATTGCGTTTGAATGTATTCTCCCAGCGCCCTGCGACCATTCTTTGTCTGCCTCCTGATGCAGCTGGCGAGCGTGCCAGTCTTTCCCAAATAAGGCCTAGCCGTTGAGTTAGCTGGAGCAGACGCTGAGTTTATAGGGTCTGTCTCAAATCCTAGAGAGCTGCCTATCCAGACTAAACGTTTGGGTTTAATAGGCGCGTTGGGAATGTCGTCTAGGTAGGTACCTTACTTGGTTTTGAGACACATCCGTAGAGATGCCCGAGTGACCCACCCTAAGCTGCAAGACAGCGGTATGATGCCTTTGTGCCTCTGTGCATTAAAATCAGTATTTATCCATAGGGTTATAATCCATAAATGCGCCTTTTGTTAAATCCGTCTAGGGATCTAACGATGCAGACTAGGGTGAATCAATGAAATGCAGTCTTTAGGGTTTGTAAGAGGATTGCTTGTCATACTGACACATCGGGATGATTATGAGATGTTATACTGACAGTATGCAAGCATATGGTTCATATTACTGTAGTACCTCAACATGCAGTCATACAGTATGTTTAGTGCACCACGGATTTGATTACATGATGATGATGTTAAACTTTGAAGTAAATAAAAAGACTTAAGAATAAATGTAAACAGTGACTTTAAGCCTGAAGATCATGAATAATATTTATGCATAGTCAGTTCTGGTGTATTGTGGCGAACAACTGACAAGGGATCAGATGTTCTAGCATGATATCGATGGTTTGCATTGTTGTTGTAGTCATGCAGCTATTATAAAGCCTTTAAGACCATTTCAGACACTTCAGAGATCCAGAATAACCGGAAACACAGTGCATTATTAAACTTTAATCCCTGTAATGACACTATGTGATTTAATGTTTAGATCTATTCAGATTTTGGCTGTTGGCCCACAGTTTCTGGAGCAGGGGTTCTAGGTTATCATAATAGACTATAATTAAGTCTCATCATTGGCTTAAAAACATCGCTTTTCAGTTGAGGTTTCCTTTGTGATGTTAAGTCAGAGATTAGACAACATATGGATTTAAAAAAGGAAGTGACCTTTTAGGCTCCCCTGGTGGTTTTCACGGTCTTGGCATTTTCAAGATGCTTGCGAATGCTGTTGTCTTGTCAGTGACGTGTAATAGGATGATAAGATCAGTTCAATAGACTTTGTGGCACTTGGGGCCTTGATTCCAATCGTCACTTTGTGTTTTGTTTCATGCATAAGACAGGCAGTATAGGTATTACTCATAATATAGAATGCAAAAAGCCCCAGAAAATCGGTGTCTGTCTTGCTTTATTTTACACAAAGCAAAACTGAAAGCTCCTAAAGTAAAAAAACAAAACAAAAAAAAAACATCCCCACTTCTTATTGAATGACTTGCTTATTAGATATTCAGACAAAATCTGAATGTCACAGAAGCTGTTTCCCATGGCTCTGTTTACTTAAGTGCAAGATGTTTTCAGAGATGTGTGAAATATGCACTGAAAGTCACGGTGTTAGCCAGTTCCTTGGTAAACGACACATCCGCGTGGGCCAATCATCTGTTCCCTCTTCAGGAATGTCCAGCCTAAATAAACGTCCCTCTAGAACCAACAAGGGCACAGGGGGCGGGCTTTTGTTTCTGCATACCTAATTCTACATGTATTAGTAGGGAATTCTGATTATTGATCTTCTATGACCTGTGCACTGTACTACAACAAAGACATTCTGATAATAGGCCTATGGTAAATTTGGTTCTTACTGAAGACTGGACACATTTCTTTCATTGAAAATTTGATAGTGTTTGTTCTGCTTGCTCTGTGAAAACTTAATAATAATAATTTACATTTATGATACTGCTAGTAATGACCCTTTGTCAGCCTAACCTATTGGAGGGCCTTTGGTGTATTTTGGTGTGAGCTCATCTAGTCTTATTACAAATGCTATTTGTGTATCTTTAATCAAATTCAAAATATAATTTATGTAATAGAATATAAAGTTAGTTTAAGTTAGATTTAAGAATATAAAAAAATATATAATAATAATAATATTTGGAATAACATACTACTGTACTGTTTTAGCAGTAAGCGGTTTGTATACTGTACACATTTTGACTATGCTTAGAATACCTGAATGGTGCACTGATGGCTGTCCTTACTGTCCTTTATCATCCTTAAACAGGATGAATTATAGTCAAGTCATGAGATGACATTGTTAGCCTATTTTAATTGTATTATTGCATACTGCATGTTATTGGTATTTTATATATACATATATAAAATATACTATTATAGTATATTTATTTATTAGTATAGTATATTTATTTATAAAATATAAGAGCCCGACCGACAAAGGATTTTGAAGGCTGATACCGATACAAATATTTGTTGGTTTCAAAATCCGATATTCCGAAATATCGGCCGAGATATATATATATATATATATATATATATTTCTTTAAATTTCAGCAACGCGCAACAAAGCATTAACAGATTTCCCTAACATTAGTTATTTGTTGTTATTTATGAGTTTTAAACTAACATAAATGTTAATGCCTTTTAAAAACAAACTTGTTTCTTTTATTGCCACAACAGAACAGAGGAACATCAAAATATATAAATGTTCTGATAAATAAAATGTAAAAAATTTAGGGCCGGGACTCGATTAAAAAAAATTATCGAATTAATTAGAGGCTTTGTAATTAAAGTACCTGATGGCATTTACGGCTAGGGATGCTCATTTTAACCGTTTCACCGTTAACCGGTGAATTAATACAATCAGTTAAACAATTTAAAAGGTCATTTTATTTATTTCAGTATTTTATCTACTCATAGCCTATATAAAATCAATTTTTTTTGGCCACACACACAGCAGCAGAACACAGTTGTTGAGTACAGGGAGTGACAACCGCGTTCTGTAACAGAACTCACCGGGAAATGTTCAGGACTCACAACCACGTTCACGGAACACACGCGCTGTGTGAACGGAACAGGAACACGCGCTCTGCTGCACAAACACGCTTCTAGCGGGTGTTATGTGTTTTAATGTGTGTTTTAGGTAACTTATAGTGATGGAGAAATGAGCTGCGTGTCATCTGAAGGTTTTATTAGATCTCGTCAGTTTTCCGCCAGAGCCGCTCTCGTCAGTTTTGTGTTCTGTGCGCGATTCATATGCTCCACTTTCCGCGCAAAGCTGCTGTCGGTTAATGAAGGTTTGATGAAAGAACTCGCGCCTCGATTGGACTCCTTGCATGTCAGAAAGTGGTAAGACTTAATTTTAACGGGTCACAGGTGCTTATCCTTTGAATTCAATTCTCATTTAAAATAATGTTGTCAGTTAACCTGTTAATAATCGGTTAACGAGCATCGGTTGTCGGTTATGAGAAATAACCGAAATGAGCATCCCTAGGAAGTACTGGTACTTCTCAGTGGGTTGAGGCTGGGAATTAGCTCATTTAAAGTGAAAGTATTTGATAAACATATACAACGGGTGGAGAGCAATCACTTTGTATCATTATCAAATTTCTGACCAAGATGGACATTAAAAAAAAAAAAAAAAAAAAATTGTACAGTATTAAAATGTACACACAAAATTGGTGAAAAATTAAGTGTCAAAAAAAGTTGATTTAGATTCATTTATGCTAAATTGATATTTAAATTCACTGAAATGTTTTATCTGGAATTCTTGTTTGTCATGATAACACTTGTTTGGTTTTGTTCGTGTTGTTGTCTGTGTACAGCGATGATAGTCGGTTTAATGATAAGAACATGACAAAACATACCATCTGGTCAAAGTCTCAATAGTGTTTTCACATTGTACAGTTGTGTTTGTATATTCAGTTTGTGGTACAGCTGTGATCCGATAGTTTCCAGTCACGGCTCGGTTCCTGTACAACCTCTAGCATGATAGTTTTGCTCCAAATGCAAACAAACAACTGATTCAATTTGCACCAATGTCAATTTGATTCTTCAAAAGTTGGAAGCAAATGTTGGACACTCTCTGTGGCAATAATCTAACTATTGGTCATGTTATTTTAAAACCCACTGAGATTCGCATGGCTCCAGTCTGCAGGCTGTGATAGGCACCGCTTCCTGTATTGTAAAGAGATCTGTTTTCTTTTATGTCACTATACTACCACAACAAAGTAAAGTGGCGCCCTCAGCAATGGTAGATTAAATTGCAGTTGATTTGTTCAGGAAGTTTAGTTCATAAACCTTAATTTGGGTAGCCTAGATTCTGAGTTTACAAAGAGAATTACTGAAGGATTCACAGTAGGGCTGGGCGATATGGCAAGAAAAGTGATCACTATTTTTTTTCCCATATTGGACAATCTCGATTTTTAATCACAATTTTTTTATCAGAAGACAAATTAGAAAGAAACAAGTGATTCGTTTTTGTTTTTTTAACAAATAAAGCAAATATCATGTTTTAACAAGAGCCATATAGAAAATGCCACAACAAACAAGTAGTTTTGCGTTGTGATTACGCAATGACGTCATCATGCAAAGTAATATGATAATAAGAACCTATTTATTGTGCATC
>JAUCMU010000104.1:12160268-12172864 GCA_032275025.1 Enteromius treurensis
ATTTAAAATAATGTTGTCAGTTAACCGGTTAATAATCGGTTAACGAGCGTCGGTTGTCGGTTATGAGAAATAACCGAGCATCCCTAATATCGTTCGATCTGGATCGGTGCATCCCTACTTTCAAGCACATTAGAAACGCTAGTCGGTGCTCCAGTATAATCGGTTTTTATTTTACTTTTGAAATATTCATTTATCAGTCATTATAAATGCAGATACCGATAGTTGGGAAAATGCCTAATATCGGCCTGTAATATCGGCCTCCCAATAAATCGGTCGGGCTCTATTAAATATATATTATAGTACTCTAAATATACAATTGCAGGGCATTTTATTCAGTGTGTGAACATATACATTTATTTGTAGTATGAGGTAAATGTATTTCAAATTCAAAAGGTGTTAAATATATTTATTTTTCATTAGGGTATGTTCTATTTTTTTTTATGGATTCTTATCTGTTTTGTATTATAATTCCGTTCTACACTGTCCTGTTGTCCAGGACTGTAGCGGCTGAGGTCAGGAAGCAGATAGCTGGTCAGTACGGAGGCTCACCTCAACTTCTCAAGAACCTCAGTGTGGGTGGGAATGCGACTAGCAATGCTGTAAGTACTACATTTCAAAGAGAATAAACTTTTCTGTCTTAAATCTCAGAGATTGACACTTCAAAGAGTATTTACCACTATCCCTTCATCACGATACTGTCTAGCGGCAAGAGTTCTCACATTCTCTTTCTGTTCCCCTTTGGATTTCTCCCTACAGATTCCTCTGACAGAGGCTGTAGAGCCAGTGGATTTTGAAGAGTATTTGATCACGCACCCTCCCCTAATAGAGTCAGGACCTCTGAGAGATCTGATCGAATTTCCTCCTGATGACATTGAAGTGCTTTACACGCCAAGAGAGTGCCGAACTCTCGGCCATGCTGTGCCTGAAGAGGGGTGAGTGTGTTTAGTAATATACCTGCAAGTATGTAGCTCAAGAGGCATGATTGAACAAAATCAAATCAGATTGTCAATGTGAACAGTTTTAAAATGAATGCTGCAGTTACCTCAATAGCGTGTATGCCTTTTAGATAAAAGGCTTTTTCTTAAACTTTGTCTATATTGTTTGCACATAAATGTGTTTATTCTTATGGTACGTTTGCATACTGCTTTAACATATTTTACTTGTTTCTTTTTCCAGTGAGAATGATTCACACGTTCGAGACTGCACCCGGTCTTACACTGAGGAATGGGCTGTCGTTAACCGCAAGTATGATGCTTCATTCATCTGCTGTCTCTTTAGAATTCGCACAACCGTTTTTTTTTCTTGTTGCATGGTTTTGAATACGAAAATGTGTTAAGTGGAGCTGAAAGTGTTCCGTTACTGTTCTTTGTGATTATCGGATGTTCCATTCCTTCGGAAGTATCTGCGATGTTGTCTGTGGATTTCTGCAGGCACAAATTTTGTGTGGGCCTGCTCATAAATGACAAAGAGGAATTCGAGTGCATTTGGCCTACGGTCTTTCTCCAACATGCTGCTTTTATGATACTTTTCACTTGGGCTTTTAGCTCTGCTCAGGAGACAAACTCAAGCAGCTTCTTCGATATTTATATGCCTTTCATAAGTTACTGTGAATCAGTTGCCTTGGTGATTCTTAATTTATAAGCTCAAACTCTCATCTTGAACAAACATATACTGATTATTTTTACCCAGCCACTGCAAGAAAAGTAAATGGAAGTGAAGTAATTACTGTGATTCATGTATAAAGTTCACGTATAATTATGTGAACTGAATTTGTGTAATTTTATCCATCAGTGACAAAGCACCACTGAACTGAATTTCTACAATACAATGTAGAATACTTATTCATTTAAGTCTACACAAATCACATTTAAATTTTGTCGTTGCATGTAGATTAGGGGAAATTTGGATGGAACGTTTAATCAATTCATTCTGTTAGGTCTCTTTTTGTATGCTGATTAGCAAACAGGTAATATAATATAAAAGTATTTTGGATGAACAGGTACCATAAGTTGGGCACCGCATTTAATCCCAACACTTTGGATAAGCAGAAGGAGAGGCAGAGAGGTTTACCCAAGCAGGTTTTTGAGTCTGACGAGTTGCCAGATCACAGCAGCTATCAAGATGATCAGGTAAACCTGTCTTTGCTTCTGTTGCGTTTGATGTAAAGTTTTTTTTTTCTTAAGCCCAGAAGAATGATTGCACAATATGCCTATGAGTTTCTCTTTGAATTCACTGAATATAAACACTGACTTTTGCATTTCACAGGATGATCTGAAGCGTAGGTCCATGTCAATTGATGACACTCCACGTGGCAGCTGGGCTTGCAGTATATTTGACCTGAAGAACTCTCAGCCTGATGCTCTGCTGCCTCACCTCCTGGATCGAGTACCCAATGAGGAAATCGACCACCACAATGAGGACCAGCGCAAGTCAAACCGCCATAGAGAGCTCTTTGCACTGCACCCTGCTTTGGATGAGGTAGAGCATGACGTTTTGTTTCAGTTTTTCCGATATTGTGTCTAAAGATAAGGATTACTAAAACACTTCTTGACATAATCTTTTTTCTCATGTAGGATGAACCCATTGAGCGCCATTGTGTGCCTGATGTTCCAAAAGAACATTTTGGTCAAAGGCTTCTTGTCAAGTGCTTGTCCTTGAAGTAAGCGGGGAAGAGCTTTTGTGGGCTGAAATGTAATGCTAATGGTTACAACGTTGCTGATATGATTCACTTCTTCCTTTTAAGGTTTGAGATAGAAATCGAGCCAATATTTGCAAGTTTGGCCTTATATGATATCAAAGAAAAGAAAAAGGTGAGCTGTTATAATTCCCCATGTGATGTACAAGTTAAAAGTTGTGTAAGGATATAAAACGATGAATATTAATTCATTCACTGTTAAAGTGAATTATGGTGCCAGAAAAATATGGATTACATGAAACTTGCTAAGCTGAAAATAATTTTCTTTTTTTTTTTTTAATTGTGTCTTTTAAAATGTAAATTATAAAACCAATTTTGATGGTATTAAATTTACAATTTAGAAACTTAGCAACCCCACGGATTTCCAGAAAACATTCAAATACAAAGTACAGTTATGTTTAAAGGAAATGTCACATGATGTTGCTAGCTGATTTCAACACTAGAGGGTAGTAGTCACTTGTTCAAAGCTTTTAAAAGTTCCTTAGCACTCCTTCTGACATCCTAACATTCTCCTGTCTTCGTTCTCAGATATCAGAGAACTTTTACTTCGACTTGAACTCTGAGCAAACGAAGGCCATGCTGCGTCCGCACATCCCATCTGCTGCTATCTCCACCCTGGCCCGCTCTGCTGTCTTCTCAATCACCTACCCTTCTCAAGACGTCTTCCTTGTTATCAAGGTTGGAAGCATCCTTCTTAACATTCAGAGCCCTATTCATGAGCACAATATGTATTTTGTTCTTGTGAACTTTTATCAATGAATCCCAGAAAAAAATTATCACTATTTCCAAAAAAATATTGACAAGTAAAAAAAAAAAAAGCTTTCTTAAGCATCAAATCAACATATTAGAATGATTTCTGAAAGACCATGTCACTCTTAAGACTGTATGATATAATCTCTCTATATATATTAGAATTTTATGTATTTATTTCTTAAACATTACTGCATGCATTGATGTTTGTAAGTCAATATTACATGGATTTATGAAGTGTACAGGGTTTTATTTTTTTTTGTAGTTATGTGTTGCATTGATGTCCATTTATTGCTTAATTTGAGCGTTTTGAGTAGTGCTAACTGAAGTGTTTGCTTTCAGCTTGAGAAGGTTCTTCAGCAGGGAGACATTGGAGAGTGTGCAGAGCCTTACATGGTCTTTAAAGAGTCAGATGCTGCCAAAGTAAGTCGTTCGTAACAGTTTATACATTGTGCACCAGCTCCTAGTGGAATTCAGCCAAGCATAGTTACTGTTTTTATGTTCTATTCTACGCTACTACAGAATAAGGAAAAGCTTGAGAAGTTGCGCAGTCAGTCCGAACAGTTCTGTCAGCGGCTAGGGCGTTATCGGATGCCCTTTGCGTGGACCGCCATACACCTCATGAATATCGTGAACAGTGCCGGCAGCCTAGAGAGAGACACAGAGCTGGAGATGGGGCTGTCAGGTGAGTCTTTAAATGGAACAGATGTTTGTGAATGTTTATCCTTCACTTGTGCTTAGTTTGAAATAATTTTCTCAGCTTTGAAGGAGTGGCGAAGTGAGATTGTGCTCTTTGCACTTAATGCCATGATCTAATAGATCATAGTATTGATGTTTGAACTACTTGAATTACACAGAACGGAAAGGCTCTTGGTCCGAACGTAGGAACTCTAGTATTGTGGGGCGTCGTTCGCTAGAGAGAACCACCAGCGGAGATGAATCATGCAGTCTGACAAGCTTCAGACCAGCTACCCTGACGGTCACCAACTTCTTCAAACAGGTCAAGCTGTTATTCAAAAAACAAAGCATTCCAGTATTGGTCTTGCTCATTGAAAGTTGACTGTCCTTCAGTTATCGGTCATTACATAGGTCAGCCCGCTAAAGCTAATAAATACTCCTTTTTTTGCCATTTGAATATATTTTAGGAAGGAGATCGACTAAGTGATGAAGATCTCTACAAGTTCTTAGCTGACATGAGGCGGCCTTCCTCTGTGCTGCGTAGACTGAGGCCCATTACAGGTAGAGCTCTTTTGGCATGCGCATTTAGTAGATTTTGGCCATATAAACATTTGTGTAGTGAGTCATGTAACTGATTTACTAAATGCCTTCTCAGCCCAGCTGAAGATTGACATCTCACCAGCTCCCGAGAGCCCTCACTATTGCCTGACACCTGATCTGCTCCAAGTAAAGCCGTACCCAGATAGTCGAGTGCGGCCAACAAAAGAGATCCTGGAGTTTCCTGCCAGGGATGTTTATGTGCCCAACACCACTTACAGGTATAAATGTTAAGATCAGTCATTTTCAACTTTCCTGATTTCACTGTTGACAATAATATTCAAAGTTACCCTATTCAAGTGAAACTTAAAATGTAGATGTTTGATGTGTTGCAGTTTTTGGTAACACTTTATAATAACTACACGCTATGAATTATCAGTTAAGCATTAGTACATAGTCAGTTCATCTTTTATAAAGCATTGTTCCAACACTAATAGTCATTAGTAAGCAGTTTATAAACACGGCTATAAATACCTTGTTCTTGATTTATAAGCATATCTAAATGTACAAAGGAGATTTAAATGGTCAGTTGTCTTCCTAACAGAACAAATAAACAACACAGAGGGATAAATTACTATTCATTTCAAGATGCAAAAAAATATAAAACTGTACACAGAAATTTTTTTTCTATAAACCGAATTTTTTTTTACATTTATCAAGTGTAGAGTTGTACGATTACATCTTTTACATCTTGAAAAAAATATGTCTGTGTTCTGTATCCCTCTGTGTTGTATTTGTTTAACGTTGCTGTTTAGATTTTAAATGAGTCTTTACTTCTGCTTTATAAATGCTTCACAAGGTATAATAATCCTCACTTTATGTGAGCTTACAAAAACAGACGTCTGGCAACTACTAAATACTTTATAACTACCTGAATCATGAATTACAGCAGGAACATGTGTTAATAGAGCATTTATTAACACAACGAACAACTATTATCATGTGTCTGAATAATAAGATTTATTAATGTAAATTTAAATAATTTATTAATCATTTACTTAGACTTCCTAAATGATCCTATAAAACACTGACAACTCCTAAATAACTGGTTTGTAAATAACATAATAATTAAAAAAAGATAAACTGATTATTATTAAATATGAAAATACAGTAATTAAAAAAAATATATATACATATAGATGCACTTGTAAACTGTTTACTAGTGCATAATAATGTTGGAACAATGGCATATAAAGGATTAAATAAATGCTTACTAATGCTTAACTAATCATTCATAGTGTGTAGTTATTATAAAGTGTTACAGAGTTTTTATTTATAGCATGCATTTAAGCTAAATGTTTAAATATTCGTGATGCACATTACAGTTTCTGGACAGTGTCCAAGAAACCCAATATTTTAAAGGTTCTGAAAAGAGGAAAATTTTGATTTCAAAAGTTTTTCCCTAGCGTTTTTAAAAAGGCCCCTGAATCTATGGACACCTCTAGTTTTTGTAACATCAAACTAACCAAATGAATTCAATCTGAAATAATTACATTTGTATGGCTGTATATTGAAAGAGCATGCCTTTTCACTGTTTGCCTAAAATACTCGGATTTATTTCCTATTTTTGTAAAGAGTCCAGTCCGCTTTAATCGGTCATCTGGTACAGCGGTTATTAAACTGTTTGCAGCATGTGTCTCAAATATTACTCCCCTTACCATAATAAGGGTTTCAACTTTCAAGGTTTTGAGCAGCTGTAAACAGTATATCTGATAACACGGCATAATTATTTTGCTTGCAGCAAAAGCAAAAAAAACCCTGTCCTTAACATGGTGAAATCACTTACCATATTGTTTGAGTGCATGCCAAAGCAGGAATTATGAAAAGGTGTGTCATGGTGACATTGCTTATTCAAGTGTTTTTGTAAGAGCCACTGGTCTAGATCAAATAAATTGCCCTTGCACGCCAACACAAACATTTTTTTTTTCCTTCGGAAATGCCTTGTCTCACTTTTTTGTATTGCTAAGTAACAGAGCTCTCTCTGTGTGAGCAGGCAGCCCCATTGTATGCTCTAACCCTGCTATTTAAGCTTACTAAATTGGTCAAGGTTGACCAGACAAAGATGCTTATCCTCTGCATGTTGACATAACCTGTCATTCAGAGGACATGTTTGTCTGCTCTCAGCCTGTGCCAACTTTGTTATCATCCTCTGGACATGCCGCATAGCCAGCATTGAATTAGATGGTGCAGATTGCGACATGATTTACCGCAGACATCATTCATTCATGTCTGTTGTATATGCAGGTCATATAACATGTTGAGTTGATTTCTTACACAGGTTATGCTCAATCCCCCTCTCAGGATTATTTATTTTTTATCAGTAATTTAACTAACGGCAGTCTTAAAATGTCTGTAAACTGAATTATTTCAGTTATGTGAGCCTGCAGTGAAGATGTTCATATACTGTTTCCCTTTAAAAGATATTGCTCAAATTTGCTTTAATTATGCAGTAACATTTACATTATTATTATCACTTAAAAAAAAAAAGATTTGCCATGTGAGTCCAAGTATGGTATAAGATGCCTTATTTTCTAAATGGGTTGCTATAAATATGATGCACCTGACTACCATTGAGAAACATTGTATAAACTAAATATATACAGTACAGTTGAGTATGTACAAAGCATAACCGGGAGTCAATATGACTCATTAACAGAAAGAGACAAGCAAAAGATTTGACTTCAACCATAACAGCACATTTCCTGGTAACATCTTGTAATCATTTTCTAAATCAAAATTGCTATTATATATATCTATAATGCAATATAGTCATATTATACAGTCATGTGTTCATAAGTATTGGTTACCCTTTCCTACTGTTGTGCATTTCTGAAAATTGCTTAATACTTCAAAATTTCAAGTTAACATACTGTATGTGAAATCACATCGAGAAGCTCTATAGTTGAGCGTAATGTAGTTCTACAATATTATTCATATAGTCCACAAACTACAGACTCTTAATAACATGCACCATATCCTGTACCAGAGATGTGATCTGCTATGTGATTATGCCATTTTAACCTGTTCAATATTCATTTTTTTTTAAACAACCTTTCTTGATCAGCAAGCTGCAAGTTGATGACCTTTGAAGATTTCGAACTAACGCATGCATGTTGCAATACCCCTTTGACTTGATTTTTATCCTCTACCAGAGTCAATGACCTTTTGCAGTTGCGTCATTCAGTTTCTGCTGTCTGTAGAGAAAGGGAAAAGCCAGTTTCTGCTGCCAGTGTGACCCTTCTAATTGATTCTGAATTACTCAATGGAGAGTATAAGGTCAGGGATTATTGAAACTAGGTTGATGGTCTGATGGTGATCTTTGTGGTTTTGAGGGTATAGGAGCTTCCTTTGGCTGGCTTCCAGTAGATTCCTTTCCTGCGCTGGTGCCGAGTCCTCGACCTCACCCAGGCGTATCTCCCGTTTAGGTTGGTGTCCCCACATGCATCAAACCACCAACCTCCTGAAACCAGCAAACCGTTAATAATAAAGGGATTTTGAATGTTGAGGGATATTGAATATTAATTTTGACCATGTGATACCTGTGTAGTTGCGGGCACAGTTTGACTCATCGTGATTATCGTTGTCCCTGTCCTTGGTTGAGAACTTCATGCCCGTGTGGTTGCTCATGGCGTCAGGCAGATCTCCAGACAAAGGTGCCAAGTGAAGAGCGTAATCAGATGCAGGGCCTTCCAGGGTGAATGTGTACTCTATGAATCTCTTTTCCTCCTTCCAGTCTACCAGTTCGATGTGTAAAATGTATCGTCCTGGTTGAGCAATGGAGTAAATCTTCACCAAGCCAAGCCAGAACTCTTCTGTAACAAAAAGATATTTCCACTTAGTTCTTGTCAGCAGTTTTATTTATTGCACAAGTCTTTTTGAATTGAGATAAGCACAGTTGCAGTGATGGAGAAGGAAGCATCTGACATGACACACAAGGGCATACTTACTTTCCAGTTTGCCAAATCCATATTCGTATTTTTCCCATGACTGGTCAAAATCAACCGATCCATCCTCCCTCCTCTGAATGACTGTGGCGGCCCCATCTTAAAATAAAGAGTAAAAGTAAAGTGTCAAGAGAATCTTGTGTTGAGTTGGATAAGAATAGTGATAACATCAATGTTACTTAAGAAAGTAAGTTTCTTGTGCCTTTTGTGTGTACTTGTTGCAGTTTTTGTAACTGATATCAGTAGGAAGTCTGATGATTAGATGTACATTATTGGTCTCTTACCAGCACTTATCTCACAGTAAACATAGAAAGGCTCAGATTGATTGGGTTTGATTGGGTAAATTCCACTGGTCCTTTGGCCTCTTTTGAACACATCACTGCAGTCCATTGGAAAGTCTATGCAGCAGAACACACAGTTAAGGATTTTGGATTTATTAAAGCAGCAGTTTTAATTGCTAAGTGACTTTGTGCTGTTCTTACCATTTATTTCTGCAGTTCCGTTGGTGGTGTTCATCGTTAAGTAACGAAAAGGGTCAAGTGTTTCCGGATTTAAATCCAAAGGTTTTTCAACTGTGTCTTGAAAAGAGTCATAGTTCAGCTGAAATAAAAGAATATTTATTCTCAGTAAATGCAAATAAAGAGAGAATTACATTGAGAATTATTTTAAATTCAATCAAAATTCTTTATTCAATATTTAATATTGAGTATTCTTTTATATTCATTAGACTTATTACTTGACAATGACATTATTAAAATGTATTTATAAAAAAAAAATGCAAATTTACAATACAATTGAACCAAATTCTTACAAAATGCATTTTTATTATGAATTATATTTTGTTAGCTAGAATGTCTTATTGCAGTCTCTATTAGAGGTGTGATGTAAATGTAAATTATTTTAAATAAATTCAATCAATATTCTTTATTCATTAGAATTTCATATTACTTGATATTGACACTATTAAAATGTTTTAAAAAAGATGATTTGAATCTGTTTATTTTACAATATTATAAAATTTATATTCTTAAATTAAATTTTGTTAGCTAGACTTTTTTCTTATTGCAGTCTCTATTAGATGTGTAATGTAACTAATTATTATTTTATTAATAATAATAATTATTATTTTTTAAGATGTAAAAATACAAATGCTTTAAATGATAAATTCAGAATTCATAATCCCCTAATTTAGAATGAAAAAACACTAATATTATAGAAACAAGGATGGATACCTTATCCTCAAGACTCTTAATTTTGGTCTTCTGGTAATTGAGCTGTTCGTGTTGTTCTTTAACAGATTTAAGCAGATCTGTAATGGTCCTTTCTTGGGTTTCAATCACATCCTGCAATCGACAAGTTGTTAATTCAGTAAATGCATATCTGGATCCAACTGGAACAGATGCCTGGACAGATATATACTGTATAATCAATTTTATTGATATGCATTGATTTAGTTTTTGCTCTTGCCATCAAGTGTGATTTGCATACAGTTTTAAATAGACATTTTAAAATCGGTATTGTGAAGCCCGATAGTTATAACATTAGTTTGAATGGATTCAGAATTGACCTTACTACACTTACCTTCAAAGCAGTGATCTCTTGAAGTTGATCCAGAGGCATCATGCTCTGAGACAAACCCTTCAGCTTCTCCTCCAGCCCACCAACCTTGCTGTGCAACTGGCTTCGCTCTTGGAGAATGTTGTTGATTTTGGAATTGATCTCCAGTGACAAGTTTCTGATCTCCTCATTATTGGCCTTTAAAAATATAGTCGTCTCCTTCAACTTCTCCTCTTCCTCTTTGATTTCACTGGTGACCACCGAGAGCTGGTAGAAGGAGCGATCAAAGATGTTGAGCTTCTGGAAGATGTCGTTGATCTGAGACTTGGTCTTGTGCACAAATTCTCTGAGGCTCTGGCCGAGCTGTAGAAGACCGTTAGCGAGGAGTCGTACATCATCTAACATGGCAAAGCGGGATCTAGCCTCGGTTGGCAGTGCGGTGACAAGAAGAGGTGCCTCTGTGGGTGCTTTCTTTAGATTTGGGGCTGCGCTTGTTGTTGACAAGCTCAGCCAAAAAAGCAGGAACATCAACATCTTGTCGGTTGGTTTGAAGGCAGATTTGTTTACTGCGTCAGTCCGTTCCCAGTCCGTCTTTTGTACTAGTCTCTTTTAGCCTCCCTTTCTCGCTACTCCTCATCTCCTACTCTGCGAACAACACCAGAAACAGTAGAGATTCCTCAAAATATATACAGCTACATTGAAAGGGGGAGGGACCATTTGGTAATTATTAAGCTGGCTGTGCTTGAGCGTCCTCCTCCCAATCTGGAAAGTTCACTTGTAGACAATTTACCGTTTTACACACACACACACACGCATCCATAACCAGGCCCCTGGTTGCTTCCGATAAGCAAAGATGAACGATGCTGATGAATCATTCTGCCGATCGATCACATCATCACCACGGCAACTTGGTGCACTGTGCATGTACCACTGGACGGGAATTAATAATAAAAGTATGCAATTTATGATTCTGTCTTTGATTTAATGGTCTCCTGAATCAGCGAAGCATCACTCTCAGGTGCCACTGAGAGGGTCTGCATGTACAAGCAGAATCTTCACTCAATCTCAGCACGGTTCAGCTTAGACGGTAATAGAAATGAGTGATGACTGAAGTTGGGGGAGTTTGTGGCATTTGCACTGATATATATACAGGCTTTTTTATTTACTGCTGCTTTATATTAATCTCCCTTAAGGCTGCAGCAGGAAATCTGTTTTTACTTATTTATTATATATTTTTCACTTTCTGTTGGCTTGGACGTTCCAGTAGTTTAGAAAAAATTTACTTGTATATGAAATACCAAGTATTTTTGCTTTCTTGCATGCTAACTTTTTACATTTTATAACTGCTAAAAATCAGTTTTATTATTTATTTTTATGATTTTCACAAAAAAATTCCAGGCCTTTAGTTTTCAGTAAACAATACAAGTATAATGCAATTTCATGACAGCTGTATTCATAGATTAATAAATATTTCAGCTAAATCTCTTCTATGTCAGCCATGTTGGTTGTGTTAGGTAAAGAGTTTTAATTGTAAGAATTTGCAACCACAATGTTCAGTAAATGTTTTAGCCTTGTAACTGTTTGAGTCATGGCCAAATGTTTGCAAACCCCCTTAATATGGAACTTAGTGATAAACTATTGAACCAGTTACTATTTTTGAACATTTGTTTTGTTTAATCTTTTAATTGCGGAACAGTGTCCACTCTTTAATGCTTCTGCAGACAGATTTGGTTTTGTATGTGAGATAAAAATGCGTTTAACTTGATGACATTCAGCTAATTTGAAGTATTTAGCACATTATCTTTTAGGATATTTTTTAATACATAATGCATTTTGAAAGGTTGACCTATCTAATGAGTACATAATATAATGTGTGTCTGTAAAGTTTTTTGGGTTTTTTTGCCTGCCTTCTAACTTGTTTTATGTCTGCTGGGGTGATGTATTACCATTGCCCTGCTGCAAGCTCAAACTAACTGCTCCTGTTCAGACAGGTGCAGACAGTTTGGCCTCGATCCATATTTGTGGACACAGCTAACAAAACCAGACTCCCATTGTGTACCCAGAGGCCATTCAGGGTTTAGAAGCTTGTGTGTCAGTGGTATGGGAGATCTGCAATGTCCCTTCTTACAACCTCACACCAAATAGAAAATAATTAACCCGTTATTATTTGATGGGGGTTTCCTGAAACAAATAGAACTGAACTGAAATTGCCACATTTTTAATTTATTGTAGGGCTGCACGCTTTGGGAAAAATGTCACATTGTGGTTATTAAGGTCAAAATTGTGATTTGCGATTGGGATACGATATATAAGTGGTTTGACTCAACTTGCTTGTTATCAAGGAAAATGCACACACAGATTACTAATAATGCTGA
>JAUCMU010000104.1:12172964-12187360 GCA_032275025.1 Enteromius treurensis
GAGACACGAGGGAGCAGATAAACAATGAATGAAACAAAGACATAAACAAGACATGAAGCGCCTGGGGGCGTGACACTAATTTAAGTACACAGTTTAAAATTTGGGGTCTATACATATACATATATTAGAAAGAATACTTTCCACAAAAGTTTCCAAAAAATATGAAGCCGCACAGTTTTCAACATTAATAATAATAAAAGTTTCTTGAGCTCCATATATGATTTCTGAAGGATCATGTGACTGAATAATAACTGCTGAGAATTCACAGGAATTCCTTCCATCACAGGAATAAATTACATTATAAAATCCCGTCAAGTCACCTTTATTTAGATAGCACTTTATACAATACAGTTTGTGTCAAAGGAGCTTTACAATGTTAACAAAAAGTCATTTTCCAGTCAGTTCAAACTCAATTAAAACAGAAAACAGCTATTACATGTAAACATGTAAAAGAAAATATTTTCACATATAAAATAATTTTGTTTGTGACAAAACATATTTTCTTAAAGCAAAATGATTTTTGTACAATACATTATATACTGTACAGTATACTAGTATTCCAGATATAGCCACAGAAAAGAAAAATGGGAAACAAAGAGACAACAGTGTTCGAAATGAAAGAAACAAGGAGACAAACAATGAGAAGGGGAAGAGAGGACAGCAGCGAGCTGATTAATGGCACTGCTGATGAAAGGCTAGTATTGACGTCAGACACACAATAGACGGAGAAGAAAGTGAGAGAGCGAGGGAGAAAGCCTTTCACTCTAGCTTACACACCGGATTCGTGGAATATATGCACACATCATTTGATTCAAGCAGACAATGTTACATTCTCTCACATTCAGCAGTTTAAAAGCAGAATGAATTTCCCTTTGATGAGCACTCTACAAGATCCTTTTCATCCTGAATTAGCTTTAGAATATTGAATTGTGAATTAAAGGACCTTATAAATTGCTGCTTCGCACAGAGCCGCAGCCTAGCAGTTGCTCCAACACATTGAGCTATGTTGCTAATACAGCTAATTTATCATTAGCTAAACTATTTATAAGGGATGGTGTCAAATAAAAGCCCTCCTTTTATGCAAACCGAGGCTGCATTTAAATATAGAGTAAGAACTGTAATATTGTAAATTATTATTGGATTTAAAATAACTGTTTCTATTTGAATATGTTTCAAAAATGTTATTTATTCCTGTGATGGAAAAGCTTTCAGCATTGCTACTCCAGTCTTCATTTCCTCCATTCTAATGTGCTGATTTGCTGCTTGTAATTATTGGTGTTGAAGTTGTGCTTTTTATATTTTTCTAAAAGCATACATTTTTTGATGAACTGCAGGTTATTTGCCTCATACAGCACATGTGGTTTTAAAAAAAGACTTATATATATATATGGTCATCAATTCTTCTAGTAATATTCTTATTCCCGTGACATGACCTTAATCTTTGCTCCAACACATGCTCAAGGTCAAAGCGCTGCCTCATGTAGCCTGTCCTAGGCAGCAGAGCCAGTCGGTTACCTTGGTGACATCAGAGTACCAGCAGAGGAGACAGGGAGGGGGAGGGGGAATGTTGCGGATACAGCCTGCTTAAAGAATGTCATGTCTGATTGACCTGTCTCTATGGGATCAGGGCCAATTTCAAAGAGATTAGGGACAATTTCGATGGGATTTAGTACATTTCGCATTGGATTCTAGTTGACCCAAAGAACAATTTATGACTGGGATTGTATAGAGATAAAATTAGGTTGAGAGCAGACATCAAAGAAGCAGACAGATGTGTTTAAACTCAGAAAACCTGTACAGATTGAGAAAGAGCATGAAAATTTGAAGTTTTAGAATGAAAAACTGTATTTAAAACATTAGAATACCCATTTTTTTTAAAGATGCGACATTTAAAAGTTTGGGGGGTCATTAATTTTTTTTTCATTATTAATATTTTCAGCAAGGCTACATTAAAGGCAGGGTATACGATTCCTGGAAGCCAATGTTGATATTTAGAATCAAACTAGGGCTGCACGATTTGGGAAAAATGTCACATTGCAATTATTAAGGTCAAAATTGCGATTGCGATACGATACATAAGTGGTTTGACTCAACTTGTTTTTTTTATCAAGGAAAATGCACATAAAAAGATTACTTATAATGCTGAAATCTGTATTTCTCAACTGAGATACTGTATACAGTGCAATCTAGCAACAACAAATTAAAACTAAATTGTACAAAATTAAACAGTAACATCTTTTCATTACTGAATTAAATTAAATTAAATTAACATTAAAATAAAATTAAAAAGTCAAAAGTACAGATAAATAAAACAAATACTCATTTTTATATGTGTACATGTTGTCCCAAAACATTTTAGCAGGATGTAACATATATTTAGTATATTTCTTTTGGTATCTCTTGTCCAGTGTGCCAATCATTTTCTCAAATCCCTCTTTGTTAAAAGTGCGTTCACACCTGAGGTGACTTGGGCGAATATATCTCGCTATTCGCGTGTAGTTGAACGCTTGAACAAGTCGAGTTTATGCCGGTTTCCCACTGCGCACGTCAGCAGGGCGCAAGCAGCGCATATTTTTTTCCGCGCCCATGTTAATCGGATGAGAGCACACAGGGGCGGTGCAGAGAAATGACATAAATCAAAGCACATGGCACACAGTGTTCAAGAAGAACGCTGTAAAAACGACAGAAAGATGCTTGTCTATAGCCTCCTGCAGTACAAGCTGCCAGTATGAAAGCACAATTGGCGCACGCTGATCATGCTCTGCGTACGCGCCGCTTCCGTGCTGCTTATGCATGCAGTAAAACCGGCGTGTTTAACGCGCCGCTTAATTCACGCGAATCGCGCTGCAGGATGTCTAATTGCATGTTTGCATTAACTTAACATGTAAATCACTGGCACTTAACGCTTCATTCGCGTCTGGTGTGAACGCAAGAATGAATGTCTTGTTACGTCCATGAATGCATTTGTTTATTTAATAAAAAAAAAAATATATATAATATATTATATAATCGCAACATTTGCTGTAATGTAATCGCATAGGCTGACATCGCGATTGTGATATGATTAATCGTGCAGCCCTAATTTATCGCATCTCTCTTTTTTGTGTATGTGTGCTTTTTCAACTGAAACTGTATTGAAGCATTTTAAATATTTTCATGGAATATCAAACTGTTGATTATTGAGCGTACGATATAAGTGTTTCCCTTATACATTTTCCTCTTTTCAACACAAACTAAAGATTGTAGTCCGAAATAAAAGTAACTTTTTCACCACATTAGAGAGGATGTAATATTGAGAGTGCATGAGAGATCTGTGCTCCTTGGAAAGTCTGTGACCTTTGCAGTCTGTGTGGTCTCCCAGGAGAGTGCGTTCCACGTCACTGCAGTATTTCTTTCCATTCCTGCAGCTACTGTGACGGAAACAGCTGTGCTACAAAAATCTCTGCAATAAAAAGATCAATGGGGATTAATCTTAAAGACATTTTCACATGTGACCAGGAATTGTTTTTGAAGTGTGAAACTTTGAACTTTGAAGTTTGTAAATTACAAGTTTAAAAAAAAAAAAATTTAATTAATCAATTTTAAATTGAAGTATTTTAGTTTCAGTTAAAGGGATAGTTCAGAAAACTTTGTGTGCAAAGAAAATAAAAACAATGACTTTATTCAACAATTTGAATAAGAGCAGCAAACTTTTTCATGTTTACATTTATTTCTCTTTCTCTGTTCACCTGTGTGTAGGAACCTGCTGTATGTGAACCCACAGAGTCTGAACTTTGCTAACCGTCAAGGCTCAGCCCGTAACATTACAGTGAAAGTACAATTCATGAATGGGGAAGATCCTAGCAATGCTATGCCTGTAAGTTTTGGCAAAATACTTATCAATTTCAATAAGTATAAATATAAACCTAGAGAAGCACTCCCTTGGCTTTGGGAAATGGCATAATATGCTAACAGTTCTTCACTCCTGGGTCTCTTAGGTAATCTTTGGGAAATCCAGTTGTGCAGAGTATTCAAAGGAGGCGTACACTGCTGTAGTCTATCATAATCGGTGAGTTTGTTTGTATTTTTAAATTTTTTTCCCCAGTTATGACTTCACCCAGGAGTCTTTAATATCTGATCAAACATCAACAGATCAAGCACCAGGTTCAGTTCTATGTGTATTTAAAACAACAGTTAGTCTGGATTGTCTTTTTCTTTTGTATAAGACACTGACATTTTTTTTTTTTCTAGATTATTATTTTTCTTATTGTATATCAAATGTTTCCTCAGGTCACCAGATTTCCATGATGAAGTTAAAATCAAGCTACCAGCTTCGCTGACCGACCATCATCACATCCTTTTTACCTTCTATCATGTCAGCTGTCAACAGAAACAAAACACTCCACTGGAGACACCTGTTGGATACACGGTACTATTTAATATATATTTTAAATGATAGTGTACATGGACGCAAAGTCAATAATCACTTACCCCTTGTCGTTCCAAACTAGTAAAAGCTAAATTTGTCTTAGGAACACAATTTAAGATATTTTCAAGCATCATTGACTTTCATAGTAGGGAAACAAACACAATGGAAGTCAATGATGACCAAAGCAGCCTGGTTACAAACTTTCTTCAAAATATCTTCCTTTGTGTTCAGCAGAACAAAGAAATTCATACAGATTTGGAACTACTTGAGAGTGAGGCAATGATGACAGAATTTTACTTTTTGGATGAACTCTTCCTTCAACATAGTGCCGCTTAACGTTAACTTTGTGGTGTTTATGCAGCTAGCCCCTGAATCATGAGTCTCTGAATAAAAAAACGAATCGAATAATGATGAGCCTGAAGGTTTACAGCTAATGTAAATAGTATGCATCTTGTTGTTTTCTCAGTGGATTCCCATGCTGCAAAATGGACGCTTGAGAACAGGTCACTTTTGCCTTCCCGTATCTCTGGAGAAACCGCCTCAGTCTTACTCTGTTCTCTCTCCTGATGTAAGTCCACACAACACACAAAGTTAAATATGGTAGTTTATTTTAATGGCTTTGTTTAGTATCGAGGATTGTGTATCCCTATTTATATAAATTAGTTAAAAGACTTTATTCACTGGTCACAAAAAATCATTTTGAACCTTGAAGATTTCTTTACTGTTACAATTTGTTTTTTACATAGCATGTACTTTATATTTTTATTGCAATGATATCTGGATTGTTATGATTTATGATTTGTTATGACATTATTTAAAGGAAGTGTCTGAGTAGTTTAGTCTTACAGTGTGTAATAATACAAATAAATAATACTGCAAGTTCATTCATGTATTTGTGTGTAGGTTCCTCTTCCTGGAATGAAGTGGGTGGATAACCACAGAGGGGTGTTTAATGTAGAGGTTGTGGCTGCATCCACCATCCACACACAGGTAAATTAGTAGTTAAATTGTCAACGTACTGATTAATAGCTCTCTTCAAACAGATGAGGTCTCTGATGTGTTTCTTTCCTCTGCCCAGGACCAGTTTTTAGATAAGTTCTTTGCACTGGTGCATGCGCTAGATGAACACATGTTCCCTGTGAGGATAGGAGACATGCGCATTATGGAAAATAATCTGGAGGCTGAGCTGAAGTCTAGTATAGCAGCTCTAAATTCCTCTCAGCTGGAGCCTGTGGTGCGCTTCCTCCACCTACTGTTGGACAAACTGGTGTTGCTGATGGTGCGGCCACCTGTCATAGCCGGCCAGATAGGTACCCTTTGTTCTCCAACCTACATGATCTCAAAAAAGGCTGACTTTAAATAGACAGTTCAACCCGATTTTTATTTTCTCTTTACTGTAGTGAATCTTGGTCAGGCTTCTTTTGAAGTGATGGCATCCATAGTGAACCGTCTACATAAGTACTTGGACACAAGTCAAGATATGCATGGGCGAAACAGCCTTCTCTCCTCATATATCCACTATGTCTTCCGCCTGCCCAACATGGACCCCAACTCTCCCTCTCCAGGTCAGGTTTCAGCTTGATCCTCTTTGATCAGTTGATCAGAGTTGATGATTGGTTAAATTACTTGGCGATCTCATGTGTTTCAGTTTTGATTTATTCTGCTTTGCGTAACAGGGCCTGGAGGATTGGGCGGCTCAGTGCATTATGCCACCATGGCCCGTTCTGTTGTTAGACCTGCTAGCCTCAACCTCAACCGCTCTCGTAGCCTTAGCAACAGCAACCCAGACATCTCTGGCACTCCAACTTCCCCAGATGATGAAGTACGGTCCATCATTGGCAGCAAGGTAGGTAGACACATTTCAGCAGCTCTATTGGTTGTAATTTATATCTCATAATATCATAGATGCATCGTTGTTTATATACACAATAAAATGTATTTTATTAGTGCTATTAAGAGATGCTTTGATTGCTCCAGCTGGATGTGACTAACTGTATTCATTATTATGAGTGCATTTGAAGGTCATTGACTTTCTGCACTAGATTGCTGATCATCAGCAATTCTCTGTGTGATAGATCGACCTATAGCTCAGCAGCAAGACAAACTTTAGCTGGAACATTTTATGTACTTTACCCATGTTACACAATCTTGCAAAAGGAAAATCAAAAATGAACTGTAACACAATGTATGTGTGGTTAAGATCATTGAGTAAAATCCATTCAACAGTTTCCTTCTGAATGTACAGCTGATAGCTAATTATTTGTAGAATTTTTGTGCCAAGTCCATAACGTAAAACAGGCACAATAAGAGATGTATTATTAAAAAATAAATAAAATATTTGATTAATAACTTTTATTTAAATATGTGTTTCTATTGTATTTTCGGTATCACTTTACAATAAGGTGACATTTGTTAACATTCGTTATACTTACTAACATTGACAAACAATAAACGTTACAAACGTTATATTCTCATAATGAGTTCAGAAAAATGTACTACATGCCCTACTACAAATGTTTGGGGTTAGTAATATCTAAGCTTTTGAAAAAATCATCTGCTATCCAGCAAGAATATTCATGTGATGGCAAAGCTGAATTTTGAGTATCCATTATTCTTTCATGAATATCACATTATCCTTTAGAAATCATTATAGTATGCTGATTTTGCTTGACAATGTAAAAATCCTTCCTAACTGACACTTTATTGACCAATTTATTGCATCTCCGTAGAATAAAAGAATTAATTTACTCCAAACTTTTGAAAGGTAGTGTACATGTAGTGGTTATGAATGGACCAAATGGTTTGAAGATACTTTTTTATGAATTACGCTTTTGAATTATCCCCCCCCCCCATGAATGATACTGCCTGCTTTCATAATTAT
The DNA here is from genome assembly GCA_032275025.1 of Enteromius treurensis. Classification (NCBI taxonomy): domain Eukaryota; kingdom Metazoa; phylum Chordata; class Actinopteri; order Cypriniformes; family Cyprinidae; genus Enteromius; species Enteromius treurensis. The sequence continues at coordinate 12,180,254 of JAUCMU010000104.1, forward strand.
GTGTTCTCTGTGTTAACTGTGCCAAATCTAATCCTTTTGTTACCACTTAAATATGCTTGATACTCTAAACTGTTGCTGTTTAAAATGATGAATTAATTTAAACTAACATGCTCCCTTGATCTCACCTGTAACCTTTGACCTTTCACTGTTCCCTGGCTTGCTTGCGTCTGCCCGTGATCCTTTTGATGCCATCCTTGGCTTGCAGGGCTTAGATCGCTCCAACTCCTGGGTGCATACCATGGGGTGCAAAAGCGCCCCCTGGGGGACCAGCCCTGGCTCATCATCCGATGCTAAGCAGGTCATTCTGACTATCCCAACCCCCAAATACAAAGCAAAATTTCCCATTTCACACAGTCTTTCCCAGTAACACTAAAACAGCAATATCTGATAACTCCATGGCACTCTTCCACTTCCATTTCCCTTTTCTTTTGTAACTTCCTTAACTTCATCCACTCTTTTCAAAGCCACCTCATTTTCCTTATTCTCCATTTCTTAAAAAAAAAAAAAAAAAAAGCATTGCATGGGCATAACTAACCAATTTCCATTTTCTCTTTGCTTGTTATTAAATGCATGTACATGTATGCGTGTGTGTGAATGTTTTGTTTGTCTGTTTGTTTATTTTTTAGTAACTGGCACCTGGTTAAGGCTAATAATTTCTTTTCTCATTACTCAGTGCTTGTAATAGTCTGATTCATTAAAGCATTACATGCATACGTTTTTTTATTTATTTTATTTTATTTATTCAGCCGCACACCAAAACACTTCTTATTGAGTAGACTATGTCCCTCAGAATTGCTATTTGTCTGATGGAAACATTGTTTAATGTAAAAGTAATTGCATTGTTAAATTACTTATTTATCTATTGCAATATTACAGTTTGTGCTTTTGTGCGTGTGTGCTGAGGGTGCGCGCGCGTGTGTGTGTGTGTTGGTATTGGTAGTGAATGGCACCACATACTCCTGTCCTCCACACTAATCTATTGTCACCCTTCCATTCATCCCCACCCGTAGGCCATGGAGCGCAGTGGCAATCGCATGTCATCGCACACTGAGAGCGCCAGTTTCTTGCAAACATTAACAGGACGCTTGCCGACCAAAAAGGTAGAGACCCAATTCCTGGAGGGCAGGAGCCGACCCCCTCCTCGCCTCACCTGCGCTTGTCTGTCTTGGAATGACTGGATGTTGTTGTTGTTGTTTTGCTGCTGTGGTTGTCATGTTCCTGTGGATGCTGGGTACACGTTCTTCTTTTTACTATGAATGCACCTGAAGACTGTTTGAAGAAGGAATGATGTGTCACTTGTGGTATGGAGCACCATGTCTGTCTTGCCCCGGTTACGGGTAGCCTACTATGTTCGGATGGGATGCTTATCTGTGTTTGGTGTTGGATCTGTAAAATAATGAATCCTCCCCACTCTTGCAGCAACAGAGTGGACCTTATGTCAAAGGACCGTATCAAATCCCATAGTACAACTAAGACATGCTGACCTATATGCAGTGTATTTGATGGTGAATGGTTCTTTGATGGTTCCTTCCTGTTCTCAGCTCTTTCACGAGGAGCTTGCCCTGCAATGGGTGGTCAGCAGTGGCAGCGTGAGGGAAGGAGCCCTGCAACAGGCCTGGTTCTTCTTTGAGCTTATGGTAAGAACTGCCACAATCATAATTCCTTATGTTTCCTCCTGTATGATCAGAATTGTAGCATCTGTTATTGTGAGAATAAAGGATGTTCTTTCTCTTTTCAGGTTAAGAGCATCATTCACCACTTATACTTTACTGACCGCCTGCAGTCTCCCAGGAAGAACCGCTTCCCTGAGCGCTTCATGGATGACATCACCGCTCTGGTTAGCACCATTGCAGGTGACATCGTCTCTCGTTTCCAGAAGGTGAGATAACTTTAGTCTTTTGTAACAAAATACACTATTGTTCAAATGATTGAGGGCAGTTTAAACATGAAAATTAGTATGGCATTACATGCAGGTATGATTTAATTTGATCAGTCAATAAAAAAAGTATTTTTTAAGCTTTTTTTAATTTTAAGCTTTTGAAGTGATAAGTTTGCTGCTCTATGTTTGTCTTTACTTTTTCTTTTTGTAGGATCTTGAGTTGGTGGAAAGGCTCAACACCAGCTTGGCCTTCTTCCTCAATGACCTTCTGTCAGTCATGGATAGAGGCTTTGTCTTCTCTCTCATCAAAACCTACTGGAAACAGGTACCTTGCAGTTCAGCACCAAATGCAGTTGTTTTTTTGTTGTTGTTTTTTTACACTTTGTCTTTTCGGATAACCTTCTATTCCCTCTGTTCCCAGGTGTCCACCAAGCTCTATGCACTACAGAACCCCACTCTAGAGTCTCTGAGGCTAGACTTCCTGAGGATCGTCTGTAGCCATGAACACTACGTCACTCTAAACCTGCCCTTCAGTCTGCTCACACCCCCAGCCTCCCCCTCTCCTTCTGTCTCCTCTGCCACATCTCAGGTATGGACACTAGCTGAGAACGTTATCAGTAATAAAATTTAAATTACACCAAAATTGATAGTAATGAAAACCTTCCTCCTGATTTTTTTTTTCTTCCTTATTGTCTCCCACCAGAGTTCTGGATTCTCTACCCATGTACAAGACCAGAAGATCGCCAATATGTTTGAGTTATCTGTGCCCTTTAGAGAGCAGCATTACCTTGCTGGTCTCGTTCTGACAGAGCTAGCTGTAATACTCGACCCTGAGGCTGATGGGTCAGTACCCTGGTGTGTACCCTATTTTCATTCTTAACTCTTCAAAAACTACAATTTTATTTTACTTTTGTTTTTTTCTAAGTGTATATGTGTGAATTGTAAGTCACTTTGGATAAGCATCTGCTAAATGCATTAATGTAAATAAGTGTATATTATATTATAAATAAGTGTATATTATATTATATTATTATATATTATATTATAATGTAAATAAGCGTATATTATATATTATATTATATTATATATAAACGTAACTATAATAATACATTTACTTAGTCAGTTAGCATACACTATATTACATTACGCTGTATAATTTCTTGTTTTTATTTTTACACATTATTTTATAAAAATAAATATATAAATAATTTATTTATTTTAAATATCTCTTAACATATTATTTATAACATATGATCAAATATGTAACTTTATTCTGTTTTTATTTTACAATAGGATGTTTGGTCTACATAAGAAGGTCATCAATGTGGTTCATAATCTGCTGTCCAGTCATGACTCAGACCCACGTTATGCTGACCCTGAGGTCAAAGCTAGAGTTGCACTGCTCTACCTACCACTCATAGGCATTGTGATGGAAACCCTTCCCCAGCTCCATGATTTTACTGGTATGTTAAATATTCCATGTAATAACAACATCCACCCATGTTGCTGTTTTTTCTATAGCCTTTTTAACCTTTCTTTTACCATCACAGAATCTCATAATCAGTGGGGGCGTCCTGGTGGTCCAGGTACAGAGGAGCAGGAAGCTGAGGGCAACAGTATGATAAGCCAGACTGTGGCGATGGCAATTGCAGGGACCTCTGTGCCACAGATGTCACGGCCTAGTAGTTTTCTGCTCAATCCACAGGTATTGTTGTGACCTTTGCTGTGTGTGTGTGTGTGTAAAGAACAGAAATTACAATCTTCCTACTTAAAGTAAAGCAATTTTCGTGTACATGTTTAAAAAAAAAATTAAAAAAAATGCCATAATGAATTTAATTAGTTTGAATAAAAATAGATTACTTGATGTTATAGACAATTGGAGCAAAGCTATGCAAATTCTTAAAAAGGAGAATACCAATCCTTAAATCTATACCCCTCATTCTCCAGGCCACCCGTCAGCATGGCTCATTCTCAGCTGAGTCCAGTCGTAGTCTGCTCATCTGTCTGCTGTGGGTGCTGAAGAATGCAGATGAGATGGTGCTTCAGAAATGGTTCACTGACCTGTCGGTCTCCCAGCTCAATCGTCTGTTGGATCTGCTCTACCTCTGCGTCTCCTGCTTCGAATACAAGGTTTGAATAAGCTTCATAATCGAGGGAGCTAATGCCAAAGTTATTAATCAGATTTGTCTCCCCTGCTCTTATGGATCTCTCTGTAGCAATATATCGGTATCTCTTTCATGTCTGTTTACCTTTGCATTCATCAAGAAGTGCACCCAGTCTGTTTAGCTATGTTCTTTCACAAACCAAGTGAAATTAATTAATGTTTGTGTTTCTATCCATCCATTTCATACAAAAAGGCCCATTTTTTGTTCATGCAGGGCAAAAAGGCATTTGAACGTATGAACAGTCTAACCTTTAAGAAATCCAAAGACATGAAGGCAAAGTTGGAAGAAGCCATCCTAGGCAGTATTGGAGCCAGACAGGAGATGGTGCGACGGAGCAGGGGGCAGCTTGGTGAGTTAAATAATAATAATAATAAAAAAATATATATAAAAATCATATATTATATGCATATGAACAATATTCTTTTGGACATAACTTTTGTTCTCCACAGAGAGAAGTCCATCCGGCAGTGCTTTTGGCAGCCAAGAAAACCTGCGCTGGAGAAAAGACATGACCCATTGGCGTCAGACCAGCGAAAAGATGGACAAGTATGATTTTCTTAAATTTATTTAATTCATTCTTTTTATATCTTTATGTTCAGTGTGTTTTTGAGTTAAATTTAAAGTAGGTGAACTTTGACTTCCATTTCAATTATGTAACTTTCCTGATGCAAGTATAAACATTGTAATCTGGTCTTCAGTAGTCAGTGCAGTGGAAAAAAGAGTGGAAAAACATAGAAGGAAAAAAAAAATAGAATAATTATTTAACAATTTGAAATAATAAAATGCAAAACTGGTATTAATTTAAATTTTAAAAAATTATATAATTGTTTTTTTTTACAATTAAGATAACCGCTTGTTTTCCTCCCATAAAACTATTAATTTTGTCCCATTCTTAATATGACCCATATTTCTCCATATTTATACAGAAACAACCATTAACCATTTGACCTCAAATAACCCCTTTATTTGACCTTGTTCTTTCATGTACTGTGTGTTTAGGGGCCAGAAATCAGTCAGGTATTGTACAGCTGAAGTGTGTTGTGCTTTAATGACCCCCGCTTTGCTTCAGATCTGAATTAAAAGCCCCTCTCCTTCTTGCTTTGGATCTGCTCTGCTCTACTGGTGCTTGGATTGGTCTGGATGCAGTTGTTTCTGACCACTGACCAGAATCTGATTCAGACCAATGTGTGTGTGTTTATTTGGGGAGATGGAGTAGGATGCAGCTTGGTTGATATAATTCTGTTATAACATGGTGTGAGTGCAACATGGCTTTTTAACCAGCCTCTTAGGTCCAAGATTTGGCAGTGAACAATTTAAAAATGTAATGTAGTTACCCAAATCTTTCCCTATTAAGTTAATGAGCTTGGAGAAGTATATTATATAGGTGTTTTATTGCTCTCTTTAACTTATTTTTGCCAAGAACATTCTGTATCTAATCATGTAATTTGAACATGGTTAACATGGTAGCAGTTGTCTTTTGTAAGTTTAGTGGTTTTCAACCTTTATTCCTCCATAATCCTAGTCCTAATACAATACAAAATAAATAAATAAATAAACATTTACTTATCAACAGAACCCTTTTATTGCTTATATTCGACTACAACATTATTTTTCGACATATCCATGTGACACAGAGCTGCTTCAAACCTTGGGAACTCGCATATGTAACGTCGTAGTGAAACGACTGAAGGGAAACCTGACTTTGATACTATACTATTTGACTTCATATGTTAAATTACTTACTTTTTATATTTTTAATTAGCTTGTATTAAAAAAAAATGCCTGTATAAAACCATTTAGTGTAAACAAATATTTAGCAGTTTGCTAATACTTATACATTGAAACCCATTTCCACCACTGAATAAAAAATGATAATGAAAATTGTCACTTTTTATCTAACAAATCTGACTCTTTTTCTCACAATTGCAAGTTTACATCTCCCTCGTGTCACTTGATAGTATTTTTTCTGCAAAGAATTACCTTGGATTTTTAAATGTAGTATTCGTATTTATTATTGGTACAAAAATCAAATTTTTTAGTTAATCCAACTTAATAGTGATATTGCAGTTATATTGAAATATTTTGCGGATAGTTATTGTTTGATGCCATTGAGTAACCTTCTGTAATCACTTGGCTCCCTTTTTTAAAAGGACAAGTGTCTGACAGCGTGGGTGTTTCCGTACATTCAACTCTTTTTCAAACAAATCCTGTTCAATGGCCCACCCAAAGGGAATTCATATTAACATGGGCCCTTTTAAAAAGCTACTCTAGCTCCTGGAGCCCCTGTGTGCAAACTAGTTTTCAGTATTAAATCGCATTTAAAGTGCCGAAAAAAGCATTTTGGTTTACCTGTGGGGTTTTAAAAAAAACTATATTAAATGCTTAAGTTTAATTTAACATTTAGCTTGTAAAAAAATAAAGTACCTTGATGAAGAAACCCTAATCAAGGATTGCTTAATACATGTACGCAGTGAACCTCCAGGTGCAGAGTTGCAGTTTAACAATACAGTATTATTCTACATTTTCAAAAAACCTTTTAACAATAGACCACACTCTCTGCTTCTAACAAGTCTGTGACAGGGTCATGGCTGTTTCTTTCCCTATAAAGGGTTATGATACAGTTGTTTGTGTGTGGCCTTTTTTTGAATGAATCATGTACCATACAGGTTTAAGGGAAATCCACTACACATTGGGAGAAGCCAGGAGCTCTTCTTAGTTAGGTTTGTAAGCTCACTAGGATATGCTTTCACATCTACAGTTCATGTGAATCGCTAAACCTCTGTTAAATTGTTAGGCCTAGCTCAACCCTACAAAGATTAGGTAATAGAACTTCATGCATTTGTTTTTAATATTTAAATATTCAGTTCATTGATTATTTTATTTTATGTTTTTAGTTGGGCCGGGACTCAATAAAAAAAAAAATCTAATTAATTAGAGGCTTTGTAATTAATTAATCGAAATTAATCGCATATAAATATTTGACCTTAGAACAGTGAGAAGTACGTTTTTTCATATGGATTTTTAGTATACCATTGAATAATGACTGAATACATAAGCTTAAGC
>JAUCMU010000104.1:12187460-12199143 GCA_032275025.1 Enteromius treurensis
GTGCTCCAGTATAATCGGTCCGCCGAAACTCATCCAGTGAGAAACGTTCCGCGGTGCAAAAATAAGTGCGATTAAAAATGCGTTAAAAAGATTTAACGCGTTATTGTTGTGTAATTAATTAATCTAAATTAACGCGGTAAAGCCCCGGCCCTAGTTTTTAGAGATTAAGTCAATCCAAGTGAAAGTTCAAGTATTTATTTTACAGATTAAAACTAAAATGTATTTATTGACTTTTAAAAACGTGTTTTTATAAAACATTTTTAATAAAATATTTGGTTTTGATTAGTGCTGTCAAACAAGTAATCGCCAATAATTGAAATTTTTTTTTTTACTCATAATATGTGTGTGTACTTAGTATATTATGTATATAAATACACACAAATGCATGTACATATTTAAGAACAAATGTACATATAGATATTAAATACTTATATATTTGTAAATGACATAAATTATATAAATTTAAACAAAATATTTTCAAAATAAATGTTGTACGTGTGTGTATTTATATATACATGATACACATACACAATACACATACATATATTATGAAAACAAAAAGTTTATTTTGGATGCAGTTAACTTATTAATCATTACTTCAATATTTTATTTTCAAAGCATAAAGATTAAGTCTATGTAAGTCAAATTTTGAAATAACATTATACAAATTTTACAATAAAGGTTAGGCTAGGCTATTTCTGCTAAAACTATGCAGAAATGGAGCAAAATATTTGATGCGGAGGACACCTTTCTTCTGTATACACTCACTTGAATGCTTGTGTGGAGATTGCTGTGGCATTCAAGGATCTGCTTGCTGTTTTACCTGCCATATTGCACTAGTCTAAACATTCATTACCTCATTGTTTGTCAGGACCAGGGCTGAGCTGGAGCATGAAGCAATTATTGATGGCAACCTAGCAACCGAAGCTAATCTCATCATATTGGATACACTAGAAATAATAGTTCAGGTAATGATCCCAACATTAATCAATAATGCTCAATATTTAAACACAGAACACATTTATAACAACTTTTATGCTTCCTCTATGTGCAATGTAGACCGTGTCCGTGACAGAGTCCAAAGAAAGCATTCTGGGAGGGGTTCTGAAAGTCCTGCTACATAGCATGGCATGTAATCAAAGTGCCCTATATTTGCAACACTGCTTCGCTACACAGAGAGCTCTTGTGTCAAAGGTGAGTGAACGCTGATCAGGTCAAAGAGCAGGCCGATGCAATTTTGCTTGTGATTGCTCTATTTACATGATCTGTGACAGTGTCTTAATGTGTGTTTAGTTTCCAGAGCTGCTGTTTGAGGAGGAGACTGAGCAGTGTGCTGACCTGTGCCTGCGGCTCCTGAGGAACTGTAGCAGTAGCATCAGCACCATCAGAGCCCACGCCAGCGCCTCCCTCTACCTCCTAATGAGACAGAACTTTGAGATTGGAAATGTTAGAAACATTTAAATACACTCCGTCATAATCACCATAAAAAATAGTATATGTGCCCCTCAGTTCTGTATCACATATGTACATATAAGCAATTATAGTGCATATTTCTAAAATATTATGTATGAGTGGTTTAATTATATTAAATAAGTAATTATAAGATATGTGTAAAATATATATTGTGTGTGTGTGTGTGTAAATATACATAATATATATATATATATATATATATATATTATATACATATAATATATAAAATATATTATTAATCGTGATTAATTGCATTAAAAATTAAAGACTGTTCATATGTGAATTTATCATGTTTGTTTTCTTTCCTGCAGAATTTTGCACGAGTGAAAATGCAGGTGACCATGTCTCTTTCGTCTCTGGTGGGTACGTCCCAGAACTTCAATGAGGAGTTTCTGCGGCGTTCACTCAAGACCATCCTCACGTATGCAGAAGAGGACCTAGAACTCAGAGAAACCACCTTTCCTGACCAGGTGAGGCTCATTAATCTGTTTCCACAATCTGTTTGCTAATTCCTGACACAGAACACTGATTTTGACTGGTTTCAGGTTCAAGATCTGGTGTTTAACCTGCACATGATTCTTTCGGACACAGTAAAAATGAAGGAACACCAAGAAGATCCAGAGATGCTAATTGATCTGATGTACAGGTACTGTTTTTACATTGCAGAATGGATCACATCACATCGTTACATTATTTAATACTAACTGACATAAAAATAACATAGAATGCAAAGTAGATATTCCAGATAATCCAGTAAAAATGTCATATATTTGACGTTCACTCTATTTCTGCTTGAATATATTATCAAAGGCTTAGTTTGCCCAGAAATGAAAATATCGTTCCAAACCCAGAAAACCTCGCTTCATCTTCAAAACACAAATTAAGATATTTTTGATGAATTCTGAGAATTTTCTGCTCTCCAACTCAACTGCAATGTTCCTAGGTTCAGTGACATCAGTTGTTTCAACCGTAATTTGACAAGAATCGTTGAATAAATTATGTTGTTATTGTTTTATTTGCGCACCAAAACCATTCTCGTAGCTTCATAAACTTAGGACTGAACCAACTGATGTCACTTTTGGACTACATTACTACATTTTGGTCTATGCAGGGTCAGAAAGCTCTCAAATTTCATAAAAAAATGTCTTAATTTGGGAGACATGTTTCTTGAGCACCAAATTAGCATATTAGAATGATAATGCGAAAGCTGGATTAATGGAGAAAATTCAAGTTCACGTAAACAAATTTTATTTGAACATATCTTAAATGGAAAACTGTTATTTTAAACTGTGATAATATCTCATATTTTGCTAATATTTACAGTGTTAAACAATGCGAATGTGTCCTTTCTGCTATGCAGGATTGCTAAGGGCTACCAGACATCCCCGGATCTTCGACTGACCTGGCTGCAAAATATGGCTGGGAAGCACTCGGAGAGGAATAATCATGCAGAGGCAGCTCAGTGCTTAGTACACAGCGCCGCCCTGGTGGCAGAGTACCTCAGCATGCTGGAGGACCGCAAGTACTTGCCTGTGGGCTGTGTCACCTTTCAGGTTCCTGCTGCACCCTGAGACACAGATGATCTGTCGATCTTTTACTTTTTAATTATAATATATTCATAAGATCTTTCTCACTCTACAGAACATATCCTCTAATGTGCTGGAAGAATCTGCTGTGTCAGATGATGTGGTGTCACCAGACGAGGAGGGCATCTGCTCTGGGAAGTACTTCACCGAGGCAGGCTTAGTTGGGTTGCTGGAACAGGCAGCAGCCTCCTTTTCTATGGTGCGTTATTTGCCATGTGGTTTAAAAGACCTCTACTTTATTACTATGACTTGGCTGCATTCTGCTTGTTTTAAAGGAATAGTTCACCCGGAAAAGTTTATGTAACAGATTGGAAGAAATTTTGCATAATTTGCTCACCAATAGATTCTCGGCAAGCGAATGGAATGAAAGTTCAAACAGCTGATAAAAAAATGTCATAATAATCCAAGAGTAATTCCATCGATTGATAATCTTATTACAAACATGCTTTTTTTTTTCACTTTAGTACATTATTTGATGGACTGGAGTTGTGTCGATCACTTGTGGGTTATTGTGATGTTATTATTTAGGAAGGAAAGTTTAAATGTCTCCAATTTTGCTCCAATTAAGAAACAGACTCATCTACATCTTGGAGTGAATTTTTAGCAAATTTTCATGTATGGATGAACTATTCGTTTAATTGACTTGATTGCCATGTATAATAATATTTTAATTTGTTTTAGCAGCATTAAGTAGCTTATTTGCATTTCGGTATTATATATTTTACTGAAAATGTAATTATTTATTCATTCAAAAACTCCTCGAGTATATATCGTGTTGTGCATAATAAAAAGATTAATTTCAGGAAACTGGCCACATCATTATTGTTTTATACCGTTCAGGAGCCATTCTCATGTTGTTTGTCTCCAGGCTGGCATGTACGAAGCGGTGAACGAAGTTTACAAGGTGCTCATCCCTATTCACGAGGCCAACAGGGATGCCAAGAGATTAGCCACTATTCATGGTAAACTTCAGGAAGCCTTTGGCAAAATTGTACACCAGGTAATAAATCTTTAAGATCCTAAAAGAAATGCTCTGTTTAGCCTGTTCATGCTGTGTAAGACGCCAGGATTTTTGCCCTAGTAGTACAAAGCAACAACCTGCCAGATGTCTACCCTTGGCAACATTTTCCTTGTGTTTCCTTGTGTCACGTGAAAGAACTGCATGACTATGTTTATCTCTTTTACATCAGAGTGACCGTGAAGGTGTTGTTGATAAAGAGCTTTCAGTGAGAGTTTCTAGTATTCACACAGAGAATTCTAACTTATTACGATAACTATATAGAAATAGGTGTGCGCTAAATGCTCAAGTTCTTAAGTCTGGTGGATTCTGTTTTTCTTGTTTTCTTTTTAGTATAGAAAAAAACAAGTATTATTTTATTAACATTTTTTTAAATCAGTTTTATTATTCATAAGCTAGAAAAACAGCCAAAAATGTTATAAAAATGTCATTCCAACAATATTGATCCTCTGTCACATTATCATTTTAGTTGTTGTGTGGACCGTTCTCTTTAGATTAGACTGATTATTCAAACTTTATACTTGTAGTTCTTGGTGTGAACGGCCCTCAAATCTTGCTCATGTGTAGAATTCAAGCAACTAGTTTTGCAGCAGTAATGTTATGCTATTGACATCATTGATTTCTGAAAGTGAGTGACTGGTTGAGGAGAAGTGTAGTATAACCTTTAAAAAAAGCAGTCATCGTTGATGTATACATGCGTTGAAAGAACCGATCAGAATATCACAGAGACATAGGGGTGACCCTTTTGACCTGGGCTAGGAAGAAATCACAACCACAATCAAACAAACACCTTAGCCACTGTAGCATCATGCAACAAGAAAACATGTCTTTTTTTTAGCTTTTATATAGCTATTTTATTTTATTGCATGCAGTATATACATGGATGAGTAGACTCTAACAAATACACTCAAGTTCAAAGGTTTGGGGTCATTTTCTGTTTACACAGAAGAAATATTATTACAATTTGAGTTCATTTCAATTTAATGTTCTATTTGTAAAGTAATCCCATGATGGGATTACTCCAGTCTTAAACCAATGTGACATTGATTCTTCAGAAATTATTATAACATGCTAATTTAGTGCTAAAAACAAAACAATGATTAAAATTTTATATATATATATATATATAGTATTTATTTATTTTTGTTGAATTTACGTTGAACATCGTACTGCCCCCAAACTTTTAAACAGCAGTGTGTGGATTTTCAGACACAAGTGTTTCCCATAATGCTTTGCAGTCAGTGAAGGGGGTGATTGTGACCTTATGTTGATTTGTGCTGTATTCTCTCTGTTATACAGAGCACAGGCTGGGAGGTAGGTGCTGAACTTCATGGTTAATGCTTGGCCCATACGTGCAAGCTGTGGGCGTTTATCATGACTCTTTTTGCTGTGAATTTGACCCATTAACCTTTTTATGGACGTTTATGTTTCTTCGTCCATCCCTCCATCTCTCTTTCCGTGGGACTGCTGTCAAGTGGTGTGTGGGGCAGCAGCGTCCCTCTTCCTCTTCTCATCATCCTCTCTCTCCTTTCTCTTTCTTGAGGAAAAAACTATGTTAACATTGTCATTTTTGACAGGCCATGCATGGGAGCCACCTTGACACTAATGACAGATTTATTAATGAATGCGTCATTTCACTCCCTCATCCTCTGTTTCATCAGTACTGCCATCTATGTCTTCTTATCATGTCTCAAAAGCACAGGGTTCGATTTATGAGACCTTGAAGGACTGGTTTACCCAAAGATGAAAGTCTAAAGATGTTTTACTCACCCTCATGTCATTCAAAATGTCTGGATGCTATTTGAAATATATATGACTGGATCAATAAAGTCAGTTTAGCTGGAAAAACGAACGAGTCGGATTCATAAACAAGTCATGTACATTGCGAAGTGGATCAACTCAATCAAGTCATTAAAGATCAGCCTCAAAATAAGTTTGACACTTACTTGTTTAGTTTTGTGACAGCAACAGTCTACATTAATTATGGAGTGCAACAGGAAGTATATTGATTTTTAATGATAACTTACTGTGAGCTCCGAGGTTGCTAATGACTGGCATATGATTTTGTTAAAAGTCATACAGCCTAATTTCTGGTTTAAAAACAAAAATCTAATATAAAAATAACATATTTCTCTAGTACCTTTTTTGGTCTTTTTTTAATACTTGTCACTCAGTACTGTAACCAAGTACTATTGGGCTTATAAAAAAAAAATGTTTGGTGAGGAAAGAACATCATACAGGTTTGGAATGACATGAGCACGAGCAAACAATGACAGAATTATTCATTATGGTATCCTTTTTATAAAACAAGCTAATGAATCAATGTGCTTTTTTGGAGACTATGCAGAATTCCTATTATTGATTGATTTTGGTAAATTATGCTTGGTTTTCCTCTAAAGGAATATCACTGAGAGCATCATTTTAAAACATTTACATTAAAAGTGATGTTCAACTGACCTTCTCTTTATACGAGTTGTTTATTTAGTTGCAAACTAAATCGACCCCTGAGTTCTTATTTACACCAGTTTGTCTGTATACTGGTATTAATCACACTTTGATTTATTGCATGGCAACGACTCAACAAAACCTTGATTTTTGACACTTATTGCAGCATTATACCAGGAATGCATCACACTGTCTCAACTGTCTTTTTTTTTAATAAAGACCCTGAATGCACTTTTCTCTGCCTGCTTCTTTTCAGTTGCATGCTTATTTTTCACTTTTAGCATTTTTGTATTTGTCTGTCTTTTTTTTTTTGGTGAAGTATTGATTCATGGTAGTGTTGCTGTTTGTTTGGTGTGTACGTGTTTTGTAAGTCTTTCAAAGAATTTCTTGGTTTCCTGATTAAAATGTTCTGTTCTCTCCTTTTTTTTCCCCTGGTTGCTGACCCCTCCTCTTCCCACTTTAATTATTGTGTCTTGTGGTAAGTTCATAGTCTGAGGGTTTATTTCCGTGACTTTTCTAACTGATTTTAAAACATTCGCAATGAACCAGAGGGGCTGAACCATCTTAGAACCTAACAGAAAACTTCACGCATTTAGTTTTACAGAACCGTTTCGGAGTGTCATGTCTTTTTAGACATTGTTAGCAGCATTATTATCATCTAAATTGGGGCTGTATGGTTGGTCTTCTTTGGTTCAGCCTTTATCTGCACCTGATTAGTTCTTCACTTCCTGTGCACTCAGACATTCCCGGCTTTGTACATATATACCCACCACTCTTTTTCCTTTCTCTGCTTCTATGGCCTATCTTTTTACTCCAGCACATACTAATTCTATGAGACATTCTTTTGACGTAAGTGTTTCAGTTTGACTTTCTGTATCAGGCTACAGCGGCACATTTACATTTTCACGAGGAGCTTGCTAGTTCCGTTCCGTTCTTTGTCTCTTATTTGGAGTACAGTTGTTCACTTACTCTTTAAGGACATCAGGTTGTTTCTGGTCTTCTTCCTGGTATGTTGTCCTTTGCTAATACAGTTTACAGAGAAAGTTCCCACTTTGTTCAGAACTGCTTCTTGCTCCACTGTCCTCAAGCTTGGCTCAGACTCAGACTCTATTCAGATTTTGTGTCTTATGTGAAAATGCTCACTTTCTTCTTCTTTTAATGGCTCATAATAATGGCAATATATACCCTTATAAAAAATGTATGTGAATAATTTTTTCAGATTAAAAATATTTAACACAATTAACGCAGGGGCAAGGCTTTTAAAGATTGACTGTGAAATTATTGCAAAATAAAAGTATGTTTAAAAACTTGATGACCGTTTTCTTTTAATGGGGTCATGACATGGATATTTTTCTTATTATTATTTTAATATGTTCCTTGTGATTAACTGATAATGCACAAAAAAGCGCAAGTTTTTCCTCCTTCTGTTTTTAAAAAAAAATCTCAATTCAGGCTATTGCAGGCATTGTTTATGCAAATGTGACATCATCACGAGCCATTTTCCGATCTTTAAATAAAGAGGACAATGTTTTAAGCTATGAAACTTTGCAGGATGTTTTAGCCTTACAAAGACCTCTCATATGCCAAAAGATCAAGGCAAATTTGATTTCTCATGTCATGACCCCTTGAAATATTTTAAAATATACCTTACTTTTCAGCAGCCATTATTAAATCAGTTTAATATGCTGATTTGCTGCTCAAGAAAAAAATTCTTATTCGTATCAAATCAATGTGGACAACAGTTAAGATGCTTAATGAAACCAGAACAACATTTCTTTCAAAGAGAAACTTGATCCCAGAATGTAAATAGAAATGTAACCTTGAGAAACTGTATAGAAACTTGGAATAATAATATTAATAAATAAAAATCAAAGTAGAGGTTGTGTCAAATATCCTCAAGTGGTTGATGTTAGTACTATACTAATGAAACTGTATTAGTAGTGTCTGTGTTTTGCTGTATTTCACTGTTCTATAATTGCATCACTCTTGGCAGTGTTGAATGCAGGTTATTTATGTAAACATGTACCAGACAGTGTTTACATTGCTGCTGTCACTTGATAACTTGCTGCAGAGAGAAAATGTTTGCCTCATTGCACTTTACCTTTCATTATGAGTAACTGTTTTAAAATGTAAACCCATGACACGCATCAAATGAGTATCAACTGGATGTTTGTTTCCTGTTATCTGGTGGTTTTAAATGGCTGCTTAAATTAACAGCACAATAGTAATTAACACATTTGTTTGTTTCAGGATGGAAAGAGGATGTTTGGTACCTATTTCAGAATTGGAATCTATGGTTCTAAATTTGGTGACCTGGATGAGCAGGAGTTTGTCTACAAAGAGCCAGCCATCACCAAGCTGGCAGAAATCTCACATCGGCTTGAGGTACAAAACCGCTGTTTCAAGTTTTGAAAATCTTTTTTTTTTTTTTTTTAATAGCTTAAAACACTTTTTTTTCCTGCTGTAAAACTATCCCCTAATTTCTTAATTTCTCTTAATTCCAGAGTTTCTATGGCGAAAGGTTTGGTGAGGACCAAGTGGAAGTCATTAAAGATTCCAATCCAGTTGACAAGTGTAAATTGGACCCAAACAAGGTGCGTTAAAATTTGTGCTCCCTTTTAGTAACAATAAATAACAATACTTTGCATTGAGAATTGTATCACTTCCAATACAGGCCTTCATCCAGATCACGTACGTCGAACCATATTTTGACACATATGAAATGAAGGACCGCATCACGTACTTCGATAAGAACTACAACCTGCGCCGCTTCGTCTACTGCACGCCGTTTACACTCGATGGAAGAGCTCACGGTGACCTGCACGAACAATTCAAACGAAAGACCATTCTCACCACCTCCCACGCTTTCCCCTACATCAAGACCCGCATCAACATCGTCCATAAAGAAGAGGTAATAACATGACATTAGATTTTTTATTTCTTTTTTTTATATTTCTATTTAGCTTTACTTTTTTATTTTGGTTTTAGTTATTAGTAATGTAGGTTATTTAAATATCAGTACTTCAGCAAATATATATAATAAATCATTTCAGTTAATAACACTGAACGCCACAGTAAGGTTAAGGGAAGATATTAATATATTACTATTTCCCTTTTAGGTCATTTCCACGCCTATTGAAGTAGCCATTGAGGACATGCAGAAGAAGACACAGGAGCTGGCTTTTGCCACTCATCAAGACCCATCTGATGCCAAAATGTTACAGATGGTTCTGCAGGGGTCTGTTGGCACTACCGTTAACCAGGTGACTAGTCGAGCATATTCACTTAATAATGCATATGCAATATCACTGTTATCTTCTGGATTCATTTGAGCAACTTGATGTGAACTGTACGAAAATACAGGAAAAGAATTAATATTGCTTTCCTATTTTAATATGTTTTAAAACGATTTATTTCTGTGATGCAGCACTGATATGTTAGCAGCCATTATTTCAGTCTTCAGTGACACGTGATCCTTCAGAAATCATTCTAATATGCTGATTTATTATCATTGTTGAAATCGTTGTGCTGATAACATTTTTATACTTTTTTACTTGATATTTTTTATTATTTGGAGATTTTTGGATATATAAAAAGCATTTAATAGGATTTTTTATCTATTTAAAACACCCTTGCTGAAAAAAAAAAATTACTTTCTTTAAAAAAAGAGAAAGAAAAAATGTACTGACTCCAAACTTTTAAATGGTAGTGTATGTTGTAAGACTACATTTCTATTGTTATTTCTTTATAGGGCCCTCTGGAGGTGGCCCAAGTTTTTCTATCCGAGATCCCAAGTGATCCTAAACTGTACAGGCACCATAATAAACTTCGACTGTGCTTCAAAGACTTCACCAAGAGGTTTGATTCCAGATGCTCTCCCTACATTAACTAACATTTAGAAGAATTTACAGGTCCTCCATTGTCCCAAAAAGAAGTGGATTATTGCAGTCCATTTAAATGTTGCTGCTTCTGTATGTTTGGTGACGTTATTTTAACAGTTAAATGGTAATACATTACCAAAATAGCCATAGTGTGAAAAGACTTCCCTTCAGGAGAGTTTCATTTAACCCTGCACTAACTCCCATAGATGTGAAGATGCCCTTCGCAAAAATAAGAGTCTGATTGGTCCAGACCAGAAAGAGTATCAGAGGGAGCTGGAGAGGAACTACCACAGACTGAAAGAAGCTCTGCAGCCTCTCATTAACAGGAAGATCCCACAACTCTACAAACCTGTTTTACAGATCAACTCACACAGGTCAGTCAGTTAAAATGATGCTTAAGAATATCCTGTTTATGTCACCATAATAGTGGGAGTTTCCCCTTTAGCCCTTCATGCCTTAATATTTTATTAATACATCAAGTCAAATGGTACGCAACGATTGCTCGGTTTGTTCATAAGAAAGCAAAATTGTGATTTTTAAGTTAATATCGCAAAATGCATAGAAATTCAATTATTAAATCAAATCGAATTAAGGTCTACTGTAGTCTGGAAATGGGCCTTCATAGCTTGGTCTGTTTCGTGAAGTATGTCAACAGCAATACATGATTAGTAATTCATAGCAGATGACACATGGATAATGTTACATAATCGTCCAAAAAGGTGTGGCTGTTTTAAATGAACTTCATTTCATTTTTCCGTTTTAACAAGCAGCAAAAGGACAGCTTGAGAAGGTAGTCAAATTTTTGGCGAGCATATTTTTTAAAATAGCTAGCTGACCAGTAAAGTTTTGTTTCCTCTGGAATATTTTTTTTACTCCTTTTAATAACATTGTTTTTTTCTTCCAGGGACTCTTTCAGCAGAATGAGCCTTCGCAAGCTAGACGTGTGAAGAACGAAGAAATAAAAAAGAACAAATGCAATTTTATTTATTTGTATATATCAATCCTCCTCACAATATCAGTGTTTCTGCCATAAAGTAAAAAAAAAGAAAAGAAAAAAAAAAAAGATAAGTGTTAAGATGTTTGGTACATCATTCCAATTTTGTATTAGTTTACAAAATGGCCTGTTACATGATCATAAGAAATTTATGATGAATTAAGCATACAATGTGTCAAAACCTGTATTCTATTACTGTGTGCACTTTTTTTTTAGGGGTTCGAGTGCGTAGCACTGAAACCCTATTGTATTTGCTAAGATTTTTATTATTATTATTATTATTATT
>JAUCMU010000104.1:12201979-12223851 GCA_032275025.1 Enteromius treurensis
GGTCTGAATACTTAGGACCATGTGATATTTCAGTTTTTCTTTTTTAATAAATCTGCAAAAATGTCAACAATTCTGTGCTTTTCTGTCAATATGGGGTGCTGTGTGTACATTAATAAGGAAAACAAAATAACAAATGATTTTAGCAAATGGCTGCAATATAACAAAGAGTGAAAAATGTAAGGGGGTCTGAATACTCTCTGTACCCAATGTATATTTATTTGCCATTTAATTGTAGAGTATCATGCTTTGTTCAAATAATAATAAAAAGATTTTATTAGATTTGGTCACAATTTTGTGTAAAATATTTACCTTTATTATTCTTTTCCAGACTCTGTTTAACTTCTTGAGTTCTACTCTCGGTCTCTGAGGTATCCTTCTCCTGCTTCTCTTGGACACTACAATCTGACTTCTCCTTGGTCTCCCCTTTCCCTCCTACATGTGAAGTAATTCGTCCCATGCTGCGGAACTTTGAGAAGATGCTAGGCTGCTTCCCAGATGGTTTCAACCAGCCCAGCTTCCCTCTCCTTGTCCTCTTGCCTACTTCTTTTGGGGGACTGTCATTCTTCTCCTCCTCTGTAGTGCTTCCTCTGTCCTTCTCTTCTTGCTCCTTCGTTCCATTCCCCTGTTCAGAACTTTCTGTGGTTATGTCGCTTGAGGACTTTCGTTTTGAGCGGGTCATAGGCATGTTTTCCTCGTTTTTCTTTGATTTGCTTTGAGATTTTGGCTTTTTCTTAGCATTGCCTGCTTCTGTGTCACTCTTCCTCTTTCCACTCAACTGGCCATCAGAGCTCACATCATCCTCGTGGTTAGATTCCTCCGTTCTATTGCTTATTGTGCTATCCTTCTGGTCATCGGTTTGCTCTTTTTTAATATTGTCACAGGCCTCCTGGATGTTAGCAAGGATACACTGCAGCACCTCCTGTGCATCGTGCTGCAAATAACCCTCATACATTGGATTAAGCTGCCTGCAGTGGAGAAATCCAACAGGTTTGTTTGGAAACTCATTAAAGCCACTGCAACAGTGAGAAAAGACATTAAAACTTTGTTAGTGAATGATGCTCAGCATTACCTGAGTGTGTTAAGCAGCTTGCGTGGTGGTGTGGCAAGCTCTTCGTCGCTGTATTTTTCTGGGTTAAGCAGAAAGCTGGATTGCAGCTGTTCCACAGAAGAGATGAGGCTGTGGAAACTATCCAGCAGCCCCATGGGAACAGGTAGGAGGTTCTCACCAGTGTCCTCCTGATAACAATGCAATGTTATGCAAGAATAACATGCAATTTTTAATCAATTAATGCTGCAATCAATCATAGGATAGTAAAGGCGACAATTTTAACATGACAAACTATTCGGTATATTTATTTAATTAGAAGATACATTTCTTTTAAAATGACTTTTTCCCTTAATTCAAGCTATTAGTACTGATATATACATATATTATAATATATATATATTATAAAAAATACCAACCTCATTTTTGGCACCATCTTCTTGCTGTCTGTCTTTCAGCTTGGCCAAGTGACACAAAGATTTGATGGCCTCTTTAAAACCAGGACAGTAATACAAGACCTGAAATTTGTAGGATTTTTTTATGAGTGGGATCCGATCTACTAATATATATATTTTATATATTAAATATAAAATAATGTGCACACACAGTGATTAATTAATTATGTAGCTAAAATGTTGTGCCCTGTGAGTGTAATGAATAATTCATTATTAGTGGGTAAGCGGAACAGTGTACCTGAAGGATGCTGTTCAGATAGCATGTGTTCCCCAAATTATTAAGCCCAACGAAGGGGACCAGGCTCTCACGCTTCTCACAAGTGAGAGGAGATGAAGGGCAGGGCATTGGCACAACCTGGTCATGACTTAAGAGAGAATAATTAAGATACATTAACATGATATTTTCAAGTACAATCTGTAATAAATAGCCTAATAACAACATTCCATACTTAGTAGTCTCCTGTGGGTCTGCAGTGCCGTTATCTTCTGCCGGGGGCTCTGAGAAGTCCAGAGCTCGTTTGGTGTCCTTCTTCTGGAAGAACTTCAGAGAGAGTTTGCTCTTCTTTACAGGGCTGCCAACTGCAGCCACCACTCCACCTTCACTATGCAGTCCAGGCATTTTAACTATTCAGTACAGAAGATTAAAGAAAAAACAAAGCAAATGTGAAAATCCCTTGAAACCAACTCTATCAAAACACTCAAGATCAGCCACGAACCGCGGGAAAGCCTTAGCTCTGATGTGCCCTAGAAAGTAATAAAAGCGTTTTCTGATTCGTATATGACTTTGACTATCACCTTTTTATTTATATATCTATGATCGGTTAATGCTAAATATTTGCACCATATGATCTCGACACTCTTAGTTTGATCTTTTTTAATTCCTATGAATTAAGACACATTTATAGCAGTGCGGCTAACTGTGTAGCCGCCCAACCCACACAACATGCGCGTTGATTTTCAGCTAACGTTAGAGTAACACTACTTTCAGCTTTACGTAATTAAAACAGAACTACATTTAAAAGTGCTCTTACCTACTGAAACTTATTATACACGCGTTACATTTTTGCAAAATACAATCCCAAGTACGAGGTTTTGTTTTCAATATACACAAACTTGACAACCGCGTCTGTAGAACTTGGCGCTTTTTCCTCGACTGAGGCCCCTCCGCTAATGCCTGAACAAAAGGAGATGGCCGAAAACATTGAAATGAAAGAAAGACCACTGACGCGGATTGTACGATTAAAACACGTATTTAATTTACGAAAACGTTTTTTTCAAATCCATGAATAAAAATAAAAATATATTTTTCAGGCATCATTTGGACAGCTACGTTGTCTGACAATGCCATTTAAAACGTAAAACGTAACTGTTTTTTGGGGGGGTTCTTTTTTATTATAATTCAAAGAACAATGACATATTACATGTTATGAAAAAAGAAAAGAGAGCGAGAGAGAGAGAGAGAAAAAGAAGATAAGAGAAAAAATAAGAAAAAGAAGTTGCCGGGGGAGGAAGTATACAATAAAAAAATGAAGTACAAATATATATACAAAATCAAATAAGTACATTGTAAAATTCACAAATTTTCAAAGTTCTTAAAGCTTTCTTATTCACAGAGTCTTGAATATTGTTGATATAGGTACATATTCCAGTCAACAAAACTAAAATTGGGTTTTTTGTTAGTAAATTTACAGAATTACTGTTCCTTTTTGAGTACATTTAGAGTAGATTTTCCTAGATTTTCAGTACACCGGACATTTTTATCAATATGTTTTTGTACCTTGTACCTTACGCCAGTGTTACTGAGTATGTGCATCACAAAATTGTTATGATATTCATTTGAGCTTCCTATATTTAATAATTTAGTTTAGGGGCCTATAACTCCAGCCGACCTGGAATATCACTTGGTACACCCTGCATCTCCTATCTGGAGCCGGGCCTGTAAAAAAGTATTATAATTAACAATAAATTCCAGCTCGCTTTATTAATTTTATAATATAACACAAAATAACTTGTTTCATATATGTTTTTGTTATTATTATTAAATGCACAAAAAGTATTTCTTACCTTTCACCAGTAGATGGACATCAAGAACAGTGCATGAGGGACTGGGACATTCAATAACCATCAAGATCGGGGATGTCTTGTCCTGCTCCTGGAGGGCTACTGTCCTGCAGATTTCAGCCCCAACCCCATTTAAACACACTTAAATTAATAAAGGTCTTACTAGGCATAGCTTACTAAAAACTTCCAGGCAGGTGTACTGATTTAAGAAGCTAAACTCTGCAGTGGCCCTCCCAGGACCGAGTTTGGACACCCTTAATCTAGGCCAACTGTATATACTTTATTTCTTTCTGCTACAGTCAACATAGACCTGTGCAATATACATTTGTACACATAATTCTCAATATAAAGATATATGAGAATAAAATACACATACATGAAATGCACTGGTATTACAAATAGTAAAGGTAACAAATAACATAAGAGGTTGAACTACTGTTTGCATAAGGCTCAGTAGAATAGTGCTGTATGGAGAGTAGCAGATCACACAAGCTGTCACTGCAGTGGAATGTCATTTCACCTGCTCATGTATATTACACAGAGGCATCTAATCTGCAGATGTGCTTGAGGAGGCTGATCTCAAACCACTCAGATCATATCAGCATCAGCTGATCATTTGTATCCACTTACTTAGAATATCATTTTCTTTTGTGGGAGTGTCTGAATGTGCCTTTTAGGCAGAGGAGACAGAGGCTATATATCAGTAACTAATGAGGCAAATGTCAATTGTGGTTGAACTGTGTTTTTTCTATATGTGCAGTTGAGGCACGTAGTCGCATGTGGTTATTATCTTGTATTTATGTGCATAAAATTAAATGGCATAAATTAATGTATAAGTATGGTTACAAGTAAAGCTATGTAATGTTACTTTTATTTAAAAAATGCATTATTTGTTTGGCATTTGAGTACATTACCTTTTTTTCTTGACCGTATCTATTTATTTGTGTTTAATCCATTTACATTTACAAACAGAAACTACTTCAAAACATTTATGCATTACTAAAATGCATAAA
The DNA here is from genome assembly GCA_032275025.1 of Enteromius treurensis. Classification (NCBI taxonomy): domain Eukaryota; kingdom Metazoa; phylum Chordata; class Actinopteri; order Cypriniformes; family Cyprinidae; genus Enteromius; species Enteromius treurensis. Next base: position 12,206,554 of record JAUCMU010000104.1, read on the forward strand.
TAAATATGCATATATATGATATAAAATATAAATATGCATGTACTATTTGTGTAGAAACCTAAGGAAATGTACCTCTTTTCATTCCCCTACAGTGTTAAACACGAATTCTTGCAGAAGGCAGTCACTGTCCGAGTTAAAACATTCCTGGGAAGAAGCTTTTGAGTCTGGAAATGCGGAGAAATAGACCAGCGCTCAAAGAATGAAAGGCATGTACTGCGCTCTTTTCAGCCCCAGCTGAGCTGTGTGCTGTTTTTTAAATCACTTCACCATACTAAAGCTACCTCAGTGTCAGTGACACATGATACACACCAGCTGGATCAAACACACACACAAAGAGATGATGTCAGCTCTTGAGGCAGAGCTCAAGCAGCATACATATAGGCAAAGTGGTTAAACATCGGTTTAATCTTTTATCAGTCAGCTGTACTACTTTAATCCTAAGCATTTGAATGTGATGGGGAAACTGGATGGGGGGTGTTGGCTGATACTGCTGTGTGTGTGTGTGTGTGTGTGTGCCTGACCCTCTGACTGCAATTGGATGAGCTCTGCGGGAGGGGGTGTGTTCAGGCTCACAGTATAGCGCTTGTTATGAGAGCCTTCTGCCGTCCCCTTCCACAAACCTCACAACAACAGTATCTTAGCCTCCAAGGCTGTGTGTGTGTGTGTGTAGGGGAGTGAGGAGTGCCTCTACCGCCGTTGCAGCTGGTTGCGGCTTACTCTCTGTGCTGGATTTCCTTGAAGGTCTGCCTCATCACCTCTGCAGTGCCTAGGAAAAATAGGGGCCCCCCAGAGACTGAGGTAAGCGATGTGAGATAATACATTCCATGTCTGTCTGTCTGTCCATTATTCAACTTTTCTCTTGTTTACCTTTGAAAAATGCAGCACACCTTTATAGATCCCACCCATCATCCCTTATAACCACCCTTTTCATTTGTTGTTGAGCATTTGAGGCAGTTATTTTTATTATGTGCTGTTCTTCTACTAATAACTTAAGTGTTTCTAGATTGGATAACATCCTTGAGTGCAGACCTCGATTGTTTTTATGATAGCTACGCCTGCCACCTTGACAGCATTTCTGGCCGTCAAGCCCCCTATACGCTGTCTAGGTGGGCAGCCCATGTCTTATAGCACAAATCATCTCATCTTGCGCTTGGCTGTGCTGTTTCAGTTTACCTCCCCGCTGGGTTGTCGTTATGCCGAGCAGCGTGTCAATCTGGCAGAGATGTGAGACACGCGAGCAGGGAGCGATGCGTTTAACAGTGCCGTAGTGCAGCATTGCGCCGCGCGCTCGTCTGCTATTCTGCTGCTCGATAGCTCGGGTTTGGTTATTTCGCGGTGCTGACTGGCTCGTTTGCAGCGACCCAGAGACGGTGAGCTCAGCTGGTCGAGATCTCTCAGATATCCCGCGATGCCCGGGGCGAGATTCTGGCTGCCATGTGAAAAGGTTCCTGTTTGATTCGCGTGCAGAGCGCGCTTTATTGCTTGTTTCAGGCGCAACGGAGATAGAGGGGTTTGGATTCAGATGCTATGGGTTGGTCACTGTACATATATTTGCACATAACGAGGTTAGTCTGATTTTTTAAGCAATGCAAAAAAAAAAAGATGTGCATTGAAGAGTCCAAATCTTCACCTGGCAAAAATACGATTTCATTACAGTCAATTCCTTCTCACAGTCTGCAGATTATAGAGCATATTTGGGGGAGGGGGTGTCAAATCCCCATAATTAATGCTTGTCACACTCAAAACAAATGGTTTGCAATCGCAAATGGAATGTAAGTTTCAGCAGTGTTTTCAAATGTTTATATAAAGATAGGAGTTAGAATGAAATGATATTAATATAAGATTTCAATAAAATGTTTTGTTATGAGTGTATTTTCTACTATAAAATCCATCTTGAATCTTTACTGATAATTATGGATTAGTGAAACACACGGGTATCACATATATATATATATATATATATATATATATATTTAAATATAAACATATACAGTTCACACACACAAAAAAAGGATACAAATAAACAGATATACTGCACTACACATAGCAAATTGTTATATTTATTTCAGACACAATTTTAAAAGTAAGTAAATCAAAAAAGGATTCAAGGACCTGCAGGTGCTAAGCTGGTGACATTTATATGATAACTATCCATATGATAGGGATAAACAAAACAAAAAAATATTTAAAAATAAATTAAGTTATATTAAAAATATTAAATATAAATTAAAAGCATATAAATAAGGGCTATACTTATAATATGTTCAATATTATTGGGATATCTAAAATGAAGGAACTTCTATAAGCATTTCACAGAGTTTGTAAACTAAAATGTGAATATATTAATATTTATCATTGATATAAAATGCTAATTTATTACCATATCCCAAAAATTATTAATTTAACTTTAGCTACTTTGCTTGTCTTTACATTTTCATAGTTGACCTGACCTAAAAATTCCTCTAAAAAAGATGGAAATGATCAACTTCCTAAATCTTTGTATAATTGGCTCGCTGCCTTTGCATTTGTGATGCCTCCCTAGGAGCCTACAGGCTCTTTGATGTTCTCTGGAATGCAGAGGTACATTAAACATGTGACCTAGGGCCACCCAGGAGCTCTGACTCCCAAAAGAGTGTGCAAGTTTACCATCAAGCTAGCGATTTTGTCATAACTTTCCAAATACAACTTGCAAGATGCCACTACATATCATTTATTGTAATGAAGACCAAATTATTTATGCACCAGTTGCATTTTTTAATATTATTTATATTTTATATATGTTTTTTGTTTATTTATTTATTATTTTGATTATGACTCATCCATGGACCATTAAAGTAACATTTTGTAAACCTGGGAGTCATTTACTACAGAAATAAATGGTCATGTTTTTGCTCTTGTGATCAGTCATGTGGGATTCTTGCACCAGTGACTGTAATTCCATGACCTGGTAGAGGCCCTTAGTGGAAACAATGCCTAGAGAGACTTACTGGGGTACTTTACATCTACCAAATATGTTTTACGTCTCTTGACTATTGCTGTTAGACTAAAATGGTTGTATTGTACGTTTAGTAGGTTTTTGGATGTCTGAAGAGGAGGTTATGGAATTTGGCATAGCGAAGTCTCTTGGGGGTTCACATGAGAGGCTCTGTGGGGGCGATTCCTTGTCCATTGTTTTCTGCTGAAGGACATTTCTGTAGAACGGAGATGGAAACAATGGCTGAAATAATTTGCAAGCTGCTCCTGCCCTTTAGATCTATTCCTCATATGTGCCTCAAAGAAAAAATCTAGTATTCGATCAAGCGAAGAAGGATTTCTTTGAGAGAAGAAAACTATCTGTCAAAATAATTGTAGTTGTATATTAAATTTTCATGGATCTCATGTTTACATAAATAGAAATGTAGATTTGTGTTAGATCCACAAAAGTTGACTGAAAGGTATTGTGTCTTCACGTGAGGAAATCCCTGAGGGTCCAGTGGATGTGACTGAGGTGTAAACTGAGGTTTCTCTTTTCTCTGATATAAAGGAACATTTCTGGTTCCCCAAATAGCCTAACTTTTTTCTTTAGTGTAAAGACAATTTGAATGGTCTAAAGAATGCTTTGTCCAATGTAAATGTTCCATGCATGCTATGCTGTATAGGTTCTTTATGGAAGCAAATTATGACCACAGCTCTCAAGCATTATTTTTCATGTCAAAATGTAAAGAATAATGTCAAAGAACTATGATTAAAAGATATCATATGACTTTAGAGGACGTGCACAGACCATTTCTTTAACACTTTCTTATTTGACAGCCCTTGTTCACCATACATTAATTCACTGCATGGAAGAGAACAAGGTGTTCAAATGTTGAAATGCTAGTCAGTAAGATTCTTTATGCATAAATGTATTTTTCATTTCATTATCTACTCATTTTTTATTAATTTATTATTCACGTTTATAAGAAATACTGTATCTAACACATTTCAAACTGATCATTTCAACTTTCGATTTAACAAAGAAAACTGAAATGTATAATGTTTAGGCTAAAAATATTAAGCAGCATGACTGTTTTCATCTAAGATAACAAGAAATATTACGTGAGTGCCATATCAGCATATTAGAATGATAGGTTATCTGAAGGATCATGTGACACTGAAGACTGGTGTTATGACTGCAGAAAATTCAGATTTTTTAATATATAAATTCAGCCTTAGACATCTTTCACTACATACAAATCAGACACCAACCTTTTGTGCAATAGTGTAAAATAGACTGAGATGGCCATTGTGTTGAATGTGAAAGTTGTGTATTTTAAACTGTGATATTTCATCCTATTTTTTATCCGTATCAGTGAAAGCAGAGTGGGTCGCATAGTGAGTTAGGAATGTAAATAAGTTTGCTTTATATCAGCATATTATCAGCAAATCAGTTCCACTGGCATGTGTTTATGTGCTGGCTTGTGTATGTGCATGCAAATGCTGGTGTCTAAGCGTGTTCTGTGGTTGATCTTTTGAACAAATGTTCAGTTCAATTTGATGGGATCCATCCAGGCACATAATGTCTTCACACTGTCTCCTGGACCAGTGAAAGCCACACGGGTATTCAACTTTCATCCAAATTCATCCAAGTTTTTCAAATTTGACAGCAATGCAGCTTCTGTTGCCTCATGGGATAGCAGATTGCCTGCTGGTTGCACACTTCAGATTCTCAGCAGATGCATTGTGTCATCTGGGTGTTGTTTTCCTTCTGTGTGATAAATACTGATAATGAATACAGAATATTTAGACATCCTACTCATCCTTTTTGCGTACTATTTTTGCCGAAAAGCAAATACATGTTGAATATTCCCTCAGTCCTCTTTTCTTCAGCTCGGAAAGCTTGAAAGAAGCTTGGAAAAGATGTTTACATTCTGGCAGTTTGTGGGAACGGGCCTTAAGTTATCTTATCTAATATTTATATTTTATTTTATTTTAGCTTTTTATTTTTTTTAAGAAAAGCTGCAGATTTCAGCCTTAGAAATACAAATACTTAATGAAGGAGTTAAATCTTTCTGACCTCTTCAGGCAATAACTTCTGTTTGTGTCTGCTTCTGCCTGTTTTTGTCTGAATTCTTTCCTGTTTTAAGTGATAAAAAGACACTTGCGCAACCTTCAAAACATAGACTTCCTACATATTTCATTATTACTTCATGACGACAGTGACATTTATGTCATAATGATTTACACTCTGCACTAGAAAGATGCTATTAGTGCCACAGTACATGAGTTGAGAAATCAAATCTTTCTTTTTACACTCACCTTCATTCACGTTCACCTCTGCACAGCTTGGGCTGGATATAGAGGTCTTTATAGATATGATCTGTCACGTACTGTGAAATCTTCAGAGGACGGGTTTGTCTATTGTCTTTCTTGCGCTCTTATGCAGTGACATCAGCAGTCTCCAGGAGAGAGCTGATGCAGCAGTCAGCAGAAGTGCAGAGAAACAGAAGGACCTTGTTACAAACGCTGAGAGTTTAGTATGAATACTCTGATTTTGTGTGTTGAAACAGACTAGTACTATATCTCTGTGGACTCCAATATTGTATCCAGACTGTCGGGGGTGTTGTAGTGTTAGAGATGTAGGTCATATGTAAATATGTTTTTAGGTAATCCTTTTTTATTAATACCTTGTCTGGCATCAAGGTTCTCTGTATATGTCTTTGTTATGAAAATATAAAGCGTAACCTGATAAAATGCTGGTATGCTGGCTACAAAACTAGAAATGAAAGCTAATGTTATAAGCTTTCATTTTGTCAGATGCTTAATGCTTCTTGTCAGACGATTTGCCTCTTGCCAAGATGGTAGATTTGTCAGTCATGAGGTGTTGAACATTAATATGAACGATGAGCATCTGTTGCTGTGTTGCTATTTTGTGTCTTACAGCTGTTTCTTATTTAGTATGTCTTTGATGTCTACACCTGCTGATTGTGTTTATGATAGTGGAATGAGTTATTGGCATAGAAAATTACTGTTGACAGCTTAGACTTTTCATATATAATTTAGTATTTAAATCTTAAAGAACAAAAATCTGTCAAGTTTCTGGCTTTTCATCAAATATTTATAATATATTGAAGGTTTAGTTTTTTTTGGAGGTGCAGTGTAGGTTAGATCAGTGTAGGTTTATACTGTAAGATCAAAATGTTTAATATTTCCAAAAATCGTCTGTAAAAATCGTTTAGTACCAACCTGTTAATTGGTTCATTAAAGCTGTACGTTCCCTTACCATATGAAAGTGACGGTTTTAGAATAGCATTATATGCAATGTTACTGCAAAATAAAATACATCTATATTTTTTGGAAGTAAAAATCAATATCCAGACAATTCACCATAGAAAGCACTGAAAAAGACATTCTCAGGTTTCTCTGTGTGACACACTTTGTTTCAAATAGATTCCATTATATTGTAGACAGACGTGGCCAGAATTGTTGGCACCCTTGGGCTGTGAAAATAAATCTGCATCGTTAATCCTTTTGATCTTTTATTTAAAAACCCACACAAAAATCAAACCTTTCATTGGAGAATACGAATTTAAAATGGGGGAAATATCATCATGAAATAAATATTTTTCTCAACACATTGGACCCATTTCTTTTTCTATTATATTTTGGACTGAGGTTTTGTTTAGTTGGATAAATTTGAATATAAGTTAAGTTTCAATTTGACAGTCATTATTTGTGTATTGTTTGTATTTGAGTTTCTGCTTTAATGTTTAGATTTCATAAATGAGGTCTGTTGTTCTATCACTGCAAATCAGGATTTAGGGCAGGTAAGGTAGTAGGTGGAGTTTAGAAAGGGAAGAGGATACAATATTCAGACTGTGTGTTTGTGTAGCTAATTCACTGATTTTATGAACTATGACTGTGTGGAAATAAACAAAACGAAAAGTCTATAATGGACTAGCGGCTTAGTGCGAATAGGCTGCTACAAGCTGATTCTCAGCTACCCATAGAAATGCGACACTTATCACAGCATTTTATAAGCTCTTTTCAGTATTAATCAGCAGCCCAATACCCTTCTCCATCCCCAACTCCTCCTTTTGCACAGTCAGGACTTGGCTTTCTGATAAGAGTCTGATTTAACAAGGTATATCTTAAATTGTCACACTTAAATAGTGCTGCTCTTCCAGCTCATTCATGACATGCTGTATTGATGGGCAGGGAGTTTTTGCACAGAACAGAACCAATCCGCCAAACCAAACGTTATGCTAGTTTCTATCATTTTGACGATGATCCTGACAGAAATATATATATATTTTATATATATATATATATATATATATATATTAGTGCTGTCAAATGATTAATCATGATTAATCACATCCAAAATAAAAGTTTTTATTTACATAATATATGTGTTTATGCTGTGTTTATTTATTATGTTTATATTAAAACACACAAGTACAGTTTAAATTTTGAAAGTATTTACATGTAAATGCATCTATATATTTATTTTCTTATATTTGATATTATATCTAAATATATTTAATATATAAACATAACATATTTTTCATGAAATATATACATGCCTGTGTTTGTATTTATATATACTTAATAAATATACACATTACATACAAATATATTATATAAAGAAAGACTTGTATTTTGATATGATTAATCATGATGTCATGAATCATGACAGCACTAATATATATATATATATATATATGTATAGTTGTATTACAATTAGGTCAATTCAGGATAAGCCCTACATTGTTAATATAATACAATATATATACATATATATAAATATATATATAATTTGAATGATTAATTGAAAACTTGATGGATTTACTATTTAACATAATTAAAGTTTGCTCCTGGGTGCACTAAAATCTAATCTGAGGCTTAGTAACCATAAAATCAATGTATCTGCCTTTAGCATGCATTGTACAATCCATGGTATAAACTAAAAGCTTGTTTGATGATATCTGATTCATAACATATAGGCTATTGGCAAGATTTAAATATTGTAGAGAAAACATGGCATGATTATCTTTGAAGTTGGTCAAAGCTTACCCTCCATATCCTGTTCTCATTCTCTCTAATTTATCAGAGCAAACTCAGCCTTTTTCCCATTTTTAATAATTATTGCACCTTTGGGTTCCAAAGCTGGCCAGAAATATTTCAGACCTGAAGTATATGTTTCATGCAAAATCATTCAAAGGCAGCAAACGCGTTATTTTAATTTAAGAAAACCTTTATGACTCAAAGACCAAGGTGGTTGTCCTAGTGGTCTTTTTTAATAAAATTCCCAGAACCAAGAGCAAAAACATACTCTTTGTTGGGTGACAGATGTGCAGTGGAGCAGACCAAATGAGACCTGTTTTATTTTTCTTTTCTTCTTTTTGAAATGCTGTGTAGCATTGCCCTTTCTGTATGTCTGATGATACAGTACCTCATATTACTATAGCTGTTTAATGAGTGTCGTCACAATTGCGCTGTACTTGAAAAGCCTTAGTGTTTCTACGGCTTGATATTTAGCTTCGATAGTGCTGTGATGAAGAGACACTAATTGCTCTGCAAAGCAGAAAGCTTGACTGAGAGTAGTCTCATCCTGCTAGATTAATGCAGAGGAAAGCTGCACTGAAAATGATTAGACACTAATCCTAGGGGACGGTCATACACATTTACAGCTGTGCAGATGCAACCCACACCTCCACCGCTGATCGTTGTTCTCACATCTATTAAAAGGACAGTTCACCCTAAAATAATTATTCACCCTCATGTCGTTCCAAACCAGAAGGACAAATTAAGATATGTTTGATAAGAGTCAGTTGAGCAAAAGTAAACAAAATATTGAATCTAACATTTAGGTTTTAAAGTGCCCCTATTATGCCGTTTTAAAGGTGGCTAATATTGTTTTATGAGTCTCTTAAAACAGGTTTACATGTATGCAAGGTCAAAAAACACTTTAGTTTTCTAAAAAAATAGATTTAATTTCACCCCGTTTCTAAATGATTGGTAAACGACTCGTGTGAAGCAGTTCGAAGAATCAGTTTGTCTAAATCCCTCCCTCCTGTGAGTGCTGTGATTGGTCAGATGGCGCAGTCCTTTATGATTGGTCTACCGCTAAAGCATGTGTCGGAAAACGAAACGCCCATGTATTGTTTGTGGGCGGGGCAAGTTGTTCGCTACATAGAACGTGGGCGGACATTATGCAAATATGTTACTTTGTGATTAAATTGCTGACGACTCGTTTAGGCGAGTGTGAGCCGACTCTTTTTTTTGATAGAGTTCATTTATTGTGCACTGCCGGCGTCGTAACTTTGCAGATAGTTCATGTTCACATACATGTTACATCACACACTGCATGAACAAACTAATTATATATATATATATATATATATTGTCTCTGTGTACTGAAAGCTCTTTTTGACTTCTGACTTAAAATGAGTAACAGGAATTTCTCTAAATTTCAATTCAGCATCCTATGTGCTACTTTAACACTAATATAATTCATATTCAGGAACTGGATTGGAGTTTAAAAGGAGCTCAGCGCTGCTGGCAACACACTGAATGGTGTTTTTAGGAGAAATACTTAGTAACACAAGTTTGATAAACGGCGCATCATCTTGAAGACTTTCACACGTAAGCATTTCTTTGAGTTTGTGTACACGTCTCAAGCCGATTGCTGTCATGTTTACAGCGCGCAGTGTTTTTAATCGCTCTGTTCCATTAAGAAAAGACTATTTGTAATCATATGGCCAAATTACAGCACGATTTCCGAACGATTCGTTAAAGCGAACCGACAGGCCTAATTCGTCGAGTCAAGTGCATTTACACGCGCCACATCTCAGGTCAAACTCGCTCGTTTCTCAGCTGACGACTTTCATTTTCACAACAGGGGAAAATTCCAGCGCGACTGTTTGTCTCAAAAAGCCAAAAGAGAAGAGACGTCACCTCATCTGGCTTCCAATCTGTTTCCCTTCACATCCAATGTCTTTTACGAGAAATCTCTGAAACAGAAATGATCTGGGGGAGCAATAATGTCCAGCACTAATTTAATACCTTATTACCATAAGCCTAGTGCGATGCATGCATAATAAATTTGTTGTATCGCACAAGGCTCAGGCATACGCTTGGAACAGGATTGCGGGTCCTGAGACAGCAAGCCCCATTTGCATGATATGATGTGAGAGTTGAATGAATTGGAGGATTATGGGAAACACTGCCTCCCTGCCCAGGCTCATTGTACTGAAGAGAAGTATCACATACCCACAGATGGTTTGCAATTTGGAACAAACCAAAGAGAAAAGCATGGAAAAGAGAGGGAGAAAATGTGCACGCTTTAAAAAAAGAGGAAGGAGAGGGGAAACGAGGGGAAAACATCAAAGACTGCTTTTTTAATTTGGTTTTGCGAGCGCAGGGGCACTATCTGCCGGATTTTCTTTTTAATTCAAGAGGAAATGTAGTTTTACTTAAAGCGCAGCTTCTTAAAGTAGACTCGGCGTCGTTAGCTGCGTTAGTTCTGCCCGAGACGTTTAAGGAAAGGCTTATTTAGACGGATATATGCTGTCAGAAAGTCTGATGGTATAAATATATAGAGAGCAATCACTTTTTGAAACATTTTATCCTCCGGTTTTGTTGAACGACTGAGGAAACGTTTCGATTTTACGAACGTTTCATGACTTTTTCAAGACCAGGAAAACGTGAAGGGAATAAGGCAAAACAATACGTCAGTAGGCTGTCTTTACTGCGTGTCAGTGTGGAAAAGTTTGAAAATGCACACTGTCAATAGTGTCAAAAGCTTCATTCAGAAGGGAAAACTTAGCATTTTTATCAGTCTCCATGTGTGTCCCAAAAATGTTATTCTCGTAGGAGATCAAAATCACGTTTATCAGATAATATGTTAATAGACTTAGAAAAGAAAGGCAAGTATGAAATAAATATAATTTAAATAGTGCTGTCAAATGATTCATCGTGATTAATCCCATCCAAAAATAATAATAATTATATAATATATGTGTGTGTATACTATGTACATTTATTATGTGTGTATATATATATATATACACACACATGCATGTATATATTTTTAAAAATGTTTATATATTCAATATATTGATTTATAATATAAATGATATTAATATAAATATATACGTGTAAATATATGTCTTTTATTATGTATGTGATTAATACCAATTAATCATTTGACAACATTAATTTTAAATAAAATATAATTTTTTAAAACTTGGGTATGTCTTGATTTCCTTAAAAAAAAAAGTTAATATTTTTTAAAAAGAGCAAAAATTTCACCAATGGAGTTTAATTTTTATTTTACATCTTGATGTATGTTTAGATGTTTAAAAAAAAAATGAACAACAAAAAAACCAATAAGGAATATATAAATAATTTTTTTAAATTTCAGCTCTGATTTGAGGCCTTCATCTGTGGAAGGGTCACCCAGGAACATTCAAAAAGGTATAAATGTTGCTGTAAGTTAACAACTAAAACATTTTCACAAAACCTGCACACATAAGTATGTATAAAGTGTATAAAATGCTGTTTTAGACGTAGTTTAGCAAAGCTAATGTTGTTTCTTTGATGCCGCGGTGTTAGCTGAGCTCTGAATTCATAATGAAAGTTTGTGAACCACACCTTCTGCAGGTCTTACAGACATTAAAAGCAGCGGTGATATTTCTTGCATCATTTAGTTCACACCTCAGTGCTGTTCGGGTCTAAAAAAGAAATCACATGCCCGTTTGGTTTTCACACTTGACATATTTTGACATGCTCATCGTCTGCTAATTTCAGTTTCAGGTGTCAGGACTGTTGCATGACAAAAACAAGATGCTGCTGACATGTTTTGATTTGTTCATACTTAACATTTCTTTGTTGCACATTCAAAACTCATTAAATAAAAACGAGTTGTGGCAGAAATCTACTTTTGTCCCATGGAACTTATTTTCCTATATTTTGCACTACATACATCAAAAGGATGTGTCAAAAACATCAAAAACGTATTCATTGAAAAAGTACAAAAAACGAGATGCTGACATATTTAGATTCGTCAAAACTTTGTGTATAGAGAAAGCAGCCGTGTTTTACCATCCTTTTAGCCTTTTAGAATGTATTTTCACATTTTTAAAAGATAAAATCAATTAGATCGATTACATATTAATGAAAAATTATTGACAATGTACTATATGAAAAGTATCTATAAAATAATGTAAACAAATTTTGCAATACAGTAAATTACATTAAATTACATTTTTTATTTAAATAAAAATGCACAAGTTAGAAAGTAAATATATTTATAAATAAACTAGTGTTGTAAAGTGATTCATCAGGATTAATTGCATCAAAAATAACAGTTTTTGTTTACGTAACAAATGTTTATGTACTTTTATGTATATATAAATACACACACACACACACACACACACAGTATAAATTTTGACATATTTATACACACACACAATCAATATAATAAAGAAATATATATATATATATATATATATATATATATATATATATAAAACATATTCTGCTTCTTTATATGCATAATAAAAATATACCATACACACATTTATTTTGTCCACAAAAACTTCGCTTTTAGATGCAAATAATCTCTATTAATGATTTTACAGCACTAAAATAAACAAATAAAACTATTTTTAATATCTGGGTTAATTTACTGATCTGTAAAATTACAGCACGACACTGATATACCAATCATTCCACGCTCCGCTAATAGCATTTATAATAATTTAATCCTAAAAAAAACGAGAAGATAAAACCAGCAAAAGGTCACTGAACCCACGTGCCACAAATACAAAAAAACTTTCACAAAGCTTAGCACACAGTATCAAAATGAGGTTAAACGGCTGTCGAAAAACTGCTTTGTTAGCTCATTCGTGAAGTGAAACATGCTAATTGAAGTCGACAGTTGTTTTAACCTTTATCCAGGGCTGCCATACCTTCGACATGTCCGAGAGCACGTGACGCTGGGGTTTTTCCACCGCAACGGGTTATTAGCATGAAGCTAGAGCCGATTGACTGTGAAGCACACAAGTTAAGCTTGATAGATTTCAGCACAACTCAGGTTTTTCTTAAAGGTCATTACGGCTTTTGAACAACCACCAGTTGAGTTTCAATCTGACGCATAAATGCTAAACATGTCGCTGAAAAACCAAGACCACCTTTAGTTAGTCACGTTTCCCTTTCAGAGCTCAGATAAAAGTTTGATTGCTTCTTATTTTTCGTGTTTGGTAAGATCACCTGTGGTTTAATACTTGGATTTGTAATACTTATAAGCTGGTCTCGTATCATGTTGTGGTATCTTTCTTTGAGGCCGAGCGGCTTCGGCTGAGAACTAAAAAAAAAGAGGAAGCTGTTTTCTGATGCGTCGCTCAGCTATCACTCTCTATCCTCATAATTACCATATGTATACAGTACAATTAAGCCTCTTTCAAGTTTTTCCCACAGTAATCATCCAAACACGTGGCTTCATTTTCTGCAGAAAATTCAGACATTTGCTCCATTATGGCGCATTGTTCCAGAGCACAAAAACAATGCATGCATTAGCATCGCAATTTGCCTCTTTATTAGGGCTCTATTTGGCCTCGCTCGTACCTTCTCACGAAAAAAGAAAGGAAAGAACGGAATGAAAATAATAAAGTCTAGAGCTTGCCTTTCAAAGTGCCTCTGACGTGCATGCTATGAAAAGAAAAAACACATTCTTTATAAGTATCAAGCATACCTGCTCTGATTTTTTAAACACAGTTTGGGTGCACTAAAACTGCATGGTGCTTGTACACAGGTGTACACATAATACATTTATTTACATGTATGAAACAAATTGTCAAACCGGAACAGAAAGTGTGCATATGTAAGAAAAAGTAATATTTGTGAATTTCATACATTTCCAGACATGGAAACACAGCCTACTGTCTTATGAAACCTGAACAAAAAGTACATGGTGTTTCCCATGCGCGAAAATAATACATTCCATCTTTGAGATATACTGAAGTCATCTAAAGTAAATATATAACATATAAACACATATATATATATTTCCCATGCAAATATTTTATTAAGTGTAATGTGCATGTCATGCATCCTAAAACCTGTCAATACACATTACTATTAATATGCATATAAAAGATGAACATGCATTTTAAAACAAAAAACATACAGTAGATATACATTACAGTTGCATTTAAAAATAACATATGCTCTTGACATGCATGGTTGCTACATTTATCATAATGAAGATATTAGTAATATGTACATATTTAATGCATTGCCTAATATCACTCTCGTTATTGGACAATATATTGCATTTCCATATGGATTGCATATGCACATGGCTTGAGTAAAAACTTTTCTTCTGCATACTGCATAAGTCACATCACTGAAAAATAACACAGTTATATACTTATTGTTTGGAATTTGATCACTATACCTTACTCTAAGCGTACCAGTGACACTCGTGAGAGATCTTACGCTCAGTCCAGACTGAAAGCATGTTGCAAAGACGCTGCGAAGTCAAAGCCCATACCATCACAATCCAGCTCCCGTCATTTCATGTCATATTTATCTAATTGTCTGTTTCAAGGCCAATCAAGTTCTGAGCGCAGCAGCTAAATTTAGTTGAGGATGACTCACATCTGAAATCATCTAAAGGTTACCTGATTCTAAAGAGATGTAATTGCACTGGAAAGCCTATTAGCTGCCGTACAGCTCGGAAAAAGGACATTCTCGTGTTGTTTCACGTGCCGTTATGCTCAGGAACAATGTGCATCAGTGACAAGAGCAGACTTAAGCTCTTAGCTTCACATGCTTTAACCTGACTGAAGATAAAGCTATGGGGTCTGGCATAAAGGAACAGTTAGTAAGAGTTATAGAGATACTAATCACGGAGTCAGATAAACTTAAACAGATAAAAAAACAACGGCAATAAGGTTCAACTCATTAACATTATGAATGATCATTTTTACAGCACTGATCTATTATTTTGTCGATTAAATTAACCCTAAGAAGACCAGATGAAAAATGTTCTATTAATGTTACTGTAATAATGTTTATTCAATGTGATTATTGTAAATAAATAAGAAAAGCAACACATACAAAGCAGAAAACTGGTTTAATTAACTATATTATTATTTTATTAACTTATTTACATGTCATTGTATTATTATTTATATATTCTTAATCTAGGTTAACATTCATTTATAAAAAAAATACTATTGTTTTTAATTCACGTGGCTCATTATGAATTAGCCTACAGTTATTTATACAACTTTAAATGACCTATACAATAAAGTGCATTATTAAATCAATAAATACTTCAACTACTTAAAAAAATAAATTCAAACACTTCCACCTCCATTATCCTGGATTAATAAATGCTGTAAAAGTAATGATCATATTTGTTGCAATCCCAGGCTGAATAAGAAAAAAACAACAGCTGCAGTTGAACAAATCATCATGGTTTGCTCAGCTGAACATCCTTCACTCTTCTCCAGCGCTGAAATACACCACACCAGTCAGACGTCAGCGTTTGTATTTGGAAGTATATCTCCAAAAAGCCAGTTCCATCAAATCAAACTAGCATTTTATGATGCGCAAATCCTATTCCCTAAAACAGCAGCACGGCTCCTTATCGGAGGCGCAGGAGATATCAGGAGCAATCGTGTTTTTCATCAGTCTCAGCCCGCGCTCGCCTTTATTGTCACAGAAAATGAGAAGCTGCGGTGCTGTGGTGGGGGGGAGAAAAGTACGGTGATGCATAATGCAAGAGCCATTTTTATAGGTGCTGATGATTCGCTCCAAACACTCCTGCTGCACACATCACAGATCTGCTGTTTGTTTGTGTGAGAGCACAAGAGAGCTGCGCACTTCACAACAACAACAACTCAGATTAGCTTAGCAAAGCTAACGCGACTGGCGCTCGAGTACTGCACTGAACCATCACACGCAGCACGATGATGGAGCTTTACAGCGGGACCCTGAGTGACAGCTGGATGTTTACAATTCCATATAGCATAGCAACGCCTTAGCAACCTCCCAGTGCCACCTAGAAACCTAGCAGCTGCCTGCCAACATCGGCATAGCAACCTCCTAGCAACTAGAACACTTTAGAAACTTTGTGGAATGCCGTAGCATCCACCTAACAACAACATCTTAGAAACGTTGTAGAATTCCCTAGCAACTGCCAACAGCACCCTAGCAACTAGAGCACTCTGAAACTTGTAAAAATTTCCTAGCAACCACCTAGCGACAAAAACATCTTAGAAACTTTGTAGAAATGCCCTAGCAACTGCAAACAGCACCCTAGCAACTAGAAGAGTTTAGAACTTTGTAGAAATGCCCTAGCAACTGTCAACAGCACCCTAGCAACTAGAGCACTCTGAAACTTGTAGAAATTTCCTAGCAACCACCTAGCGAATAGAACATCTTAGAAAGTTTCTAGAAATGCCCTAGCAACTGCAAACAGCAACCACTTAGCAACTAGAACACTTAAGAACTTTGTAGAGATGCCCTAACAACAAGCACCCTAGCAACTGTAACACTTTGAAACTTTGTAGAAATGCCCTAGCAACCATCTAGCAAAAAGAACATCTTAGAAACTTTCTAGAAATGCCCTCGCAAATGCCCACGGCAACCACTTAGCAACTAGAACACTTTAGAGCTTTGTAGAAATATCCTAGCAACTGCCAAGAGCACCCTAGCAACTAGAAGAGTTTAGAATTTTGTAGAAATTACCTAGCAACAACCTAGCAAAAAGAACATCTTAGAAACTTTCTAGAAATGCCCTAGCAACTGCAAACAGCAACCACTTAGCAACTAGAACACTTAAGAACTTTGTAGAAATGCCCTAACAACAAGCACCCTAGCAACTGTAACACTTTGAAACTTTGTAGAAATGCCCTAGCAACTGCCCACGGCAACCACTTAGCAACTAGAACACTTTAGAATTTGTAGAAATACCCTAGCAACTGCCAACAGCACCCTAGCAACTAGAGCACTCTGAAACTTGTAGAAATGTCCTAGCAACCACCTAGAGACAAGAACATCTTAGAAACTTTCTAGAAATGCCCTCGCAACTGCCCACGGCAACCACTTAGCAACTAGAACCCTTTAGAACTTTGTAGAAATACCCTAGCAACTGCCAACAGCACCCTAGCAACTAGAAGAGTTTAGAATTTTGTAGAAATTACCTAGCAACCACCTAGCAAAAAGAGTATCTTAGAAACTCTCTAGAAATGCCCTAGCAACTGCAAACAGCAACCACTTAGCAACTAGAACACTTAAGAACTTTGTAGAAATGCCCTA
>JAUCMU010000104.1:12226029-12250481 GCA_032275025.1 Enteromius treurensis
GTTTACCTTCCAACAAGACAATGACCCTAAGCACACAGCTAAAATAATGAAGGAGTGGCTTCACAACAACTCTGTGATGTTCTTGAATGGCCCAGCCAGAGCCCTGACTTAAACTTCAGATGTGAAAAACTTCCCATAAACACTCAAGGCTGTATTCGATCAAAAGAGTGCTTCTACTAAATACTGAGTAAAGGGTCTGAATACTTAGGACCATGTGATATTTGACCTGTGTGTACATTAAGGGAAAAAATGAACTTCAATGATTTTAGCAGTGAAAAATTTAAGGGGGTCGGAATATATATATATATGAATTGGGTTGTTGACATTAAATGAATTCATGTATTGTATTTTTATTATGGTAATTGTATTTACATACAATCTTGCAATAGCCTTAGTAAATAAAAACACATTTGAGGCTATTTTTGATGTGGAAGCATTTGATCTGTTAAAAAGTTTGTCACCCTCACTCCACCCAAGGGGGGTTTTGAGGTTTACAGCAGAGGATGAGTAAAGCCATATAATTTGTAATCGAATCTACAGCGATGCTCACATAGCTCGCTTCACATTGTGTGAGCATTAACATCGGTTCCTCTCATGCCTTGAAAGAGCCACATGACACAGATGCCAATGTGCAGCGAAGCCTTAAGGAGAGAGCAGAATTTGATACAAGATTGTGGTTAAAGCCAGTGGATGGCTTTTACGGCTCAGTGTGTTGTCACTGTGGTTAACACATTTTTCAGTTTCTACAAAAAGTTGAACAGTTTAATCATTTTGGGTTACTCAATTTATCTCAATCATTTTAATTATGTGTCGATAAACCACTATACTGTTGTAGATTACAATTTCCTTGTAAGTGGAAATTGTCAGCTAAAATAATTGTGAGGTTGGCACCCCACCCACCATCCGGTCCACCCTAAATCTTACAGTACATCTTACATTTTAGATCTGAGGGTGAGCCAGAAAATCCCCCACCCTTTGCACGTTCACTTATAAAGACAAAAGGCTAATTTCATGTTTTCAGACACTAATAAGAGTTTTCAATCAATTCAAAATTTTATATATTCAAAACCCGCACAGAAAATGCACTGCACCTATAGTCATGGCTGATACTTGTACCTGTAACTTGAAAATATCTGCCTGAAAAATTTGGTTATTCTCTGAGTAAAATGATAATAAATACTTGGAAAATAAGAACAAGCATTATATTCCGATGAGATCTTATCAGGCTAAAAGTCTTTTCAGTACTGTATATGGTACTGAAAAGCTTCAGGGCTGCTTCAGTTGTTAGAACAGTTTGCATAGTGTTTACTGAACTAATGTTTTTACAGGAAACACGTGCAGCCTGCATCAGTTTTCTTTGCAGGAGGTTGCCATTTCTCCTAGAGATGGCCTACATCACTAGTATACACTGTTGCTTACTGTTGCAGTTTATAAGTATTATTTGCACAAGTACTGAAGGGTTTGCCTCCATTTTGGCACTTACAGTATGTCTCTGATTTCACCACTTTATAGGCTACTGGATATTGTTAGATCACTAGTTTTGTACAATATTTAAAGGGCAACACAGTCTCACTCCAACTCATCACGCTTGGTCAAGACCCTTTTTCGTCGCTTTTCAGCGTGAAGGGTCCTCCATTGCTTCCAGTTGTTTTGATTAATGTAATGGTTTGCATGCATACATACATACATTTATTTTAAAATGTTTTACTTTTATAGAAGCACCAAACCCCACCCCTACCCTAAACCTACCCACCCCTGAACAATAAAAAACACACAGGCAAATGCAGTCACAGGTATTGCACAAACTAATCATAAACAAGCAGTATAACTACATTACAAACAAGTCGTGTCACATTCCAAGTCTTCTGAAGCCATACAAAGTCTTTATGCGAAGAAGACGGTAAAACACAATGTTTTAATGACTAAAAATGATCCCGCTTCCTTAACGCGTTCACATCTCATTCGGAAAATAATCCAGTCCCGTCCCTTAGAATGAAGCAATCGGTCACGAGATATACAAAAGGCAATAGTATTTCACAACAGCATGACGCAAAATATCACGAGACACACAAAGACCCAATGGCATTTCACAACCAACGTTGACATAAGGATTCTTGTAGCGGCATTTTTTTTAAATCACACAGACAGTGCACAGGAAGTATGCAGAAGACGGACACAGTGACCACATCTAATCCTCTCACTAATCAATCACCTCAGAAGACTTGGAATATTAATATGGTTCAAAAAAAAGATGACGGTGGTTGTATCTGCCTGCTATATCTTGTGTTTTATTGACAGATGGTAGGTTAAGGGGCAGGGGTTGGGTTACGTGCTCATAGATGTGTAAATAATACAATTTAAATAAAACTGTTTACATTGAAAATCACACCCCTACATATGCAATAATGCCATTGTTTTTACCCAACATGATGATAAAAAAAAATTATCGCGTCGGCATATTGACGCTAAGGGTTTCCTATTTAAAACAAAGGAGGACTAAATGTCAAAAAGTGACTAAAAGGGGTACCTTGAGCCTCCAAAAGCAATGCGTAGCAAGGACATCAGTGAAATTTCTTTACAAAAACATTTTACGATGCTACGAGGATACTATTTTCTGTGCAAAGGAAACAAAAAAATGACTTTATTCAACTCCTCTTTATTGCAGTCTCCTCTGCATCACACTATAGTGCTATTTATGAGAGTATCAAAAAGAATATCCTCCTAGCTTTACAAAGTTACAGCTGAATCCCTAAATAACATGGACAATTTGAATTTAAACAATCTTCTTCCTGCATTTCTGAGCCTTGATCATGTAAGGATCCTTGCTGTCTGTGGGATGGTCAGAAAACTCTCGGAATACATCAGAAATATACTCATTTGTGTTCCGAAGATTAACGAAGGTCTTACAGGTTTGAAACAACATGAGGGTGAGTAATTAATGACAGAATTTTTACTCATTTTCATGTTGGGGTGAACTAACCCTTTAAAGGAACTAAATTCACTGAGATAACAGCTATTATGCCACATCATTGGCTTACTTCACCGAAAAAATGACAGTTTTGTCATTATTTACAGACCCTTTTTTAAATCCAAAGCCTTCTTTGTTCTGCAGAATGCAAGAGAGGTGCATACGAGTAGGGTTCAATTTTATTCTGAACCTCATTTGACATTCATTATAGAAACAGTCTTTAAAATTATTTTTTTAGTCCAGACCACACGACTGACATACACTTAAAAAATACATGTTTCAGTAGATTCTATTTCACTCTTTCAACTTAAAAATGTGATCATAATTTCTGCCTCACTAAAACTATTTCAGAGTATTTCACAGCCATATTTCAGTGAATGAACAGCCTCTGGGCGGTCCGTGGGTATGCCGACTAAGACTGTTAACACTATAAATGGAAAAATATGCTGTAAAAGGTGCAAATATGTGAGTCTGACATATGTTCGGGGCGATATGATATCCTGAAGGTTTACCGGACCTTGAAATAATAGATAGGGCCATAAGTTTCTCAAGTGTGTGTACATAGCTCTGCGCTGTGTAAAGTTGTCGGCTTTTATGGCTGATAAAGATGGCTGTGTTTTGGCGTGGTGTATTTATGTGACCTATTTTATGAACAGTACTGATATAGATTGCTTATATACTCACTCTCGCTCTCCTTTCCTTTAGACCCACAGTCAACAGCCGTGCTAATGAGCGTGTGCATGTTTGTGTGCATTTGACTGAGAGCCAGCTCGCGTGTAAAATGAAGGGGGTCGGAGTGCGTTTAAACACATTTTCCTCTAATTCAGCCAAGAGACGGTCAAAGGAACAAGGAGCAAGGATTCAGACTTTTATTAAACTGCTTAAAAGATCAGCTGAAACTCGCAATGCAGAATAAATGCCATCTCTGTAGATGTAGTGTGTGTGGAAGCGTGAACGTGAGTTTGTCTGTCTCAGCGATGTACCAGAGAGAGTGAGAATACGTGGGTGAGTGTTTTGTATGCATGTTTGAATGCTCGCTTTTATTAGTGTCTGCTAGACCACTGTAGACTGAAGTAGGAAGAGCACTTTATGGCTACAGGGTACATTTCACCGATATGCTGAGCACTCTACATCTCCTCCTCTCTTCAAGTCTGCTTTTAATCTAGGCTCTGACACTGGCCGATGACTCACTCTGGACCCAGGTGAAATATGGTCATGGCAGGGCCATCTCAATTCTGTGATTAGACAGACCTCTCAAGCACATTGCAGTGTTGAATAGCTTCCTCCTTAAGGGGCCACTTCAATTTGTTTGCTCCAAATGAAAAAGCCAAAAGGAATACTCCATGGTAGAATCTGTGACAAGAATACATGCTGGCTTATCTATGGGATCATCTCAGGCACATACAAATAAGTACAAATATTTTTATTTATTTATTTTTTTTATGTGCAATGGTAACATCATGGTATCGGACATGCTAGTGACTTAATTGTACAAAATAAAACGTAAAGGTGTATGTGTACACATTATTCATTTTGAATGTCCTTTAAGGGTACTAATTTTTCTCTCTTTTTCTGTTTCATTTTTCAAGTACACATACCAAACCCAGGGACGATAGAAATTGCATCATCCTAACAAAACAATAGTACTCATTTTTTCCATCCATCCATTCAAACAAACATACAAAAGAAATATATACAAATATGTTAATATGTCAATATCAAAAAGCACAATTCAGTTTTATTCAATTAACTTTTGATTACCATTTTAAAATTGATCGTATGCATCTTTTTCAGTGACGCCGTTAGAGGTGGCCTTCTGGTGCTTATATTGACTTGTGTGAAAGACCAAAGTTTTACTGTCATCCTTTACCTAACCACAGTGTCGTCTTTATGTACTTTTTTTTTTTTTTTTTTTAAAGGTTGATTGCTAGACATTAAGTGGCTGAATAAAAATAAAAATAAATGAAAATATCTTAATTCGCCCGAAGCTGATTGGGTTTACAATGGCATGAGGTTGAGTAAATGACTTTTTTTTTTAATTGTTGAAAAACTTTCCATCATGTGAGCTTTTAAGTGTTGCAACTGAATAAATGCATCTGTAAGTTGAAGCCGATAACCATTTTTAAATGATAAAACTGCCATTTTTGAGAACCAAAACGTCTGACGTTCAAGTATACTTGACATCGATACTTCTCTCTTAAACTCTCATGAACATACCTAAGAGAACAAGCTCAGATGTCATAATTTTGTGAGGTATAACAACAACTTAAATTTCCGTCTGCTGGCACACAGAGTTTTTATTAAGTTTCATTTCATTTAAAAGATTAGCTATTCTTTAAAGAAATTATTTTACTTCTTACGCGGGAATTCGAATGCTTTGGATGACTGAATAAGACTGAGTAATTGAGTAAAATGGTGAGCTATTTCTTTAAGTCCAGAATGCTAATGTTGCATGTACCTCAACAATTGAGCAGCTGTGCTGGCTGAGGCACAAGTGTTGTGAGAAGATAAGTTGTGGTGGAGATCTGGTGTAGCATTGTTAATGATTAACCTCCACCCAGTACTAATGATTACACTGCTCGCGGTGGGATCTCCCCTCGATTCTGACATATTCCTGGGGCCACAGAGAGAGGAAAACATGTTAACCTCAGCAAAAAATAAAAAACTTCTTCAGACCCGAGTGGTATTAGGAAGTTATTGAGGGAGAAAAGGTTATTGAAGGGGAGAGAGTGTAAGGGAAAAAAATTACACGAGAGGAAGAGGGTGAGAAAGTAAGAGACCTTCTCAACACGGGTCATTTCATCGGAGGCAGCGGTCGTCGTCAGTTCAATTCTCAGATGGTCTGTGTCAAAAGGAGGGCGAAGGGAGTTACTGCAGCAGTGGACTGAACGTTTAAAAGAGTATGAGGACTGTTTTCTATCTTTCTGACTCACCTTTGCTGTTTTTCCCATGCATTTTTCTTTTCCTCTAGGACCAATTTATTACAATAGCCAAACAAGTAGTCTTTCCAGTATCTATGCACTGTAAAACTCATTTTCTTTATCAGTGCATCTTGCTTTCCATTGTTTTGTTTCCCGTTAAAATATCTGAAAGAACACGATAATGCTAAATTATATGATATATTGAATAAAATTTCATTTTAATATCCTGTTGGCAAATTAAAAATGTAAGCAGAAATTAAGTATTTTGCTTAAAACATTACAAAAATTTTTTTTTACAAACATAAACACTGCATTTAATTCCAGTTATGGTCATTGAAAAAAGTTATTATGTTTCTAGTTTTTGCTTTACTGGAAGACAAACCTTTTATTTTGAATTAAAATGTTTGGGGTCAGTTAGCCTTTTTTAAAGTATAGATGTAAAAACATGTCTCATGGTTTCCAAATTATTAAGCAGCGCAAACGTTTCCAACACGGATAAAATGTTATTTAAGAACTGAAGCAGCAAAATCAGATTATGTGGCACTGAAGACTGGAATAATGGCTGCTTAAAATTCAGGAACAAATTCCATTAAATAATATATTAGAATAGAAACAGTTATTTCAAATGCTAATATATTTTACAATTATTTTACAAATATTTCTGATCAAATAAATGCATTTGTGAACATAAAATACTTCTTTCAAAAACATTTTTAAAAAATGCTGTCAAATATATATTTTTAAGTATTTTTGTAATTAAATTTTTTTCCCCCCTCTCTATCAGGTTGAAGTTCAAAGAAAGGAGGGGATGGTTGCATGTTTTTGTTGGTAGACAGGAAAGGAGCACATGCTAGGTAAGAGGAATTCCCCCCCCCCCTGTCTCTGTTTCTCCGTCACCCTATCTGTCTTTTTTTTTGTTCCTCTATCGTTTCTCACTTCTCACGATGATGCACACACTCTCATACGCAGTAGGAGGCATGTAGCACATTAGTACAGGTGAGAATCTCAGCCTGTCGTAGCGCTCTGTGTTTTATCTCTTGCATGTAGAAATCTGTGCCACACATGTGTGCTTAGACTGTGTCGCTGGGTTTTTAAATGGCTCTGTTGCTGCTATTACTGCAGTGCAGGAATAACTACCGAGCTCCTTTTTTCTCTCAGGCATGTAGCCAGCTTATCTCCTCTCCATTTTTTTGTGTGTGTGAATGCGTGCATAAGACCTTACTTAATGTAGTTCTTTCAGTATAGTGAGGAGGGCTTCCTGATGCGTTGAAGTAGGGCTGTTTTTTCTGGAACCTCCTGGAAGAGGGAAGGAAGGCAGGATGTAATGAGAGTATTGTGCATTTGTTTTGATGTGTGTGCGCATTTTGAAAGCGATTGCAAAAACAGAAGAGCCACAAGGGGTTTAATATTTGTATAAAATGTGGATTAGCCTGGCTCTCACCATGTGTTGGACTCTTGCAGCTTTGAGCATGTTTGGCATTTGTAAATGATCATCAGTACGGGGGATCGGATTTATCTCTGTTGGAATCTGACTGTATGTATGTGTCTGCTGTTGCGTATCCCGTGGGATGTGAATGATCCATACGGAGACACAGCTAGCACCTGGCTGTCATTTGCTGGAGCTCGATAACCCCCCTCCTCTCTGTCGCCACCAGCCGCTCTCCGTCATCTTCCCTGTATCCGTCCATCCCTCCCCCCTTCACTTCAGTGTTCTCTGTGTGCACCTCTGAGAAAACACCTTTGAAATGCACTGCGTTTCTGAATGGTAGACATTTTCTGTCTCTGTTTCTTCCTCTCAGCATCGTGTATAGCTTTCCCTCTGCTCTGTAATCCATAGAGTACTACTGTAATGAGAATCTTGGAGTCGTCTGCTTGTAGCGTTACAAACAGGGTATGACTGAATAATTTATAGACATTTGCTTCAAATTCTTCAATTGAAAGCTCTCTCTCTCTCTTTCTCACACAGTCTCTTCCTATTATTTGCTTTCACTTATTCTCCCAACCAAATACTATTATGGTTGAAAGATAAAGTAAAGGCATTATTTTTATCTTTTGAAATTGGAAATAATGATTTAAATGTGTGCATTTGTTATTACAATAGTCAGGATAACACTGTAAATAACTATAAATAAATATTGAAAAAGAACTTACCTCAATAAACTTATATTAATAGTTAATTTGTTATATGTTAAATTGGTGTGGGTAGGACTGGGGGATCTAAAATATATAATGCACAATTAAGCATTAATATGTGCTTTATAAGTACTGATAAACAGCCAATATGCCAGTAACATGCATGCAAATAAGCAACTAGCTGACAGTAAGAATCGTTCCTAAATATAATATATTATAGAAAAATGTAGGAAAGAAAAGGGCACTTGCCATTCCAGAAATTGCACATGTAATTTCATATTAGCTATAAACATAAAACATTAAAAATTTAAATATTTGATCGTACCTTCTGACTGTAGATTTTTCAACTGTAGATAAATTAAACAAATTAATTAGGATATCAGTTCATTCATTTAAATATATTTTGAATTAACTGATATCCTTAATTAAAATATTCGCACCCATTTCCATATGTATGAGAGCATCTGCCTTTCATCATTGATAAATATATATTGAATAGGACAGTAAAACAGACACATTTTCTCACTGGTGGTCTAACTTTCATTCCAGCACTGTTCTCTCTGGGCCTCCTGTCATCTCAGTAGGACAGATGTTAAATGTTCTCTGCCTCCTCCAGATACATGAAGCTTTGCAGAGCCCTTTGTGTAGATCTAGAACCTTCAGTGATGAATGGGAAGTACAACAAGCTTTTGCTTCCTGTCAGACAGCCCACTAGCTATCTGTTTATTGTCATGAGATGGGAGCAGAAAAGCTTGGAACAGAGTTGAGCTACTGGGAAAGAAAAGAGTGGGAGATGACCGTGACCATTGGAGAGAAACATACATTTTTGGCACAAAAACAAATGATTTTGAGAGTGATATTGATTTTATTTTATAGTGCAATAAACGTTATGTTCTTCAAAGTACTTACTGCTCAAAAAAGTTACAAATGAAGTCAAAATTAATTATCTGCAGTGCATCTCAGGACAAACACACCACAGTGGTGTTTCATTGCTGAACGAACAAATCATTGATTCACTCATAAAGACATATACCAAGGTACCAAACTGCATACTGT
This sequence comes from Enteromius treurensis, assembly GCA_032275025.1. Taxonomy (NCBI): domain Eukaryota; kingdom Metazoa; phylum Chordata; class Actinopteri; order Cypriniformes; family Cyprinidae; genus Enteromius; species Enteromius treurensis. Next base: position 12,235,108 of record JAUCMU010000104.1, read on the forward strand.
CTAGTGGTTACTACATGTGTATGTCACAATCATTAAAAGATTATTTTACTTCCAGAATAAAACTTTCCTGATAATTTACTCACCCCCATATCATCCAGGATGCCCATGTCCTTCTTTCTTCCATCGAAAATAAATAGGGTTCAGCATAAAGTAAATGCATACTCTGGAATCTCTGCAGAAGATCATCCATGTAGAGTTTGCGTAATTTCATTTTTCAAGTAGTATGAATTCAGACTTAATATTCTTTTGGTATACTGCATGTTGTTTTTTTTAGTTTTTTTTTTACTTTTAACCAATCAAATTTGAGTACCGGAGATAACTGTAGAAATACAATTACATTAAATTAATAGATATGTCAGAAATATTAAACAAATCTAATAATCTGATTCCTGCATGCTATACTCTGAAGCTCTGTAAATGACAAGCAGAAAAAAAGAGATATTGTGGCCACAAATGAAGTGTTAGTTCCCACAACTTATTTATTCATTGCCACATTTTATTAATGCCTTCGTATTTTAGTTAAATTGAGGTTAAGTTCTAATAAATTGTTCCCTCGTTTTAATTTAGTCAAACAAGACAACGTATTAGTCCATGACTGTGATTTAACTGAAAAGAAGGAACAAATTAACAAGCCGTGGGGTTTCATTTTTAATTAGTGGCCAAATCTTTTTTTCTCCCCAGCATGCTACCCACTTTTCGGTGTGTGTATATTTACGCACATGCTTTGTGAAGTTTGCCAGCATTTCGCAACACAGCTGTAGCAACACAGCCCGTAACGATCAAAGGAACATCTCGGTCAAAATGCCTGTTAATGAAAAAAATTGTTGGTTATGTCTTCATTTCCATAAGTTGTCATCAATTTTGGTGTGAAAATATTAAATCTGTGCATTCTCAGACCTTAAGGCTCAAGGTTATGGTGAGGATCATGAATAACAGGCATGTGGAATATTAACTATCTTTCCCTGCTTGTCCAGCTGGCATGCCTTGAGAATGCCCACAGATGTTGTTTTGTTGGCTGTTCAAGCGGTTTCTGCTGCCTTTGGCTCTGTTTGGTTCGATTTCTTTTCAAGGCTTCAGCACTCCTAATCAGCACTAGATGCTGAGCTTGTAGGGTTGCAGGTGGTTTGTGTGTGTGCGCGTGTGTTTGTGTACATTTTGCCCCTACATGGTTACAAAGACAGCAAATGAGATTGATTTTCTTCCCTCACTTCCGCTCCTTCACTGCAATTTGATTATTTATATTGAATTAAATCTGCTGTGAATAGCTAAATAAACAGTGACTTTCCATTATAGCTCACCAGTGCAGTCCGTTGAGTTATCTGGGAGTTAAAGCAGGATAAAAAGGTCAACCAATGAAATGTATATAATGCATGGGGTATTGCAATCAAATTTAATGATTTTTCAGGCTGTGGTTGATTCTAAATATTTGGCTCTCAACAAACTATCTTTCAAAGGAACGGCGATCTTGAAACAAACTAGAAACGTGAAGTCTTAAGATGTACTCACTCAAATAGTCTAATATCACAAACAATAAGTTAAAAAGATATTCCTGCAAATGAGGCCAATAGAGGATTGCATGAAAGTCTTCTTATTAAAGTAATTTCTCTCCAGTGGCCGTGCTTTGCCATCTCTTTTTCTCTCGCTCTCCCACTTGCTTCTTAACTTATTCACCCTCTCTCTTTTTTAGTTTCTAATTAAATAGGCAGTGTTGTGTTCTTCGGTTCCATGTGGATAATTGACAAGTGGCTAGGCCTCACTTTACTCAGCAATTACAAGTTGCATTCCAGCTCTGGCTAATTAAGACTCAAGGACAGACAGTGTATTTGAAAAGCATTAAACATTTCTTAGGCTGGGGATGCCCCTTATCCTCAGCTGTCCCTGCCTTGTTCCTTTCTTCTCCAGGAGGACTTTAGAAGATGTACATTTTCCATGCTTGCTGCAGTGTGTCGGATTCTGGGGATTCAGTTGTCAGTCAAGCTCAGACTCACACTATTATGGGGTTTTGCCTTGAAACCTGGGCATAAATGCAGGCTGTTTGTACGTACACTAAGGAGTTTAACTGAGATGCTCAATATTTCCTTAATTACAATTCTAGCAACAACACTTTAACACTTCTGCATTATGACATCTGAAAATGATTTGGTAACACATTTTATTTCGGTAGTCTACTTTAGACATTCTACTAACAGCAAGTAACTTTGCAACTACATGTCAACTAGCTACAACATGAGAGTATTAGTAGACTGTCTTCTTAATATCTTCTAAAACTTTGCAAGTATATGTAGACGTAAGCCTAAACCTACCCTAACAGTCTATTAGTTAGCAGGCATATATCTGCAAATTAATGTGAATAATTTGACATGTAGTTACAAAGTTACAATTGGTAGAATGTCTAAAGTGGACTATCAAAATAAAGTATAACCAATGAAGTCAAACTCAATATTTAAATTTCTGCATGCAAATTCATTTGTCAAATTAGGCATATGACAGCATATGACATGCCCCCATCCTCTAAAAAAACAGTAAGAAACCTATATGCCAATAACATTTCTATCCTTCTTGAAAGACATTTTGTTAACATTTGTATGACAGACCTTTCTCTAGTTTTGTGCTTTGTGCTTTCTTAATGTCCAATATAAAACGTTTGTCCTGAAGTGAAACCAGTTGAGATTTATCATTGATTTATATAGCATTCTTATCCAAATAGACTTTACAGTACACTTACTAAAAGGTCAGCCCCCCTGAATCTTTCTGGGTTTAAATGCCTTGCTCGAGGCCACAACAGTGATTGCTCATGGCTTGGTCTTTGTGGTGACCAAACAAGCAACCTTCTGATTGCATCCCTGGAGCTATAACCCCTATGCTACACCACTCTGTTTCTCTTTCACGGTAGCATTGATTTAAAAACATTATTCTCTGAAGTAAATGTTTTGGGGGACGGAAATCATGGGAGCTAGCTGATTGATGGTCTTATCACCAAATGCTGTATTGGCACTCTGTTATACCTATATCTAGGCTTCAAAATGCTTAGCGCTTGACTTTTCAACCAAACCATGACTCAAAGCCCATTTCTTTAAATCAACCGAGGCATATTTCTACTCTTGCTAGTACTTAGTGAAATATATATCTCCAATAGGTACAAACAACTTTATCTGAAGGCTCTGTTCTCGATGGTGCATTATGAAAATGTTGTGGTCAGAAGTGTTTTATGCAGCAAGCCAGTGATCCAGATTTAATGAAACACAGTCAAATAGCAACTTCAAACAATATACTTTTCCAAACTGTCCAAATTCCAAGTCTTTGGCTCAGATTACAACATTGAAATCGGAGCCAGATGACACATCTTTGAGTAATCTTCCTCCCATAAGTTCAGTACATAGTTAAGATCTGCACACATGCCCTGAGGGACTGTGGTTCCATTAAAGCAAAAGTTTGAAGAAGTGAATCAGGTCCTATAGTTCTTGAGTTAAGCCCCTTGCTTTCTAAATAACTTTCTATATAAATGTAGTTGGCCACCTCTCTAAAATCTTAGCTGCTGTCAAAAAGACAAGCAAAATCCAGCTCAATCTTTAAAAACCAACAAAGCAGAAAAAAGGCAATTACTGTAAGTGCAAATGTATTATCTTTACAATGAATTATCAATATGACTTTAAATCACCACAGATATCCTCTATTGTCTTTATTTCACAGAAAAATAATCTAAATCACATTAATAACTCAAATGTTCTTAGCAGGCCTTTGATATCCAAATAATGTGGAAATTCAGTTAGCACATCAGTGCATCTGCTTGGGTCATGTCTCCTTCATCTTGACCTTTACTGTCACCTCCTCTGAAGTACGCTTCATAAGAAAAACAGCTTCCCTATACTGTTCTTCAGTCAGGATAACTTCTGTGTTGGATGTAGCTTCTCTCTGCGCAGATGGGCCACCAGTAAAAGACTGGGGGACACATCTACAGGTCTCTGATGGTGCACTGTTCCTCTGAATGTTCTTAATTTTCCATGACAAGTACCCTTGTCCACTTTGAGGGTCATAAAAATGTCTTTATTACAGATATGTTCATTTGTTTTCTGAACACGAGAAAGGTCTTACTCTGTGGAATGACACAGGGTTAGGTTATTAATGAAAGAATTATAATTTTCACTGAACTAACCTTTTAATGACCTGACACAACTCAAATAATCTTTTAAAACTCATGTCGTTAAACAAATTTTGCTTTGGGCTAGGAAATCATGACCACTGGAATAAAGAAAACTTAAAATATATACATATCTGCATTCTGCTGTTGCTGTCAGATAAGCATTTGGTTGTGTTGTGCTCTCTGATGATTCCATCCCCACCAGGTTTAGTCTGCAGATTTTTTTTGACCATCTGCAAAGTTACAAAGCACAATAAACAACCCATCGCAGGAAACATTCTGCGAACATGATTGTGTAGTCACATTGTGATTCTGTTGTAGCTGATGTTCTCTAAGTTTCAGTCAATAACTTTGTGTCAGCTTAGCTCACAATTAAGAATTCCACACCGATTACATGTTTAAATGCAGCTGTGAGCCTACTTGTGCATGTCAAAACTGACCGGTTTTGAGATAAGGTGTGTTCGGTTTGAAGCTGCCGCGGTCAGAGCGATCGGTGTTTAACATCAAAAACATGCAGAGCCGTCTGCTTTCTGCTCTCACAGTGCTCTAATGTTAGACAGCGATGGGTCAGAGCAGTGCTGCTTCAGATCGAACACATCTCTTTAGCCGTAAACTCTTGCAAATTGATCCGAAATTTCGGCAAGTTGAAAAACAAATAAGCTCACGTTGTGTCAACCACATGTCACTTTCCAATGCTCAACTACGTACATTTTGAAGATATATTATATATAAATGTCTGAAAACACCACGTAGCACCCCTGCAATCACACCACAAAAGAACATTTATTAACACTGCTGGTTATTAATTTAATTCTTTTAGAATAAATAACATTTAACACTTTGCATTTTTTACACTGCTTATTTTACTGTGTATCATCTTCTCCAGTAGAAGATTCACATTTCATGTATAATTTGACTACATAATTATCTCAAAGGGGCTCTAATGAATGTGTTGTGTGAAGAGGCATTGCTACATACTGTACGGTGTATTCATTTAGAAATGTCGCAGTAATGATAAACAATAGATTATATCTCTGCTAAAAAGCTCAAGAATTAAACTACAGTGTGGTTCTGCATCAGAATAACAACAATTTAAATGTGTCCTTAGTGACTGCTAAAAAAGTATTGTTCCCACACTAAATCAAAGACAGCAGTTAGTTTTCTTATAGTCAAGTGAGATTGTCTTTTGCCTTTAGTATGTTTTCTTGCCACATTTATGTGAGTTAGGATAACTTTAAGATAGGACATTGGGAACTTTCGGCAAGTAGATCTGCAGACCTTAAGCCTGAGGGTGTATTCAGTTTGCATTAACATGATGTATTTTGATTAGCAGTCTTACGTAAGCCCCTGAAGAATCCTAAATCTAAAATAGTAAAATTGTTTTCCATTGCTTAAATCAACCCCACTTAAACTGTGAACCATCTGGAGTAAATTTAAGAGAATGAACTACTATGTCACCGTGGTTTTAATAGTGGTGTGGTGTAAAATGGCACAAACAAATAATCTAAAGTATTATAATTTGTACAGGAACTCACAACTAATAATTTTTGGCACTGATGCATTAGGGGATTGATAAACAATAATGCTAGATCTGTACATTTGATCTTTCTACAGGTTTCCAGTCTTTACAACAGATTCCACCCATGATACTGCAAAATCAGAAATAATGGACAAGAAAAGTGGTGAGAGCGACAGACTGTTTGTTGTCATTTCCAGTTTTAAATGTGTAAATATATTCCTTCCACTTGTCTTCATACAAGAAAGTGTTTGCATTTCATATCTTCCAAATCCTTGCACAGTAATAACACTATTAACAGTTTTGTTGTCTTGACTAATTATACTCCATATGCTCAATAATACAATGGCTGCTTGTATTTGAATTGCAGTGAGAGAATGCAAAATGTGTAATATGTACCTTTTATTTCAGCAAATGGCTTTCCTTCCAAGGCCACTGATAGTGGAGTACAGCGTAAACAGCTGCCATATTCTGTAGAGACCCCCTATGGGTTTCACCTGGATCTGGACTTCCTGAAGTATGTAGATGACATAGAGAAAGGGAACACAATCAAGAGGGTGCACATCCAACGCAAAAACAGGGGCCCAAAGTACAGCACACTGCCACGCAACTTCAGCCTACCTGGGCATGGTGCACGACCTTTAGCCAAAGACACATGGGCCAATACTTCCACTCTAGGGTCCAAACCCAGGTCACGTGTTACTGAAGTCCAGCAGCTTTTTGAATTCCGAGCCAGTGATGCCACTAGGGGTAGCAGTAGCACCATTGGAAGCTCCCCTGCCAGCCAGTCAAAGATACCTGGGACTACTTACCTCCCCTCACCAAAATATGCAGAGGAGTCTCGAATACAGACCTCAACTGAGAAAGAACAGCCCATGGGCCTTAATGTTAGGCCTCACCTTTTAAGAGCCTCCAGCATGCCTATTAATGTCCCACGCAGGAAAGGTTCAGATTCAACTGATGAGCAGGGTTCCCAACCGCAGAACGGCTCAGCTGAGAGGCTTTTTCGACCAGCGGATGGAGGTGACAGGAGAGGCAGTGTTCCCCAGGACAGGGCCAGCTTGCATCAACAGATCACAGCTGCACTGAAAAGGGTGCGGGAGTTAGAAGAGCAAGTCAGGACCATCCCTGAGTTGAAGGCTCAAATATGCTCTCTTAGAACGGAGAGGGAAGAACTTCTTCAAAGAATTCAAGAACACAAATCCGAACAAAAGAGAGAGATTCCTCAAACTGATGCACAAGGCAGTGCTATTCCTCCAGCTGTAAGTGAAAAAAAAAAAGCTCCTTCCATTTACATGACTATTGCAGTTGATCCTGTTCAAACAGTCCAGTCCTACAAAACCACAGAACAAAAGGAACAAAATCCTGTAGAGCAGGAGTCTGAAAAAGTAACTGATACAGAGTCAGAAAAAGAAGTGCCAGCTCCAATAACGGTCCCAATAATACTCATAGACAAAGCAGAAACTCCAACTGATCCAGATGAAGCAGAGGGACTTTTGCAGGAATCTTCACTTCAAGAAGAAGCATCAAAGAGTCTTTCAGAGCAAGTAGAAAAGCAGGACAGATCATCAGAGACGTTGTTAGAAGATAAACAGTCAGCGCAATCACAAGGGATTTCAGAATCGGAGGAATCCGTTGCTGCATCTAAATGTACATCCACTCAAGAAAACACTGCGACTGCTGTGGGACCAAGCGTAATTACATCTGAAGAAATTACAATAGCCCAACCTGCTAAACAGAAACTTCTCACTAACCTGGAGCTTGAAGCAAAACTGAAAACTTTGGAAGAGAATTTAAGCAAGGCCAGTTGTGAATTGGAAAAGACAAATGCCTTACTGAGAGAGCAGATGGATGAGAATCGGCAAAAGGAGGAGAGAATACAGGAACTGATTGATCAAGTGAAGGAGCAGAAAGTTCAAGGTCCTGTCGAGACAGAGCCACTTTCTGCACCAGTTATCACATGTGATGCATCAGTCAGTACAGACATCAAAAGTGTTGTGGAGAAAGGTATCTCAACAGAACCTCAACCAGCTGAGGGTCCCAAAGAAACAGACTCTAAGTGCTCGAGCACTCAGACGAATATAGTAGAAGCTCGAGACATTGAAGTATTAGCACAAGTCACTACAGCAGAGAAAACTGTAGGAGTAGAGATTGTCATGTGTGATCAGGCAATGGAGACTGAAGATCAAGATAATCTAGAAGTTAACAGTGGTCAACAGGTCTCTGAAATGCTAGAGATGAGAGAATCTGACAAAGAACAAGAGGATGGTATCAAAGATAGTGTGTCAAGTCAAATTGTTGATACTGAAGTCAGTGAATTCGTTGTTGCAGAGAGTGACACCGAAGAATATGTCATGGTAGAAAGTGTCATGGTTGAGACTATGGGCAGTGAAAATGAAGACCCTAAGCCTAAAGTCCAAAAGACTGAATCTAAGGAGAGTCCAGTTGTTGAAAGCACAGTAACAGAAGCAAGAGAAGAAAGAACTTCAGGTGTACAAATACAGCAAGAACCTAGAGAAACACAAGGACAGGAACCCCAGCCCCAAAGGGCAGCTGAAGCCACAGCTTCTCCTGCTGCAATCGGTCAAGTTGTTAATCGCATACAGGGCCTTCTTAATGAGCAGTGGGCCAGTCTGGGAAGTGGAGGCCAAGATGCAAAAGGAGAGAGCTCTCAGAAACCTCATTCTTCCAAAATAAGCTCAATTCAAAGCCACCTGAGAGGGTCCCTCAGTGCCCTGTCTGCCTTTTACTCACCTGTTCAGAAAGGAGGGGCTGCACAACAATCAGGTAAGATTAAGTCTCATACCATATAGTCATGTGCCTTCTAAGTATGCTCAATAAACAGAAAATAATGACTGATTTAATTGTCTCTTATACTTAGATGGTTCGTTATTTGGTATTAGATATTTCTTGTAAGCTTGTTTCACAAAGGTTGCGTGTAGAGTTTGTAAGCAATGCTATTTCAGTCAAAAATCAAGGATTTGTTACCATTTTAATGGTTCTAAAGCTAAAAGGTTTACATTCTATACACTGACAAATTGATTAATATAGTACAGTGTCTGTCAAAAATACATATACTATTCTATTAATGGCATGCTAAAAGTTAGTATTGTGAATTGTTCCCTATACTAATGTTTTTCCCGGTCAATACACTTTACATTCAAGCACTTACAAATACTACTGACATCAAGCTGTCCATTGATAACTAGCAAACATTTCAGTTTAATCTGTTGTACATAAAAAGCTGACCAATACAGCTGAATAAACTCTGCTTACAAGAAATGTGAAACAGACCTTGCTGAGTGTGAAGTGAAGGTTTTGGGAGCTAGAATTGACAATCTAAAGAGCTAAAAACAAATGTTAAAGTCAACTTAAAAGAATAAGTTCAAATATGCATATTTTTGCCAGATTATGTATGCATGTGTGGCACAGAAACCCGTCTGTTGCAATGTAGGGACCCAATGGCATTGCACATTCATATTGAAGTTGCTTACTGTATGCCAAGATCATTTAGGAGATGTGTGTTGACAGTTTAAAAGCATCTGGCTCATATTACAGTGCTTGCAAAACGATGCAGTCTCATAAATACCGGCATCCACTGTTATTTGTGCAACCATAGTTAATTATACTCTTTTGTTCTAATTATATTAATCTGCAATTCCACTGAATATAGTACTGAGGTCACTTAAAAGCAACCTGCTTTACTAAATTGAAGCTAATTTTGATCCAGGCTTATCTTCTTGTGTCCTGGGGAATGCACACATTCTCATGGGACTTTTTGAACTTTTTTATAATTCCCAGAAGCTTTTCAAAGTCTGTGATGTCTCGTGTTTTCTTGTAATTGCGTCCACTGGCTCCTTTGGTTGTTACACACCTCTATTCTCTTCAACAATCTCAGACAAACACTAGGGAACAAGTCTCTAGAAGTGCTTTGTATTTTTCTATCTCTTACGATCACATGACTTGTGGTATAGGTGAGAATGGTGGTCTCCTTTTATTCCTTTTAAAATATAAGTACCTTTGTGACTTTAACAGTTGTTTTGACAGTTTGGTGTGCTACATTATGAATGAGAACATCTGACTTACCCACTCTATGAAGCACAGCAAGCGTACTTCTCAGAATTGTGTTGTTCACATTACTTCTGGTAAAGGCATGTCAAGGCATTCCAAAATAATATCTTCCAGACTTCTTTATTTTCAGGTTGGACAAATGGATGGTGTGATGCAGTTAGGTTAGTGCTAAGGATGATGAACAGGTGCAAACTTAGCTTACATTTTCACATATCTGACCATCTCCTCCATATAGGCCTGAAATCCATCATGAAGAAGAACGATTGTCCTGACAAACAGGGGAACGGGGGAGCGAAGAAGAACTTGAAGTTTGTTGGCGTGAATGGAGGGTATGTTTTCTGCCATATTTTGTTTTTGCATGCAGCAGCATAGTTTATACGGATGGTACTGCTTTTCATAAAAAATCACCTAACTGTGTAAAACTCAAAACTAGAAGTCTAATGAGGGGCAAAAATGAAGGTTATGCCTTACATTTACTAATTCCCCCAGAGTCACAGTTGCTGGTGTTTTTATGTGTTGGAGATGAGCCTATTTCATCAACATCCATGACATCAGATGTTCAACCTGTCCATTTGCATCCCTAATCTGTTTCATCCTTCAGCACAGTGCTCTGTTAGAAATGGGCCATGAGGTGTCTGCATTGTTTTCTGCGTGAGCTGTGGCATGATGACAGAGAACAAAGTCCTCTCTCTGTCCCTCCTTCTCTCTCTTGCTGTTTCTCTCTCTGTCTGCCTGTTGCTGTGTAAACCGGTGAATGATTTGTTTAGCTTGCCAGCAGAGATGGTTCTGTCTCAGCTTTATTTGAGCAGCCTTCAACAAAAAGTTAATTATCCTGATAGAGTTGAGAAAACAGCTGGCCAGCCTGATCAGAAAGGAATAAGTAAAATTAGCTAAACTTATCTAATTATTTAGCACTTAAACTAACCTTAATATTCCAAGAAATCTATTTCAGGTGCAAGAAAATACATTTCCAATCTTAGAGATAGCCTACATTCATGATGTATTCATTACTTATTTCTATTCAAACTCAGATTACACTTTATTTTAATGTGTCCTTGTACATTGGGTAATATTAATTAACTACATGTGGTTAGAATTAGGGTTTAGGGTTAATTAAGGCATGTAATTATGCATAATTTATTGTTACCATAATAGCAAGTACGTGTAACGTATAACAAGGACACCTTAAAATAAAGCTACCCAAATGACCAAAAACATGTTGGTAGAAAATACATTTACATAAAATATTTTGAAACAAACACTGTAAAAAATTTGTTGTAATTATGCAGCTGGATGCCAGTAACTTACTGTAAATTTATATTTATCAAATTTATAGGCAGCAGTTTGTTCAAAGATAAATTAACTTGAAACATTAAAAAGTCTTTATCTTTACAGAATAAAACTATTAAAAACAGTCTCATGCAAAGCATTCTGGGAACCAGAAATCCTCATCAACCTTTTTCAGTTTTTTTTGGTTCCCAGAAATGCTTTGCATGAGGCTGTTGTTTTATTTATTTATTTTTACTGTAAAGATAAATACTTTTTAATGTTTAATGTTCATTTATCTTTGAACAAAGTGTTGCCCGTAAATAACATCAATTTAAATCTACAGTAAGTTACTTCCAGCTGCCAGTAATATTGTCATTTCTACAGGAATGTTTTACAGTGTAAATTTGTTAAAATAGTTTTTGGCTTGCAGTAGTGTTGTATTGTGGATTGCTGGTGTTTTTAAGTTACTCATATCAGAGTTTTTTTGTTATGCTGCAATATGCTTTTTCCTTGAGCAGATGAGTTCAGAATTAATTAAAACGCTTGACTGGTTAACAAAACACAAGTTAAAGTACATTATCAGTATGTCAAAAAATAGTATCACATTTATGACCTTTTATTTATACTGCTGTTTTAACATTTTATTTAAAAAGACTGTGTGGGAGTGTTGGCAGATTTGGCTTGCATCTATGTCTGATAGACTGTGATTATCCTGAGAGAGGCCCTGCACTGCTGTTGTTCGATGACAGCTGGTGATTTCAGAATTTGCACACAGTTTTGACCCAAACCACCGTAATATAATTTCATTCTGTTATTTAGCGCTGTCAGCCAAGCACAAATAGCAGTATCAAAATGCTGAATCGCCGCCTTTGGCTGCCCAGCATGTTTATTTTCTGTATAATTGTTTTATTTATAAGCTGTATGCAAAGCTATTAGACTAATCACATTTGGAAATCTTGATTACTTAGGCGATAGCAGAAGAGCATAACACTCAGCCAATGCATGGTCTCCTTGTCTCTGATCTAAAGTACTCAAAAGAGCCCCTCATACTCACCACCCTAGTAAATGTATAGTCACCTGACCTGCATCTATAGGCATTCATTCAACCATGTTCCTCAGGAATTATGGGAATGCCATTCCTCTGAAAACATCCATGAGGAGTAGCATTATTCAGACCAACTCAACACATAAGAACCCCTCAGACCCCGGACACTCTCATTTGAACAACTTGTGTAAACACAAGAATTGTCGAGTCACAACCAACAAATTACAGTTTTTTTGCCATTAGCAGTAAGGAGTGTGTAGAATATAGATTAAAAGATCCTTTTATCTTATTTATCTATACATATATAGTTTTAAAACGATATGGTGTACCCAAAATAAATGTAAAATGTAAAATTTTAAATTTAATTATGCAAAATGGGATACTATCAAAAGAAACCCCTTGACTTAAGTTATCTGTATGTCTAGCTATGAGACCACCTCCAGTGAAGACTCCAGTGGGGAGGAGGATCAGGATGAAGTTGAGGAGGTGGATAGCTCGGAGCCTGAGGTGGAGCAGGGAGAGGAGAGTGGAGTGGCCCAGGAGGAGGCTGCTGCTGCTGGGGTGCAAGGTGATGGGGTTCAGGCCGAGGTGGCAGAGGGCTCTGAGGAGCCTGATGCTGCTCAGGCTGCCATGAGTCCCCAGGAGGAGCAGCCTGTCAGGTGAGATAGAGGGCCGTGGTGAAAAGAGGGGGTTGGGGGGACTTTTCTTATTGCTAACAAGAAGTAACTCATACTTAAGTGCTAAGTTGATAAGAGGTATATTATGTTCTACATTTAATGGCATCTCTGTCATGGACAAACCTTCAGAATAGTAAGGAAGATCCAAAGGACTTTTATGTTCTAGTAGTCCCCTTTACCTTTTCAACCTGGTGTGAAAAGCATATTAGCTCATAATATGAGTTGGCTTAACACATTAAAGTGTGCAGTGACCCTTCATGCATGTTTCCCATGGCGGGAGCCTCTGTTATGAATCAGACACAATCCTGCCTTTTGTTCTGTCTATCATCTGGCAGGAAAGCACAAGTGTTGAGTGACAAGTTTAATATGCCCAGTCACTGGTCCACTTAAAGGACTGCTTCACAACAAAAGACCATTTAAAGCTACATGGCTGTATGAGAAAACGGGAGGGTGTGGTCTTTTTTTAGGATTATGAAAACACACTTTTATTACAATCTTCATCATTTTGGGGTAGAAGAAGACTGTTATTACACATATAACATATAAATGTTAAAACATTTTCTGATGATAACATTTTCTGATAATTTTTTAAGTTGGCAGACAAACAAATGGCTGATAATGCTGAAATGTCATCTGCATGCATCATGCAACAGACACAAAGATACATTTATACTCAAAGATACATTCATGGTTTAGTTTCAAGTTAATATTATTAAACCATATTTTTTTGCAACCAGCTCCAACCATTAATATCTAATAGAATCAAAATAGCTTTCAAAAGTAAGACTTTTTTTCTGTCTTTCTTTCTTGCTTTTGGTTACAAAGGATTTCAAGCTCAAGTACATGTTGTACAACTTTCTATTCATAAAAGAAAATATAAGAGTTATAAATATAAAACAATGCTGCACAACTTTATAATACGAAATGTTTCTTAAAGTAAAGGCTGCTGAAAATGCAGCATTGCCATCAAAGGAATATGTCTTAAAATTATTTTAAAATCTTAGGCCCACCAGCACACAAGCATCTAAAAAAAACATAGGCTACAGAATAATGGAAAATGATAAACAAGATTCACACTCAAGCAACAGAACTTTTCCAGAATCTGCATGTGCTAGTGTGTCAATCAAATGAAGATGTTTATGCCGTTTAAATATTGGTAACAATTTGCTTGAGAGGCCTGTCTAATATGAGTCCTTCTCAAATAATGTTACCAAGAATTCAAATGACCAAACTGCATTGTATTTCATATGTATCAAATACAGATATTCTTTTAAGGCTCAGGTCTGTAGCCAATATGTATTTGACAGTGATTTTACATAATTGGTCTGAAGTTGAAAGATGCATGGGTTATATATATGTATATTAATTTTTTGGGGGGAAGAAGCTTTTCATCATCTCTTTTTGTTAACAGTCTTAAGCTGCTGAAATATCTATGCAATATCTATTTTAGTGCTGTCAAATAATTCATTGTGATTAATTGCATCCATAATTAAGCTTTTTCTTTACATAATATATGTGTGTGTACTATGTATATCTATGAAGAGTATATAAATACAAACACATGCATGCATATATTTAAGAAAAATATGTTTATATAATAAATATATTTATAATATAACATGTACATGTAAATACATGTCAAAATGTTCAAAATATACACTGTGTGTGTATTTTATATAAGCATAATTAATATACAGTGCACACACGTATTATGTAAACAAAAACTCTGGGTGATTAATGATTTGACAGCGCTAGTCTATATATTTATGAGTTTGATGTGTCCCTCTGATTTAAATTACAGCTAAATCTGTGTCATTGCATTGCAGTGAGTTAGTTGATAAGAACTTCATGGCTGCTTGCCATTTCCTGAAGGATCACATGGGTGAGGTTGCTTCCCCAAATAAAGAAATGGTAAGCAGTTAATGCTGATTAATGTTGAAAATATACAAATGTAATCTTAAAGTACTTCAGTGAGCTGACTCTTGAATGCTGAATCTCAGAGGCAGGTTCTGATGGTGTTATATCAGGAGTGGTTCCGTGTGTCCAGTCAGAAGGACTCTCAGGCAGAGACGGTCACGCTGTACCTGAGGGAGGTCGGCTACCACACTCCCACTCTTCTGCGCTATATAGTAAACCTGGCTGATGGTAATGGAAACATGGCACTGCACTACAGTGTGTCCCATTCCAACTTCTCTGTTGTCAAACTGTTGCTAGACACAGGTGAGAGACCTGCATGTTCTTACCTGAGGCAAGATAAACCTGAGAAATATCAGCATTTTAGCAATTTACTTTGTATTATAATATGCATTATATTGTATTGTATTACATAATAATTACACGAAAATTACAACATTTTATATTCATTAGGACTGTGTGAGGTGGATCACCAGAACAAGGCTGGCTACACTGCTATAATGTTGGCAGCTCTTACTGCGGCAGAGAGCCCTGAGGACATGGAGGTGGCTCAGCAGCTGTTGAGAATGGGCAAAATTAACGCTCGAGCCAGCCAGGTACACACAGCGAAATACCACAATATCCTGTAGTGCAAAACATACTATTTTGTTACTTATGTAGGCCTATTGATTACCCACTAAACAATGGTCTTTTTCAGACGTTGAAATGACATCCCCTGACAAACCAGAATGAAAATTTTTATGA
>JAUCMU010000104.1:12257555-12268054 GCA_032275025.1 Enteromius treurensis
TTTTTTGCCCTTTCTGTTTTTTTTTTTTTTTTTTTTTTTGAGGAGCAATCACCATTACCTCCGGGCTACCCGTGTCAGGGGCACTTTTTGGAGCTACAGGTATTCCCAGCAGGGCCCTGAGGAACGGGCGGCGTCCCGCGCCCGCGGCCAGCTCGACGTCGTGCAGGCAGCCTAGCATCGAGTGCCTCGGGCCGAGGACGGAGCAGGATGACTGGGTGCCGTGGGGGGATGCCCTCGGGGCGATGAGCAGTCCGAGGCAGGGCGCTAGGGGGCTTGGCATACTCCCTGCACGATAAGATGTGACTAATGCCACTTGTAGTGTGGCCATTGCCTACAGGGAGGTGGCAGCCTGCCCAGCGGTGTCGTAAGTCCAGCCCGTGAGAGCGGACGAGGTCTTATGCGCCGCGGACGGGGGCCGTGGCGGTCCAAGCCAGGCGGCGGCGCTGCGTCCACAGCGCGCTCAACCTGGGGGATCGCCACGTACCCCATGGCTGCACCTCCGTCAAGGGTGGAGAGGGGAGAGGAGCTGGGGGCCAGACGTGACGAGTACGGGGCTCGCCACGAACCGGTCAGCTCCTGATGCACCTCCGGGAAGAAGGGCACCGAGGGGGACCACGACAGGGCCGCGGTCCGAGAACTCAGATGCCAATCATCCCGCCGAGACAGATCGGCTGAAGGTGCACGCGACAACTCCAAACCGACTGCCTTGGCAGCTCGGAGGAGCATAGCCGAGAGCTCAGTGTCCGCCTTGGACAGAGAAGCGACCACGGACGGCCCTGTCCCGCACCGGCGAGCGCTTCGCCTGCCGACCCTCCTTCTGATGCTGCGGAAGACATCTCAACGTCTTGGGATGTTTCAAAGGAGACGCTCAGCCCGGTGGCATTCGGGGAAGCGCACTGCTCTGAAAGCACCACCACAGGGCTACGGGGTGCAGCAGAAATTCGCGGGGCTTTTACACCCACCGGAACATTCTGCACAGTCACCGTGCGATCCCCCAGGCGCCCCCCCCAGCGGCCGCCGAAAAGCCAGCGTGGCTCTCCGTCTCACCTCGGAAAGGACGCGAGGGGAGCCGTCTCGCGAACGAGAGGCGCGAACGCAGTGTAGCGATTGCCATGCGCTCGTAATGAACGCATGAGACATCCACAAACCTATTATAGGTTTTTACAGTTTGTTATAATATTTTACTGATTTTAAGATTATTACTATTCATATAAAGTTAGTATTTTTTGTATAATTATTTTATAATTGACAAAAAAATAAAAAATAAAAAAACCCACAATCTTAACAAATTGACTATGTTTATGCAAGTGACCACAGGTCTCTCGAGTGGCGATATACTGTATCACTTAAATTCTCATTTTCTAAATCATTTTCTCTTAAATGGAAGTTAACATATTGTTGTTGCTCTTGATGAGGGGATAAACAGGGAAGAACTATTGAAAAAGGATGTGGTTATGGGGGGAAAAAAGAACTAATATATAAAAAGCTTTATTACTAAAACTGTGCATAATACACTGTTTATAGGCTATCTAAATGTAAAGAAAAGCCACAAGTTTTTCCTTATCAAAACAAACTCTCTTTAACACATCTGTAATAAGAAACAAGTAGTTTACTAAATACTTTCTTAAACCTCTCTAATTCTTTCATTTCTTTCATGCCCCAATCTTTTTCTTTATTTTTATTTGTAAGAGGACTTCTCAATATATATTTTATGTCATACTCTAGAGGCTTTTACCATAAATTATACAGACACACTAAGCTCTCCATTTGCAGGACAGATGTTATTTTTTACTGAGAGAAAGAATGGGGCCTGCTTCATAATTTAGAGGTCATGCTGTCCAGACCCAAGAATAAATAAATAACAAATAAACATACAAGCAAACAAACAAAAAAAATCTGTCCATACACACACACTGTCTCATGAGGACAACTATAAACACATGCATGAGTAGGTGCACATACATAAAGCATGGCATGATACCATGGGTATACTGTACGCACAGTGAAATTAGTGATTACAAAAATGCACTGTAAATTAAAACAGGGAAATCAAGTGGCAGGATTTTTTTTTTGTTCGTATATGTGCATGAATTAATAAATAATCAACAATATATGACTCAAAAAACAGAGATGTATCTGGATCTTTGTAGTTAGTGTTGGCGAAGGAAAGGAAGTAAGGAGACCTAGGAGTGGGAAAATACAGAAAGATGTGCTCACTATATCAGTTCACAGAGGATATCCCAGGTTTTTACACAGCTATCCCATAAAATGTGCATGAATGTGACAGTCAAAGAATCAAGACATCAAGTGTCTCCCTCCCCCTGATAGCGAGGATGCATTTAGATTGTGTGTGCACCTCTCTCTTATTTATTCACGATGGGAATATTTAGACACTGGGTCATCTGACTATCTGTCATCCCATGGATGAGGACGAATTGAGGCGACAGATATGTTGTACGTGTCTGTGTTTGTGTGCGTGTCAGGGCTCAGAGGTTAGGATGACTAGACAGCGGAAAGGTTTCAGCAACAGTATGACCAAAAAAAAAAAAAAAAGGAAAACTAAAAGTTCATTTGAAGCATATTGCATTAAGTCAAACACACATTTTTGAAAAAAAAAACAAAAACAAAAAAAACGCTGTTATAATGTAGTCTTTAGCGACTCTCGCCATTACCAGCCCTTGGCCTGATGAGGGCGCTGTTCCCAAACAAAACCAACAGGACACCAGTCAAAAACACGTACCCTGTACGTAATAACCAGTAAAGAATATTAACAAATGCACAGAGTGAGTGAAAAGGTCGTTTTCGAATAACATTTTCTTTCTTTCTTTCTTTCTTTCTTTCTTTTATAAAAAGGCTAGTATTATTTTGAAAAAAAAGATACAAAACAACAGAAAGATCATTAAAGCATATTTTAAATATTGTTTGAACGAGATCGTATCCTCATTTTATGTGCCATGCCTACACAATAGCAGCTATAAGAAATTATGATCACCGTGGCAATTTTAGAGGCGACATTTACGTTAAAGGCGAAATAGACTATCAAATAGTCTGAATTAATAAACAATAAGCAGTCTATTAACTGCATTAGACGTTACGTTGAAATACTTAAGAGTGTTCAACAAATAACTTCTCGCATATGACTCAGGAGTCGAGTCTTCCTTTTCCTCCTGCTACAAACGCTCTGGCCTCGCGCCAAGGACGCACGCGGTGGTACGCGCTGACAGCGTGATAATGCAGATGGGACAGCTTCTGGCTCCTACTCTTAAATAGCGAGGCGTCTCTCGGCTTAGTTTGCACGGGGAAAAAAGGACAATTGGCCTTCCTGACGGTGAACTGACAGGTTAGAGTAGCCTATAAATTCTGTCCGTACTATTGCACTATTGTATGTCTGCACTGTAGATCCAGAGCTCTCGCCATTTCGTCTCCATACCTGTATACGGTGAAATGACAATAAAGCCTACCTTGAACCTTGAACATATATGTAACAACAGTTATATAACAATTATAATGGCTGAACCGTTTCTGCTATTATAATTGATAACACCAGATCATGTCTTACCTGAAATAGATACACGCACGCACACACACACACACACACACACACTGTAAAGTACATAGACATACATACTTGTTGAGTGTTGTGTTGTTGTGCAAGTCTATATTGATGGAACTGAATGTTTTTTTTTTTTTGTTTTTTTTGATGGAGAATATGAGTTTATGTGAGAAGCTTTTACCTTATTAGGATTTTTTTTTTTTACACCGAGTGCATTTATACCACAGAACAGGACTTTATAGTCACTCTCTATTGTATTTGCCCCAAGTCTTGATTAATTTCTGATCCTGATGTCAACCCAGTAGAACTGCTATCATCCTATTCAATTTCTATGAAATTTACTATATTTTCTAAATGATTTATGTATGTACAGAGAAAGTGAGAGTGGGACTTAAAGAGTCAAGGGGCTGGCAGCTGGGGCAGGATGGAAGTGGAGAGATAAGGGCCCGGATATAAAAGGGGTCATAGGGCCAACAGCACTGAGAAAAGGGAACATAGGACTGGGAAATTGATATGGGCAACTTGAGGAATCGGAAAAACACCAGACAAAGGAAAAGTAAAATAGGGATTCATTAGTTCCCTACGACAAATGAAGTGTGGGGATAATAAAAGAAAAATGAAAATAAATAAATAAAATGCTCTGAATGTTAATACATGCAAACATACATTTACTCTTCTATCTGCAACAGCAAGTGTTCTCTCTCCTTCTCTCTTTCTCTCGCTCTGCTTAGTCAGCTCGTTATCCGATGGAGCCTCAGACAGAATGGGTTTAAATCTCAGCATTGCCTCCAGCTCTCACTCTTCCTATTTCATCCTCTTACCTATTTGTTTTCCTGTTTCTCTTATGTCTTTGTTTTTCACACCATCTTCTGTTCTTTTTTGTTTCTTATGTGATCTTTTATTACCACCCATCCTGCTCAACACACCTCCACCTTGCTCATTCCAGGGGCCCTGCAGCACCACCCATGAACTCTTTGCTTCTGCTCTTTTAAGGGCCTTTTTTTTTTCTTTTTTGGAGGCCCTTGGCTAACATTTCCCATATGCTCACATATAGAAAGTTGGGTGATATGTATCTCATTGCGGCTCTGTTTTTTTTAAATCTTCTTTTACTTTGTTTCTCTTTTGCTGTTTTTTATTTATTTATATTGAAGCCATTTAAAAAGACATAAAGACAAAAATACAAGCAGGATAAACACCTTCAAGTCATAATTTAAATAAACTGAGGATAATAAGGATTAGCTACAACTAAGCTGAAGGGTAATGGATTTACCCATGGTTACCCTCTTATCTGTTAACAACTAATTAATACATGATTTTCTGAACCTGAGTAAAAGTTCAGCTATCACCAATCTACCAGTGTTCCAAATACAGATAATGACCAATGCTTTTAACTGGACATACTAAATATACAACACCATCACAGGACAATTATTCATAATTCATAATTAGAGCTCAGTTTTCAGTGTTTGCCTTTTGAGCAAACATTGATTTACACAGTTTTCAAGCAACCCTGACAGATAATCTCATTCTGAATAGTGGGTCATTTAACCCCTGTTTCATTCCCCAAGAATATTATGTTGTGGATTGTTTTCATATTTCCATGGTAGGTCAATATCTGCACCACTGTGTTAGTAGTATAAGCCACAGTAGAGATGATGCTTACAGTAAAATTCATGAAAAATTTTTTTTTCACTTCCTCTTAAACTAATCGTTAGTATCTATTTAACACAAATAGTAATTGTTATACTATATATATGTATATATATATATATATTAGAGAATATTTACAACAAAACATAAAACAAGCTTATGTTATGTTATGTTGTAAATATTCTCGTTAACATTTGTATTACAGTTTAATGGGAAGCAATGCACTAAATTTGCATTTCCTCTGCAAAAAACTTCAATAAAAAAAATAAAATAAAAAATAAATAAATAAATATATATATATATTTTTTTACCTTATATTGTTTTACCTTATTAATCAATACACATATATTTAAAAGTTTTGAGTAAGTTTTTTTAAAAGAAAGAAAAAAAGAAGAAGAAAATAATAATAATGTTACACTGACATGTTACACTAATGACTGGATTAATGGCTGCTGACATCATGGGATCAATTACATTTTAAAACAGAAAACCGTTAAACTGTAAGAATATTTTACAAAAAAAAAGTGTGAACCTTTTGGTCAAATAAACGTAGCCTGATAAGCATAAACACTCTCTTTCAAAAACATTCATATACACATACAAGATATTTTTGTGAACAACAATTTTGTGGCTTTCTCCACACTATTCATATTAAAATCTGCATGTTAAGACATCTGTGATTTTATAGTATTATACTGTACTCCAGGCAGGCTGTCAGTGTCTTAAGAGTGGCATTATATGATACATAATAAAACAACTTTTTCATTTTAGTTCTCCTTGGATGTAATGTAAATTTAACTTCAGGTAGTTAATTAGGTCATATAATGTGGTTGTCACTGCATTTAACAACTAAATTCTGTGTATATGTGGCCTTCCTCAAATATCACACAGTCCAAAAGAAATCCCCTTATACAGTACTTTAATTGACTCATTTCTTTTAGAAAGTAATTTTAGAAGCCCTCCGCTTCAGTGAGGGATGACCAGACTCGCACACATCCCTCCAGGAATTCAGCTTGACACTCTTGACTATGTGGTTTTTCTCTTCGTCCCTGGGGTCAAATAGAGAGCGAGGGATCACAGCAATGCGTTCCACACCCTTTAAAGACCTCAGCACTACTCAAGGGGGCATTCAGACGGCAGCGGCCCATGTGTGTGAAGTGTGTAATGTGCGTTAGGGAGCCCTGGAGGAAAAAGCCGCAGGCTGTTCAACACACCTCTCTCTCTTTCTCTCTATCGCTCCTCTCGCTTCAGCCCAGTAGACCGGGGCTCTCCACACACGCACATGTTTAAATATTTCAGAGGGAGGAGGAGGGTGAGGGTACTGGCGACAACTTCATAAATACTCAATGATAAATGGCCTGCCTTGCCACCACCTGTCAAAGCCAGCAATGATTTATTGATTTCTTTATTTGTCACATAAAAAGAAGAGAACTCTCGCTCTCCGTCCATCCTTCACTCTCTCTCTCTGTGCCAGCTTGCTAACACAAACCAGCAGTGAGCAAATTGCTGCTTGATGTGAAAAAGAGAATTCCTCTCCTGATCCATTGAGGAGGACAGCAAGATAGACTCCAAATCAAATGCTTCACTTTGTCCTCTTTATCACATGCTGTGTCTCTTTTTGATCCCTGTATCTCCCTCCAAGGTTTCTTACGACTTATTCCTTATTTTTGTCTTATTTGCTTACTTATGTACTTTGTTATCCTATATGTTTCAGTGGACATAACTCATTATATTGATTCAGATGTCTATTCGTTTTCATAGGGAAAAAAGATGATTTTTATGGATTTGATGTCACAAACCACAAGATGAGCTCATGGACCGTTAAAGACAACATGCACCATAAACGACATGATGTTTCATGATTATTACTGTCACATATACTGTAATCAAACTATGTTCCAGAACAGCTATGTTACTTTATTGAGGTACACTGTGAAGTGGGATGATTTTTTTCTCCCCTATTATGACACTTTTTTCCCAAAATATCTATATACAGTATTATTTAAAAAAAAAAAACTAAAAGATATGACATGTTTTACTAATTTAAAGTCCTATAGCTATAGCACTCAGAAATATATATATATATATATATATATATATGTGTGTGTGTGTGTGTGTGTGTTTATAATATGTGTGTTTATTTATTATGCATATATAAAAACACATACGCATATTCATATAAATTATATATAAAAATAGATTTCATACATAAACATTATATATTTTTCTTAAATATATACATGCATGTGTGTTTTTTATATATACATACTAAATATAGAATAATAAATATAGGAAAACATTTATATTGGATGAGATTAATTGTTTGACAGCATTACATACATTTTTAAATATATTGAATTAGAAAACTCTATTTTAAATAGTAATAATATTTTAACTCAGTTGTATTTTTTCCCCCAGTATCTTTGATTAAATGAACGCTTCCTTGGTGAGCAGAAGACACTTTCAAAACCATCTTACTGACCCTGATTGTCTGTTCTTTATGCAAAGCTCTTGTATGGCTTCGGAAGCACGAAGACATAGCACACATGACACTTTTTATGACGTTTAGTACATCTAGTGTAGTGCTTTTGCACCTTTTTTGAAGTTTGAAAGTTATATACATTATAATTGCAATCAGTACATTTTTCAAAAATGAGCTTTTTGTGTTCGTTAGAAGAAAGAAAGTAATATATGATTAAAACAATCATTAAATGCATACTTTTTGATCAAAATATCCTGTCATAAACAACTTGGCTTATCATTTTATCTTGTTGACATATTGTTCTGCAAAGCCATCTTGTTATTGCTTGCACTGCCAACTTGTAGATATCTACAATTTTCTTCTTTCCTTTAGCCTGTCTCTTAGATCCTGCATCCCTCTCTTTGCTTTATACTTCTTTGTCTCTTGTGTCTCCTTGTCTCATCATTCCTGGCCCTGTCTCTCCCTCGCTCTCGTTCTGTGGGCTAGCAGCCTGTCGATGAGAGTCATTGGTCGGCGGCAGGCGCAGTCAATGACCCTGACAGTGCGCAGTTATCGCCCTAATTAAGATGCCACACTTGAGTTAAACCGCTGCATTAAGATTTGATGGGGAATTGATCAGAGTGTCACAGGCAGCAAGAGCAGGAGAGAGATGAAGAGAGCGTGAGATGAAGGAGGAAGGTCGGAGCGCAGGCACACCCACCTTCCTGTCGATGGCGTCTGAAGCGTGGGGGTCAAAGGTTAAGACAATCTTTGATTCCAGTTGATCACCCCACTGTGTCTCCGGTCGATGGATTAATTACTATGATATTGAAGCCGTGGGATCTCAAGTGGGCTGCCAAACAGCGAGCAAGTGTTTTGCATGGACGTGTGTGTGTGTGTGTGTGTTTTGGGTCAAAATTAATTACTCTGTTATTCAAGCTGTGTAATCTCAAGTGGACTGTCACATAGTAGGCAGGGATGTGTGTGTTGGAGCATCAGGATTAATTACGCTGTTATTGGAGCAGTGTGATCTCTAGTGGGCTGTCAAACATCAGGCTGATCTGACTGTCAGGGGACGAAGGGACAAGAGGCTAAGGAGTAGGTAATATCTGTGTAATGTTCCTATTCCCCTCTCTCTTTTTTTCTCTCAGCTGCTCACACACGTTTAGGTGCTTTGTATGGTGAGCTGGATAGGTAGGCAGCACTTTAAGACATCTTATATGCATTTTCGGTGCAAATTCTGTACAATGAAAATTCTCTCATTATTTACTCACCCGTATGTTGCTCCAAACCTATGAATTAGTTCTTTTAAACACAAAATAAATGTTTTAATGTTTGTGCTGAACAGAAAAAAAATCCTACAGGTCAAAATGACCTGAGGGTGAGTAAACAATGAAAAAATGTTCATTTGAGTGAGATATCCCTTTAAAGCTAACATATTTTAAATGTAAAAAACGGCAACTTTAACAGTGTAAAAATACTGATTAAAAGTTCACTGAAACAATAAATTTGAGTTAATGCAAGGAAAAAGGCTGTTTAATCAACAGAAACTCGGAGTATGATCATTTTTATTTACCATGAATGCTTGTCAATACATTGAGCAATATGCAAAATATTTCAATTACAATAGATTTTTACAAAGCCCCTCCTTCCAACAAGAGGTTTGCTCTGATTGGCCAGCTGACACAGTGAATTGTGATTGGCCAAACACCACACGTACCCAAGTGGGTATAACTGCAGACCGGAGATCTCCAAAATAGGACGGGAACTCCAAAAATGGGCAGAACATCCAAAATGGGGTGGGGTTTCTCGCGCAAAGAACTTCAGCCAATTGTTATTGAATTTAATTTCAAAACTAATTTCATATTCTCCTGGAGAGTTGAGCCTAGATCTCATGGTCAGTATTGTTCGGACCGGAGTTTGAACATCTTATTCATGTTATCACCCACACGGTCTCCCATGAGCCATTTCGAGCAGCCCAGGGGAAAGATTTTACTCTATCGCTTTGTTTTAGACAACGGGGGCTTGAAACTGGCAGGGTAGGAGGGAATAGTGAGGCTGGGTTTAGCTAAAAAGGTGCTGTTATCCAGTGAGGTCCGCCTGGGGAGTTACGGAATTACCCATCTCTGCCATCTCATAACGCATAATCTTATTAACTGTTTATCTATTAAACTACAATTAACTTTTTTTTACCATACTATTTGCTGGCAAACTGGTTAAGGTTAGGGTCAGGTCAGGTGAAGGGTAGGTTAAGGAGTCATATTTAATATACTAACAGAGTTTGTATATTACTAACTTATAGAGTTAGTATAGTGTAGGAAATTAACATTGTGATTGACACAACCAATAACATCTTTAGATTCATCTGTGGGGTGGAGTTTGCACTGAAATTGATTGGAAGAAGTCAATGGTAGGAAGCCACGCCCTGTTTTGGAGTTCCCACCCCCATTTGGAGATCTCCAGGGTGCAGTTATACCGTTGAATATGGTGCACACCCTCTCCCGTGGCCTCATGGGATAGTAAAGTGTCCATTGTATGAACAGAATACAGCAGTGAAATTCGAGTGGAAGCAGTAGGTCATCCGTGTACTTCTCGCCTACTGTTTTTCAAACAGTAGATCTGGTTGACATTCCTGCTGTCAGCATGCCAATTGCACGCTCCCTCAATGCTTGTGGCATCTGTGGCACTTTGCTGTGAGACATAACTGCACATTCCAGGGTGGCCTTTTATTATGGGCAGTATAAGGTACACCTGTGCTCTACTCATGATGTCAGATCAGCATCTTGATGTGGCACACCTGTGAGGTGGGATGGATTATCTCAGCAAAGCAGAAGT
>JAUCMU010000104.1:12281317-12315337 GCA_032275025.1 Enteromius treurensis
GGCGGGGTTTACAGAATGACAGGAGAACACGAGGGAGACTGAATGAAAACAAAAACACAGATCACGAAGACATGGAAGGCCTGGGGGGCGTGACACCATACTTCACCACGAATCAAATGTTTTTCAGACAGGCCCAACTAATACCAGAGTAAACAAAGAAAGGATGTCTCTATAAAATTAACTGGCCACATTTTTCAGTATTTTATGCATTTTATATATATTTATATAAATCAGGTAACTTTACATTAAATACATTATACACCAGTCTAAAAAAATAGAACCATGTGTACCATTTTCCTGGTGACCATCTGACTTTAAAGGATATGAATGTTCTGTAACTGTACCTTTACTGAACGCCTGCCTGTCCTCCTATTTAGCCATCAAGGCTGCTGCACAGACGGCCAATGGAAACACAGCAGTACTGAAGAACCATCCAGCTCAGGGATATGTGACACTCCAGGACAACCTCACCTGTGTGTGTGTGTGTGTGTGTGTGTGTGTGTGTTTCTGAAGGGTGTAAAGACAGTCACATAGAGAGAGCTTTCAGCTTTCAAAATAAACAAAATCCTCAGTGACAGATTCACCTTATTGTGTAAGTGTGTGTTTTTGAGGGATGAAAAGAAAGAGAGAAGAGAGAGAGAGAGAGAGAGAGAGAGAGAGAGAGAGAGAGAGACACACACTAAGGTGTCATTTAAGGGTCAGTGCTTGCTCTCGCTTCCTGTCTGTATTGATAGTTGTTTCCTGCTGGTGTAGGAAGAGGCTAACGGGTAACAGGAGAGAGTGTTTGCACTGCCACACACTCTGATTGTGTCTGCAGAAAAAAAGCCTGCTTGATAAATTATGAATGAGACTGATGGAGGGGATAGGAGGATGAACAGAAAGAGGGAGGAGGGACAGCTGGAGGATGAGATGGGGTGACGTTATGGTGTTATCTCCGGCTATACCAAAACAGCTGGAGAACTGAAAGGGAGATGAGTACTGTACCACACACACACACACACACACACACACACACACACTCAAACCGTCTCTGTGATTTTGGATTTATAAACCCTAGTCATGCTTGAAGAACTAAATACAACTAGATGATAGCCCCATCATCCATATTTTATACGGTAAAACTATGGATACTGTATGTCACTTGTGTGTGTTAGATCTGCTTCTCGAAGGCATGACCTTAAATCCAATGCTCTTTTCACAGATTTATCTCACAACTATTTTACTCACTGTACCGACTCTCAGTGTTTTTCCTTCAGATCTTTTTGCTTTTTTAGCCCATTAAAGAGGGTAAGAATTAAAGAAAGATATAACGGTAAACTAAATTAAAGCCTGTCTTATATATTTGATCCATAATTGATTGTGTTCATGTGGGATGATATGTGAGGGATAAAAAAAGTATAAAGAAAGCGCGAGAAAGGTAGATAGATGGGGGGTGGTGGCTAACAAGCTTGTCTCCTTCTGGATGACGGCTTTGTGACCGCAGGTTGAGCAGAGACAGGCTCGCTTTTCCCCGCTTGATGTTTTGCCTTTTTTTCTTTTTTAATGAGTGTCAGGACTGTTCTTTTTCTTTACAGGGAAAGGAGAGGGGGGGAAATCAGAACAACAAAACAACAAGAAAGCAGAAAAAAAGACCAAAAGAACAAGCGTTTTTGATAAAGTGCTTACAGAGCGATTACTGTGAGTTGTGCAGAGATGGCGCAGCGCTCAAACAGGGCGGGAAAGTATGGCAAAGACAGGGATGGGAACATTGTAATGAAATGTAATATTGTAATTTATACAGTTCATTTCATTCAGGAGAACTAAATAAAAACATGGTACTAAATTAATCACTGTGATTTAATAAAAGAATTAATAAAAAATATTCAATGAGAATGTTATTTAATACAACAAATTAACATTAAATTCTAAAAGATTATTGTTTTATAAATAGGCATTGTATAACAGTTGGGCCCATTACATCTTTATTGTTTATGTGTATATGAAATATATATTAACGTTTAATGATTAATGTTGTGTATAACTTCAATTAAGTTATAAGTTAAATTATTTTCTTGAGTTAAAGGAATGGAAAAAACATGTTCAAACAGCAAGTTTTAAAGCATTAGTTAACATAGAAATCACAAATTCAGGCACATTTATTCACCTTCATGTTGTTCTAAAACTGTATTATTTATTCCATCAAACACACAAGAAGAAATTTAGTAGAATGTCTGAGATGTTCTTTTCCATACAATAACCAGGGGATCTTAAGCATCAAAAAAGGATCAAATAAATCTCCATAAATGTGCTCGACATTACTTGTGCTCAATTCCACAACTTCTGAAATTAAATGATAGTCGTATAAAATAATTTAATATTTCACCTTGCCTTTTACAATATAGAAACTATCTGCTTTTATGCTTGACATACATAAAATATCGCACATGTAAATAATGACAGAATTCTCTTTTTTAGAGTAAATTAATGTCAGCTTTGAGTAGGAGATGCTCCAATTTTCCAGTGTGAAGTTTTAATACCGAGTCGTTTTTTTTGAGCGGCAATCCTCTCAGACTCATAAGTCTCACTAGAGGGAGGCATGATGAAATGGACAGACAGTATTTGAAGGGCTATGAATGCAGCGCATCTCTTCCTCGCTCACACACTAGAGTCCCTCACTAGAGTGTCTCTTCATTAGAACGCTTCTCCTGTCAAAACCATGATGATAATCCAACCTTTTAAGTGACTGGAGAGAAGTGACGGAGCTCTTTGTGTGCTTTTAATACAAACGCTGAAATGAAAAACAAAAGGAGAGAACAATGAACACAGGCTATTATTCTCAGCCAAACTGACTTTTATCTGCATTTAAGATGTGACAGGAGATAAATAATGTTTCGCTAGCTGTCAGCAGAGTTCTTTACTGTTGCGGCGCAGAGGCATTCCAAAGTTTTTAGCGCCTTTTAAAATGCGTATCCTATTGAATTCTTCATGAAGAAGGGGGGAAAAGGGAGGGAAAAATAGAAAACCATGAAGAAATGAGACCAGGCAAGTGGAGGTCTACTTAACAGTAAATAAGATTGACAAAGACAACAGAAGAAGCGGTTGTGTTGATCCTTTTGGTGAATATAAGGAATGAAATCCATGCTGAACTGCTTGTAATTGCTCATGAAAGCCAAAGTACAGGCTTTCTACTCTATGCATCATCTTCTCTTGTCCTGCTTTGTTATTCCACCTGACCAAGGCATGGATCTTTCCTGACTGTTGGAGAGGTTGTTTGGAGATGCGTGGTGACTGGTAGCTTTTTAGGTGCTGCCACTACAGGACATGTAAGGGCTATGACAGTTGCTGTGCTGCCCCTGCCTGGCCTTGTCACCTTGGTTACAGTCTACCTTTAGTGTGTGTCACTGTCTGGCAACATAACCACACACACACAGACTGCACCAGGGAACTCCATATAATCTCTGACGAATGCCAGAAAAATAAATAAATAAATAAAAATCTGTAGTAACTGATTATATGTAATCAGTTGCAATTACATCGTATTACATTTAAAATAATCCTAATCTGATTCAATCATTTCAAACCTGGAAGACTTTTGCTGTGTAAAGTTATTGCTGTTTTTTATGCTTTTTTTATGTTTGTTCATGTTCATGGATTCAAAAACTTTTATTTGGCAGCTGAACCCTTTTGACCAAAAATATTTATTTAAGTAGGCCTGAAACCCTATAAATTGACCATGACCATGCACTTCTTAAAAAGGTGCAATGGAAGAACCTTTTTTTTGTGTAGACCTAAATCATTCTATAAAGAACCTTTAATATCTGATAAACCTTTCTGTTTCTGTTTGGTAAAAGAATGTTCTTTTAAAAAGGTAAGAGAGAGATGGTTCTTTGAAGAACGTTTGACTGAATGGTTCTTTGTGGAACCAAACATGTTTCTTCTATAGCATCGCTGTGAAGAACCAACAGTCTCACAACAAATTTGCACATATTCATAGGAGGTGGAAAATTTGTGCTAATTTGTACAAATTCGTATGACCTCACTCGTACGATTTGTCTAAACCCCAGTGACGGGTAGGTTTAGGGGCGGGGTTAGGTGTAGGTCATTCGTACCAATTCATACAAATTGGCAACTCGTAAAATACTTACGGTTTGGCAAAAATCACATTAAATTGCCACCTCGTAAAATATGTACAAACTGCTGTGAGACTAGACTGGAAGAATCTTTTAAGCATCTTTAATATTAAAAGATATTATATTGTTTAATGTATTTCATGTTATTGTTAACAAAGAATACATGGGATATATTTATTTTTGCAATTTAGCTCAATAGGGTACAACATAAATATATTGACATCTATGCAACAAACTAGTTGTTGGTCAAGCAATAATATTAATGTAATCCAATAGATAATTTTTTGTTTTGTCCTGCAATTTGAAATCAATAACAGGCTACAATCTAGGACTGAGTAACTGAAAACAATATATAGAAGAGACAATGTTACATGTTTCATTTCCTTCTATTTGTTGAAACAAAAGAGGAGGGAAAAGGCTAAGATGAATATGGTGTGCAGTATAGGAAAGTGTGAATTGGATTTATTTTGGTGGTCATAAACACTTCAGGGTCGTAACCAAAGTCCCTAATTAATGTTATTAAGCCTAGGATGAAAACACACACACACACACACACACACACACACACACAAACAAATTGTACATAAAAATACAAACAAATTATAAGGAATGGGCTTTGTTGAATGAAATGATTGGTGTATGTGTGTGTGTGTGTGTGTGTGTGTGTGTGTGTGTGTGTGTGCGCGCGTGCTTGTGTTCATAGGGGGTGGATGATTAGATTTCCATTAATGAGAGGGGATAATGATGGGGTGGGTGGACGCTTCAGTATGGGGGGTGAATTAAAACAGCATTGACTATGTGGCAGTGCATGCTATAAATTAGGTGTGGTGTGGTCAGTCTGCCAAAACTCCATTACATCTTCCTATCCATCCCAGATTAGAATATCCCTCCATCCCTCCACTCCTTTAGCTCTCCTCGCTCTCGCTTCACCACAGGTCTGTGGCCCACTGCGTATAATCAAATTAATTAACATTCCCCAGATCTTTAGCTCGTTAATCTATTTGTAGCGGTCAGCATAAATGCGTCACAGTCTTTTTTCAGGCCGTGGTTGTACTCATGAAAAAAAGAAACAAGGCTGAGGATCTCACACACACACACACACACACACACACATTTATCATGATATCTATATCTATGGGAAATACCACAGCCTTCTATTGCTTTATTTATATATATATATATATATATATATATTTTTTTTTTTTATACATGTGTGTGTATTTATGTTACAATGGAGGCATCCAGGTCATCTCCTCCGCACAATCAAAGGGAACCCTCAACCCTCGCCGGAGTACTTACCGGCCTTTTCGGACTCTATTTCCCATACTGCCTCATACCTGGGCCTGACCTTGTGCACCTGTTCCTGGTTACAACGCCCACTGCTCGTTACCTTCCCCATTGAAGCCAGTTCACCCGTTGCAAAGTCTTGAACTGCCACAGTGATCTTTTCAGACTGTTTTACCATAGTGTTTTTTTTTCACAGTTTTTGACCTCGGACTTCTACTTGTGATTGTTCTCTGACTGCCCCCGACCCTGTTTCACAATTTATATATATACAGACTGTATATACAGATATATTTATATACTGTATATGCATTTGTAAGATGCCATTTATGCCCATCAGAGCAGCAATACATAATCCTTTGGAAATCATTCTAAAATGCTGCCTAAGAAATGTATATATATATATATATATATATATATATATATTCAGTGTTGAAAATTGTTCTGCATAAAACTTTTTATGCAAAGTACAACTAACTAAACACCCCCACATACACACAAATCTCTGATCCAATCCACAGATGTTACCAAAACAAGAACATGACACATTATTCGTATCTAAACATCAATAAAATTTAAATTTTAAAACACTTTTGCATAACCTAATGCAAAAGAAACATAAAGTCTTCAAATCACCATAATATAACAGCGAACTCTCTCTATTTCACACACCCGAATCCCGTGGAGCAAGCCAACTTTGACGAGACACCTGCTTTAGCCAGGAGA
Organism: Enteromius treurensis; assembly: GCA_032275025.1. NCBI lineage: Eukaryota > Metazoa > Chordata > Actinopteri > Cypriniformes > Cyprinidae > Enteromius > Enteromius treurensis. The sequence goes on from JAUCMU010000104.1 coordinate 12,287,437, forward strand.
CAAAAGAGTTCACTCTCACACAGATGTTCGGTTTATTTCTGAGCATCTCATCTGCTAATCTATTCAAATATTACTCCTCAGCTCTTCTCTACCTGTTAATATATTCATCTCTGAAACAAGAGACAGGCATCGTCACCTCGTAGAGCGCTCAGGTTAATTCCCCTGCGGTGGTCTTTTTGCCCACCTGTGTTCCAGCATATGCATGTGTCTTTACCCCCTGTTCTACGAGTGCAGTGAGGAGCCCACCGCTGTTATTTTCTCACCTCTGTGTCAGCGAGTCCCCCGGGTCTCTCTCAGGTTCACATAAGCAGATATCTGGCTTTTGTTCATTAACACTGGTGAACTACAGGGAGAGCTAACTGCATAGCTAATGCTGAAAGCTATTTCGGTTTGCTATAAAATTGGTCTTGGTACATCTGTTTATCTATGGTGTAAATCTATAAAACCTTTCTTTTTCCGCTTCCTTTTCACTAATTATCTCTCCCACTGCTTCATTTTTTAAAGTTTCATCTGTTACTCAGTCAACTGTGTTGTTTATTTGCAGTTGTCTATACCATGTCAGGAGGCTTGAGGAAAGACTGTGGCTGTCTAGGTGTAGTCAGGATCTGGAAGAGAAAGCTGTTTGTCCTCCTGAGAGAGCTCAGCTCTGATCCGTCTCTTTCTTTCTGTCCCTCTCTCTCTAACAAGGGAAGATTTGTGCAGATTTCCCCTCCATCGCTGGAAGAATAGATCCCCTTCATCCTTCTCTCTGTCCATTTATCTCTCTCTTCTCTTCCCAAGAGCAGCAGCAATCCCAAAGCTGCATCGGAGTGCCAAGAGAAAAAGCCTCCCATAAGTCTCTCCGTCTGAAGACAGACACGCAGCCTTACTGTTCACATACACACACACACACACACACACACACACAAACAAATAAACAAACACTATGGTAAAATATAACATATGGTAGTTGTTACAGGGCTTTATATTATATAATTAACAATAAAACATTAATCAATGTTTAAGTCAAAAATGCTGTTTAATCTAAATGAAAATGTATTTATTGATGTATCTATTGATTGATTGATTTGTTTGTTTGTTTGTTTACAAAACTCTTCAGTTTACTGTTTTAACCCTTCCTTTTCTAACCATTTATTAAAAAATTGTTTTAATTAAATATACATAATTGTAAATATAATAAAGTTTTTACTTCGCTTTCTATACTTCATACAACTTCATTAAAGTGACCATTTTCGTGGGAAGACAAGAGCACAAGCATCAGCGTGTGTTATTAAGAATTTCATGAAATTCTTGTTCTATAAAATGATACAAATTTTATTTACACTTATAAAATAAACAACATTTATTTACACTTTTGGATATATTTCATTTAGATATTTATACAAACACAAATTTGCCCCTTGGAAACTAATTCTAAGAATGTATTTTTTTATTTGTTCATTTTCTAAATACTGTATAAGTAACCCCCAAAGAAAAGTATCATTAAAAAAGTTTAAGTACCTGAGCTTGTTAGCAGGTGATTTTATAGAACTACTCTTTGAAGTCCAGAACGTGCTTAAAAAATGTTTAATACTAGAAATACATTACTTGAACATACAACACATACACAACGTTTCCAAGATCTTTGCACTGCCTCAGTCTCTTCCTCCTGCACACCATCAAATAAAGTAAATTAAAGAAATAAAAAGATCTGTCTCTGTGAGCTGAGTAAAAGTCCAGTGGTGGTAAACATCCTCTCTTGTTTATTGCCTTCCATGAATTTATTGTTGAGAGGTGTGTTTGTGAATCAGAGCTCATCTACAGTGTTTCTGTGTGTGTGGTAAGGGAGGCGTGCTGTGGGGGCATTCAGTGAAGGTTGCAATGAAGCGGGCCACAGACTGTGAGCTCTGGGGGACAGCTTTGTATCACCCGTTCATCCCTCTATCCCTCCACCACTTCGTTCCTCCATCCATCTATTTCTTCACTCCTTCCCCCGAACCCCTGTCTCAAACACCCGGACAGTCATTTACCCTGTCTTATGATGTCGTCACACTATGTTAGTGGAGGCTGGCTGGCTGCTTCACCCCTCATCTCATACACATACACACACACACACACACACATGCTGTCCCCCAATCCTTACTGACCTGCTCTTCCTACCACACACACACACGCAGATGCACACTTTCAGAGTGGTCAGTGCGCGAGCAAGAGCTGCTGACGCAGGATCGCCACGGTAACAAGCTTACCTGCGGATAATCTTCTCAAAGAAATTTCAAGGGAGACGAAAAGGAGGCAATGTGAGAGCGAGAGAGGAGGAGAGAGATAGAGAATGGAGGGGGGATGGAGCGGAGAAGGAGAGAAACTTAGTTAAGTTTTCTGAGTCACTGACTTGCTGCACCAAGCAGTTTCCATTCTGACAGCCAGCTTACCCTGGTGGTCAAGCATTTTCTGATGCCCCTGTAGCCAAAGGAGAAGGAAACCGAGGGTTAGAATGGAGGTATGAATAGATATCGCTAAACATACCAATTTGTTTCCACCCAAGATAGCGCAGAAGAAATGTGACCATTTCAGTGCAAGTGGAAGCAACTATCCAAATGGACACAAGGATATAGTTCACGCAATAATAATAATAATAATTAAAATGAAAAAAAAAAAAAAACTGTCATTATACCCCCCACCCCAAAAAGACTATAAAAGGACCATGAAGGTTATGACTTTGCAAAATGCTAATTGTTCTATATTCTCTACTGTAAAAAAAAAAAAATAAAAAATCAGTGCATTAATTAATATTTTTGTTTAAATTTGTGAAATTTATTAGCTATTTCTGAGTGTTTTTAAAAATCAGAACACATTTTTTGTTTCAGCATGACACGATACTGTACACAATAAAGAAATAAATGAATGGATGAATTGGTGCAAAAAATGTATAAATAAACAAATCACTCAAAAATTGCTAGTAAATTTTACTCACTAAGACTGAAATATGTTTTCTTGAAAAACGTGCTTCAATAATGCTATTTCATTAATTAATTAATTCATCCATTTGTTCATTTATTTAGGTTTTTTGTAAGTCTCTTTGGAGCATCTGCTTCATGCATAAAGTTGTACACACCAATGTTTTAGTATGATATAGCATTGTTTAAATCACTTTTTATGTTTTATATTTTATTTAAAGTTTTTAATAATATTTTAGTGTTTTGTCATATTTATTATTTTTTCTCTTTTCTATATATAGTTTTTTTATTATTTCAGTTTTATTTATTTTAATACAATGTTATTCTAATTGAAGAACAACTAGCTAATTGAAAGGTAATTTAAAGTTATCATTTAGTTCAATTAAACTATATATATATTTATATATATGTAAAACACATTGTGAACATTTTCTATATATATAGAACAATTCTCATTTTCAAATTTCATTTAGTAATTGTATGTCTCCAGAACACCTGAATTATACCAGAAACTTTCACATATAATTTTGGAGTGCTATTTTTATGTAATTTGAATCATTTTAAAACAGCTTTTTGTTTTTAAATACTAAGCTGAACATACTCTTTTCATGCTCTCTTTTTCTCACACACATAAACACACAGAGACCACTGATCAGCTTTTCTTTAATCAAACAGCAACTCTAATGAACTGCCTTTCAATCTCTGCATCATTTCCATTAGTGCTCGTAGCTCAATCAATAAATGCTGTGTACCCAAGCCCATCACTTTGAATGTGTGTACGGTGGTGTGTGTGTGTGTGTGTGTATGAGAGAAATAAAGACAGAAGGAGAGTGTCAGCATATCCAGATATTGGCCAACAGCCTCATGTTAAAAAGAAAACATTAAGATAACATTTTCTAAGTTTTCTTTTTTGGATAGTGTTTCAGTATTTACTCTTGCTTGCTAAGGTCCTCTAAGCCTGTCTTCCCATCAAACTCTCACTAATCAGTATCCCTGCCAGTTAATTCATTAGCCAATGCACTTAATTATGACAAAGTATTTAATTCAATTCCACTTACATGTGTAACACTTTTCAGAATAGGCCTACTTATTACACCCTAAAGTGGCATACAAACCACCCAGTGAGACACTGGCAAGCACATTCACTGCAGAGGATCCATTGGTGAGTATAGACTCCGTAATGCAAAATGTCTCCAAATCTGTTCCAATAATGAAACAAACTCATCAATATCTTTGCAATAGCCAGAGGGTGAGTAAAATTTCTGCAGGTTTTATTTTTTGTGTGAGCTATTCCTTTAATGCTAATATTGACTAATTTGCTGTTCAATTAAATGTAATGAATATAATGACTTCTAATAAAATAGAAGTCCATTGAATAGGAGCAATGCGGGCGGTGTATGACAGACAGGACAGTAGCTCAGCAGTCAAGTATGATCAGTAACAATTTGATTTAGGGAAGGAGGGGGAGTTTATTGAGCTGAAAAAGACTTATGATGAAATTAACATTAATCAGTGCAGGATGGAGGATCGCAGTGACGGAGGGAATGGAGAAGAGAAAATGGAAGGATGGAGAAGGATCGAATTACTCCTCTGACATGTGATGCATGACAAAGTGGAATATGGCACATCTGATGGGTGAAGCCGAGGGTTAGTATACAGTAGCTGACCCACAGACATACAGGCTTAAGTAAAAGCTCAGTGGCTGATTTCGTACTTTTTTTTTCACATTTAAACTTAAACTATGTATTTTGATGCATTTCTTAATTAAGTTGCCTTAACCTTAGGCAACTGACCTTTTTATCTATGCTTTAATTATCTATCTATCTCCTCTCTGTCCACGCTTTGTGTTTTTCTTTTGTATTTGGCCTTTACAATAGATTTTCATCTCTTTTGTCCATTATCTTTCCCTGTCAAATTTAAACGAGTAATCGGACAATAAAGTGTCTATTATGGAGGAAATAGTTCTGAAATCTGTGTCTTTAGACATATTGATCGGAGGTAAATTCCCATAGACATTGTCCTTGACGTCTTTATCACTGCCAGTGTCAATGTGGTCACCAATGGTCATGTCGTCACGATCATCTCTGTCCTTCTCTTATTGGCATCATTAGGGTGACATCTGTCCAAATGGTTATCGCAAAGATTGATTTCATCATTAATCTGAGAAAAGGAGCATGAGGTGGAACTAACCAAAGACTAAATATCTACGGGGCCTCAAAGGAAGCTGACAGAATCAACACATGCATGTTTTTTAATTTAATTTAATTTAAATTTGATTTAATTTTGTATATTTTCCTGTAGAAAATGTACAATCCAATGTAACAGAGACAATCAATACATAAATTATTATTATTATCATCATCATCTGTTATTATTTGTATTTATTTATTACAAACAAATTAATTAAAAAAAAAAACAAAGACAAAGGATTCCTGGAGAAAGTTAAAAGCCCTTTTCATAACTAATCATGCCAGAATAATCCTGCAGATCTTGTGATTCTGTACAGAATTTATAGTACATCAGCATATAAAGTGCAATATACACATACTGTAGTCTTTCCCCAGATTGAAACAAAACTGTGTGGTATGCTGTGGATTGGAACAGCAAAATAATTTCTCATTGCCCTGGCATAATGTATTAAAAATGCTTATCTGTGAAATAATTTAATAACTTTTAACATGCACATTTTGCTGTTGCCTATAAGGAATCCCCTGCTTATTCTGTTGTTGTTCAGTTGTGCATCATCTCTGTAAGGGTGTGATTCAAAAAGGTGCATGTGTGTGTGTGTGTGAGAGAGAGAGAGAGAGAGAGAGAGAGAGAGAGAGAAAGTCTGATCCCTAAGGCTCAGTCAGTGTAGATTTATTGGATGAACCCACAACATTGTGACAATATTTAGTCTGATGCTGTCAGGGTGCGATAATAGCGTTGGAGATACACTGTGGGGATGATCTCTCTGGCCTCGAGTTACACTGAGTTTAGCTGCTCATGTCAGCTAGCACTGTCTGTTTGTGGTATCTTTTACTGAGAATAAACACAAAGCAATTCATTCATTCATGATACACAAAACACACCACTGCATCCCATCATGACAAATCATCCATTTTCCTTGACACTTAAGGTTTTCCTTTTTTTTACATTAGAAGCCTGATGGGTATAAAACAAATCAGATATTGTCTCTGTATGATTCTGGAATATGTTGTTTGATAACACCTCAAACCTTTAAAATGAACTACACTTCCTTTCAGGGTAATATAGACTCCATTAGGCTTTGTGTTTCACACCGTGGGATCTTTGAGGAATGTGAGAGAACCTAACCTTGGCCATGGCCTGATTTAATTAAAGTTGTTTTGTATTGAAACAAGTGGAGTGTGGTAAGTGTTATCAGCCGAACGCAGGGTGGTGGAACAGAGACATTAAATAGACTGCAAGTGCAGTGGGGCCAACACTGAATATCTACATCGATCCTACTCGCCACGCTCACAAACTCTAGACTTTATAATGCCACTGACTCTTCAAGAACTCCTGCTATACATATTTATGTTTTTAGAAGAAAAAGGTTCCCACTTTATATTAAGTGTCCCTAATACATGTGTGTGTAGCATGCAACCACAGTGTAAGTACACATTGTTACATAGTATCTACAGCTGTAATATTTCTGTGACTACACACATGCAACAACCCTCAGAATGGTGTGTGTAAGTACAAATGTGCAACAGGACATTAGTAACAGTACTTTTATCACTTCACTAAGCACTTGTGTAACAGGAGTTATATAACTATTTTGCAACACAAGCGGAACAGTTTGATTTTAGGGATGGAGATGGGTAGGTTTAGGGATTTGTAAAATGGCAGGAGTTGGTGGAGTTGGTGCACCACTGTAATATCGAGGGACTTAGATGGTAACTCCTCAGGATTTTTCCGCTTAATATAAAGTAATCATTTTGGGCACCATCCACAATAAATACTTGTACAGTCTAAGTTACTAAGTTGGCCGCTGCTGTGTAACATCAGAGTAATTACATTGCAGATCCATAAGAATTGTCTACCTAATATAAAGTGTACCTTTCATTACCAAAAAGTGTTGTTACCAATGTCTTGTTAAACATTTGTACTTACACATACCATTCAGTAGGTTGTTACATATGTGTAGTTACAGAAATATTAGTGTATAGGTGTAGATGTACTTACACAGTGGTTACATACTACGTACTGTACAAAAATATATACTTATCCCAATCCTTACCCTTAAACCTACCCCTACCCAAAATGTATGCCTAAAATCTGTGGGAAATGATAGCTGATTAACAAGGGTATAGAAACACCTAACTGATTATAAAACAGATATTTCCAGAAAAGTTATTCCTCAATTTTGATTGGTTGATTAGAATGTTGTTCCAGGATCAACAAGGATGTTGATCCAGGAACGTCTTGTACTTGGTGAAATCACGCTAACCTACTGCGTACACATCTAGTTACTATGTAAGAACACTGGGATTAGCAACACAATATAAAGTGGAACCATGTCATTTTTTCAGTGTTCAAATTCTTCGTTGGAATCCAAATTAATGCAATGACAATTGTTGAGTCTATGAATGCACCTTTGTGGCTTTGTGCCAATTTTTATATTCTGTTTGTAAACAATCATTCTTTTTTTGTTGTTCTGTTTTGATGCTACTATATAGTTAAAAATATATGATTAACCTTTAAGATTATCCAGAAATACTTTTCTCCTTCTATTTTTTTTTTGTCTTTATACATCCATCCTTATAAAAACTCATTTTCTGTAATTCATATCGCAGCTCACACTGTTTATATTTCTGAGGGGAAAACGGCCAAAAACACAGAGAAATGTGATGAGTCAGCCAATATATAACCTCATGAAATGTCTCCTCCCTCACACAGGCTCCTTGGGAGACCTCTACTCTCCACTTCTCAGCCACTATATCTCCCGTCCTATAAAAACATACAAAAGCAGGAGCTGGGACATTAAACGTAAAAAACTGATTTGTGTAAAAATGTATTTATTAGTTTTAAACATATTTTCACATGAATTTATGCAAAAATATCATTGCACATTTTATTGAAAATGCTCATGTTTACAGTAGTTCATAGGTGGATCTTTATGATAAAATCATCCTTTCTTTCGTGTCATTCTCTCTCTTTCTCTCTTGCAAGGAGAGGCATTTGTCTCTTGAGAACACTTTCAAACTGAGAACAGCGTTAATTGGTCCCTTGGTTAATTAACAGAGACACAATTACGTCATTGCAGTGCACCCTGTTCTTTTTCCTTCCATTTCTTGCAAAGAAACTTCACAGTCTGAACCCCACAGCTTCTGTGAGAAATATATATATATATATCCCCGACATCTAGTAGTTTATAAGCTAACTAGATTCACTATATTGTTTGAAAGTATCAGTAGCATGTTCGGGATATCTTTGGTTTCTTCTGTCTCTGTTCAGTATAAACAACTTTTTTTGCTTTTATTTAGAGTACAGTAAACAACCAACCAATATTATAACTTCAATATACTTTATATTCATTAAGAAAGTATGTCAAAGTCTCATCTACTTTTTTAAACATGATTTTTATTACTTCAAAATAACAACTATAATAAAAAGCAACTTATATGTTGACCTTACAGGTAGGCATTATCACATTAGCACAACATCAACCAAACATATAGTGCTAAGGTGTACACAAAACATTACCATCACAGCTCACATTCTAAGTTTCTTTAATTGAGCATACAAAGAAAAACACTGAAAGTTGACATCTGCACATTTGTTTCGGCTTAGATTTTGGCCTGATGTTCAGGTTTCCTTCATCAGTCAGCTAAAGGCATTTAACACTCATCTCTGTGGCAAGGCCAGCCTATAACTTTGTCAGACAAACAAATATTATTCAGTTTTGTACTGTATAAAATCTCCTCAGAGACCGTGTCTGGATTGAGGTCAATGGTAACACAAAACACACTTGATTGGTTTATCGGATGCTGAGGTCAGCATATTTGATCATCCTTAAAGTGCATGGGTTCACTCAGCCCTATATATATGCAAATCCATCTCATTCTTCTGCTGCAGCTGTAAGCAACAATCTATGAGAGCTATTGATTAACAGAGTCCTGCCTATTCAAGAACACATGTGTTTGCTCATGTGCATGTTTGTTTTTACAAGTAGGAATATAGAAATTAATACAAATATAATTAGAGTATTTCTAACTTTAAAAATGTACGAAATGAATGGCGTAATGTGTGTGTGTGTGTGTGTGTGTGTGTGTGCGTGTGTGTGCATAAAGTTGAGATGTATCAATGGCTGCTTCTGGTTTACAAAAGTTTAGAGTACAATGACCACTGAGGAATCTCAGAACAATCAGGAAAGCTGAGGGGATGACTAAAAACTCTAGAACAATGTTCTAATAAAAACATCTACTGTACCTCTGTGCACTTCTTGTGCAATAATGTATTTAAGTGCCTTACTGCACGTTTTGCCAGTTTAAAAGATAAATGTCTAATGATGGGCCCTTAAACACAGGTTCAATATGTGAACCCTTGCACCTTTTATTTATTGTTCAGAATTTAAATATCCATGGACTGTTGCTAAAAGTTAATGCTGGAATAACAGTAACACTTTATTTTTATGGTCCACTTTAAATATTCGACTAACAGTAAGTAACTTTGCGACTGCATGTCATTCATAAGAGTATTAGACTGTCTGATTAATATCTTCTAACCCTTTATTTTGATGAGTACACAACATACTACATACTATCAGAAACTCTGCAAGTATATGTCAACTTATTCTACTAACCATAAACTTACCCTAACAGTCGATTCTGAGAGTTAGTAGACAAGGAGTTGTGAATTAATGAGGATTCGTTGACATGCAGTTGACATGTAGTTACAAAGTTATTTATAGTTAGTAGAATGTCTAAATGGACTATCGAAATAAAGTGTAACCGGAATAATCATGTTGAAAATATGCCATTCACTAAATCCAACTCTTAACTTACCCAATAGTGTTAACAAAGTCAAAAATGCATGTGTTGATGCAACCGTGCCATCTTAACCTCCTTTCACACAGTTCCTCACCTCCTAAATATGTCTCTGTACTCCATGAGCTATAAAACTTATCATCTGTGAAAACCCATAGACATATGTGATGCTAACGTTCAAAAGCATTTTTTTTTTTCAAATATGTTGGCATTTTGATATTGTTTTGAATTAATTACATGATAATCTTCAAGTAATTGTGCAAAAATTATGCCTTATTAATCAAAACTTTAAAAAAAAATTAAGTTTTACAGTCTTTGATGTTTATTTCTTTCGGAAATTACAGTGATATATACTTTTTGGAATGTATTTCGTGTCTCACTAAAAAGTGCCCCAAGGTACATTTATGCCATGAGCAGGTAGGCCAAATTGCTTTAGATTGTTTCCAAAACTCTTACAAGGATTCATCTCAGTTCCTGCGCATATACACTGTAGATGATATGATTTATTTCTTTGTCCTTTTTATCTGCAGAGATAGACGAAGTGTGTGGCTTTTGCCGGCTTGCCTCTGCTTGTTTAAGTGTGACCTCCACATAGGGTGACAATAGCCTTGTTATATTTCTCAAGTATGGGGCCCTCCAGAGGTTTATTTGTGCCCTCAAGCCTCAGTGCGTGTTTGTGTACACACGCATTCATACTGTACATGTGTGTGTCTCTGTGTGTAGAGACATGCTTTCTCAGCACTACAAATGTTCTCATGCAGAACCACGAGAAAACAAAGGAATATGCATATAAACACTTTATTTCACACACTCTCACTACCGTACACATTCATGATGATCCTCTTTTAGATCACAGGTTGGTTTAAGGAGCAAAATTCCAAAACTTCTCATTGTAGCTGTTTAGTCACAGGACAAATTCATTCTTTTTGACAATTTAAGACCTGAGAAAAACGCATATACTGCAGGCTTAGGCAACCCATTTGTGACAGGATGTGAATTAAACTCATGGGGGTTAAATGATCTAAAAAAATTTACAGGAATTTGCCCTACCACAATCTGCTGGAGTGTATCAAATCCTGGAGTAAGAATTGATCTCTAAAATCCTTCCTTTCTAGCGTAGTTTAAAGGTTTTTAAAGGTGTCAAGATATGTTTGTCACACACTACAATTCAAAAGTTTGGTGTAAATCAAAAATTTTACAAAACGGTTGCACTCCTTTTTTGTGGAAACCATAATTTCTATCCATCTACAGTATCTAGATCTTTCATAACCGAGAGACTAACTGTACAGCAACTGAACCTGACCAAAATTGGTAACTTTATAGAAATCATAAAGCAAGATAAAGATAGAGAGTTTGTATAAGTGTGTTCCTGTCTGTGTACCTTGGGGGTCAAAGTGCAACTGGAATTAAAATAAAAACAATCTAAATAAATAGCACACTTTCAAAAGAGTACAGGCCCTGATAGATGGAGTAAAGAGAAGAGGAGAGGGTTGTTTATGACCGGCTTGTCACATCCCCTCTCTCTGGGCCGATCATGAAATTAAGTGGTGAGGAGCGGTGAAAAAGCAGAGGGGCCGTCAGATAACATTAATCACTCCCTGCATCACAATTAGTGCAAATGGTGCATTACAGGAAAATTATCATCAATATGATATTAGCAGATACTCCCTAAACGAATCAGAGAGAAAACTGCTTATTCCTCTGTCTACCCGGATAACGAGAAGAACAAATGAAGACTTGGAAGAGAGAGCACTGACACATTCTGAAAGGGAGAGAGGATTTAATTTGTTCTGTGCTTGGGAATGTTGTACATACAGATTTATCAGTGTACACTGTCTGTCAATGTCTGCTGCATTAATAGACTTTTGTATCTTTATTATTGTCATTCCACACAGAAACAAATATGTACAGCATCATTTGATGTTACTTTAAAGCTAATGTGTGTAATTTCTTCAATATTGCTACTAGCATCACCAAATGGATTTGCAAAGACAATAATTATTTTCCATGAATTCTCTTCCCATCTGCCATTGTTTAAAAAAAAACATAGCTCCTCCCCAACCTCACCAAATTGGCCAACTGGTTGTTTAGCTTTTTGGTGATACTAACCAATGAATGACTTGCAGTTGTCTCTGCTTAGTAAGCAGATAAAAGTCAAAAGTATTTGTGCCATCAGATTGAACATTCATGATAAAATACATCCACATTTAAATAAAAATAAATGCACAACATGTATATGTTTAGAAAATGTATGTAATATACAGCATGTATTAGAGCTGGGCAATGAAAAATCACAATTAATCACATCCAACATATGTGTGTGTACTGCGATATGAAGACACACACATATTTATAATCATATAATTTGTATTATATATAAATATATGTAATCAATAAGCACAGCACACACATATATAATGTACACAAAGACTATGGGTGGTGTTGGGGGGGTCGGCTTTCCTTTTAAATGCTGTGAGTCTGTTGCACTAATGTTTATATAAAGCGTGCTTCTTAAACACTTGTAATGGTAACTTCGGGTTCCTGTATTATCATGAAATAGCAGTTATACAAGATGAAGCTTTGGATTCCCCCAAGCAAACACAAGTATCAGTGTGTTTTTCCTCTTAATTGCTTTAACTGCTTGTAACTTAGGAAATAATGTTTAAACTGTGGAAAATTAAATCTCCCATATGACAAAGCAAGCACTATTATACCAAGGAAGGGGCCCATTTTGTTAATGGTTCCATGCAAGAATTGGCCATCTTGCCCAATAATGTTCGCCGTACATCTCAGTTCATTTGTTTACCGCCGAGTCAGCAGAATAAAGATGGCAAATAATAACGTGTGGGTCTCTAAATATGGAAAAGAGAGTGAGCGAGAGAGAGAGAGAGAGAGAGAGAGAGAGAGAGAGAGAAATGGGGGAGGGGATTTGTTTTAACAAAATAAAAGGTATGGTGCAGAAACTTTAAGTCGTCTTGTATTATGGTTTTTAGGCTTTACAGAATCAGGCCAATGAACTGAATTACTCTCATTTTGAACTTCCATTTTCTGGTGCACAAAACACTTTTTAAAAGTACTGGAGATGTTACTCTTGAAATCTTGTAAATATGCAGGCTGAATTTGACTTATACTGCTTTTGGCAAAGAACTGTGGATTATCTATTTACTCTGTTTATCGTTGCCTTTCAAACAGCTGACTCATCAGTTTTGCTATTGCTGCGTATTTCACGTCCAGGGGTGTATATACATGTATATATATACACACACACACACACTACCTGTATTTTTGCCGGTCCAAATGTCACTAAGTTGATTGGTGGTAATGGAGGGATTTTATGTCTGCCATGTTTATGTATGCTTTTAGTGTATTCCCACGTGGGACACACATTTTTTACATAAAGGAATAAAAATAAAAAGGAATGATTGATAAAGAGATGGGATGTAGTTTGCTGGATAACTTTACCTTAAGTGCAGAAGGGATGGTGTAGGTAATAATACATAGGTGGTGGTCCTGTGGGTCCTATATAGAGCGGCAGCTTTAGACCCTGGGATATCTGTTTGTGAGCGTGTGTGTGTGAGAGTGTGCTCTGAGGCAGGTTGAGGCCTGGCTGGCCAGGAGAGGCCTGTTCATTTCACAGCTGTAGTGGGATTATGTGGAGTCAGGGTGGAGGGGGTAAGCCTGGCCCTTTTATCTCATTCAAACATGCTGCTAATTCAGCAGCACGCGGCTGGCACCGAGACTAGCACGCTAATCACCGCATCACTTTCCCCGCAGTGAATAAACCTCCATTCTAATCCCCAATCAACCACACTGACACCCGTTTACACACTCCCGACACACCGGGAAACGGACAGAGAGTGAAAGTGAGAGCGAGAGAGCAGAGGAGCAAAGAAGGAAGCAGGCTGGGGGATGTGACCAAAAAAGAAAGAAAGAAACATTAGAAAGAGAGATAGATATTCATTCTTTTTTTGTACATTTAGGATTAAAATAAATAAATAGAATCTAAAATCTAATTTTACATCTTAAAATTGACATTTTAAATGTATAGCATTAACATAAGGTCAGATTTATCAGCCATATTTTGTATTGGCAACACTAACTATTATAACTAACAATGAAAAATATGTTACTAATAAAATATATAAAATTAAAAAAAGTTGTATCTGTTAATATTAGACTTCAGAGCAGATATAAATAAAAAATGAATGACCAGTTATGTTTTTATTGACTAACTTTAAGATTAATAAGGGCTTAACGAATATATTGCTCTTTGTTAGTTAATGCATTAACAAATAGGACTTATATATATATATACAGTATATATATATATTAATATATATAATAAAAGCAATCATATATTATTTAATTTGATATTTTATTCATTATTTTTATTTTATTATTATTTTGGGAGTGTTTAACGCTCACCTGTGATTTATTTATATTTGTCCAGGTATTGAGTCCCTTCATAGCCAGGTACCCACACAGAAATGTACGCTATCATGAAGAAGCAAAGAAACAAGAAAAAATTAAAAGCGGTACAGATATATCACCCACAATTCCCAATGGGTTAAAGAAGATGAGGATGAGTGCTTCAGTGTTTGTGTGCACCGTACTGTGTAGTGTTTTAGCAAAAATGGATGTGAGTAGAAAGTGGTTTTTTTTTTTTTTTTTTTTTTTTTTTTGCATTGTAAGTCAAAGATAAACAATAAGGGCCATGAAAGTCAACCATGAAGAATGTCATGATAATATACTAACATCTCAACTAGACATAAACGCTCTAACATGAGCCATGGTTTTTTTAAATTATGTGTCTGCAGGGCAGATACAGATGCAGTGTTTTGTCAATGATATGAAAAAGTGATGAGATATTGATAAAGCTATCAAAGCTACATTTCAAAACTTGCCATCTCATCAAATGCACATCTATGATATTAAACATAAGCCTCTTAGGAGTGAATATAGCATTACACTGAGAGGAAGAGAGAGAGAAATAGAGAAAGAGTTAGTTTCAGCCTACTAATTTTCCTACACACATATCAGATCAATGAGAGAGGAATTAATTTGATCCCATATTCTTTCATGTTCTCACAGTTGATTGCACAGGCTCAATGGATGATAAGGACAACTATTAATTATTGTTTTTGCAGTTGTTGTACCAGTGTAATTATTATTTTTACAAGAGGTTTTAAAATCAATATGATCTTGAATGTATTGGTGTATCCAAACAAACAAACATTTTTATGCGGTTGCTTTTTGCAACCTGTTTACAAACTGTACGTTACGGTTTCCAAACTCTGTTGTATGTTGTGAGGGATCATGTACATAAATGTAAAACGTAAATAAACCCTCAATCAGATGATCAAGACCCTAACATCACACAGAGGAGTCTTTTTTCATTTTAAAGGGTGGTTATATTACGCGGCTTCTCACCAAATATGTAAACAAATGGATATCAAATATTAATTTGAGGCAAAATATTAATTATTCATTAATTGAAAAGTTATTTTTAATTAATAAGTGAAGAGAATCATGAAAGTAGACATGTGGGAAATTGGTTGCCAGATACAACAGTCAAT
Organism: Enteromius treurensis; assembly: GCA_032275025.1. Lineage (NCBI taxonomy): Eukaryota > Metazoa > Chordata > Actinopteri > Cypriniformes > Cyprinidae > Enteromius > Enteromius treurensis. Next base: position 12,302,941 of record JAUCMU010000104.1, read on the forward strand.
TACACATATTAGCGGTCATATTTGAGCGCTGCAGTTGACCAAAAGCAAGTATTCATAACAGCTGTGCAATAATAATCAGCAGACATAAAAAAAGAAGAAGAAAAGAAAACACACACAATTGTTTCTCTGTCATTGAAGAGACTTTACATTGTTTTCATTGACTCTGTGTATAATATTTTACCAAAATGATATTCATGAGTTAACTTAATTGATAAATGACTGAGAATAATGCTTTCTTTGCTTTCACCTGCATTATCCTCTTTTTTTCCTTCTTTACATTATGCTATAGGGCACTTTCATTCTGTGGACCAGTGACTGGTCTTCATATTGTAGTTGATTTAGATTTTAAACCTGATTCTCATACTCACTACAGTACCATGAGTGCTTTTGTGGAATAGGTGACTGGGAGAGAAAATAATTGCCATTCCCCTTTGGTTTGTTTATTACAGATCTGAATAATACACCCAGATTTCCGTATCTCATCCATAATTACCCTTGGGGCAGATACAATACAGGAGAGACACTGGGAAGAAGAAAGAAAGAGAACAAGGGAGAGAAAATGAGAAACAGAGAGTTTATGCATTTATTGTGATCATATCTGTGTAGATGATTTAATCTGTCCCACAGAAGGCTTGGATCTCTCCCATAGGTCCTTATTAAGCATTCAGAGACTCTGAGTGTGCTTGTGTGTGTATGTACTTGTTGATGCAGGTACATGCTATTTGTTTTTTACACATATATCCATCTATGACAAACAACAGTGTTGTCTCGTACCTTTAAACATTAAAATGCATAATTTCTCAGAGTGCCGCTGCAGGGATTCATTTGCATTAATGTTGCAAATTAACACACACTAGTCAGAATAGAATCAGCGTGACACTCAACTTTCTGTGTTAAGTGTGGGCCCAAGGGAGAGAAATTAAAAATAGTGCCACGATTTTATTCATGAATTGTACTCGAGTAAAAAGGGGGTTTTATGCATAAAATATATGCATATTGTCAATTATAACTGGATTATTTCATACACAAAAAGCAGAAATGCTAAGGATATGTAAAGGTTCTCACAGACAACAGGATAATGTTATCCTTTATTAAGAACCAACTTTAAAGCATTAAGCACTCTATGAGACACATTACACTGACTGGATAGAGTGAATGATTACTGCATCTGCAGGGGGTCCAGATCTCCTGCTGTGTGTGGTTATGTCTGTGCTTACAGTTTTAATCGAAATATATAGGAATTTTGCCTTGCCTTCCTCGCAAGAACTGTTTTAAATAGTCATCTTTTTGTTGATGTGGTTGTACATGTAGCTTGCAAGAAGACGATCATACAAACAACTGTGAAAGCTTTTTTTTTTTACTGTACTGTGTGATTCCGTTTAATGTCCCACACAACGTCCAAATTAGCCACTTGTTACCACCTACGCACAAACACACACACACACACACACACACGCATGTTGGTTTTTGGGATTTATGGGGACTCTCCATAGGTGTAATGCTGTTTATACTGTACAGACTGTATGTGGTATTGTCCTGCACTAACCCTACACCTAAACCTACCCCTTACAGAAAACTATGTGCATTTTTAGTTTTTCAAAAAAACACCAATTAGTATATTTTTTAAGCCTTTTGAATTCCGGGGACACTGAAAATGTCTACATAAATCACCTTCTTATTGTAATACCTATGTCATACCCATGTCACCTATGCATTTTATAGCATAAAATGTGAAAATATCGTGAGCTTATCATGAGCCACAGACCGTTTTTTTTATTTTAAACTGCTTACACGGAATCTTTACATGTCACACAATTTCTGAAATTTACTCTGAAACACTAGAACCACACTAAATCTGCAAAACCATAAACTAATTCTCAGTCTTAAACTTTTCATTATTTAACACAAAAATCTAACAGGAATTAATATTGTGGAAAAAGTGTTTTGATGTGTTTGTGATATTTTGAATGCAGTGCTTAATTTTGCAAGAGATGTTTGCATGTTGTGTGTGCAATTCTTGGATGTGTGTGTAAAGTTGCTGAAAAAAATGGCAAAGTTTTAAAAATGTGTCTTAAGCATTTTTAAAAAAGTAACAAAAATGATAATTAAAATGTATACAATAACAATAATAATATTTATTTATTATTTTATCTGTCTCCTCCTTTATATATTTTTTCTGTATATTAAGCTAGGATAAAAGATGGTATTTTATACATGACATAAATCACCTTTAATCAAAAAAAAAAAAAAAGAAATTTACACTTACAACCTTTTAAACTTACCATTACCTGTTCTTTCTTACTTTGTCTGTCTCTCTGAGGGCTCCAGCTGAATTTCAGGGAAGAGCTGAACATCAGATGAACGTTAAAGTGTCCGTGAACATCAGCCACAATTCTTTAAACTCAACCTCTTTTTCCATCTCCTCCACAGATCCCAATGAAACGGTATCATCTCTCCCCTCTCCTCATCCATCTCACAGCTCTCTATCCCTCTTAGCAAAGCTTTCTCAATCTCTCCTCGACTACTTTGAAGCTCACCTGCCCTACATCCCGTTACTATAAGAAGTGAGAGTGATTGTGTACGTAGGTCTGCATGCTCACAGAGTCTTTGCGACTACTTTCGCAGATAAATGCGGTTTGGGAACTTTGAGAGGAACACAGGAAACCTGCGCCAAAGAGAGTGGAAGAGACACAGGAGGAACAAACAACAAAAAAAAAGGAAGGAGAGAGGAAAGCAAAGAGGGAGTACAGTGGAGTAAGAGTTAAAGTTTGTGGTCAGCAGCACCACGGGCATCATAAATCAGATTTCCCACAATCCCTGTGGAGGAGCCCTGCGCTCGGCCTGCCGCAGACACGCTCAGTGGGGCGCGGCACATCGATTGGCGTCGCCACTGTGATGATGAGTGCTGCGGGGTCTGGGGGTGAGGGGGGATAGCGTGTGTGTGTGTGTGTGTGAATGTGTGTGTGAGGTGGAGGTGAGGTCTACTTGCTCATGAAGAAGTCTACCTCAGCACCTGCCCTGAAAAACAGCGAGTTGGACCTGAGCGAATGTGCAGACTCTGGGCCTATTTCCTCTCAGATCAGCATTCACCTTCTGTCTCTCACGCACACATTCAGGAAAAACAAACAATAGCATGCTGACACACACACACACACATACAGAGCTATATTTACATATTCATCACAAACACAGCTGAATAGAAGGGTTGCTCATAACTCAACAAACTGCTCTCCACTAATAAGTGTCTCATGTTCAGATTTTTATTGTCACCTCATGGTAGCTTTTCAGTTCTGTTTGGGTGTGTGTAGTATAAAAGTTACAGAACAACATTTTTTTTATTTACCACTGTGAATTCTACACCTGCAGAAGTTCACAGAATGTAGAATTAAAACAGAATTAAATTGAAAGCTTAGTCATTCACAAAGTTCTGTGTCCTCTAAATTGATTCTCATCTCTCCGCTCACCCTTGCAAAAATGAACACTCAAATAAACAAAATACACAATAGTTACCATAGTTAAATCATGGTAACTACAAATTAAACATGATTTAACATCGGTATTTGTAAAACTGGTTACACAAATGGTAATCAATACATTAAAAAACATGATTGCTACACTTTTACTTTAATAAGCTCAAGGTTTATTTTCTTAAAGTGCACATTTCACTATTTGAATCCATTCCACATAAATTAATAGATTTGCTCCAAAATGTTTCTACATCAGAATAAAAAAAAAAGAGTGTATAATTTGGAGATATTTTGATAAAATGAAGTCAAATTATGATTATGCCACATGCAGCATTTATAATATAAAAAAGTCACAATTGTGAGAAATTGTCACAATTACACTGAATAAAGTTAGAAAAAGGTTGCAATTAGGCCTACATAAAAAAGTTTGAGAATTAAATGTGCAATTACACTAAAGCTAACATTATGAGGTATTGCAATTCTGAAATGTAAAAGACAGCTTTGAGTAATTAAGTTGGAATTGTGATGAAGTGACATGGTGTGAAATCACCACTAACCTGATTTTACCAAGTGCAACATGTCCCTGAGTCAACATCTTTGATTTGAAGAAACAGTTTACAGTTTTTGTGAAGTTTAGGCTTACAATCGGTGTTTGGTGCTTGTACATCAGTGTCAGGCATTACTCGTGGGTTAGGTTAGGTTTAGGTGGACAGGAGTATATTTTTGCATTAAAATGTTGTTCCAGGGTCAACATAATATGTTGACCTAGGGACACATCAAACTTGGCAAAATCAGGACATACTGAAATCACAGTTGTGAGATATATGCTTATAAAGGCTTTTTTGAAATCATTGTGAATTATAAACTTAATTGAGACAAAAACACAGTTAGCTGTATCCAAAACCTGTCACAGCACATCTGTCTCTCAAAAAAAAATTAAAATAAACCCAAAGATTTTATTATGAATATACAGCAATGATATCCACATTGAACTTGTTGTGTGTTGTGGAAAGTTTTGTAACTCTTCACTTATTGGCAGGCTGCAAAGTGAAATGCCTCTCCACACACCTTCCCTCTCTCTCCCCCTTTTTCTTTCATAAATTTCATTAAGAGAGAAATCACATTACACTATTTCTGTGGACCTGCTTTCAGGGGTTAACCGTTTTGCTTAGCCATGTAAATTCTCAGCTTAGTCAGGGCCATTCTCCACAGCCTGGCTGCTTCGATGCAGCCCGCGCTGAATTAAGCGCTATCTATGTAAATTTGTGTGTGTGTGAGGGAGAGTGTGTGTGTGTCCTGGAGATGGACATGGGGTGTGTGGAATATGTAAACCCATTCTCCTGGATTACTGAATTTGGGTGCATGTGTGTGTGTTGGGCTCTTCTCACTATATGCACATAGGATGAGCACGTTGTGATAGCCCTATCTTCTGGATTATCCGGATGGTGTGAGTGTGTGAGAGTGAGACAGAGTCAAGCACTTCAGAATGGAGAAAATTAGGTTAAAGGGGAACTTATCGTCTTTGTGCAGAAAATAGACTTCCACAGGCTGGTCTCAACGACTGGTCAACAACTCAACCAGGAAAGAACATTTCTGATAATTAAATAAATGTATATATATATATATATATATATATATTCAATACACCCAATGTAAATAATAATAATAATAATAATAATAATTGAACTTCCACTGGACCTGCTAGGCTACATTTGGGCTGAATATCAATTCAACTCACTTGAATGAACCTGCAAAACATTTAAAATGTTTGAATCACATTTTTGCAAACAAAGTTAAATAAATAAGCAATAAAATAAAATAAAATAAAGCTCAAATTCAATTTGATTTCTATCTCACAATTCGTACAGCCTCTAAGTGGTGTCCTAGCTAAAAGTAACTAAAGTTAACAAATGAATTGTTATTGTAAGGTGTTACCAATAAATATGCATCCCAAACAATATAAAGAAAAGCCACACATTTGCCTGTCCAGTCTGCAGGAACAACAACTACAATTGACTTTTAATTGTTGTAATTTCTTCTTATAGTTCAAAGGTCAAGATGAATAAGCACTTAATGGAGTTCACCAGCACTACGATTTATCTTCTTATTGAAGCGAATAGTCCCGAGGCCCCGAGAGTCTAAATGCTACACTCTCTATCTATCCGTCCATCTATTTGTTTGCTTGCCTACTTGCCCTGCAGTCTATCATTGACACTGGTGAATGATAGTTCTCTTGTTTTGTCAATGACACAGTTTGTTGTAAAACTAGAAGGTCAAGCAAAGGTGATTGGGTCATGAAAGAAGGCAGCTTTAGATAGAAAAAAAAGAGCCTTGTCTATTTTAAACTCTTGAGTGGACAGGGACCTGCTTATGTCTCAGATCATTTTCCTCCAGCCGGTATGCAGATGTGGAACTTGACCTGTTAGGGGACTGATGGACCAGGGTAAAGCTTGCAAGTCTGCCCCTGTTCTACCAGTAATCCATTTCTGAACGGGTTTGTCCTCTGCACTTGTTCAATCATTTCCTGATTGATTCTGATCTTGATCAATCCTTGGAAAGACAGATGGGCCCTTCTCCACCCTTTAGTCTATTCTCTGCCACCACACACACACACACACACACACACACACAGACAAACACACACTACGGCCCCTGTCCCAAACCCTGATCTATACTGTCGCTTCCTCTATGGCTGAAGGCAAATGAGGCAAATGGTCAAGACAAGAAGGATTTATTGATGTAGCACTCCTGTTGTTCACACACACACACACACACACACACACACACACACACACACACACACACACACACACACACACAGACACACACTACTTAACAGAGGTTTCACCTTCTTGAAGTCAACTTCCTGCCCTTCAGTAAATGTCCATGAACAGGAAGAACCAGAAGGGAGATATCACAAAATGCTTGTTACATTTGTGAGCAAATTTACAGTGAAACCTAAAAAAATTATTTTAAAATACATTTTTGCATTACTGCATATTTTTTCAGTAATAATAAATACATTAAAATATCATTCAAATGTTTTTTGTTTGTTTATTTTTCCCTATGGAGTGAAAAATGGTTCAGCAATACTTTAAAATATTTGTTTTAATTCATTTGTGCATTAACTAAAATGAGCAGCACATTTGTTCACATCTTTGTTAGCAGTATGTGATAAAGGTACCCCATGTTAAGTGTTAGTTCATGTTAGTTACACGCATTTCAGGTCTTTTAGACACAAAAAACGTTTTACTTTTTCCCACTCATTGCTGCCACCTTAAGAGAGAGAGAGAAGTCAGAGGGAAAAGAGTCCAGAGGGTTGTTCTAAGACTGAATGCTGAAATTTAGTGCTGTGTTGGCAGCAATGTCTGCGGGTGAGCAGCATAAATCCTTATAATGCAGGTTTATAATAGTAATAATCATATAGAACCAAACCTGAGACAAGCCATTTGGCCAACAAGGACCTTTGAGAGAACAAACCAAATCAATTACATAAATCACCTATAAATGTTTCTTGATTAATTACTTATGCCCACATTGTCCATTAAGGCATGGTGTGAAAGTGCGTGCATGATGAAATATAGTATATAACTTTAAACTATTGTTTTCTCTTGCTTCTCATCAAATAGTTTTATAATGTGAAAACGTGAATGCCTAAATATAACAAACTAGCAACTTGTGTCGTGAATGATGGTTTCCAAACTCTTGAATTTGTGAAGGTGGAAGGGTGACTGCAGATGTGCGATTTTATGTCTGGAACAGGTGTGATCCAGCAACAGCTTTCTGTATCCTTTCATGAGCTGTAAATCCCTTGGTAGGAAAGAGCGGGAGAGAGAGACAGAAAGACTCTTTCCAGACTCTCCATGGATGACAAGAGCGGTGGAAATCCCTTCCACTCAAACTAAGAACCGGATGAGAACCAGATCAGGAAGGACCACTGAAGACCAAAGCCTTGGGATTCAAACCAGCAAACCCCCAGACCAAAAAAAAAGTCCTGTCTGTCACACTCACAGCACTGTAGAGACGATTGATGTGTGTGTGTGCATGTGTGCATTGATAGAGAAGCCTAGACATGGCACTGGAGAAGGCGAGTTAAGAAATAATGGTAGTAGTGGATGGTAACCCCAAAAGAGCTTCAGAAAAGATCCATCAGATTTTTCTCACCAGCTTAAAGGGAGATACACAGTGTAAGAGGGAGAGAGGAATCTGTATGAAAGTTGAAAGTTTTGTTTGTCAAACACAATTCTGATCTTACAGAAAAATATCAGTCCCACTCAAACATCTTGCAATAAAATCATACTTTTTGTAGTTGGTTAAGCAAGTGTTAAACGAGTAAATGCAAAAAATAAAAAATAAAACATGGCGCCTGCAAGCCCCACCATTGCAATCAAACAATCAATATTTGTAGCCTAGCAATGTTTGTAAAGAGGGAGAAAAGAAGGAAGGGTACAAAAGAGGAAATGAACAATTATCTTTTGAGAAAGGCCCTCTTAAAGAAAACATACGTCACTGTTTTTGTGTTCATAAAAATGACTCTTTATTCTATGACCGAGAGAGCTCAATGCACTGCAACTTAAGAAAACACATGCAAACAGAAAAAAACGACAACCAATTAAGAAAACATCTTCATCAGTTTGAAAACACAGGTGCTGCAAATTCTCACAATGCAACCAAACACAGAAACGCACTGCAAACACACGAACGAGAAAGCAGATAACACGGCCCACAACAGAAATGTTTCAGGGGGACCTCAAAAAGTGACAAACCCATCCAGCTAACATAGCATGAAAATAACCTTCCCCAGTTAAGTATGTGACTTGTCAGATTGGTTTAATAATTTCCAAAAGACCAGTGAATCGTATAATCAGGTGGTTAAAAAATAAACAAAAAAACCCCCTCAACTTTTAGTTCAGCGACAAAACCTTTGCTCTGACCAAAAGCCACTAAACAAATAATCAGGTCCCGGATGGGCTTGTCACCTTTTGAGGTCCCCCACATTCCGTTGTGGTCATGCTGTTTGCAGCGCGTTCATGTGTTTGCAGCATATTTCTGAGTTTGGAGCACGTTCATGAGTTTGCAGCGCGTTCGTGAGTTTGCAGCGCGTTTCTGTGTTTGCAGCACGTTCGTGTGTTTGCTGCGTGTTTCTGTGTTTGGAGCACGTTTGTGGGTTTGCAGCGCGTTCATGTGTTTGCAGCGTGTTTCTGTGTTTGGAGCACATTTGTGAGTTTGCAGTGCATTCATGAGTTTGAAGCGCGTTCGAGTGTTTGCAGCGTGTTTTTGTGTTTGGAGCACGTTCGTGAGTTTGCAGCGCGTTTGTGAGTTTGCAACGTGTTTGGAGCGCGTTTGTGTGTTTGCAGCGCGTTTCTGTGTTTGCAGCACGTTTGTGAGTTTGCAGTGCATTCATGAGTTTGAAGCGCGTTTGTGTGTTTGCAGCGCGTTTCTGTGTTTGGAGCACGTTTGTGGGTTTGCAGCGCGTTCATGTGTTTGCAGCGTGTTTCTGTCTTTGGAGCACATTTGTGTGTTTGCAGTGCGTTTCTGTGTTTGCAGCACGTTTGTGAGTTTGCAGCGCGTTCATGTGTTTGCAGCACGTTTGTGAGTTTGCAGTGCATTCATGAGTTTGAAGCGCGTTTGTGTGTTTGCAGCACGTTCGTGTGTTTGCTGCGTGTTTCTGTGTTTGAAGCCCGTTCATGTGTTTGCTGCGTGTTTCTGTGTTTGAAGCCCGTTCGTGTGTTTGCTGCGTGTTTCTGTGTTTGAAGCCCGTTCGTGTGTTTGCTGCGTGTTTCTGTGTTTGAAGCACGTTCGTGTGTTTGCTGCGTGTTTCTGTGTTTGAAGCGCGTTTGTGTGTTTGCAGTGCGTTTCTGATTTTGCAGCACATTCGTGTGTTTGCTGCTTGTTTCTGTGTTTGGAGCACGTTCGTGTGTCTGCTGCGTGTTTCTGTGTTTGGAGCACGTTCGTGTGTCTGCTGCGTGTTTCTGTGTTTGCAGCGCGTTTGTGAGTTTGCAACGTGTTTGGAGCGTGTTTCTGTGTTTGCAGCACGTTCTTGTGTTTGCTGCGTGTTTCTGTGTTTGGAGCACATTTGTGAGTTTGCAGCGCGTTTGTGTGTTTGCAGCGCATTTCTGTGTTTGCAGCGTGTTTCTGTGTTTGCAGCACGTTCGTGAGTTTGCAGCGCGTTTGTGAGTTTGCAACGTGTTTCTGTGTTTGGAGCACGTTTGTGAGTTTGCAGTGTGTTTCTGTGTTTGGAGCACATTTGTGTGTTTGCAGTGCGTTTCTGTGTTTGCAGCACGTTCATGAGTTTGCAGCGCGTTCATGTGTTTGCAGCGTGTTTCTGTGTTTGGAGCACGTGTGTGAGTTTGCAGCGTGTTCGTGAGAGTAAAAATTTAACTCGAGGTCTCTGATATTCCTCTCAGTCTATAGTCATTCAACCACTGTGAACTGTGAAAGCAGAAGCAAGAGATTCTGATCATTAATGAAAAGACATCAACCATAAGAGATATCTTGGGGGAAAAGAAGAAACCAACACAATTATAGTAGCAATAAATGTATGGTTTATTCTGACAGCCCCAGTTAAAAAGGGGAATGGTCCTCCTTTATATAATGCAATCTGGGTGCGGCCCAAGCAAATATCGAACCATACATAGGCATGATTTTGATACACACAGTATATTGTTTTGAGCACACACACATACATAAGCTGTAAAAAGATAATATCTTCGAAGGTACTTGACCTTCTGCCAAAACATCAAAAAGAGGAACTGATACATGACTAAATATTAAATAAAGAACACTTGCCTGCCAGCATTACACACACACAAACAAGAGCAAAAGGTCAGAGGCAGACTGCAAATATATATTATCTGACTCCATATGATATCTGAATCCAACAGTGAGTTTGCAGCGCGTTCATGTGTTTGCAGCTTGTTTCTGTGTTTGGAGCACGTTCGTGAGTTTGCAGCGCGTTTGTGAGCTTGCAACGTGTTTGGAGTGCGGTTCTGTGTTTGCAGCACGTTGGTGTGTTTGCTGCGTGTTTCTGTGTTTGGAGCACGTTCGTAAGTTTGCAGTGAGTTCATGAGTTTGCAGCGCGTTCATGAGTTTGAAGCGCGTTCATGTGTTTGCAGCATGTTTCTGTGTTTGGAGCGCGTTCGTTTGTTTGCAGTGCGTTTCTGTGTTTGGTTGCGTTGCAAGAATTTGCAGCGCCTGTGTTGTCAAACTGATAAAGATGTTTTCTTAATGTGTTTTCGTTTTTTCTGTTTGCATTTGTTTTCTTAAGTTTCAACAATACATCTAATTTAATTAAGAATGCAATTTCATAGTAAAGTCTGTTTTGTTAAGGGTATATGACAAAATATACAACAGTTGGTAAACTGTAAGAAATAATTTTTACAAGTCAAAAATGTTTGTGTTTCTTTCTGTTTTTTTATCTCTTTTCATTCTCTAGGTGACAGTTAGTGGATTTCTCATGTGTTGACATGCAATAGCCAGAGGCTTGGAGAGCTATGAAATGCCACTAGTGGGTTCCCACTTATAGCTATGAAAAATTAATAGCTCAGACCAGCCACTTCTCTATGTATGTGTGGGATTTTTTTCAATAAAATCTTTCCTGTCATATTTGTTTCTCTAGAAGGATATGGGTCATAAATAAACCTCAAATATGAAGGTTATTGTTGTAAGGGCAGTTGCAAAGCATCTGCAAATTAAGCAAACTCATTTTTAATGTCCTCAACTGCATCAACATGAGATCTCATTAATATCAGCCCCAGCTTGTGATCTAAATGAGGTACCTGTCAGAACTCAACTCAACTGCTGTCCACTTTTGACAGGCTGTAAATGTCTAGGATGACCACTTTGGCCATTTGACTCCTATCACAAGCACTGAGGTCTTGGATGAATGTTCTGGACTCAATGCTCTCTTGAGGTTTGTCACTCTTACACTTGCATTTTTCCCAATTTGCATTGACTAGTTTTCATTTTAACCCTTTCACATCTCTAAAACAAAAGGGAGGCTTTCAAGGACAAGGAGCAGAGGTGGATCTGAAGCATAGCTTGAAGATCTTTACATATTAATGTCACAGTCCTGTCTGCACATTAAACTACACACTTCTACGAGCTGTTTACACACACCTTACACCCACATGTATTATGAACAGACATTGTGCTCTCATTTTTCCTCTCATTTGCTCATACATAAATGCACACCCACATTCCAGGGCGTTCCTGACCCCCCTCGAATGGCACTGAGGTCCCACTTGACTGGCACTTCCTTCATCAGAAAAGACGGGTGCAGCCTATTGAAATACTTACTATCAATTATTTAACCTCACTCTCTCCCTCTCTTCAATAACCAGGTTGGCTTTGAGTTTGATGGCCATTGCGTCCACGCCGAGGGCCACCTCGCTTAACGTCATCCCCCCTTGCCCTCGCTCTCGCTCTTCCACATTTTCATTCATCCATCTCACTGCCACTCCATCTTAAAAAAAAAGGCCCGGCTGTCAAATGCTAAAAACGTAGCAAGTGGTTAAAGTTCAAAACGTCTTACTTTACTTCATGTCCTCATCTAAAGTCATAAAAGTCATGAATTTTCCACTGAGACTGGAGGGGACATTGTATAACCTTGTTGGGATGTTGTACACTTACAAATCATGAGAACAAAGTGGAAAGTAAATACATTTTTGTTAACTTGAGTAAAAATAAAAAGTATATCATAACAGAGAAAAACTAAATTATAAAAACAATAAATTTATGATTCATGGTATATTATAAAGCCTTCCTACCTGCATTTAACATGAAAAAGACACGAGAAAATAAATAAACTTAATGAACTAATTTATTTATCTAAAATAAAATGTAGAGTAATATTTCAGCTTAATTTTTTATCTTCATTTAGATTTGTTTGAAGTAAAATTAAATTAAAATTTAATATAAAACTATAGACG
>JAUCMU010000104.1:12316696-12333875 GCA_032275025.1 Enteromius treurensis
TTAAATCTACAGTAAGTTACTGGCAAACAGCTGCCAGTAATACTGTAATTTCTACAGATTTTTTTAACAGTGTGTTTTAGCTTTACAGGAGGAATGGTTATTAGCACAATAACTTGATTTGAGCCCAAATTGCCAGAATTATTTTACATGATGCAAATGTCACATTTAAACATGCCTGATCATGCCTTCATTATTTATTCTTGCTGCATTTCTGTTTATTTTAAACCTATGCTTTCTAATTTTAAACTGAAAATCTGACATAAATCAGTAACATAAGTAAATCAATTCATCATATTTATTTTGCCATTCATTCATTCATCCATTCATTTATTCAGTCATTTTCAGTTGAACATCTTCAATGTTTAGTGTTCAGTATTTCTTTTTTTTTTTTTTCTTTGAAAGAAATTGATATTTTGGTAACATTTTATTTTACGGTTACACTGCTTATTAGCATGCATATTACTTAAATATTAGCCATATATTTGTGTTCATTAACACATGTTGGTGCCTTATTCTAAATCCCTAATCCAACCCAATATCTAAACTTAACATCTACGTTACTAACTATTAATAAGCAGCGAATTAAAAATTAATTGATGGAAAAGTCGTTATTAAAAGTGTTACTTATTCTGAAGTGTTACCGACATGGATGCATTAAACTGATCCAAAATTAAGACTCTTATGATGTTCCAAAAGCGTTCTATTGCACATAAATGCTGCTTTTTAGATCATTCTATTCATCAGAGTAACAAAACATTTAATAATAATAAAATGATTTGTGAAGGATCATGTGACAATGAAAACAAGTGTGATGACTTTTGGAAATTCAGCATCGCTATTAGAGGAAGAAATTTCAGAAATTATTATATTAATTAGAAATTGATTCATATTATTTAAACTATTGAAATATAAAACCATTCATTTATATTGTCATTTTTTACAATATTACAGCTTTTACCTATTTTTGATCAAATAAATGAACACTTGGTGAAAATTAAGGTACTTTCAAAAACATTAAAACCTGTGCACAGGAGTATAAATTATTGAAAAAATAAATCATAAAAATAGATTTAAAAGATGTAAAAAAATAAAAAGGATATTCATTCATTTATTATAAAGAGGAAACCATTTTTATTGTTTGTTTCTAATCAAGTTACAATTGTTTAAAGTTTTAAAGTTGAAATATTTAAATAAATATATACACATAAATATATTTAAGATTCTTTGAAAATAGCCTAGGAAATGCATAATAAATAATAATAATAAAAATAAATCAAATATAAAGACAATTAAAAGCTGTTAAAACAACATGCTTTGGAATTTATGATGAATGTTAAAACAGTAATGTATGTGCCTTTTGTACAGTGTAAAAAAAAAGTGTCATTTTTTTAAGCCTGCAGGGCCAAACATGCTCGACTGTAAACTGGTCTTCCAGAGACAGTGTGTGAGATTATACCAGATAGTAATTTCCAACAATGTGCAGTGACTGGTTCTCTTCCCCTCTCCTTCAGTCTGAGTGTGTGAGTGGCAAGAGGACCAGAAGGGGCTAATGTAGTAGGACAGCGATGGCATTCAGAGTCTGCCTGGTGTCAGGGAGAATTAGCCCACAGTCACACAAACACACACTCACAGACCAAATGAGCCTGTCACTCTGCGCAGGTCAAAGGTCAAGAGGAATTCTCCATCCTTTTCCCTTAACCCTCTCTCTCCTTTCCCATGCAGTTGGATTTCGTGCTCGCTTTATCACACTGTGCTTCAATGCACCATCATTAAACAGGTTTTAACTCCCTGCGGTGACATTATGAGCGTACTTTAAATCTCGCGGCTTTTCATTGTTTATAAACATTCTTTGTGCACGCCTGTTCTTTTCATAATCACCTAAACCCATTTAATCCATCATAAACAGCTGACCAAAGTTGTTGTTGAATCCAGTCAGCTAGCTCTTATAGTGCCTACGGGGCGACTTGAAAAGAACGAAGAGTTTGATGAAGAGGATGTGGAGTCAGATCTCCAAGTTAGTTTATCTCAGGCCTCATTGGACATCTCAGCGTTTTGTTTCTCTAGTCAGCAGGTCCGAGTTGATGGGTTGAGTTTGTAGAGCTGTTGTTTTTAATTTTGCCTTCGTTAGGCCTTGTGTTAATTACCAATCTCATGGTCCACAGCCATGCGCTTGGTCTCCGCTCTCTAATGAGACGGAAATGAGACAAACAGCTGGGATTTATGGCTCACTGGATGCTCACGCCATGAGAAAACTTGTACGTGCAGGACAGAAAAACAAACAATCACATATACAGATCGCACATTGTGATTAATTATGCACAAATAGACGTTAACATGATATGACTGTCCATATGCAAATTAAAAAATGCACAATCTAAAATATTTGTTTTAAACCTAAGCAGATTAATACACAGCTGCATGAGGACACACAAGAACGCTTACATAGCAAAATCCACCCTTATTAATCTTAAACTACATCTATTTAAAAAGAAAAGAGTGAAATAAACAAACATCTTCAATATCCCCCCTCCCCCCCAATTTATTTACTTATTGGCTTTATGGATATTAATAATAATAATGTTTAATTCTTATTATAATAATGATCATGTTTCTGACTGATCTTAAAGTGTGTACTGGGTATAGCTAAAGTAAAAAATAAAACAATTAATTATTTTGTCACACACTACATCATTTATATACATTAATTTTGTTTGCATGACTAATTTGTAATAAACACACTTACAATAAATATTTTGAAATTATTAACATTTATTTACAGGTCTATATTTATATTCATAAACATATGTATTTATTAATTTATATATTTAGTAATAAATATAATTATTATATATAAATATACCATATTTTTCTGAAACACATCATAAATATAGACACTACACATACTGTACATATATTACGTAAACAAAAACCTTTTGTCTTTTGCACTTATTATAGTACAATATATATTAAAGCATTGTGTAAAAAAATACTTTTCTTTATATAACAAAATATATAAATAATAGAAATTTGGAAGGTAGCAATTTTTTTAATGATGAAGGCATGATTGTGATTAATTATAATAGTAATTTTGTTTTATCTGTTTTTGTTTATGAAATCAGGCATATTTAATGTTTAGATTGGATAAATTTAAACAATCAAGTGTAACATAACATAAAAACATTTATAAAGCTAACACATGTTATTCTTTTGAATTTTATATTGATCAAAGCATCTTGGGATAAACCAACACAGTCTCACGACCATTTTGTACATATTCGTACGAGGTGCCAAATTTGTGCCAATTCACTCGTACGATTTGTCTAAAACCACGTGATGGGTAGGTTTAGGGGCGGGGTTAAGTTTAGGTCATCCCGTAAAATCTCTCATTGGCATCTCGTTAAATTTGTACGATTTATAATAAATCGTATGAAATCGTATGAAATCGTACGAGTGAGGTCGTACAAATTCGTACGATTTAGCCACCTCGTAAAATAAGTATGAATTTCCATGAGATCAGGTAGGATAAACGTATTACAGTTTCCACAAAATACAGGGCAACATTTATAGTAGTCTGAATGTTCACACAATGAGGAAACTTGTACATGCAGAACAGAAAAATAAACAATCACATGTATTGTGATTAACATGATATAACCGTTTATATGCAAATTAAAAAATTCTAGTATGAAAGGAACCGAAGCAGATTAATACATAGCTGCATGAAACGCACAAGAGTGCTTACAGAGCAAAACCCACCCAAGGGCCTGGCAGACGCACCCTCAGCCAGCATCCAACAAGAGTTCTCCTCTCCCTCACTCATTCTTTCCATCAGCCTCAGGGGAACTCCACAATTAATGACCATGCTGATGACCGTCTCAGCGGGTGTGTGTGTGAAGGGGGTTGGGGTGCGGTCAAAGGGTGTGTGTGCGTGTATGTGAGTGTGAATCGCTGAGGGAGGCAGCTCATGGCTCAGGTGATCGGGAGGCATGTCTCGGTGGGCTGTGGGTAAAGACCCGACGCAGCGCTTTCAAGCCTGTGCTTCAGCACAAAGGGAGCTGTGTCGGCCTTCACCATCAGCAGCTTTCACTGCAGCTCCAGACCCACAGTCCTGCCCGGCATCCTGGACCTCTCCAGCAAACCATACGCCAATACCACAGACACAACATGAGCAAAAGGACACATACTGCTCAAATATTACTCAAATTACAAGTCAAAACTGTAAACACAGATTTTTACTTAAGAAAAAGTACAGAAGGACTGCTTCTAAAAGTACTTAGTCATCAAAAGTAAATTTATTTTTGTTTTGTTATTATATATTTTTTTCACACTTTATTTTACAGTTACACCTATTAGTTGCTTATTAGTGTGCATATTATTAGAATATTAGCCATACATAAGGTGTTAATTAAACACATATTAATGCCTTATTCATGACCGTATTCTACATCCCTTATCCTATCCAATAAATAAACTTTACAACTACCTTACTAACTAATAATGAGCAGCAAATTAAGAATTCATTGATGGTAAAGACATAGTTAATACTGAATAAGTACCCATAAGGTGTTACCTTATTTGTTATCTTTATTTGCTTTCATTCATACAGCTTTGCAAAATTCAGACAATATTGTGTCTTATAGGCTATATTACAATATTAATTTTAATATTAACTTTATTACTGAAATATTGTAAATAAATACATTTCAACTGGTCAGTGTTCAAACAAAAATCACTTTAAATAACCCCAACAAGAGAGATGATTAGGCTGTCTTAAAAATGTTTTGAAGAAGAAAAAAATCACCCACTGACCCCCAAAGCTGCTACATACTAACAACTTTCTACTTTGAAAGTGGAGTGAAAAGTATGATTTTTTGTAGTGAAGTTTCCGGGGAAAAAAAGCAAAAAGTAGAGTACCAATACTTTTTCTACTTAAGAACAGTAATCAAGTAAATGTAATTCATTACTGTCCACCTCTGTGCAGACTCTGTGTACTTGAGTAATCTCATCTTAAAGTGCTCACCTCTGACACATTGGTGATTTTACCTTGTAGAAACATCTCAAACATGTCTCATGTGGATATATGTGACTATATTTTAAAAGCTGGAGCACGGGCTACATGACTGCACACTTCACCCTCAACACCAGTATGCTGCTGTATGTTATAAAAGAGCTAAAAAGTTAAATAAAATAATAATAACAATTATTTTTATTATTATTAATTTAAATAATAATGTCTCTGTCATTCAGCTCTCATTTTGGCTCCTTTCCTGTCACACATTCTCACTCTGTGCTTCTTCCTCTCTCTTCCTCACCCCAATGTCTTCCTCTCCATCCATCTTGTTCTCCGTTACTCTATCCACCCATCCTCTAAGGCACCATATGGCATTTTCTGTATATCGTAAATGCCATATAATTTGTATTTGACTGAATTGTATTTCACATTGGAATTTAGCTGCATTTTATTACCAGGCACTCGTGGCAAATATGAGCAATGCTCAGTATTTGTTGTAATTTAACCTGTATTTGAAGAGTTCAGATGCAAAGTCTGAAATTGTCTTCTAAAATTAACGTTTGTATCAGGCTCCAATGTTTATGTTAATTTTTTTTTTACTTGAATTGTATAGAAAAGGACTTATACATTGCTGTTAGAATGAATTTATGTATTCTCATTATTACTTCTTATTACCCTTAGCATTGGAGCCTGATAAAAATGCTAGAAAAGAGCTGCGGGAACACTTTATTTTAAGCTGTCATAATACCGAGTAATTAGTAACATAATGTAACTAAATTATGGAACAGCCTGTAATTACAGTTTTTAATAATGTAGATGTAACAGGCAGCTAACTGTTACACACCTACTTACACTTAAGTACAATCTTGAAACACTTTTTTAAGTAGTGTATGCCTGTGTAATATTCTGTAATTTTAATCTAATTAGAAAGGTATTACATGTATTTAAGTACATATTTGACAATCTTTTGGTTACATAAGTAGCTGTGTAACAGACTCTGCATGTTACAAATGTGTAACAGTAGCAGCCTATTACATCTACATACAGTAATTACTAACTGTAATAACAAACTGTTTCATAACTTAGTTACATGGTAAGTAGATTTTGTTTTTTGTAAGTACAACGGCTACTACTATGTACTTACTAGATAATTATTCTGTTGTTCTCTTAAAAGCTAAACCAAAAAAAAAAAAATACATTTTCACATTGTTTGTATAATATGCAAAATTATTGCTTGATTGGTTCATAAGTGATAACCAATAATACATACATACATGAGGGGGGAAAAATCTTGTTTTATCAGCCATCAGACATACAGTATAAAAATGTTTCATGAAACACCTTGCACACATATTTAGATTGGACAACTGTGTTCTTCACAAGAATTTACAGAGTTTTACGCAACGTGGTCAGAAGTTATTTTAATGGGTTCTGAATATATTCGAGTGAAGGCTGTCCAATTTTAAAACATTGTCAGATTTCAAACATGCCATCCAAAACAAATGTTAATCCCTATTAGAAATGGAGTCAAAGACTGCACCAATACCACACACCACAAGACGGCCAGATGTGCTTGCACCTGTATCCTGTCCATGCGTGACCTCTGCTTAAAATCATAACCGGCACCGCGTCTGCCTACAATCCAAACCTGTCAATCAGTCACTCTGCAGTAGTGTTGCACATCTGAAGCAAGAAGCTGGTCTTTCACTCCTAGGGGGTCTGTTGATTGTATGATGAAGGGAAGAAAGACCGTCAACATAGTTCAAACAAACTGCTTGCGTCTAATTGGCCTGAGGCCTTCTGGTTTGTCTTTGCCTTTACTGTCCTCTCTTAAGACAAGTCAAAGAGATCTCCTCGCTTTTATCAGGTATACTATCAAAGAATTCACGGACTTCAGCACTTTACACCTTTGATTACATGAGTGTATGTGTGCAGGCTTGTTTGTTTCCCTCCTACAGTGTGATGAGTGGATGTGTATTCAGCTAAATAACCTTGCTGACACAAGGTCTGTCCAGTGAGAGTGAGATGCATTCAGAAGTGGCTACCACAGACCACAGTTAATGAGACAGGTGTACTCGGAGGATTGATTGAGTTTAAAATATTACCACGTCCCGATCCATACCCTTCCAATCTAAACCAATCTACACTTTTGCTGTGATTCTCACCTGTTTCTTGCTCAATGGAATATGTTAGATAACGAGTGTGAAAGTACCTGACCGCTATATTAATTCTAACAAATGGAGGCTTTCTCACATTTCTTCATAATGTAGATCCTCAATGTCACTCCGGCAGTCATATAGAGTTCATTTTTCAGCGAATCTCTAAGGTGCTCCAGGGCTTCTTGTCCTCTGGCTGTTTCCACAAAGATGACAAGAAATGACAAACAGACAAAAAGAGACGGGTTAAGAGAGGGAACTAGACACAAGGGCATTTAAAGGTTCCATATTTTGTCAGTACTGTGCAGGTTAAACATACAGCACACACAGCCATAGTACCTGGTCTCATGGCATGAACGTACCTTGGTGCACTTTATAGCGAGACACGAAATACAAACAAATAAGTACATATCACGGCAATTTCCAAAAGAAATGAACACTAGAGGCAGTAAACCTTTCATTCTTTTTCACACAAATTTACAGAGTTTCAATTAATAAAGTGTATTCACACAATTACATGAAGAGTATAATTTTATGACTTCAAAACAATATTAATATGCTGGGATATCTGAACACTGATGCTTTTGAATGTTAGCATCACACATATCCGCCTCATATCAATGGGTTTTTAAAGACGGTAGGTTTGTCCGGTAGCTTAGGGAATACATTTGCTTCAATTCCTGTACATCTATGGTTCAACAAAACAGTTCAAATCTATGTAAAAGGAAGTTGAAATGGAACGGTTGCATCAATAAATGTACATTTTATATCAGTTTTGCATTTAACACTATCGGGTAGGTTTAGGTTTGGATTTGGTGTAGGGCATATTTCCAACATGATAAAGCATTGGCTTTGAATAACCGTCCACAGATATTTCAATGCTGAACCTATATCACTGTAATATGCACATATTGAACCTGCATTTAAGCTACACTCATTTCACACATTTCTCTTTGAAACTGTGACGAAATGTGCAGTAAGGCATGCAAAAATGGCATTGCACAAAAATTGCACAGAGGTACATATTTTTATGAGACCAGGTTGCAGACATAACAAAGTGTAATTGTTATGTAGTCATATGAGGTCTTGTATATATGTGAGAATAATAATAAAGAATGCAGTAATGAAATAAATGGTTCGACTTTATTTTGATAGTATATTCTAAGA
Source organism: Enteromius treurensis (assembly GCA_032275025.1). NCBI lineage: Eukaryota > Metazoa > Chordata > Actinopteri > Cypriniformes > Cyprinidae > Enteromius > Enteromius treurensis. Next base: position 12,325,031 of record JAUCMU010000104.1, read on the forward strand.
TACTGTATTTAAATAAATGCTGTTTTTTAGAGCTGAAAATTCAGCTTTTACCATTGCATTGTAAAATGTATTCAAATAGAAAGCAGATATTTTAAATTGTGCTAATATTTTACAGTATTACTTTTTACATTTTTGATCTAATAAATGCAGCTTTTCTAAGCATTAATGTATTCTTTCAAATATAGAGTATATAACATACCAACCCTGAATGTTAGTTATGCATAACTTTAAAATACTTTCCAAAACCAGTCAAAAAGAATTTAAGCATTAAAAAAAAAAAAAACATGCATGCATTCTGCTTACAAAACGGCGGGGGTGTTCTTGAATTGGAGAAAATAAACTTTAGGCTGCATTTAGCTTGTGCATTATACCATAAATGTGGAAAAGATAGACATTGAGAACAGAAGAATCCTATTTTAGGAAGTTGATACTGACATGATTTATGAACTTCTAACACCACTGATTTATTGAGGGTTCTTTGTCATCTCACAACTGCAATGACTGATGACACTGCGCTGTTATCATTGATATTATCGCTACAAGAAAGAAATGCAGAAACTCTGAAAAAACTGATAATTTTATGTTAAGTTTATGAACATTTCTTTTAAATCACAACACAGCGCTTAATACAAACTATGGGCAGAGTAATCTATTTCTACTCACCTCACACATCAAAAACAACCAATGAAAAAGAGAACAAATGTAACACAGAGACTTGCAAATAAAGCACTTCACATTACATCAAGAGCTTTCAAAAGATACTAAATAGGCAGATCGACTGCTGTCAGGGGTTTTAAGCAGAAATTACATATTTAAAATTGAAATTACATCTACTGTATCACAAGTGACTTAATCAGATTGGGTGTTCTGATTACGCTAATAATGGATCAGAAAAAAAAAATCATTATTAGCCGATGGTGATTACTTTCCCTGTCATCCAGAGTTAAAAGGATAGCGACCTTCCTGTCAGGGCTAATTATAGCTTATAAGCATAATGAATGCTTGTGGATTGTTCTAAGTGTAACTATTAATATTAATGGATGGCCCTTCTTGCTGACAGGCACTTTTCTATCAAATGTTTTATGATGAGTTAAATATGTTTACACATGCTCGCCTCAGGGGCATTATCTGACTGAGCAAATGGATTTTTGAGGACAAAGGTTGAAGTGCTGTGTCAGCGTATCCCTAGTGGCTTGTATGGGCTGGGGAAAAAAACGTTGATTGATAATAATAATAATAAAAATAATTATTATATAGATATATTCTTTAAGTGTGATGATTATTTGTTTCTGCATTAATTAAATTAAAACAATTGTGGCAAAAGTTATAATGAAAACAATAATATTCTAAAAGTACATAACTCCAGCAAAAAACTGAACATCTCTGCACAGCGATCACTAAAAGCTACATCATCTGTCCACCAGCACAACCTTTGACCCCATGACCCTCTAACTCAGATTCCTCTAACCTTCCTTTCACCTCAGACATAACAGACATAATGCTGAGCACAAGACAGTTAGGTCTCGGAGAACACGGCCAAGGTTTCAATACACACAAAACCCACTTTACACATGTCAATTCAAGTTTATTATAACAAGAGAGAGAGAACTAGGCAGGGAAAAAAAAGATAAAAATGAAGGACAGGAAAAGAAAAGGAAAGGAATAAATAATTCACTAAACGACCACTGTGATTCAGTCTCTTACCATTTCTTTCTCCTGGCAGTGTGTGTGTGTGTGTGTGTGTGTGTGTGTGAGAGAGAGAGAGACAGAGAGAGAGAGGGATGTTAATGAATTGTACTCACAAGTGCACTGGGGACATGTTGTTGTGCTCATTATTGGAGGCAGGAAAGAAGTTAATTGTTCAGTGGCTTTTGGTGAGTTAATACTCCAGTGTCTGATAATTGAAAATGAACAATGCATTAACATCTGCTCTGTCATGCACATATTACAAAACCAAAAAATAAAAAATAAATTAATTTCTTTTTTGCTTATCAATGTGTCGTTGTCACAGACATAGACATATAAATACCTAGACGCCTCATTGGCCACTTTGAGCCGTTGCTGCAATATGTCAATGCGCCACCATCTTTCTCTGGGCAAGACTGCTTTAAAAACAAATGTCGGTGAATGGAGAAGCTGCGTTTTTTTCACAAGAACATTTACATTTATCAGCTGATTTCAGTGGTTGATGATATGCATGGACTTAAAAATAACTCTGCCTCCAGTTATTTAGTTAGGCTTGGAATGTTTTTTTTTCTTTTTAAAGAAATTATGAAAGCTCACACTCCAGTTGATTTGGTTGATTTTGTTTGTTAACAATTATAACATTAATGTAGGCTAGTATAACTGTAATATACACATGTAATGTCATTGTAATGTATATTAAATTTAATTATTTATTCATGGGAGGGGATAAATAATACACATTTAAGTACTAATAATTATCCATGATTTAAAAAATATAATAAAATCAGTGAATACAAATCAAACAGTGACAGTCTGCTAGTCTGCTTCCTTTTTACAGGACAGTTTCGCATGAAACTCAACAACAAACATAAACAAATGTAGCTGAATGGTAATCCTGTAATAAAATACTGTATAACAATACAATAACACAAGTGATATAAAAGATTTATAATAGCAACAATTATATGTACAATACCATATACACGAATAACAATACATAAATAATAGCAAATAGAATGTACTTTCAAAGATGGAATAATACAGAATAAATAATGAAGAATAAATATAGTAGATTAAAAAGTAAATTAAATAATAGTGAAAAGGCTGTGGTATCGTTTCTTAGAAATGCAGAACTGGTTTTCTTCAGATTTCTTTAAGGCTTGTGTGCTCCTGTTTGCAACCTCTCTCATGCTGTTTGTAACTTTAAGAATGAAGACACATTTTTGTTGTGTTATTTGTGTGTTAAGTTTTTTTGTTGTTGTTGTTGTTTGTTTTTCTCCTACAGGTCACATTCCAATTTTTATTTGTCAACTACCTAATATATATATTCATTCCACACATATACATTTCAAGTGTTTGTTTATTTTCATTTTGATGATTATAACTGACAACTAACGAAAACCCCAAATTCAGTATCTCAGAAAATTTGAATATTACTTAAGACCAATACAAAGAAAGGATTTTTAGAAATCTTCAACTGAAAAGTATGAGCATGTACAGCACTCAATATTTAGCTGGGACTCCTTTTGCCTGAATTACTGCAGCGTGGCAGTCAATCAGTCTGTGGCACTGCTCAGGTGTTTTGAGAGCCCAGGTTGCTCTGATAGTGGCCTTCAGCTCTTCTGCGTTGTTGGTTCTGGCATATCTTATCTTCCTCTTCACAATACCCCATAGATTTTCTATGGGGTTAAGGTCAGGCGAGTTTGCTGGCCAATTAAGAACAGGGATACCATGGTCCTTAAAGCAGGTACTGGTAGCTTTGGCACTGTATGCAGGTGTCAAGTCCTGTTGGAAAATTAAATCTGCATCTCCATAAAGTTGGTCAGCAGCAGCAAGCATGAAGTGCTTTAAAACGTCCTGGTATACAGTTGCGTTGACCTTGGCCCTCAGAAAACACAGTGGACCAACACCAGCAGATGACATGGCACCCCAAACCATCACTGACTGTGGAAACTTTACCCTGGACCTCAAGCAACGTGGCTTCTGTGCCTCTACTCTTTTCCTCCATACTCTGGGACCCTGCAAAATTTACTTTCATCAGAGAACATAACTTTGGACCACCCAGCAGCAGTCCAGTCCTTTTTGTCTTTAGCCCAGGCAAAACACTTCTGACGCTGTCTGTTGTTCAAGAGTGGCTGACACAAGGAATGCGACAGCTAAAACTCATGTCTTGTAGGCCTGCAACAACTAGTCGACCAACAGTCGATGGCAAAATTCATTGACAACTAATTTAGTAGTTGACGGGTCATTAGTGATGTCACCAATGTAACGCAAGGAACCAACAACAGACACAGTGGGAGTGGCGTCAGGCCTCGGAGAGGCTTTTTATTAATAAAATAATCAAAAGAAAGTGTCCAAAGGGGGGAAAAAAGTGTCAAAAATACTTTGTTTTTGGCGGCTCTGTCCTCGAGTGGCTTGCCCTCTAACGGCTCGCTTTCCTGGCGGCTGGTCCTGGCGGTCAGTGATCTTCATATACCGTTTGGAATGCATTGGTATTAACACGAAGCCTGCGCCCTCACAGACTTGCGCGTCACGTGCGCGTTGTGTTTGTTTATCCGGAAGCGTCTGATCGCGGCTGCGGATAAATGCACTTGCATTTTCTAATGCTTTTATACAAAACTGATGAACACACCGTCAGTTATGTTTTCAGAGCAGAGCAAAACATCTGATATATCGAAAGAGATCCGTACATTAATCACAGATATCTCAAATATAATAGGTAGCACACAAATTCTGAATCCCTTTGGCAGATCTCTAATGAGCCATTTTAATCTAGATTAATCTAGATTTAAAAAAATTAATCTATGCCCACCCCTAATATATACATTTTAATCAGAGCAGAAAATATATTGGCAGCACACATGCCAATCTGGCCCAGCAAAAAAAAAAAGGATGATTTGTACATATTTGTCAAGCAGAAATGGTAAAACAAGCTAATTAGCTAATTTACATGTGGATAAATGTGTTTTGCTTGATTCTGTCAGCTTGAACAGTGTCCTTCATGCATTATGTGTGTTTTCCCACCTTGTTGCTGTGTTTGGCCTTAAGTATTTTCTGCCCCAGAGTTTTCCTTAATTTCACCTCTAGGCTCCCAAGAGGGACCCTGGAAGACAGAATCTTTACACAGCCTGTCACTGCGGTCTACAGTGTGAGTTGAATGCTTCATATACGTTCTTCGCTGACTTTTACATCTAGACATGAACCATTATCCGACAGCTTTATCTAAAGTCATCTGAGTCTGCTGCAATCATTTTAAAAAATATAACTGGTTCTTTAAAGTATGTTATAGAAATAAATCCGTTCTTGTACATATGGTTGCTTTGACTCTAGTCTCGCACAGCCAGACCTTCAGACTGACGGCTGAAGGTCTGAAATACATGTCAGGTTTTTGACTGACGTCAAACAGTCTATCACAGTTTGTTTCATTCAGCGTCATGTTTGAGGACGTGGAAATGTCGCTACAATAACAGACCAGTGTGTAAAACTGTCAGATGCATTTTTAAGATTATATGCCTTGAACTTATAAAAAGTATACTGCTATATACTTTAAATTGATAATTCATCAAATACATATACGTAATTACATCTGTAATTACATTTATAATTACATTGTTGACCCATCCCTTAAACTTTAACCCACCCCCTTTAACCTACCCACACCACCAAACCATCTCTAACTTTACCAGTATCCCACATTTATAGCAGCAAAAGTGTTTTGCAATACAATATGAACACAATAAGTACATTTGACTTATTTTTTTAATGCAAGTACATAGAAGTTAAGATATTGATTACCCCTAATATTTTAATGGTAGTAATCTGCAACTGAAAGTGGGGGGGGAAACATTACATTAATCATATTTTAATGAATTTTAATCACACTTATAATAAAAAGTATACTATATTTACATATAAAATGAATTTATGTCATTTAGATGTCCAGTGTTTCAAATGCTGAAACATAAAAGTAAAATCAACCTGTCGCATGATGTAGCGTCTCTTCCAGATTTATTGTAAAAATACCACAAAAAGTCAGGCATGGAACTTTTAATATATTTCTTCTCTTCCAGAATGAGTTTAAAATGTTTGTCTCAAATAGAGGGCATGCTAGGTGTTTTATATTGTTGCCCCAGAAGGCAAATATTACCCATTAATAAGAAAATTGATTTCTGACAGCTGGCTGGACTGACGTGAGGCAGGACTGATGATGTTTGAACAGTACCGTAGTGAGGGAAGTGGAAGGGTGGGGTGCTTATTTTTCTGCTGAGCTGGTCTTTCTCCTGTTCCTGCTTCCTGTGTTGGGTCAGAAAGCCCCTCGTTCTGGGAGCCATAGGGCTGTGTGTGTGATCTCACAGATCAGCACAGCAGCACCCCACCCTGGAAAAGCCCAGTCTGCTGGGTAAGCTGCGTAATCTCTGCAAATAAGTGGGTCATTTCCCACCTGCTGATGTTGCCTGGAAAAGCCAGTCATGTAAAATTTCAGGTGTTTAGTTCAGACTGACTGATTGTCATTGCGTGGTGGAGATGTTTATTTTTCTGCAAGCTTCCAGATGAACAATTCTGGCTCGCAGATGACTGTTCTTTAGCCCCTCACAGTAGGTAAAAACTGGCTGCTTTCTGTTTGAAGCCCTTTGATCTGTGAGGAAGACGACAGGACTGCAGGTGATGGAGTCTCTTGCCGTGCAACCACCAAGTTAATCTCATTATCAGTTTCTGGCCTGCATTTACAATTTATAATTACAGCAGCAACTTTGAAAATCCAAGGAGAACCGACAATGACACTGCACTTTCCTATGCCTGTATAACCGGTGATAACTGACCGTAACCGCTGTTGCTGCTGCTGTAATGAGTATTCACAGGAGAGTTTCATGCGGTGACTGATTGCTATCTACATGTAAACTGGACCTCAAGATGTGGTATAGAGTACAGAGGAATAAAGCTTTGTCTATGAGGAAAGAATTGTCTATGAGGAAAGCTGACTCAAACTGTGGTGTTTATCGCAGTTGAAGAGATTTACTTCCTTAATACATTTTTCTGGTATTACTGAGCATGAGTTATCCATTTTTGTTTAGCTTCCAGTATCATCTGGATGTGAATGATACTTCAGTATTGACAGTTTTCCTTTTGTTTTCTCAGGTACAGAGACCCCCTGGCCCCCTTTATACAGCACACGAAATCAACAAGGGACACCCTAACCTAGCGGCCACACCGCCAGGTCATGCCTCCTCCCCTGGACTCTCTCAGGTATCAGTTCCAACTGTGTCCTCTGCGCATCTGTATGGTCCTAAATGCTGGGAGGCAGGAGCAGGGGTGAGTCCACCCGCACAATTGCCTGAGTCTTCTGAGTTTCTGTCTCTCTGAATGTGTCTTAATATGTGTTTAAATGTGTGCTAGGGCTGGGCAATATATTGAATATTTGGAAAACTGTTACATCATAAATACAAGTTTGCTACATTCTGACCACTGCAATTTGCTAATTTAGTTCACTCCAAAAACTAAATTCTTTCATCATTTACTTCCAATCTGTAAGACTTTCTTTGATCTTCAAAACTCAAAAAAGTTTTTAATCAAACCTGAGAGATTTCTGTACTTCCATTGAAAGTTCATTCCAGCAAAACGTTGACACTTCAAAAACTTAATGAAGACATTATAAAAGACATCTATGTGAATCAAGCACTTGATGGGATGAGCAGATTTAATGCCCTTTAATACAGTTGATCTTCTGTTTACCATACTTGCGTTGATCAGTGTTTATATATAAATAAAAGCCTAAAATATATTGTCAAAGACCTCAAAATGCTGAGGGGGAAAAATTTTTGTAGCTATATTTCCCAGCCCTAATGCCTGCCACAATTATTTAGAACATGCATATCACTTGTCTTGTTTCTCATAGATACATTACACACAGGTATTTAGATTTCCTGTGACACACGTGATATAAGTAATTGATTTCTGTGGAAAATCATTTCTGATCTGTAATAACACTGATTTCTTTGACGGGGTGTTAAGACGGATTTGATCGCTTTTTTGCACTCCGCGAAAATCTGTTTGAGACCTGAGCAGATAGGATTGTAAGTTTACATAATCTTTGGGAACCTGCTGTGCTGGCTGTCAAACAGAAAGCAGTGCGTCTTCCTGTGATGATTAAATAAAGCTGGCAAACTAAGACGATGCTTGACATGTAGTCATACCAGTTCGTTAGACTCCTCTCTCTGCTGAGGCGTGCTTTGAAATGGTCTGTATTGTTAATATTTGATAGAGACCTGGCATATCTGAGTATACCGGATGTTCTTTATCACAATTAGCCTGCAGGGTAGATTTTATGTGTGTCATTGTGTAAGTATGCTCATTACTAGTGTCTGTGGTTGTGTAGAGGTCTGCCGAACTCACGCTTTGTCAAGCTAATTCACACACTGCCGCTTGCACACATGCACAATGTTTCCCAGCTGACTCTGCCACAGGAATAGAAAGTCTGTCAGGGTGACTCAGCTGTTCTCAAGCTTGTTATCTGTCTCCAGCACTCACATTCCCACTCCACTCCACGCCTGCATTGCATTGCTAGTGCAAACTGCCTATTAATAGGCTAAGAGTGCTCCAGAGGCTATACCTTAATTACGAATCTACCCTTTGCTCTATCAAAACCTGTACATTTTGAATGCATAGGAAGAATCACTGGGGTTTGTGGATGTCAGAGGTGGATAAGGATTCGCACTGCTCAATTTGGGCAAAATTCATAAGCACAATTATTTTGGTCAATATTGTAATCACTGTGTACCACTGGAATGGGGCGCAAACATCTTTTTATTTTGATTCTTGTATTTTAATATTTACTGGAGGCTGAAATGGAAATTGTTATTGTATTTTGATTATTATTAGCACAGCCCTATATGTGTCTGTGTGTGTGTATGTATATTAGGGGTGTAACGATACATCGTATCTAATCGAACCGTTCGGTACGAGGCTTTCGGTTCGGTACGTATACGAACTGAACGATTCAAAAAAAAAAAGAAAGAAAGAGAATAAACTGTGTAAAATATAATGTTTTCAGTGCTACACTAAACAAGGCAGCGCAAACGACCGATCAGGGAACCCGCGTCTGTTCCTCCCACCCCCAAACAGACGAGAACCAGAAACACACACATTACAAACTATCACCCGC
>JAUCMU010000104.1:12344161-12401661 GCA_032275025.1 Enteromius treurensis
TCATTCATGATCCAGCCTCACCTACAGAAGCAGTGAGTATAATGTCTTTTAATGAATCTTTGCAAATGGCCTTTCCTAATAATGTGCTAATTAGCAAGTTTCACCATGAATACGGCTAAAAAAAGATCCTCCGAGAGCGCCACTGAAAAGAGGGGCGGGGTCAGCGGAGCTCGTGAAGATTTAAAGGGGAAGTACACAGAACAGATTGGTTTCAAAAGAGCTGTTTATGGGTAAAAGGAGCGGTTTTTTACACTATCTTTGAGAAATTTTAGAACAAGCTATATTACAAACTTCCATTAAGACCCTAAAGAATCATATAAGCTAGTGTAAAATTGGCTTTGTATGACCCCTTTAAATGTTAAAAAAATGAGCTCTCATATCTTCTACAAAGGGCATCTTCGTCTTCCTTTATGACAGTCTGTTCACTGCTCTGTCCTCCACACTATGCATATTACAGTATCAGCTAACCTACTTTTACGCTGACATTTAAATCACGTCAAAGCAGTTAATTTGTAACGTTTTGCACGCCTATAAATTACTCAGTCACTTTCAATCCTGCCATGTAAATGAATAGAAGTGGTTAAACTCCAGTCAGTAATGGTCTGAATATGACTATTGATAATATTACTAGAGTAAAAGGTGTGTGAAAACATTCAGTGTGTTGACATAAGGATGTGACCTCTGGTAATGAAGGCGTGCATGTTGGCATGGTTTGAATGTAGAAGACTTTACAGCACCTATTAAAGGTCTTTGGAAATCAATGGATAAAATATTCCATCCATGCCTTGAGATCTGCATCACAACCACAGTCACCATTCTGTTCCTCTGAGTTGGCCGTGAGAATACTGATGAAAAAATCTTCGACTAAGTCAAAAAACAGACCGTGGAAGCGGTTTAATCATTTCTCTGAATGTAGTGACAGAAATCTGCTGCCTTTAAAGGCCACACAAGACAAATAATACATGAGGAAAACTGGCCCAAGGCCACATCAGACTCCCAGTTTTTGTGAAGGGCAGCTGCTTCACTTTCAAGATTTCATATGAAGCCACCAAACAAAACTTAACACACACTGCTTAAAAATTAATACAGTCCCAAACCCTGGAGCCGGCTGCATCCCAGAAGAGCCTTGGCTCTTTAAATATACGGTTTAAAAACAGGTAAGAGAATTTGCTTTGTCTTACTAAACAACCTGACTGCACAAAATGTGCTATTCATAAACTGGATGAACGTGTGAATGATTTATTAACATGCATTAAATAAGACTACTATGAAAAATGCACATCTGGTAAAGAAAAATACATGCACTATACCATTGAAAAAATGGGTTGATTAAGATATGTTAATGTTTGTAGCATCCTTTTATGTTAGCCAAGCATTTATTTAATTAAAAATACTATAAAAACCATAATAATGTGATATATCATTACAAATGAAAATGACTAGGTACAATTCCTAGCAATGCATTTAAAAATCAAATAAATTCCTGTGATGAAAAAGCAGAATTTTCAACAGTCATTATTCCAGTTTTTAGAAATCATTAGATGCTTATGATTTCTGTGACACTTTTTTTTAAGGTCCAGTTTGAAGTTGCTCATTAGCATACATATTACTAGAAGATTGGTTGTTTATTAGTACTTAGTAGGCACTTATTAATGCCTTACTCTGCATGACCATGTTTTAGATCCAATATCTAAACTAATCAACTACCTTACTAACTAACAAGCAGCAGACTAGTATTTTATTGAGGGGAAGCTTTTAATAATGCATATACATATAAAATGCATATATGTTCCCTAAACTAAAGCAGTGGTTCCCAAACATGTTCCCACACTTTGCATCTCTTCTTCGTCCGACACACCTATTTCAGGTCTTGGAGTCTCTCTGAATCAGGTCTGTTTGATTAATAAGCCTAATTCAGACGGCAATTGTTTCTCATATGAGCATCTGTAAAAATCCTCAGTGATAAAACTCATGGATTTGGACGGTGATTTATGAGAGAAGCGGAGAAGCAAGTTCTGCATGCTCACGCGGCCAGTCACACGATTGTCTGCTGTAAATAAAATTAATTTTATTTACAAAATTATTATTGTGAAAAATGCTTAAATACTTAAAAATGCTTATTGTTATGTAAAATGTATTATTATTATTCCAAAAATATTTTATAATATATAATCATATTTATTATTCGAGTATTTAAATCTCCTGTTAAAAAAAAAAAAAAAAAAGTAAAAATAGATGCGCTATAGTTATATATAATTATGGCTACATAAATCTTTTTGTAATACACATTTTAAAATTGTACTGCATAACTGCTTCTGCTGTAATAAAAGAAAGGGCGTGATGTCCATACAAAAGAGAGCAGTAATCAGAATAAACTCATATTAGTGCAGGTCAAAGAGCCCTTCTGGGAGGGACATTTCCCATTACAGCGTCCCCACTCATCTGCCTAGAAAGACCTACAACTGGGACCGGAGGCTTCACTTAGCTCACAAACAAGAGCTTATTTAAAAACATGGCCAGCAACAGCCAGAAAAATACTAGGGAAAAAAATCAGTGAGTGCCTCTAGGGAAATTGAGTTTAGGATCACCTTTGATCTCTTCTCTCTGTGTGCAGTGACAAATATCCATGTGTGCTTGGATGGGTCTGTGGCAAATAACCTCTAAAATGTCTGTCTTCTAAAAACAGTCACCATGAGCAGTTACCACACAACTTACTGCACAATATATAAAAACTAAACTGTCTTGCATATCAGAAGCATCAAAATATTAAAGTTTTGTGGCACTAAAATGGTTCTTACGACATGATTATTGAAATATTTTACAAACCATTGTAACTTGTCCCTAATAAAGGAATTAATTAATTACAGTAACAGTACTATTAAAAGACGCCTTTTTATGTGTGACCTTTTAAGACCTAATATGTGCCAGATATATTAAAAAAAATAATTATATCAGACGTAGCATTACAGTAACATGGTACTTTGATGCATATGATGGTTTATAAGTGTTTACTGTAATATTTGGCATGCCATGTTGACTTGTCAATTACATAAATAAATGGAGTAATTACAGAAACACAGTACCGTTTTCATTTTGATATGTTCCATGCGATATTTATGTCCAAGTTCCAAGATGACCATGTTATTTGCAAAACCCCACATAACAGCACACATAATAAAACAATATTCGAATAAATAACCCAGTAGAGCAGTGCTCAGCAAATGTGAGTGTTCAGAACACAACCACACATAAGTTCATAGTAAAATCACACAAAAATGACTTTTCATTTGCTTATGACACTAATGCTAATACACAGATGTCAAATCTTCCTCTCTGATGTCATTATTGCATGTTATTTGGTTATTTGCTCAGTCATGGCTTGATACGTGAGAAGGCTTTAAGTGTATTCTGAGAACACTCCCATATCCAGAGCTCTCCAAACCAAAGCATTTACACAAACATGTGTCACAGAGCAACACTGAATGACTTTCTTCCCAATTCGCTATTATAGATTAGCAAAGGGCGGGTCGTTACTGTTACCTACTCCCTGGATCACCTACGTCCTTAAAAACAGCGTACTGCGACATAAACCACGGCATGCTTTCCTTAAAGGTATTAAAAGTAAACCAAACCGTCACAGCAAAGCATAAAACACAAGCATTTCAAAAGTTTCGTTGGAAATGCTCCTTACAAAATCAAAAACATCAATGCAATGCGTAAACAGCGTGTTTTCGCAGCCCTACCTGCATAGACAGCAGCAGGAGCATCACTCGGAGAGAGTAAAGGTGTGATATTGCGGATGGACGTCGCTTATATAGTAAGAACGTGTGCGAAGAGGTCTAACGATGGTTTTTCTTTATCAGCCACCTGCAAGACCCGTCCTTGTCATTTCGCCTTCTTCTCAGTCAGTTTTCACGCGAGTGTTTTGCTCTCCCACCTGCACGCAGCATCCGACGCCGCGCAGTGAGTCTGCATCTAGGGCATGTATTTGGCAGGAAAGCAGGTTGGTAGTGCCTACAGCGCAAGCGTATTCCGAGGGCGCCATTCAACAGTAGAGCACTATTTTGCAAAAAACCCGAACCGCTGTGGACCACAGCGATAGAGGGGAGTGCGTTTACAAACACGGCGATACAGAGAGAGAGAGAGAGAGACAGAGAGAGACAGAGAGACTACAGTGAGTCATCAGTTGTGGCACTTCAACATCCGTAACGGAGATTACGTGAAATCTGTGTCCAGCAGCTTTAAAGTGAAGCTGATTCATTTTCACACTCCTCCTACATAAACACACTCTTAATTAGTGGTGTACCTTTCGTAAACCGGGGTTTTGAATCTCTTTTAATTTAATTCACTAGCTATGTATACATGCAATAAAATAATCTCTTTATAATCGGATTGAAGGCTCAACCGGATTGAATTGTCTTTATTTGACGTCAGCTAAACACCTCAATCGGTTCGATTCAACTCGATCTGAACGACATTTGAGTGGTGTAAACCGGAAATATCATCAGAGAAAAATAATAATAGGCCTATATAATAGGTGATAGTAATAATAAAAATTACTTCCTCACTTGCAGTGCCATGATGCATATGAATACTGTATGATTTGTCTCATGCTTATAAACATGAGATTTAGGATTTAAAATTTAGGATACATAATATTAGCTCTGTCCGCTTTCACTAATAGACGGCATATTGAATTTAAAGCTATCATAAAAACGAGGCTTATGGTCTGTATAAACAAACATGGAACACACTTTATAAGGTCCAAAGACTAACGTTACCTAATTTTCACCTACTCACAATACTATTTTAGTAGAGTTTCTGTCTACTGAAAGCCATTTTGTCAGCTGAACAAACAACATAATAATCCACAGGCCTACTTCTCTCCCTCAGTTTCATTTTCGTTCCTGTCGTGGTGTTATCTTAAGTGCTTTGCCATATTTGTTCCATTATTTTAAAAGATGTAATACGTTCCATATTGAGCAAACACATCCATACACTGAAAGAGAGTCATCTCCTTCATGAACAAACTAAACTTATTCATGAAAGCGTTTCGGCTGACTGACTTGACTAATCAGACAGTAAACACGGGATGTTCCCCTAACGTTAGAACATGGTTCTCATGTGTTTGTTTTTGGGGAACCAAAACTAAAATCTGATGATGCACGAAAATTTACTCTATGGAGGGAAGGGAGGCAGTGCCGGCAGATGGGGAAAAAAAACAGTAGTACAAAACATCTTGTCAATTTTACAAAAATAGAACACAGTCAATATTTCTAAATATAACATTAAAAAGTGTATTATTTCACTTGTTTTTCTAAAGAAACAGTGACACTAGCAGGTAACAAGTTACAGCCAAAGTCTCTCTTTTGCCTTCACTGAGCCCATTGAGTTTTAACAAACCCCCCACAATGCATGCGGTAATTTAGGTGGGGGGTAACTGAGAGGAAAGTCAGGGTGCCTCCGTCATCATATATCTAATGCCGAGTTCAGAATGCACAATTTTCAAAGTAGTCGCGTCACAGATCTTTTCACACTGCATGACAATCCGAGGTATCATTAATTTCTGCTGTGTTCACACTGCATGATAGATCGGCGAAAGGGGGTTTCACACTGCATGACATTACAATAGTAAGAATCGCCGACAACTTTGTCTCACTGCCAAACACACACGGGAAGTGACATGGGAACAACACAAGGTCACGTGTGCAAGACCGGAGTTCTCACGTGAGACTGGGATTATTATTAAAAATAATAGCAAGCAAAAGAAGCTTGTCATACAAATTACATGTGCCCTCATTTGCAACGAAAAGAAGATTATGGAGGAGGATATACTGTATATATTCTATACTTTCATAATTCCTCCCCCAACATTATTGATTCTTTTTTTTTTAATGTAATTTAATCTATTGTTCATAGGGTGGATCTTTTTCAAATACTCTATTAATAGACTTTTTAAACCTTTCATGCAATTTCATGATAAATCATTAAAGTGAACAGTTCATATTTATTCGCATCTTGAAATGAATAGTTCTGTATCCCTCTGTGTTGTTTTTATTTTGGACTGTTTGGAAAATAACTGAGCCTTTAAATCTCCTTTGTAATAGATATGATTATAAATCAAGGACAAGGCATTTACAGCTGTATTTATAAACTGCTTTACTAATGCTTAACTAATGATTCATAGTGTGCAGTTATTATTAAGTGTTACCATTTTTATTTTCTAAGTATCGATTCAGGCACAGTTTAGGCACCGGAACCGTTTTAAAAGTATCGATTTGGTACCAGTATCGAAAAAAACCCTAAATGCCAACCCTAAACAGCGTTCATGAGGCAGGTCCCAGTCATAACTCTCAGAACGCTCCGAGTTCACAGGTTGTAAGAACAAATTGTGGAGCAGGTAAGGGCTTTGGCGTTGAAATTGTTGTCATTGAAACACATAATTTAGAGGAGAATGTCACGTGTTGTCATCTCAGAATTACGAGAGAGTGAGAGAGACCGTGCATGTGGAACTTTGCGTGTGTGTCTGTTCATAGCGTGAGCTAGACAGAGAGCATTCTGATTGGTTTACTCAGCAAAATAAGCAAATCAACTTTCAGTGTGGGTGGCTTTTATTTCATTTCTCGGGGACAGAAATTATTAGTCCAGAGCAGCCTACAAGATTGTCATGGCAGAGCGAGAGTGCAGTCCAACAACAATATGTGTTGCCTTTTTAGAACTACTTTCTAGAACTGTACTCCTCACTGTTATTTATGTGGCCATGAACTGTTTACCAACTATTAAAAATCTTCAGTGCTGACATAACCCACCCAAATCTCTCCTGAAATATCCCTTCCTCCTCTCTCTCTCTCTATTTATATATAGATATAGACACATATATATATATATATATACTGAATATGTAAAGGTATGAATAATGGATCAGTGATCTCTCTTTTAGAAAGAATACATTCAGTGAATTTTCCATTCTGATGCTGACTTTGTAACCTGGTTTTATGTCTTGTCAGGAGCTCAGACGACCTGCCTCTTCTGAGATGGAGTGCCAGAATCCCATCTAGACATAGACAAAGACAGGGAGCTAAGGATGGAAAAAAGGAAGTATAGACGGCCCCTATGAGTGCGCTCTGAGTAACCATAAACCATGAAAGAAGAAAAAAAAGAGGATAAAGAGGATGAGAGTCAGGCAAGGTGCATTTATGATCATGTGGGTGTATGTTCAAGTGTGTTATGTCTACAATGACTGATTGCATTGATCTAATTATTCTTCACAAAAAGCCCAGTCTGTGCCAGGTACCTAATAACCACATAACACAAGCTCATAACAAAACCAAACATAGGAGTCATACCTTACATAGAAAAAGAGAGTTATACACAACATTATACCCAAAGTGACAGGGATTTCCCCATTCTCGCTGGTTGAGGTTTCTGGACTCCACATTGGAGGCAAGGTTCACTTCCAGCATTCACATAATGCATATCTTATTTGTACTGCAGTTATATCTGACTAAATATTCTATGCTACGCTAATGCTAATTATGTCTCTATTTGTCTTTCTGTTTCTGCCACGGTATTAACATCCCATGGTAACTAGGAATTATACCAGCCTTAGTCTGGATTTAAACCTTAAATGATCTGAGATGACCAAACACATACCCTGCCTTTTAATATATTAAGTTTCTACAATATATAAACATATTGTAGGAACTCAATTTCCTATAGAGCTGCTTTGCAATGATTTGTATCGTAAATCAACTTGAATTGAAAATAATTTCTCATTTTAGGGTTAAACGGAAGAAATCTCTGTGTTTATGTGTGTGTGAAGGAAAGTAGTAATAACTTTCAGAATTCATAGACTGAGGGGTATAATGGCTGGTCTCTGTCATATGACAAAAGTGAATAAGTGCTGATAAAAAAAAACTAGCCAGTGGACGGAAACTAAGGACATTCCTTTGGCCCTCTCAAGTGAGTAGCTGTGAGATCATGCACAGGATATGCAACTTGTAAGACTTAGTTTCAAAGGGAAGTTTCTGGAAACCCAGAAACCCAGTTTAATTCAAAATGAACAGAAGAGGAGCTGCTAATGGGTTAATTTAGTAGAGAACACAAGAAAACCTATGGAAAGGACAGCTCACTGTTTGTAGAAGACAAAAAAAAATATATATAATATATAAATATAATATAAATATGATATAATATAAATATAAGCCATAATTAGCTTAATTTTCCCCAAAAGAGTAAACGCTATAAATTCCAATAAACAATCTACCTATGTGTAATGCTGTAAGAGGATTGAATCCTTTGAATATACTGTCCTTGTTCCTTCTCTTCCTCTCACTATTTTATTAGAATTAGAAAAACACTTTCCAGATGTGTGATATCCATCCATTCCCTAGCAGGAAAATGCTTGAGAAACTAGGGAGAGATAAGCGGAGAAAATGGATACCGATTTAGTTTTATTCCGTTTGTTGCACTGAGTGACAATTAGAATAGCTCTGGAGAATAAATTCCATAGGAATCCTTCAAGGAATTACGGATGGATGAAAAAAGGAGCGATAGAGACAGATTGGAGAAATTTGAAAGGGAGTGTGGACAGGACTGGGACGTCACAGGAAGAAACAAATTAGAAAGATTGCCAAACTTTTAGGAGCACAGATTGTGGAAGAGTTGTTCATTTGCCAGCACTATATCATTTCAACCCACAGACATGCTCTGTACTTAAGTATTTTTCAATTTTATTTCTTTATTTATTTTTACCTTAAGGGTCCCATGCGAAGCCATCATAATGCATGAGTGAATCATAGACTGTAGTAGTTTCTTGATCAGACAGTGTTACCAAGTCAACTGCTCAATTAATATTTGCAATGTAGCATGCATTATCACATGACCTCACTACATGCATTTGAAATGTTTACTGCTGCTGTCACACTCACGTGCCGTAAGGAGTATTCAAACAAGAGTATTTTAATGATCAACTCAGAAACACAGGATACAATGCAGACATGAAGACATAAGGACAGACAAGGGAGACTCAGGAACACAGAGTAATTATACACACGGAAAACATGGCAGAACTGAAAACACCTGGGGAACACAGCTGGGAACAAATCAACACAATGAACTAATCGGGGACAAGAACAACCAAATATGGGCATACACATGGGGCAAGTGCACACAAGACTGACTTGACTTGGTGGGAGCTAGGGAGGAGGACAGACACCCGGGAGGGGCCAACAGAGCAGTCCACGGGGTTGACGAAGGAGGGAGGAGCCATGGAAGAAGAGAAGTGTCTGCTGACTCCAGGTGGCGGAGCAGATGAAGGAGGGGCCCAAGGTGTCCATTTCCTAGGAGTCGGCACTGGAGGTCGCCGACAAGGGGCGGGCACTGGAGTTACTGGATTAGGGAACGGCTCCCCTGGAAATGAATGCAGAACGGAATCCGCGGGGATCAGGGACGGCTCTACTGGCCGTGAATCAGGAACATGACTCAGGAACGGCTCTCCTGGTCGTGAGTGCGCAACGGAATCCGCAGGGATCTGGAACGGCTCTCCTGGCTTTGAATCGGGAACAGGCCTCGGGAGGCACTTACGTGGGGCTGGCACTGGACGCCACTCAGTAGGAGCAGGATCTGGCATTGTAAAGGTCTTTTGAGCAATGCCACAAAAAATAAACATTCCAATACAGAGCCATTTTTAACTACCAGCTAATAAACCAAAAACATAGTAATTAACATTCCTAAAGAAAATGTCAATAGTGCTTGTCTGTTGTTCTGGGTGGTTGCCAAAAAGCCCCTCCCCAATGTCTGATAATCTAGACTCTTTAACATGACTTGGGTCCCAATATAAATCTATGTAGCCACCCTAGGTACATATAACTTTTTTTTTATTTTCAGACGAGTTTTTAAAAATGTATCCTGGCTCTTTCAAGTTTGGTGATGTGGTGATGTGATAGTGGCCATTATTTTGAAGCTCTGTAAATCAGATATATCCGCAAGTACTGCAACGTAAAACTAACCCATTCGCATTCGGGGGGTTATCACATGTCCTATGAAGCAAATCGATGGGGTTTTGTAACAAAAATATTTCCAGTTTTAAAATTGTACCGTAAATAACTGACTGACTGACTGAGCGCCGAGTTTCTTTTTCTTCTATTTTAATGGCGGTTGGCATACAGCTTAACCACCCCTGCTGGCTACAGCGCTGAGTTCTGGCTTCTTGGCCGAACACAAAGGAAGATATTTTGAAAAACGTTTGTAAGTGGGTAACCACTGACTTCCATAGTAGGGAAAAATACTATGGTAGTTAAAAGTGTCCCAAAAAGTGTCCCCTGCTTTTTGCACATTTCACAGCACTTTCTTAGTGCACTATCCAGTGATTGGCGTATTCATTTTCTCAATTCCATTTAGTTTCCTTATTTTATTTACTTTTATTCATTTCTGTCACAGTTTATTCAAGTTAAGCTAACATTTTATTTTGATGGGCTGCTGTGAAGACCTTTAGGTTTATCTTTGTATATGGAATGACAATAGTTTTTCTACAAAGAAACATTCAAATGCTCATAAAGTGACTCTCATGTATATATTGAGGCTGCAGAAGCTAAAAACAGTGAGCATTACACGCACGTGTTTGTGTGTAATAAACAAAATCACGCTTATCATAAACACGTAGAACATGCAGGATTTATATTTAAATAGTTGGGCCTTAAAATACACAGAACCTAGTGTTTCGATTTAGGTTTACTGACCAACTTTGATATATTAATCCAAAATTCCAAATTCTGTGACATTCTACGTTATAAATTCTGTATTTATGTCTGTATACCGCAATTCCATACATCTTTCACAGATTACCTAAACTGTTCCACATCACAAGTGCAATGCTGCACCAGGTGGGCTACCAAGCAACTTTACTATGTTAGAAAGGCCATATACATGGATCAGATTGTGTGGTATAAATGTCAAAATGTATTTATTTACAAATCATGCACTATGGGAAAAGTGTTTGATGTCACAACATAGTATTGTGCAAGAAACCATGCGGAAGTAAGTGTAAGAAATGTAGGAACATGTTTTTGTAACTAGCCTGTGGTGACATAAACACCTTCAGAATAGATATTCATTGCAGTGCTGTTTAGATACCCTAATCAGAAACGATTTTTGCTGCTTTAAATATGCTCTATTCCGCACGTGCTGCAAATCAGACACTTTTTTTGGCCCCATGTTGTTGCCAATTCAGAAGGTGGATTCATATGGGGACAAAAATTTAATTCATACGGGGAGACATGATACATGCCTCTCTAAAGACAAGCATTATGATCAGCTCTGCACAGGCAAAGTAGAAAGAAAGAGAGAGCAAAAGACCTAGAAATCATGAATGAAGACAGAGCAGCAAGCAGGCTATAAAAGGAAATGAAAGAGAACAGCACTGGACAACTGGTCTATTTAGCATTGTGGAGTCTCCACATGCCTTTGTCTAAACTCCTTGGGTGAAAAGAATGAGCAGATGTCCTCAGGTCTACTATACAGCACATTGAAGGTGAGAGGTTTGTGACAAACGTGAAATGTTCTGGTTGTGTAACTGTGTTGAGTCTACATTTTGCGCATTACTGCATTTTTAACACTGCTGCAATCAGGAGCTTGCTGAAATGAGTTCAAATATTTTACCTTAAAAAGCTTTGTCCGTGTCTGTGACACATTCAAAAATCAGTTCATCTTAACCCTTTAAAGGCACAGCTGACCCAAAATCCCCAAAATTATGTTATTCACCATGTGTGAATCTAAGCAAGCATGCTGTTATATTTTTTTGTGTAACACAACATATTATTTATTTATTTTTTTCAGAATGACCATAACATAGATGTTCTGCACAAGATCAGTCGCTGGTTAGTCAAGTTATCGTCTTATAGTGCAAAGTCACTTGACTTTTTTGAGGCACATGGAGAAATTGTTTTCATCACAGTTTATGCACATTTTTTCTCTTTGGTTAAAACGTTTTTCTTACTCAAACTAGAAATGTGCTAGAAATGTGCCAACTCAAATATCCCACAAGCTTTTATGCACATTTTTAGAGTTGATGCACATCTTGGCGTTTCGAACAAGCATTTTTTTTTCATGTGATTTTCCAAAATGTGCATAAAAAGTTTTTTCATCAAAGGGATAAATTCCATTATGTATTATTGTGTTTTGATCAAATATGTAGCCTTGGTAATCATACAGTAAAGTAAGTCTTATTTCAAAAACAGTAATACAATATATCTTACCGACCTTATGTACAAGATCATACACCATGCAATTTGTTTTTAGATGCACTATCCCTTTAAGCTTCCTTAAATTAAAAAGCAACAGAGAGCTTTTTTTTTTTGTGTATGTAGAGCCTCAAACAAATTACCAGTCAACATAAAAAGAGGGAAAGAACATGCTTGATGAGGATAAACACTACAAGGAATTCAAGGAAAAAGTCACAGAGAGCTATTGTAAGACTTAACAACAAGAACATCCACAGACAGACATTTAACAGAGAAATGAGTGTGTCCCGTTTAAGACCTGCATCACCGTGATCTATATTGTAGATGTAGCCTGGCATACATGGAAGGATGAAAATAAAGCCTGATAAACTGTGTGGTTATCTACGGAATAAGACATAAGTGCCCCAGACCCCCTTTCTCTCATATTTTTCACCCTAACATGCTTTTTTTTAACAACTTTAAAATTGGAGCAGTGACAAGGGTTTTTTCCAGTGCTAGTGGACACAATGGGTCAGGAAGAGCAGCTACTTTGAGAACAGTTACTTTGCTTTCTTTGCAAGAAACAACATTGCTTTTACGAGTCCAATATGTGGCAAACTATGCTCAGTGAAATGCCACCTGTGTCGAATCAGCATGTGGTCCTGTGGACCATGCAATAGAGCTATACAAGCTAACTAATGCAGTCGGGATTTTATGCACCATTGTATGATTTTATGCACCAACGTTGTATAACATCCCCAAAAGGGAACTATACTGTTGCACGTATTTGGTTCCATTACATGCAACAAACAGGCCACCAAGTTGACAGATTTTAGTCCCTCTGCGTCATACAGAGACAACCAATACCCCTTACTTCTGGAAAAATCACTGTAACACACGGCCATCAGTGCCTTATTGCTTCATTCTCAGTAGTTCTACTTAATTACATTTACATGTCAAGTGTTTACTTGGAACTACGCTATACCACAGGGAAGTGCTGTAGAAACACTGAGTCATTGAGGTAGGAACATTTAGTTTGACAAAAGTCCAACATGTGACATGCTCATGGCATTACACTAAAACAAGGATGTTTTCTTTTGAGATGTTTAAGTATTCTGGATGGGCACACATGCACAGAAAAGCCACAAGGAAAGAGGATGCTGGGGAATGTTATAAATATTTAGCTTTTTAAGGGAATTAACCATGCAGCGTTGGAAGATTGCACCAGTCAATTGCTGTGTTTCAACACACTTATTTGCATGCAATGTCATGATGTTGCAATCAGAGATCACGAGACATTTGGAATTCCGATAAACAGGGAGATGATAATACGCCGGAAATAATAAAGTGGTAATAAAAATAATCCTAACATTCTTAAGACAGCTGCACTTTTGAAAGTGATGTAATAAGGGCAGAGTGAATTCTTGTGGACATTTCAGAATTGACCTCTGCTGTAGAACTGCACAATTAAAAGATCGCGATCTCGATTTGACAACCCACACAATCTTAATCCAGCATTTACTGTATAGGACTCAGCCAATTATACTGTCAAGGACAGGAGATGAGCATAACACGCAATCACTCACAGCATGTCGCATGTGGTTTTGCGCGGGCAGCGGCCAGATGTGCTTGTTACGCCGGTTTCACACGCCAAGCGTCAGCCTGGGTATACCTCACTTTTGTGTTCCGCTCCGTCTTGCGGACGGAAGCAGCATGGAAGCATGCGTATGCAGAGCAGGAGCAGCGCGCGCTGACTGTGCTTTTATACTATACTTATACTATATTTAAATTACTTGTTACAGTGAATTTTCGAATGTTAATCAAGACATGTATATATAGTGTAAATAAGTGTACTTCTTTAAAGCACAACAAAAGCATGCTTATCAAAACAATGATTTAAAATGTATTTTAAAATAAAACGTATTTGTACATTATTAACTTCTTTATTCATTATTTTACTTAATTAAAGTGTTTATTTTTTTAGGTTTTGTACATGCTGCTCTTTCCCAGCTTTGGGGAGAGTTCACACGAGACACAAACTTCATACCAGCCTAAGGTCATGAGGGTCGCTATTTGACACAGGACATGGGTGGAGCCACTCCAACTCATTTGTGGGAACTACAGTACCCCTTCAGTGTGGGCCAAGATACAGCCAACTACAGTACATACTCACACAGATGCAAACACTGTAGATCTAAAGAACGTACATCAGTTAAAAAACCAACACGTCCCAGAAATGTCAAAGGCTGAGCTACTTGCAGTGTTGCTCGTGCTGAGAGCTCCTCAGCACAGGTCTTCCCCTCGGAACAATTTTACATCCTGCCTCGATCCCTCTAATCGAACAATAGATTTTCCCCCAATTGTTTAGCTTTTTTTGACCGAGCAGATTATTTTGGCAGGCGATGTAGCAGCATTTTTCCTGTCCTTATCACCAACAGACATCTTTTGTGGGGTGCTGGTCCACCCATTTAAACCGGTATAGAGTGCACACACTTCTTCACGTGCGCTCCTATCCTCGTGCACAACCTCAGGAACCACCCTGTGACTACATCCATTTCCTCTTCCCTTATATGGCCGAAAGGAATTTGCAACAGAGGACACTGCTGATCTACATGCAGTTGCTTAGATACAGTAATTTTAAATGCAATTATTGATAAAAGGCTCTATTGGAAAATCAAGTATTATATCATTACTGCACTTGGAACATTTTATTCGATTTTTTTCCATCCAAACATAGGTCCAACAACAGGAGCCAGTAATTGACCTCAAGGGATGAAGATAATATCGTGAAATCTTCCCACACATACAACAAACAAAATGTGCTTCAAATGACCATATTTTGAACTTCCTGACAATCAAAGTTTTCCATCCCTTCCCAACATGCTATTCTTAAAGCATTTCCATTAGACCTAAGGGGTCAAATAAGTGCTTAATCTCAATGACGACACAAAGACATAACCATAAAACATACTTAAGGTCATAGAATGCTGTAAAATAGCTCATGCTCTTTTCAAATGACAAACCTGAGAAGTGATATAACATGTCAAAGCTGTAATAAAATCAATGCGTTACGCAATATCTGCAATTATATTTCTTTGTAAGATGAACTGCATAATTGCAGAGCTAAATGCAGATACATGTGCAACAGTTCCATTTGTATTCACACCTGTTTTACCTGCAAACATCTCCAGATGGCCTGGTTTGACATGTACATACTGTTATAATACCCGTCTTTCACAATTACACAATAAAGGGTAACTCCACCCCAAAATGTTTGGTCAAAAATAACTTAAATTGATAACGTTTTAATTATGGGGTGGAGTAACCCTTTAAGACACATTTAGGTCAATTGATCATTTTGGCTTTGTATTACAAAAGGTGTGTTTCTGGGTATGACTTCCAAAAAGTGCAAAACTGTGAAAAGGATCATTTATAGTCTTTGCTGCCCAAGTGAGGTCACCTACAATGACCATAGCCTGCTGGCCGGATCGTTGCCTGTCCAAAAATAGCTTGGCCTGCATGAAACTTGAAATCAGTACACTCCTTGTACCAGTATAATGCACAGCCTCAGCCTACTGCTGTCACAAGTTTTTGATCAGGGTAGCACAAAATCTGATAAAGCTTTAGACAAGGAGGCTTTTTCTTCTTCTATTCAGTGAAACTAGTTTAACTCTAAAAAAAAAACCTTGCATATGATTTTAATACCTTGTTAAGAAAGAGCCTCTGGCAAAAACACTTCACAGGATCCAGTGCAAATACATGCTGTAAAAGTACATTAAAGCATTTTTCTTTTGTGTATTAAATAAGGCAACACTTACATCTTTATGGTATATTACTTGAAATACTTCATGTATGCTTGTATGTACAACAATTTAATTTAATGGTCATAATGAAGAAACACATCTGAAAATACTTTCAATTCTTCCAATACAAAAGGGCCTTTGAAAAATGTGAAAAACTATACATCATATATCATATAAACATATAAATGTTGACTAATTAAATGAGCAAAAGAATTAGTGCTGGGCAACGATTAATCGCATACAAAATAAACGTTTTTGTATTCATAATAGATGTACAATACGTGTATTGTGTATATTTATTGCGTATATACAAATATACACACATGCATTTACATAATTAAGAAAAAATATGTTTATATACCAATATATGTACATAAAAATGATATGAATATAACTATATACATGCAAATACATCTAAATATTTTCAAAATGTATACTATATGTCTCTTCATACATATGAAATACACACAGTACACATATATTTATTACACAAAAGCTTTTTTTGGGGTGCGATTAATCACAATTAACACTATTATATATGAACTTTTATCATTTCTTCCAAAAGTTTTGTTACTGCATTCTCTTTCGCATGGCTGTACCCAGTTATTGACATCTCATATATAGTTTTCAGTTTTCTATGTTGTTAAAACTGTAAACCTTGCAAAACCCTTTCACTGACTGCAAACAATAAATCAACAAATAACTGCAAACTGCCATGTCAGAATTAATATTTGTATCAGTAGACGACCTTGAAATGGACCAGACTGAAATTTGAGAGCGACCCAAAGCAGAAAATCATGAGAACGACTTAAGGATTGTATACTTGTCAGTGGAATTATGAGAAAGTCCAAATATTATGATAAAATCACCTTATGCAGTAAGAAATGTCTTCTTCTTCGCAAAACAAGGTGCCAAGATGCATACCACAGCTAGATGTACAGCTATAAGAATGTAGTTTCAGCTGAAGAAGCTTTTACAGGCACCTGGCAAAGTATCAGCGCTTTTGAACTTGCTGTTTGCTGCTGGTGACGGGCGGTTGCCAGAAACACATATCAGCATGTGGATCAGAAAAGGAAAGATGTTCTCATGCTAAAATCATCCTCAGATTGTAAGAGAGTCTAAACAAGCATCATAGCACATGGAGACTGCTGTCCAATGATAAAGCTACTACCGTTCTGTCCTGTGGCAGCTGTGAGTCGTTACAAAACATGATGACAGTGTTTACGATAAACTATTAAAAAAACATGAAATCTATTCCATCCTAACTGCTGATAAAAACACAATAATCACAATAATGCAAAAGTAATCCACACGACTCAAGTCCATAAATTAGCATCTAATGAAGTGAAGAGCTGTGCGTTTGTAAGGCATTTTATTGAGGTATTTTAACTTTTAAACTGTATTTAATATTTTTTTTATTGTCTCATATCAAAATCCATCAACATATTTGTTTAAAACTCAAAAACTTGTTTTTCTTGTAAACAGTGTTTGAGCTGCGCCTATTTTTCTCTCAATTAGGCAATATCGCAAATAGATAGATCGTAGATAGCCCATATTTTAGCAAGAAGCAACAGTTTTTTAAGTAAAAAAAAAGTGCTGATGATGTATTTGTTTATTACAAACACAGTTTTATCTTCATTAATTGATGGATTGGAGTGGTGTGGATTCCTTGTGGATTATCGTGATGTTTTTATCAGCTGTTTGGACTCTCATTCTGACGGCTACCATTCACTGCAAAGCATCCATGGATGAGCCAGTGGTGTAGTGCTACATTCCTTCAAATCTGTTTTGATGAAGAAACAAACTCTTCTACATCTCAGATGACCTGAGGGTGATTGCATATTCAAAAATGTACATTTTTGGGTGAACTATACCTTTAAAACATGCAAGCTCGTGTTCATATGCTTCAATTTTTGTGTGCAATGGCCACATCTCAACATTCAACTAATAACCGATGCAAAGTTTTCAGTAGCCCATTATACTCGGACATACATCATAATTTGAAAATAGGTGTCTGCCACTATATTTCAGTTCCATCATGACTTTTAACAGCCCTGTCTTCTTGGATAGTTGTTTTTTTAGCATTAGATTTATAGAAATTCCAGGAACTTGAATCCAGTTAATGAAACATCCACCCCAAGGCAGAATTATCCATCTTAAACTAATAGTTTTCCAAATGAATAACACCAATAGGAGAAGTCATTGAAAAAAAATAAAAGTACATTTAAATAAAAAGCAGTATGTGAGCAGATGTGTACATAAAGTACTGTCATAACCACTCAAAGACTCCAAACACATTTTCTTTATTAACTTCAGGCCAGTGTTTAATCTCTCACTGTGGGATGCCAGTTGGTTATAATACCACTAACAGCCATATCTAATTGATGTGGGATGGTTACATTTCACCATTATAACAATAGAATGAAAATAAAACAAGCTTTTAATGAAACGAACATGTGCACAGCAAAGATCTGTAAAATGCTAAATTTTTGCGAACTGCACATGAGAAACAATACGAACAAGGACACTCCCACTCATCTGAAGGGCTTGGTTTAGTGTACCAGTAAATGAGACTCAAATACAACACCACAAAATCTAGACTTAATTTTCCTATAGTGAAACTAAAAACACACTTACTGCATTGACCTCTGTCGTAAGGATAAGGACTGCAAGGCACAACAGAAAACACCTGCAATATAAAAAGAGTGACATTAACATGTGTGCAAAGGTAAAACACATGCTTCTACGACACAAAGAAACAAAATGTTTTACCTTAATGTGTTCAAGTGTTGTAGATGCTTCTCACCCTCCATGCGATCTAGAAAACAGATGAAATCTCTCCTTCAGCCCAATTCCAGTATCCTGTTACTGCATACTCAATGATCTGAAAGTTACAGATTCATGATCTGACAGTTACAAGGTAACTCTCACTGTTCTAAGCCTATCCGAACAGCATTGAATCCTTAGCTCATACTCAAAACATATGCATGTTCCTTGCTAATAGATCCATAAGTTGTTTTCTGAAACCATCGTGGACCAGTAGCAAGCATACTAACTCAAGGTGGTCAAACTAATAGTAGCTGTAATCGTATTTTAGGTAAGCTTTACAGACTTGCTAAAAAACTAGAGAACATGTTTCAAAAACACTGCTACTCTTCAGTATTTGATAATGTGTCGACTAACGTCAAACAATATATTTTCTTGTTATTTAAACACTTTTAGTTACAATTGCACACATTCGGGCTCGATATATTTAATAGTAAGTCACGTCTTGAAGTGACGGCAGAAGTTTACCTCCGATCTCGCACGCTCCTGTCGCACGCGCTCAATCCAGATGCGTTTCGCCTAAAATCCACCTTGCCAAAGCTGTTTTAAGGGAATTACTGATCTCCAAGACTTAAACTTCTCCTAACAATGCTGAAATGCGAGTGATAGTTCTTCTAAACAGGGTTGTGTTGGTGCGTATTGATGGGTGGTCGTGTTCCTGACAGGGGGTGTGGTGGGCTCTTCTACAAGTCGTTACTTTCAACAACAGCTACATAACGTTTAGAGCAAAGATGCAGACAAACGTATAGTTCAAGCTCGAGAAGAAGAGAGGCAAGAATTGCTTGAAACGGAGAAGAATCCGTCAGCAGCGAGTCCTTTTGGACATTATTCCTAGGTGCGAAGATGCGACTTCCATGTGTCACCTTTTTTCTGCTCGCACTCTCTTTGAGCATAGACGACAGTACAGCTAAGGTAAGTCCAACTAGGAACTAAGTTATGTTAAGGTATATGTGTTTTATTAGTAGGTTTGGGAATAAGGAGTTCCGTTATGCATTAGGTCGCGCGCACAGAGAAGTGCGTATAACTTGCGCGCGACTTGCTTGCGCTCAAGTTCCACTTTAGACTTGACGTGAGAATATGTCCACTTCTCGAAGTTAAAGGCTGGTATATAAATTAAGTGTATCTAACGTCAAATATGTCGTTTGAAATAGCAAACAGCAAACCAAAATGCAAATAAACAAACAGAAAGATATGAATAGCTACTCTGCGACTTATGCGGTAACTAAAATAATGAATACCCTGCTCTTTCTTACAGTTTTCAAATACATTATATAGCTTAAAGTCACACAATTTATGGCACAGTTGTTTTGCCGTTTGGTAAACTCATGTGCTTTTGCTGGTTTGGTTGTTTTATTAGTTTAGCTGTTTGATACGGATTGTTTCGAATTTGATGAGATTTTTTTTCTGTAGGTCTTGTACAGTATGATGCCTTAGTATCTTGATATATTGCCATAAAGTGAATTTGTACTGTGGGTTTTCTATACAGTTTATATTTGCCACTCCTCTTGCCTGGTTTTGTCTGAGGGGTTTACTCCCACCCTGCTCCACCCTCTCAGTTAAATTTCAAAGTACTATATTGGCATGATTGTTTAATATGAAATAATGACAAAACAAATCAAACAAGCGACTGGAGAAAAAAGTTAATAAAATAAAGTTGGGTTCCATTAATGCTATTAATCAAATAATTAAAATAGAATGGGGTTCCGGTAATGGTATTAATAAAATAAATAAAATAAAACAAGGTTCCAGTAATGCTTTTCAAATAATAATAGTAATAAAATAGCATTATGCATTGGGAAGTACAGCACAACATATTTACATAAATATTCAATAAGATGTTAATGTGACACCAGTAACACCTGCATTTGATCTGTTTGTGCCACTTATGGAAAACCTGTCCTAAAATGAGGCATTTTTAAAGTATTTCACTGTTATACTATGAAATACAAGCAGAATGTGTCACTCTGTCTCGCCTCAGCAGTGAGTCTCTGTTTCAGGAAACCGTGTTTGTCGAATCAAACTTTTTCTTTGGCTAGACTGTTGGAAACAGAGGGCATACTTGGCTTCTGCGTGTTGTACGCTTGTGTGCACACTGCTACAGTTAACACAAACCTTTGTAAACGTATTCTTTAACATCTGGACTTGTTTTCTATTTGTTAAAGGCATTTTACTGCTCATCTAAAAAAAAAACTGTAAGTTGCACTAAACTATTTACTCAAACCAAAGTTTCCCCTGCACATAGTTGCATTATGATAAAGATGCATTGATTTGAGAGAGCTATATACTGGACATGTGTTATTATTGGGGGAGTTCCTGTGGATAGGTCTCAGCGTGAAGCACGTGCAGAGCGAGGATTCAGGAAGTGACAGGTGTCTGGGCGATAAGACCTAGCAGGATGGTTTATTGTTGTGACGATGATGAATTCACAAAGCCATTACATCTGGTGATTATGTACCAAAATACCAGAACATGTATTCCAGTGGAATTTGTTAATGGATTATCACATTACGTACTAGTTTGATTTAAACTAGTTTGTGACAGCTGTACTGAAAACGCTGTATACTCAAGGTATTGACCGTAAATCTGTAATCTATCAGCAGTTCTTAGTGAAACACCAGTCATATGCCACCCACAGCTGCCTCTCTCTGTCACCTCAGCCTTAGTTTCTAGTTGATACCATTTGTAAGTGGTGTAAAAATCAGGCTTGTGTATGCTGTTTAAACAACTACAACAACATTAACCCTGAGAACAATAATGTTTTTGCTCTGTATTGTGTGAGGCAAGCACCAAAAGGTGGAACCATTTGTTGTCGTTGGCTTGTTTTGAAGACGGGGATACCATGCTCATTGGATACATCTGGAAGTTAATAAAACATTGTATTTTTGTCTTAAAATATGTTTAATAAGTAATTACAATCTCAAAAAAAAAAAAAAATGTAATTACACATCTTGAGAAAACATATTGAACTCAATCAGTTTAAATAGACTGTTAGGTTAAATGGATAGAAAAGAAATGTTGGACTATTGCAAAATCCACTCTAAATTTTTGCAGTGTTAGTTGTACAGTATGTGTGGTCCAGCATGAATCAAGTGTTTGTTTTCACTCTTGAGAAATTTCTAAATATTTGTTAAAATAAGTTTATGACAACTAAACATCACTCAGCAGTTTCTTGCAAATAGAAGGGGTGAAGTATATTACTAACAAACAAATGTTTGTTTATATTGTCTATGGTTGTCTGTTTATTTCAGCGGCACATGCAACTTTCTTGCTACATCTACAGTGGGTATCGGAAGTACTCAGACCCCCTTAAATGTTTCACTCTGTTATAATGCAGCTATTTGCTAAATAATTTAAGTTTGTTTTGTCCTTCATTAATGTACACACAGCACCCCATATTCACAGAAAAACACAGAATTTTGACGTTTTTGCAGAAAAAAGAAAAAGAAAAACTGAAATATCACATGGTCCTAAGTATTCAGACCCTTTGCTCAGTATTTAGTAGAAGCACCCATTTGATCGAATACAGCCTTGAGTCTTTTTGGGAAAGATTCAACAAGTTTTTCACACCTGGATTTGGGGATCCTCTGTCATTCCTCTTTGCAGATCCTCTCCAGTTCTGTCAGATTGGATGGTAAATATTGGTCGACAGCCATTTTTAGGTCTCTTCAGAGATGCTCAAATGGGTTTAAGTCAGGGTACTGGCTGGGCCATTCAAGAACAGTCAAGGAGTTGTTGTGAAGCCACTACTTTAGTATTTTAGCTGTGTGCTTAGGGTCATTGTCTTGTTGGAAGGTAAACCTTCGGCCCAGACTGAGGTCCTGAGCACTCTGGAGAAGGTTTTGGTCCAGGATATCCCTGTACTTGGCCGCATTAATCTTTCGCTTGATTGCAACCAGTCGTGCTGTCCCTGCAGCTGAAAAACACCCCCACAGCATGATACTTCACTGTTGGGACTGTATTGGACAGGTGATGAGCAGTGCCTGGTTTTCTCCACATATACCGCTTAGAATTAAGGCCAAAAGTTCTATCTTGGTCTCATCAGACCAGATAATCTTGTTTCTCACCATCTTGGACTCCTTCAGTTGTTTTTTAGCAAACTCCATGCAGGCTTTTGTGTGTTTTGCACTGAGGAGAGGCTTCCATCGGGCCACTCTGCCATAAAGCCCCAACTACTTTCTCCCATCTCCCGACTGCATCTCTGGAGCTCCGCCAAAGTGATCTTTGGGTTCTTCTGTATCTCTCTCACCAAGGCTTTCCTAATCAAGTCCAATCAGTATAATTAAACACAACTGGGCTCAAATGAAGGTGTAGAACCATCTCAAGGATGATCAGAAGAAATGGACAGCACCTGAGTTAAATAAATGAGCGTCACAGCAAAGGGTCTGAATACTTAAGACCATGTGATATTTCACTTTTTCTTTTTTAATAAATCTGCAGAAATGTTAACAATTCTGTGTTTTTCTGTCAATATGGGGTGCTGTGTGTACATTAAATAGGGGAAAAAATGAACTTAAATGATTTTAGCAAATGGCTGCTATATAACAACGAGTGAAAAATGTAAGGGGGTCTGAATACTTTCGGTACCCACTGTATGTATCTACTTTATTATTATTATTATTAATGTTTTGCCTTACCTACATTTGAAGTTGTATAACATATGTTATTTTAAATATACTGTAGCCTTTCACAATATGCACTTTTCACTACTGCCTCTGACAAACTTGAAGGACTTGAATAAAGCACTGTTTCAAAATATTGAATTTGCTCAATTTTATAAACTTCAGTTATTAATATGAAGTATAACACATAGTAAAATCTTTCTGGATAGCATAAAATCACTAATTTGATCATAGGGAACAAATGATGCAAGGATTAACTAATATGTGACCTGATGTGTGAAAGCACCTGCAATTGCTTGGCATCCGCCCTTAAATGTTAATAAAGGTAGCATGCATATTTCAGTGATGTAAACAGAAGCAGGTGAGGCTGGGCTGAGGAGTGATTTATTTATAAGGGTCTGACTTGTAAAGGCGGGGTTTACAGGGGGCAGTCCTGTTTGTATATGCACATGTGTGTGTTTATGTCAGCTCGGGTGCAAGTGTCAGTGTGTTGGTGTTTGAGCGGAGTCTTGAGTTGGCTCCTGGAGGCATGCTAAGAGTGCACAACACTCACAGCTACATGAACAGCGGCACACCTGAGTGTGTGTGTGTGTGTGTGTGTTTATGCATGATTCCTTTGGGAATGTGTGATTTGATAAGAAAATAGGCAATTTTCTCTTTTCAGAAGAAGCCACAAAAGACTGCTTTTCATTGAGCACAGTCCCGCAGGAGCGGCAACCCTCCTGCATCACATGCTCTACATGCTCGATCATGTTGCCATGAATATATTCACCCTTCTAAAATGGCCTTAGACAAGACAGGTAGGTAAATTGTCTGCCCAGATGGATAAGAAATCAATTGTGAAACGCAAAGGCAAGTTCATGTACTTGACAGCTTCCGAAAGGCTTGACTTTCAGATGTAGGAGAGAACAAAAAGGGGACAGAGCAGACAAAAGGACAGAAAACAGTCTGTCAGAAAACAGGGAAATGTAGGATTTATGAAAGAGTAAAAGGATGGATTAGCACAGAAGAGCTCTTTCACACCTACCTTATTTAGTTTGGTCGAATCGCACCAGCGTTCGTTATACCTCTTGGTGTGGTTCGTTTGGGCAGGTGAGAATGCAGCAATTGTACTTGGGTGCACACCAAAAGCGGACCAAACAAGTCTACGGTCTCGGCATGCTTTCAAGCGAACCCTGGAGCGCAGTGGAGGATCTACATTGAATTACTCCCTGGGTGAGACCCCCTCTCAGCGCCCCCTTTAATTTAAAGTGTCCATAATACAGTGTAATAATAACAATATTAATAATAATGACCTAGTAAGTACTTTGTAGTAGCCGTTGTAATTACATAAAACAAAATGTACTTATCATGTAACTAAGTTATGAAACAGTTTGTACTTATGTAGATGTGATAGGCTGCCACTGTTACACATTTGTAAACAGTATATATAGCACTTAAGTGAGGTGAGGTCCAAAAATCCAAGCTCACCAGTAAATATGCTTCTAGACTGCTGTTTTTTTTTATTTTTTATTTTTTATTATATTTTTATATGAAATTAACTGTGGCCCTAAAAATTCTAATTTTGTGATTACTTGCTGGTCAATGACTTCCATATAATTTTTTTTTCATACTGTGTACCTCAAAGGCTTACTCTGTCAGCTGGTCAGCTTCAATATATCTTTCAGCGTTTCAGTCTCAATATCAGATATTTTGATGGTCTGTAATGTTTCAACATATCAGCTTATTCTACCACTAACAGTTAGGTTCCTACTAATGGAAGTAGTTGACAAGTAGCAACGTTTTAGTTAAGAATGTCTAAAGTGGAGGATTGAAATAAAGTATAACCTAAAGGATTAAAAGATTAAAAGATGTTGCCATGAATATATTCACCCTTTTAAAATGGCCTCAGATAAGACAAGTAGGTAAACTGTCTGCCCTACAACAAAAAGACAGAAGACAGAGAGAAAAACTCAAGATTTATGAAACAAAAAATGGATGGATAAGCATGGAGGAGCCCTTGGGTGGGAGTTCCAAATGTTAATGGCTTAAATTAGGGTCACCGCAACAGGAAATCGCAGACGACTGGGGTGTCATAATTCATCATAGCTGCGCTCAGTAATGCAGTGTAGGAATAGGATATGCAGGAAAGTCAGCCTTTCTTTCACCATGACCTCATACTGCCAATGCGTCTCACCACAAGACATAGTCTCCGCCATTTAGACCAGAGAGATGATTTGTCAGTCTCTCTCTCGCATGCTAACCAGCAGCTGGTGCTAATACACCTCCTTCTGTCACTATGTGCCAGTTTCTTGTCATTTGTGCAACTATTCTTACCACAATTTCTGTTTTCTTTCTCCCTCCATCTACAACCATTCGGCGGGAGTCAAGCTGAGTGTGCAGTCTTTAGCGGAAAACTTTCTGCCCTGTTTTGCTCTCTTCTGTATTATTAGGACCTATAAAGTGGAACAATGGTAAAGTAGGACATGAACTGGAGGCCTTTCAAATGAGAGGAGAAACTATAAATTTTTTATACTAAACATTGTAATTGATTTGGAGTTTCTTCCATTATACACATCTTTTTAGCTTGTTAGAGGCACATTCTGTGCTGGATTATGGAGCGTTTGGCCGCGATATCCTATAAATCTGTCAGTATGTTCTTAAAAATAGATTGAGGGAAAGAATGCCAACAACTTTTCTCGGTTCATTGACAAGATTGCTGAAACAAAAACAATTGAGGGTTTTAAAGGGACATAAACACAGGCAGAAAATGTAGTGCATAACATGTGTTTGTCAGGGTGTGTTAGAGAGGACCCTCAGGGCTGCAGTATACATCAGAGACTGCCAACATAAAGACAGGGTATCAATCCAAGAGCCTGGATATTGGAGCATTGTCTGTCAGCAGATGTCACATGCACTAAATCTAAGATTACCAAATTAAGAGGAGGCACTTAAGTGAGATATCTATTAGACACACACACACACACACACACACATACTGTACACACATACAGTGAGAAACCAGAAAAAATGCTTATTAACTTTTAAATTTCAATGCATTTGAATTTTTTCTTTTTCTTTTTAGAATTACAATAATCAGCATTTTGTGTTTTTTTTTAATTATTATTTTAAAGATTGTTTTAGCATTTGATATGCCCCTCTTTGACATTAAAACAGCAGTACTAAAGGTACATAGTTTTTTTTTTTTTTTGGGGGGGGGGGGGGGGGGGGGGTTTTTTTTAAAAATGAGCGTGAGGTAAACAAAATAAACTTTAAATGACATTACTACAAACTTCTAAACTTTTCTCTATTTTAGTGACCAATTGTATTATATTAAGGTGAATATCAAAGTTTTTTCTTTCTTTTTTTAAATGGGGGATTTGTGGACAAATTTATGTTTTTATAAATTTATGGAGGACAACTTTCAGTTTTTGTATTTAAGATCTGCCATTAAATCTATTAGAATCATTCAATTTTATTTCATAGTGTTGCTATTGACATACAGTATCTCCCATATGGGCAATATTTAAATGCTGTCTGTCATTAGATATTCAGTTACTCAAAAAAATTGTGAAAACAAAATTTACAATAGAATAGTTTATTTAATATTAAATATTTTTGGCATTTTGCAAGGGTTAGGATGACCACTTTGAATTATTTTACATTTTGTGCTAAAACAATACTAGCTAATTTTCCATCGATTTCTCTTAATTACACATTGGCAGCACGGATCTTTCACCATTCTGCCCTATCCATAAAGAACCTCTCTTAAACAGGTACTGTTATTTTAGCTTTGTGCCAAGTTCATTCTGTAGCAGGTGCCAAGAAAAAAAAAAGAGAAGCAAGATGTGTGTTGAGGAAGAGTTGGAGAAAGCACAAAGAATTGCTCTCAGACTTCACTTCAGTATGGACTAAATCGTTGAGAATGTAGTTTGAGATAGAGATAGCTCTGGAAAGCACAACAACAGATAGATGGAGGTGGAGACACTCTTTATCAGGTTGTCGGGTTGATTCGTGTTTCCGTCCAGTCACACACAATCTGTGGGAAAATTATCTGTAAAAGCAGAGAACTGGGTCTCATTACTGTTCATTCAAACACCTTTCAGAACATCATTACCTTTTTATACTAAAGGGATGTGAGAAAAATAAAAGCTGTGTTACCATGGTCCGGTCA
Source organism: Enteromius treurensis (assembly GCA_032275025.1). NCBI lineage: Eukaryota > Metazoa > Chordata > Actinopteri > Cypriniformes > Cyprinidae > Enteromius > Enteromius treurensis. Next base: position 12,371,781 of record JAUCMU010000104.1, read on the forward strand.
CATTAAGAATTAATGAGCTCTTTGTCATGTCCCTTCTTTGAGCTACAGATCATTTGCATGCATTTATAACTATAAGAGAGACACTTTTAGAAAATTCGATTTTTATTTTTATCACATTTTGAAATTAAATTAAAAAACAATTGCATGGACAACAGAGAGCTGAATTCCTTCTCTCTGCTGAAGTGCACCACCCAATGGAGAGGCGCATCAGTTGAGTGCAGATGGAGCATATGATTGTCCTGTGCATCTGTGGTTTGAAGGCAGAGTGAGAGAGAAAGAGAGGGAGACTCTTACAGCAGATGAGCGGTGATCCTGGTCTTTGACTCATTCAGGAAAAGCGCCTTTGACCCACTTACTGACGTACACAAGTAATGATAGTGTCAGTGATCTCGGCAGGTCGCTGGCTTCATTCTGTCGCTCCATACTTCCCATAGACCTATCCCGCTTGCTCTGTTTCCACCTAAACTCATTTCACGCCTCTTCGGTTCATGGCGTTTTTACACTGTTAATCTAAATTCAGATTCTAATCGTTCTACACATTTTGGTAAATATTTGTGACTAGTACTTATGGTACACTTCTAAATAATATAATCAAAAAACAAAAAAAAAATTGTTGATTATTGTGAGAATGCATGAGTGTGAATTTAAAGTGAATTGGTCAGGCAACACAGGAAACTGAACCAGAATTTCATTGAAATGCATGATGATATTGTGAGACATGATTTTTTTTTTTTTTTTTTTTGCATAGGTCATACAATGAAAGTTAATTTATTAAATAAAATGTTATGTCTGTATGTACACTACCGTTCAAAACTGTTTGGGTCGGTATGATTTTAAATATTTTTTAATTATTATTTTTATATTTAATTATTTAATTTTAATTCTTATGCTTACCAAGAGTACATTTGTTTGATGGAAAATACAGTAACAACAGTAATACTGTGCAATATTACAATAATTTTAAATAACTGCCTTCTATTTAATATATATATTTTAAATATTCCTGTGATGGCAAAGTTACACTTTCAGCAGCCATTATTCCAGTTCAGTCACCAATGTCACCCTCAGAATTCATTTAAATAAGATTTAGTGCTCAATAAACATTTCAGCAACACTTTATTTTGCAGCTATAAATAACACACACACACACACACACAAAAAAACTGCTTCAATTTTCAAGTAAATTTTTTACATATACTTTGATCAACTGATCCTAAACCTTTGAAAAGTAGTGTTTAGGAATATATTGTGCATTTAAATTTCTAGCTGACATTATAAACAAATCTGTCTTGTTTTAATCTTCAAAGGTTTAATTAACCTTCACTAAGCTATGAACTGCTATTGAACTTTTTTAGTTAAAAATAAAATTTCTGCCTCCTGTTTGTTTTAAGAGAACTGAACTGGAATTAAAAAGGCATTTTCAATTCAGCAAATCTGCCTGAATCGAGACAATTAAAGATTGTAATTACATTTCACCGCTATTAGGTTTGTAATATTTCACAGTTGCCAAACTCTTAATAACTATTTCATAATATACAGTTATTATTAAAAGAAATACTCAATGTATCAAGAAATTAATTGCAAATTGGTTGCGCAGCAAAAATGCTGTCGGTGTAAAACAATGCAAATATCTTGCTTCTCTTATGCATGGGGTGTGAAACGGGCCTCAGGGTATAAGAGAGAGGGGGAGAATTTGTGGATGAGGAATCCAAAGTGTGTGTATGTGTTTGATGGCTGTTGGCCAGGTCCAGTAGAGTAATGGAGCAATTGATTGCTGATTGACCCCAGTGTCACTAAGGACACTTCTTCCTGTTCAGCCACTGCATTACTTTTATTTTCATTATGGCCAAACAAACCCAGACCCACAACCACCACTCACAATAAATGACAAAAGGAGCACAAGAAGGATTTGAGACTAAAGAGGATTTGTACCTTGTAACAGCACGAGACAAGCAAAGGCTCAAACTGACCTGTTCTGAAGAACTAGAGCTGATAGAGAGAGAGTGGTGAGAATGGAAAAACACATCTGATCAAGGGTGCAAACACAGCAGACTTGTGTGGGGAACTGAACGATGGATTAGAGTGAATCAGCGAAAACACAACCTCTTTCTGAAGGTCACTGCAGGTCAATTAATGCCTGTAAAACAAAGAGTGAAGGACAGGCTGACAGATACACAAATCTCAGTCATTTCATAATAACCACACTTTCTCTCCAAAATATAGACACAATAACATAAGCACTTAAAAAAAAAAAAAAAAGACACCAGTAACTACAGTACCAGATTTTGCGTCTTTTTATTAATTAAGAGGATGATAAATCAAGGAGAGCCGGCTTTATTCAGGGTACATGTCATATTTATGAATAAAAACAAAGCAGTACATGATAGATGTATAGATTTATCAACCATTCAGCAAATGCAAATATGCATTTATAAGACAGTTATAAGGTGTTGGCGGTTTGCATTCATGCATTAAACATGGTGTCTATCCTGACTACTAAAGTCTATTGGATTTGAACCAACCATGTCTGAATGAGCACCGCAACTACTTCTCAAACCATTTTTAAAATAAGCATCTTATGGCAGCCTTCCAAACTCCCATAATGTCCTGATTATTGTCATTCAGCGTGTACGCAGAAAAATAAATTTTACGGAATGAGACATTTAGTATTATATTTGCTTGTGCCCTATACATGAGCAACAACAACAGAACTGCTTTAAATGTCTGGATTTTCTCGCAGGGCTCTGTAGGACCAATGCTCAACACAAGCCGAAGCCAGAGAGAGTTCCAAATGTACACCGTCTAGCTGCAGGCTGTCTAGGTGGGACGTGACTGACAGGAGCTCTTTCCACACACTAATTGGCAAAGTCGGGAAAATTGAAAACTTTTGGCATTTCATCGCTCCGTTTTCATAATCAGGCACGGTTCAACATTAGGAGCCATTTGTTTGTCTGTTTGTTTATTTATTTGTTTATTTTCGGGTGCGCGGAAAAAAACTGAGGAAAAAATCGCTTGCTTTGCAGATTTTCTCCCTGTGATAGCATGTTTTTCGCTTTGTCTATTCAGCACACAGCGTGTCAGCGCGAGTGTGCGTGCAGGCGCGCGCGCGCGTGTGTGACAGCCGGTTTGCAGCGGCAAAGGGTCGCTCACTCACCATCTGTAAATTGCTTTTTTTCAGCTGGTCGGTGCTGCGCCGTGGCTCCGCTCGCTGTGTGGAGGGAGCCGTTCCGCAGTAATGAGTTTGTCGGCGTTTGGGGATCGCGCACGGTGCGCGCCCTGGGTCACTAATTCAATCCTGAGAGCGTTCTAAATAATTATTAATACCTGCTAAGCGTTAATAGAGCTTCATAGGCGATTCATCAAGCTGTCGATTTATTTTAGGGGTTGCGACATTTTGTGTCTGTGATTTCAAACACGTCCAATAAACGTGGCCAGCGCACAGACCTCTAGAGGGGAGGCTTTTTATTGCAACCTATCGAAAAGGACTATTAAGAATCCAATTGTCAACTTAGCTTTCCATTTGACAGCCAATATAATGTATGATGACAAAGGCCTACAGATTGCTTGCTTGATTCTTGTCATATTCTTTCAAATAATTTCAGCATATGCAGACCCACACATGAGGTATAATCAAGTGCACACACAATGCACACATTTCCAAAGTGCCCTCGTGAGTGTGTGAAGTGCATCGTTCGTGTGTGAGAATGTGAGTCTGTCTCTCTTGTAAGCTGAGCCAAAGAGACGCTGACTACAGGGGAATCTCATCGGCAATGCAGCCTAGACGCCAAAGAACACACTACCTCTTCCTTTCACTTGCTCTTCCTACTTGCCTCCATCTCTTCTCCCCTCTTTCATTAAACGCACCTTGGCCTTTGGCTGCCACCCTGCAAGATCAAACACGTCCCTTTTGGTACCCTACATCCATCTTGAATGCACTCTCGCTGAAAAACAGGAAAACGTGTATAAAGGAGACAAAAAATAGGCATTGCTGTTATTCATACTATTCTATTTTCGTTTGCGCATTAAGAGATGTTAACAAATGAATTCTAATAAGTACATACCTGGTATTAAGACAAAAACACGGTGTGTGCGTTAGTCTGGTACATGGTTGAGATGAAGTGATGGCTGTCACACACATTGTCTCCTCTGACACAGCAGAAATGAGAGGAAGTCAGGAAGAAGAGTGGGGGATGGGTTTGAGGGGACGCTGAGATTGAGCTTCAGTCTGGGATGCTGCCTGAGCTGAATGAGGACAGACAGCATCTCGATGGCCACCTCTTGCTCTAACCAAACGTGGCCTGTTGTGTGCATAACACAGAAACATGACAAATGTCATGTTTAGCTACTCAGTGTGTGTCACCCAGGCTGAGTTTCCGTTTGAGAAAGATACATGCCGGCCTTCTTGTCTCCTACTTTTAATTGTAAAGAGTAAAAAAGCATCAGTGTCAGTTATACAGTAGCAATGCCTGCACAAAAAGTCAGCGGCAAACAAAAATGCTCCTCAGGGCTGGTCAAAAAAAAAAATATATATATATATATATAAACTTGCAGTTTCATTGGTCAAGTGCCTCTACCAGTAGCTCTGATGAGACTGTCTGACTTTTAGATGCACGGAAAAAAACACTTCTACATCGAATACTGTAGAACAACATCCTCACACACTTTTAGGAAAGAAAATAAAGAAGATAATATATTCCTGTATGATTTGGGCAAATATTCAGTACAATACAATATACAATAGATCTGCTAAACTTTGCCTGTTTATACCCGACAAACAAGAAAACACAATTGAGATGGTGAACTCTATAGAGCATTAGGTTATTGTTTCCAACAAAACCTTCAGATAATGGATTATAAAGGACAAATTATTGTAAAAATAACACTGAACGGTACAGGGAAAGGGCATTACTGGTCAAATCAACTCTGACAGAGAGTTATACCGACATTTTGGTTACAGCACTGTTTAAGTAATTTAGAACATTTGGGATTTCCATCAATCTTAATATGCTGGATGAAATAGCTTATAAGTGGCAGGTATAATGGAGAGCAAGTAATGCAACATTATGCCCACTGGAACATAATGAATGAACTTCAAGTCATGCCACTGAAAATGCTGGACTTAATTATTAAGACAAACAGTTAGGAACATTTTCTCTCTCAAATTAAAAGCATTCCAATATAAAGTATATTCTTTGCTCTTTTCATCACTGAGAATTAGGGTTCTTTAAAGGAGAGCAGACATCAATGCTTTGCAGATCATGATGCATGTGATGTAAGAAGAAAAAGAAAGAAATTAAATTAAATATGAAATCATCTGTTGCCTCTGACACACAGACATTGATTAAAAAAAATGGCAGAAGCAGAAGAGGTTAAGTGAAACATTTAGCCACTAACCATTCAGTTTAGCCTTTGACAAGACAACAGGTGCAGAGGCCAGAACACTTCAACAAAAACTAAAGTTCAGCCACCAACAGGCTGTTTTTTCATCTTCACAGAGAGAACGCGAAACTGGGAGAGAGGCTGAAACAGCCTGGAAAAAAGAAACCCGGACTTTCACGTTAATCTTCTCAAATCCTGTACAGTCTTGTTCAAAGCACTTAGTATTTAAAGGCCGTTTATTACTACTAATAATACACATTAAGGAGCATTGGTGTAATGTAATTGGGAGTAAGGATAAATTAATAGGAAGATTAGTCAATGATCAGAACTGTCGCGAAATCTGGATTAGGCTACCTTAAGCTGTGAATTGCGGCTCAAACTACTCAAAATAATGAGAGTTAAATGTCTGCCATTATAAAAATTTAATTCATTATAATTTTAAGTCTTCGTTTTAATACCCGGGTAAACTAAAATGTGATCGCGACGTATCTCAAACCTCTTTTAGGCTAATTATCACCGATTAAAAGACAAACAATTAGTGTCAATCAAAAATTATTATTTCTGGCTGGTCCAAATATGAAACGTTAGCGAAAAATAATAGGAAATATAATAAGAACAACACAAATAATAGCTATACGAATAAATTCACCGTTTACTCGTTTGTGTAGCTCGTATCTTTTGACTTTCATCTAAATAATTCATTTTCAAACATTTGTGTAAACAAAACGATTTAGGCTAATGTTAGAAACGAATGCCAAGCATTTATGAACTTATGTTAATTTTACGATGATGCAATAAATCTTTATGCCAAATTAGTAGGCTGTTAAACCTCCATAGTTCATAGAATTAAAATTAAATGCATTTTTTGAAAACTTGCAAAACAAATCTAATAGCATATTGAACTTATAAAATAGTACGATTGGTGTGGCACTTGCGCAATGAGGCAGTGTTTTATATAAAATACAAATAGTTATTTCATGCAGGCTACTTTTTATTATTTTCATTTCCTCCGTCATTTAAGCCTAATACATGTCATCGGAAAAACTTGATTTTCGTAAAACAATAGATCACATAATTTAGCCATGAACAGACACTTGTTAAGTGATTGGAAAAAAGGCAGATGCATTTGACAGGAGTTTTTATTAAACATTATGAAAACAAGATTCTGAACAACATTCCATTTCGAAACATTTTGGTTTGGACTTACTGACATGTAAGGACATTTATAATTTCGATAAATATATAGAAATTATAGGCTATGTACAGTTGTTGTTGTTTTTTTCTTTTCTTTTTCCCCCCATTTTATTTATTTCTTTATTTTACATAAGACAGCACACATGACAGCACATGTGGTTATGTAACCTCAAGCCGCTGTGCCTCAAATTAGACCAATAAGACAGAGAGACTGCTTCATAACGAACTGTATCATAATTCATAATTTAAACGAAATAAATTAATCAATGTTAACAGTGGTTTTCAGGTGAGATATCAAGCAGATACTAACCCAGGTAAAGGAGCATACTTGGAGACCTTATTTTAGGAGTCTGGCCGATAGATCCGTTAAGAAACTATGCATACACAGGTCGGAAAGAATTAAAAAAACTGACTTAAGACAAATTACGTGCATTAGATAATCCACTTTGGCAACTTCTTCATTTAGCCTGAATAAGATGGGCTATATTTCAAGCTCAATTGCGCATGATTACTTATAGCAAAGTTTGCACACAAACCCTCTAGTACTGATTTATTTCCGCATTTAATCTACCTGTAGTGTAAGTATGCTCGGAAGCCTTTTATCATTACAATGTTGTAATGCAAAACAATAGGCTTTATACAGAGTATGCTACAGTTTTATGTCATAAAAAGTTAAAACAACCATTCTTGCCCTAAGTTTTATGTCGTTATTCATCCCGGTTATTAAGACATATATATATATATATATATATATATATATATATATATATATTGTTCTTGAAGAGATGATCTTAGTTATTTTTGATAACCAGTTTTCTACATACCTTCATTTATTTTGAAGTACAAAATTCACATAATCAGAGCTTCTGTTAATTGCTTTCGAATTTGGTGCATAGAATATTAGCAGCAATTAAAGTCCTTGTGTTTATATGCACTTTAGATCGACTAACTATGTCCACCATAACAGCAATTCGATTAACACAGAGGAAAAGAAATGTCATATAAATCCCAATTCTTCAAATCGTAGTGCAGTAGGCTTCCTTTGAAATTGTACATATTCAATAGGATGAGAATATTTTTGTCATTTGCATGCTACTACATACAAACATCGTATTAAGACGTTTTAAATAATCAAGCAAAAAGGACTTCTTAAAAGGAAAGTCAAATTAACACACCATTTGACCTCTACATATGTACAAGTGGGAATAAATTACTCTGGCTCAGTTCAGTGTTTTTTTTTTTCTTTGTTCTTATTCTGTACTTTTAAACAATAGAAAAGAAATGCAAGACCGGATTTCATGTGATTTCGCAGGTACGCACGAGTTCCTTCACATACACGGTTTGTGTCGAGCAGAAGAAACGAAAAAAGAGAGAAGAGAGAGTGGTTAAGGGCCATGCTTTTCATCCAAGTGCTGTATGAGGAAGAGAGAGAAAGGACCTGGCGCGTTTGGAGTACCATACATGTCCCGCATGCAGGATTGGTGGGGTAATGCAGACTTGAGCAATGCTTGAGGGCCCTCAAAGTTCATAAGTCCCCTCAACATCAGTTCATGACTGAGAAAAGTCAAGGATGTATTGCTGTCTCCCGTTCTTGCGTGTAAGTGTTTTAATATTAGCATTGTTCCTTACAAAGTCCCTTCACAGGCTGAAGTTTCGTTTCCGGTATGTTCTCATTGCCATTTAAGACTCGTCAATCCGTTAAGACAAAAAATAAAATAATAATAAAAAAATAAATAAACGATTCTGAAAGCGGCTGTGTGTCTTTAAACATGTCGGACTTTGCATGTAACTAAAAATACATTTACAGAATCCAAAACTGATGGGTCTTTGGAGGCTATGCGTGATCCCATATTTAGAGCGGAGGTGTTATGAAGTAGAAGGGTCCGTGCAGTATCTGTGGAAGATAATTCTAACATTACAATAACCTTAAGACTTTTATGGTACAGTAATATATGTACACAAATAATGAGTGAAGACTTGAAATATGTCGCTGTAATGTTAGACTACACTCTTAAAAATAAAGGTTCCGCAGCGCTTCTTTTTAGCACTTCGAAGTACAGCAGTGAACTCGACTTGCTTGTCAATAACCATTTTGGCGGTAAAAGTGGGAAGTTCTTTTGAAAAGAAAAGGTGCTGGATGTTACATTACGGATTCTCTAGATTTGCCTATTGGGTTTGGGTTCTTTAAAGCACCAGTTGGCTACATAAAGGTTTCTCTAGAGTCCTTAAAAAGAAAATATTTATTTGTGAAACTTAAAAAGGGTCTCTTATGGTTTCCGACCTTTATTTTCAAGAGTGTATGTTCTAAAGTGGACACTGAGTATTTAAGATAAGAACTGCAAATATAATTCACACTGAAAATCATAAAAATGAAGGTTTAAAAAAACGAATACGTTGGTGCGAAAAAAGTCTGTGACAAGAATCACTCTCACATGAAGAAATCCGTGGAAGTGGTTTTGCCGTGAGTGCCGTTGGACGGGTCCCGAGTGTTGCCGCCGCCGCCGTTAAAGGTTCGGCTCGCGAGCTTCTCGTACTTCTCCTTGTACAGGTCCCGCTCTTTGATCAGACGCGCCACGTCTTGCTTGAGTTGCTCCACCTGGCTCTGAAGCGTGCACTTTTCGCTCTCGAGCATGTGGCGCTGCTGTACGCGCTTGTAGCGGCACGACTGCGCATAGCCGCGGTTCTTCAGGGTTCGCCGTTTCTGCTTGAGACGGATCACCTCTTCTTTACTGAAGCCTCTCAGTTGCCGGTTGAGCTCGCGCACCGTCATGCTCACCAGCTGCTCGTCCGAGAAGCGGTCCTCGAGGCGCGCGTGCGCGTGGTGGCCGTGGTGGTGATGGTGGTGGTGGTGCACCGGGTGGTGGTGGCCGTTCGTGGCCGTCGAGAGGTCTTCTCCTACGTACTGCTGACCGCGATATCCCTCGTAGGGCTGGTGGTGATGGTGGTGGTGGTGCGCGTTACCGATTAGCGCTTCCACTGCGTCCTCGGGCGTCAGGTTGAGGGCCTCTGGACTGATGTGATGCTGGTAGTTGGGAATCCAGTAGAGATCTTCCAGCTGCGGCTTGCCCGAGGAGCCTTGGTTGTTGTTGTTGTTGTTGCCACTGTTGTTGTTGCTGACGCCATTTCCGAGGTTCTGCCCAGGCTGCGATCCGGGACTGGGGGCACAGAAACTGGGCGAGGAAGGCACCGAGGAACAGGGTGTGCTGATTGGGGTGGAGGATAGCGAGCCCGGGGGCAGGCGGTGGCAATAACGGTCGGCCTCCGGAGGCTCTTTCTTGACTTCAAACTTCATGAGGTCGAAGTCGTTGACATATTCAATAGCCAGGGGGCTGTTGGGCAAATCTGCGCTCATGGCGAGATCGGTGGCCATGTCAGTCCATGCGACACCTACCCTAACAGCCAAAGCGACACGCGTGGGTTTCGCTGGGGTTATGCTGAAAACGACTGAAGACGAGTGCCCAGGGTTTAATACCTAAGCACGAGCTTCTATTTATAGTGCAGCGAGATATACGTATGCCCATGCATGTAAATGTACTTATACACCTGCCAGTTTGCCTCTTGTTGACAACTTATCCCAGGTCAAATTCACGCGTTAATATCACTGGCCAGGGCGGCAGAAACTTGAGACTCGTGAATTCAAAACCACCAACCTTACTCGTCCTCGCTTCACCGCGTTAAAGCTGACATGTGGTTTCAGAGAAATCGTCCTTTGATTGAACAGTGATTTCAAATATCCTTCTTCACCTCCGCGTTTGAAGTTCCGTCTAACCGGAGGCAATAAAGTTTAAGCTTTCATGCAAACAAGAACTTTCCTCACATGTCGCAGAACAGTCCTTCACACAGCAAACGCGCGCCCGTCAAGTTCAGAAAACGTCTGACTTTACGTCGAAGTCCAAAGGAATGCTGCTGCTGCTGCTTTTTACACATGGACCGCAACAATGTGCCTTACAAATCTCAGCGTAATGTTAAGCTCCTCTGGTGGGACGCTCCGACGGAGCCCGACGAAAGATGCGGGTTTCTGGCTACTAAATTCACCTCCTTCCGCTGTCACAATTAAAGTTACATGGACTGCTGTCACCGTTGCTTTTCGTTTACGGCTAGAGCTTATTTTTGCACCGTTGTCCACCGCTGACACGCAGTCTCACTGAAGCACTGAAAGGGGCAATGTACCCCTTTATACATATGGCCCATCTGAGCGTCCCACCCAGAGAACGGATAGGACCAATGGGAGGAGGCGTAGCAGTAGACATGCATATTCCTATAGCGACGCCTCTATGTAGCAGCTGAGCCGAGAGCGCAGCAGCTGACAGGGGCTTAAACAGGTGTTCTTCCCGCCCCCTAGCGACGCCTCCCCTGCAACCGCACGTGGAAGGTGAGCAAGACGAAAGGCAATAGCCCAGCTTGTCTTACTTAGAAAATGTTTATTTAGAACAGAGCAAACACTTCTTTAACGTTATAGGGTAACGCAATGCAAACGCTTTAGGGATAACTTAGAAATGAATCAAACGGATTCATTTTCATGCCCAATTGAATTATATACGCGAAGTTTTTTTTTTTTTAATTATCATATATCTAAATTGATTTATTTTTCACTTCAAAACTTAATATCTTACGACTGAAACAATCGACAACTGAATTGATTTTGGAAGGGAAATTATGACGCAATAACTCATTTTTTTGCACTTTTAACACTCTGGTAAGTTATTTCTCATTTAAAAAAAAAGTACAATGTGATTCAATAAACTCCAGTGCAACGATAATTCAGAGTAATATTAAACTAATTAGCCTATTTAGGCTAATTAGCCTTACCTTTCACAACAATTAAGCTATTTATTAATAAATAATTATTTGCTATTTATTAATGTATCCAAAAGCACGTCAGCGTTTAGAATCCAGGAGATAGCCATGACATGCCAGGATAATTGTTCTAAAAAACCTCTACTAGTGTGTTTGGACAGACCGTTTGAAGTTTAAAATTGATTATATAATTATGTATTAAACTGCATATTTCCTCAATGTGCCGTAACCCCGTGAACAGTCATTCAGTGTATTGATCTGATAGGATAACACACGCGCAACTTTCCTCCCCGGTTATGACCTATAGGCGGTGATGAACTCAATAACGCGTGATCCAGCAATAAAATCAATCCACATTTCCGCCGGATAGGGAAAAATGCGCAATTTGTGCGGGTGAGTTAATTATGATCCGCCTCACCAGTGCCAGCCACGCTCCGGATTTCTTTCGCAATTAACCTCTAATTGCATCTCGACTCATCTGCGCGGATCGACAAATAATTAAGCCCCACGCAGCGCGCGCCTTCATCACCACAGCATATGTCTTAATCAGAGGAGCCAGCCTCGTGCTGAAGGAAGTACCCAAAGATGAGGGTCAGTCTAGCACCCTATGTTAGGCCGGGACTTATGCAGTTTAAGGACACAGAAGAATGTAGATCAATATAAAAATGCATATATACATTATTATAGCGCTTTGTTAAAAATAAAAGAGACAGACATAAGGAGGAGAGACACTTAAAGGAACAGTTCAACCAATGGGTTGGATGGGTTACAACAATACTATTCTGCTGAGGGCACCCATTTGGCCAGCAGCGGCCCTGTGTATCAAGCCATGCGAGATGTAGAAGAGTTTTTCCTCATCAGAACAAATCTGAGGAATTTATCACAACATCACTTGCTCTGCAGTGAATCGTGCCTTCAGTATGAGTCAAAACAGCTGATACATGCAGGACTCCAGTCCATCAATTAATGTCTTGTAAAGCAAAAGCTGTTTTCAATAAACATTTTTAACTTCAATCTGTTGTTTCTGACCAAAATATGAATCGTCTATTTTATAATATTGCTTGAAAAATTGCTTGATTACTTTTGTTATTTTGATCAAAAGGGACCGTTTAAAGTTAAAACGCCATAATCATTTATTCGCTGATGTTTTTACTATAATAATTTTTCAAAAACAGGTTTTCACCTTATAAAGACATTATTTGATGGACTGGAGTCATGCAGATTATTGTGACGCTTTCATCAACACTTATTCTGACGGCACTCATTTACTGCAGATGATCCTTTGGTGAGAGAGTGATACAATGCTAAATTACTTCAAATCTTTTCTGATTAAGAAATGATCTGTTATGATAAAACTCATACATACATATACACATATAAAACTATACATCCTGGATAGATCATGACATTTTGAGTGAATTATTCCCTTAATTACTATGTTTGAGGTCTTTACATTCATATGCAGCACTCAGTCAATAATTGGCTCAGATGCTTAATACTTTCCAGTTTGTATTAATGTACATGCATTTTCTAAGCTTCGGTATCAATTATCAAAATGAAATCTGGCATATAACTTACTTCTTACTACATCTGAGACCTCTACTAAGTTTATGCAACATGCTAAGACTTTCTTTCCAGGTGCCAATGAGTGAAATACTTTGAGCTTGAGGCTCAAATCTGCCAACGGAGGGGAAAAAAGAAAAGCCTAAGAGGACAGGACAAATCATATCAAGGTATTTGAAGTTGAAGGTGCGCTAAGTCATTATGGGGGTTTTATCAAATAAGCATGAGTGGACCTCAAAGTCCAAGCTAAGCAGTCCTCTTTGAAAATGCCACATTTAAGAAGATCTGCCATCGTCCATTCAGTGAGCGGAGGTGGGTGGGTGTGGATGTGGCCGAGGGCTTGAGACATAAATTTTGAAGTCAGGGCTTTCATTGTGCCTTTGCATATTGGGAGTTAGCTGCTGGTGCAGTTCTACCGATTTAAGCAAAATGGACATCAGCACGTCCAAGGAGAAAAAGAGTATGATAGTGTGAAAGAGAGAAGAGGGGGGGTGTTTGGACTAGACATCTGTGGAAATGACTGAGACGGATTTGGCCGGTTAACCCTTCTTTAGCCAGAATAGTTGCGAGGTGGAGTAAGGGGTTATCAGGAGAAGGTTTGGAAAGGAGGTTTTTGTGGGCCTCAAAATCTCACAAATGCCCGCTCAAAGACTCAGCAGTAATCGTTCAAACTAACAAGTATACAAAGTTCTGTGAAGTTCTCAGTGGAAAAAGTAAGTTAGAAAGAGCAAGAATGACAGGAATGAGAAAAAGAAACTGATTTTTTCAAGAGAACCGAAACAAGTTGAAATGGACACAGGAAGAGATTAAAAAAAACAAACAAAAAAAAAAACTACTGAAACCCAAGAGCTTTAAAAATACAGAAATTTCTGTGCATACAGAAAAAGTGGAGAGACAGAGAAAAAAAAAGGCCAGAGGACAGATATACTAATGACTAACTACTTGCAGTGGAAGTATGATCGTTATTGATGGGCTGGAGTCTTTGCTGAGCTGTAACAAGTTTGTCTTTTTTATGCCTAGGCGATCTATCGAGGTAGAGAAAAATTACACTTGACCTTTCATTCTTTCCTTTTCTCATTCAAGTGAGATTGTCCTCGAAAAAATGTGAATGTGTTTTCCTCCTTTCTCTCTCGCTTCCTCCGTTCTCTTTCACATGCTCTTTTACTAAAAATTGAAATATTGATCTTAATTAGAGTTTGCCGAGCTCAGCAGCCTGCGTTGAGCTTTGAGACAAGCGGCAGCAGACATCTGTCTAAGGCACTTATATCCTTGCCGTCAGAGCGAGAGAACGAGAGGGAAGGGGAGGGTGAGAAAAGAAAGAGTGATTGCTCCATGAATTTCTCTTTCTCTTCCCATGCAGATAACAGAGACTGGTGAGTGACCATCGTTAAACAGCATCATGAATACGGATATATGCATCACACCTTTTCCCGCCTTTCTGTACAGATCAAAGCTTAGGACTTTACTGTACTTACTGGAGTTCAGTAGAAATTAATTTAGAGGTTGCTTTGACATTAAATATTGAGCGTTGAATAAAAAGAAAATTACCTTAAAAGTACTGAATGAATGAATGAACAATATCTTTCTGCATGATGTTTTATCTGAATGAAAAAAAATTAAATCAACTTTAATGGATCTTATGGGGGAAAAGACAGTTCTATGCCCTTTTCATAAAATAAAAGAAAAGAAGATTGAAGAAAAATGGAAATAAATAGGGCAAGTTTTGTAGAATTTTAAAACTAGAGAAGTTTACAATAAATTAATAAAAAGTATGCATTATTTGAACTGTAAAGTTGTTTAAATTGTAATTTTAATTGTATTTTGAGGTTTGAAGCTTATATTTAGACAGCAAAGTTGTAAAACTGAACTTTACACATCAAAGGTTAGTAAGTTATTAATAAAAATGAATCCTTTTTGGAGGATTTAAAAGCAGAATTATGAAGCATATTTTATAAAAAAAAAAAGGCAATCGACTTACTCTTGGGTTAAATTGTATATATTAGAGTAGAGAGCTTGTAGAAAATGTAATTTTTAGGCATTATGTTTAGGCAACAAAGCAAAGGTTAGCAATTTTATCATAATGAAATTAAATTAATAATGTTAAACATAATGTCTTGTGGCTATATATTTGAAATTGTTTTAACATTAAAGTTGCCAGAACAATTTTATTAGATTTTGTTTTCCATTCATAGACTTCAAATTTATAGTCTATGTCTTTTTACCATTCATAAATATCATATCTGACAAGACAAAATTAATTTTGGGCTAAAGAATATTTTTCTCTTGTTTTAAAACTTGTGTATTATTTCAACTTGAAAGTTTAAATTGTTATATGATTATTTTGGGGGTTATTTTATTTATTAATTTCAGCAACAACATTGCAAAACTGGACATAACTTTACACAGCAAACATTATGAAGTGATTTTGTCAAAATAAAACCACGGCAACTTGCATATTGTTTGTCTTGTGGCTATATAATTGAATCCATTTGAATATTTAATAATAAAAGATACATACTTTTGCTCAATAAAAGGAAGGACCCATTTATTTTTTCAATAAGTTGTTATTATAATTTTGATAAATCAACGTTAAGTCAGTTGAGCTTAACTATGAGCACCAGCATTTCTTTAAAATGAAAAAAATAAATAAAAATAAAAATGTATATATATATATATATATATATATAAAAGCAAGAGGCGCGATGCAAAGAAAGACAAATAAGCTAAGAGGGGTTAGGTGATGTATGATAACTTTAGTTGATTTTACAACACCCATATCAACACGCACTCTTGTGAAGTATTCCTTCCTGCATGAACGATTAAATAGAGGAGAAAGATAGACAGAGAAGTCAGATGAGGGAGTGTTTTCCTTCCCTCCATCCCTCTATGTCATCATAAACGTGGCTCGCATCATGGGCACGGCCTTTATCTCGTTAACACGGCGGCAGGCTTGTCAGTGCCAGCGAGTGTGTGCTGTTCCGCAGCGAGACCCTCGCCACGGTGTATTAATGCCCCCTGTCGTTGCTGCCGACGACGGTTAACCAGGTTTCCCGTCGCGACCGGCAGTCGTTTGTCACAGAGCACGGAGCACAAGGCCTTGGTTCAGCAGAGCATTAATAGTCTGAATATCAGCAGTCACCGCACAGTGAGGGGCGTTCAAGGGATTACAACTCCCATCATCCTCTCTGAACCACTGTTTAACACTCAACATACTAATTACATTACCCGGCAGAGAAGAGGGAGAGGAGGAGGAGCAGGAGCAGGAGGAGGACCCAACGGATCCTCAATCAAATGTGCATTTTAGGAAAAGACAGGGAGAAGAAAAAGGAAAATGACATTGTCAGAAATTAGTTGTGATGGATTTGGTCAGATAGCAGTTAGAGAGGAAAAAGTGAGAGAAGAAAAATGAGTTTTGAAGAGCGTGAGGGAGACGTAACGTTTTTTTCTTTTTCTATAGATTCCTTAAGACTCAATTACAGTGACAGACATGCAGCCGTGAGCGATGTTCTTCACATCCACCTGCCTCACAACGCGTGTAGAGAAATGCCGATACTTTTCACATTAAACAATGCCATTCGGAAAACAACTTGGGAGTGAGGTGGTTTGCGATGTTTATTAAAAATAGTTTCTTTAATTTATGCAAAGATGCTCAGAAACAAAGACGAGGTTGTGTAAATCACAAAGCAATTTTATTGAGTTATTTCCACATTTGAAAATATATTTTCACAAGCATTTGAAATAATACAATTTCTTTGCATAACAAACCACTACAGAAATGCCATTTTTAAAATCCCTGAAAAATACATATACATTTTGAAACTAATTCTAAGAACTTTTCAGAATAGTATTTGATTATAATGAATGAATTCAGTTCAGTAGCAAACGTCTTTGAACATATTCTGAGAAATCAATTCTTAGAATAGCATTTTGAAATTCCTGAAACCAAATATGTGACTTCACACCAAGAAGTAGCTGTGAACGTCTCGCGTAGAAACAACTTGGTAAACCATTTCGTAACAGTAGAATCTATATATATTATCAAACTAAAAATCAAGTTAAAATCATTTATTAGTGATTAAAACACCCACCATCAGCCCTCCTTTGGCAAGCTTTCTGTCTGTGTTGTAGATAAGAATCGTGGCTTGATATGTAGCGGCTTTCCTGTAACAGAGAGAAGAAAGGAGAAGAAAAATTCCACAAGGAAACAGGTTTTTTATCATGTTTTTGAGAAAGTGAATTATGATGTGGTTACACAGCAGTAACTAAACCCAAAAGTGAAAGTAGAGGAAACTTTGATTTGTAAAAAACAAGACAGACAGACAAGAAATAAATAGCACCTGCTATATAATGACAGGAGTAGCTATCGCTCTGTTTTTACTGATAGAGGAGTGACACAGGAGTGCGTGATTGTCTCAGGGTGAGTGATAGCACAGAGACGGAGGGAGAAAGGGAAGATGCAGGCAGTGATGCATAGAGTCTGGGCTAATTTACGCAAAGCAGAGAGAAGTTTGTCTTGACGGCCAGTATCTTTACAGTGAGAGTTAAACTGTCATTAGTAACAATTAACTGCTCTTGGTGTGAATGTGTTTGTACCAGGAGAAGGCAACAGTATAACCTCACCAGGGTTGGAAATCCCTTTAAATAATAATAACAATAATAAAATAAAAATGTAAACATAAAATTGAAAATATTTTTCCAATTCCTGTTAGGAAGTAAACATTCTAAATAATTGAAATTTTAATAATAAATAAAAAATAATAGTAAATACTAATAAAAAATATATAAAAAAAATGAATAATGACAAATTAAACACATTAAATAATAAAGAATGAAAATTAAATCAATCAATCAATCAATAATAATAAACAAGAATTAAAAGCGTTAAGGAATCCAAACTGAATCAGAATTGCCAAATTGGCTAAACTTCATGCTATAACAAGGTGAATTAGAGAGCAGCACTCTATGGTGAACAGTCTGTGTGCAACAGGATGAGAAAGTGACATGTGAAAAGCCATGGTGGTCTGGTGGGCACCTGTGCTATTCTAAGACACTGGGCTGCCATCAATGATCCCAAAGAGGAACAGAGCTGGAACTTGGCACGAGAGAAATAGGAAGTTGGCAGAGGGATGTGTGTGTATGTATAACAAGCATAAATTTGTATAAATATGCAGACATGATACTTGCCATCACTCATGAAAGCTTTAGAAATAGAAGGAAACCCTACAGGCTTGAACATGAGCTAAAATGAATCAGACACACAGTGGTATATACATTTTTAAATATTTGCGTACAGAAAAGAGAACAAGTATATGCCACGCTTCAGTATGACCATATGACTGGGAAAAGCCACTGTGAGGGTGTAAACTCAGAGGTTAATGACAGCAGTTTCTGTTCTGCAGTAACTAATTTAGGAAATGAAGTATGAAAGCATGAGAAAGGAGAAGATTAAAGAGTTGAAAAGAGTTCAGATGAATGCTACAAAGTAGCAAGTTTCTCACAACCTTGAAGAGAAGTTTAAAAAAAAATTAGCTAAAAAAAAGTCATGTGTGTGAGTTTATGTGAGGGAAGTATATCAGGTTTGTCTTATTGAGTGTGGAGAAAGAAAGACACTGCTCCATAGGGTGTGGCTTGTGTGTGTGTGCGTGGTTGTGAGTGTGTGAGGATATAGGGGCCCCTCTCCACTAATCCTCTATCAGTGGGACAGGCATGCCAGCTTCAGCTGTGCCTGTCCTTTACAACAAACCTAAATATTAGTAAGTATTATATACCTCATGCAGCCCCTCTCTTAAATAATATCAACCCCCTTGATATTATTAACCCCATCACTGCGTATTAAGTAGCCCAACTTTGTACTCCATAAATATTTATTACCTCCTTTCTATTTACAGTGACCCTAAAAAGTATTTGGACTCTTAAGCCACACTTAACAAGCCTATTATAAATTTATATGAATATACTATTGCAATGCATTAGATGCAAAACGAGTGGCATCTGCAAACAAACTCCGCAAGACCTTTTCTTAGGGCTATGTTTATTTTTCTATTTTTCTAAATACTCCAATGTTTGTTGTTCATATAAAGTAATTTTCGCAATTTTTACAGAGGCGTCCCAGCAGAGGAACAACAGGTGTAGTTGTCATCACATTAACTATGGACAATTTTATCTTAATTTTGGTCCCACTTTACATTAGGTGTCCTTAGCTAGTATGTACTTACATTTACATTAATCATTTGATACAATGCACTTATTGTATACATATATATATATTTTTTTAATATTATATTATCGCATAAAAATAATATTTTTTAAAAATATATATGTAGTTACATATGTAATTCATTTCTGTAACTACATTTATATGTACACTGTATATTTTCATCCCTTACACCTCAACCCAACCTTAAACCTACCTTTACTCCCAAACCTGTAGACATACAAATACACACCTTTGGCCTGTGGGCCTGCTGCAGGAGCTACCTTTGGGGTATTAGGGTTCTCTGACATGTCAGGAGAGCTAGACAAGGAGATGAAGGAAGGCAGCTTCACAGGACCCGAGCAGGACGAGCCCTCATCTGCCTGTATGGAATCTGTAGATTGCGTCTTAACTTCCTCTGAACTAAAAGGCAAAATACCAAATAATACACGATTTTTACGATAAAAAAAAATTGTATTTTCAAAAGAATTTATAAATAAGGATCAGAGATTTACATGGTTATTCAGGTTACTTCGCTATAATATTACTGAAATATTGAGGTTTTTTTTTTGACAGTACAGAAAAAAGAAAGAGATTAGTTACTGATCCGGACCTCTTTGAAATGTCTCTAGTGCGGGCTTTCTTGGCCGGTCCAAAGCTTGCATTAGAGCCAGATCGTTTCAAGCTCTGTCTGTGGTGCAGTTTGCATTTGGATCCACGTGGACACACGCCGCTACTGGAGAAGTCTGGACACACCAGTGTGTGTTTCTTCTTACACTGTGAAGAGAGCAGAACATTCTTAATGCTTTAGTTCGTCACACCACACTGACAATGGATGCTTGATGGGTTGGTTAAGAACATGTGGGACACTGTCATATTAAAAGGAAATAGAGATTTCATGAGTGCCACACTCTGTGGGAGTGCACTGAAGTTAGCAAAAGTAAGTGTTTGCGTGTGATCACACATCAGTAGGTGCATGAATCTGATATGTGAGAGAAGGTGAGCATGTGTTTGTGTGTGTAAGTGAGAGTAGGTGAGAGTGTCTGTGTGCCCGTGTAATTTGGGCGTAAATTGGTAGCTTCATTCTTCGGGAGACCCGATCCCTCCCACCTGTCAGAGGAGCTAATTATACCCCACTATGGGGTGAGGAGCGCGAGACCTGTGTATAAGTGAGAGAGAGAGAGAGAGACTGGGCGAGTGTGGGGCATGTTGCTCCAGAAATAAACAGAGAGAGAGAGAGAGAGAGAGAGGGAGAGGGAGTCTGTATGTGTGTGTTGAAGGAAAGGGTGGCTGAAGGATCGTGTGTCCGGGAACACTGTGGACTCCCTGTCACCCCTTGGGGCAGACCGCCCAGAGACACTTAACCCAACAGGGATCAGGTCATAGCCACAAGTGGTCTAAAATGACAGAATTTACAGTTATTAGGTTTTATATTTTGGTGCTCAAAAATGACATACAGAAACCCTCAGCGAGCATTTACACAGGAAACATGTTTTTGTAAATCTGCTGTGCTACTTTTTTAAATTGTCGCAAAGATTGCTATTTTTCTTAGTGTCTAGCACCAGAAAACACATTTTTAGTTAACCAAAATGCTTATCAAGACCCCTTACTAAAGCCTTAAGGAGGTCATATGTACAAGTCAGATCTGATCAAAATAAAGCAAAAAAATAAAAAACTCAACAAGTGTACATCATAGACTCTAACTAACTGCAAAAAGGTATGTATAGTATGACTATGGAGTCTTTAAGTCCAAGATGGCAGCTTTTGCTTTATTTACTGTTAAACAAAAAAACACAAAATATATATGTTTTACCAATACACACACAGTCTAGTGTAACTGGATTATCGTACCCAATGAATCTGGGTCTCTAATGCCCCCTAAATCATCCTATAGACAACATCATCACTCACCACACTTATGGCTAATTGGCCCAATTTGCTAAATCCCTTGCCACTTGAATTCAGTCGATTCCAATTCCACCCCATTTCAGAAGAGCATTTGGGACCTTTCTTTTTTTAAACACCCATTTGTTTCTTGTTTGACTGATAACATCCATGTAGAGCTTTAATCATTCAAACGTCTGGCAGAGGCAGACAGAACCAATGTGTAAATTGTGAGAAATTACAAGCGATGTGAAGTGGGATAATCTGATCACACAGCATCTGTAATTTTTACTATTTGTTTTTTACTATTATTTAAAATTTGTCTGAATATTATTATTAATTAAATACACCCTTACAGAAAAACACATTCACGTTTTCCACATTAGATCACATGAAGACAACATGTCATGATAGGTCTGGACAGCACCTGAGTTAAATATATGAGTGCCACAGCAAAGGGTCTGAATACTTAGGACCATGTGATATGATATTTCATATATTATTTTTTAATAAATCTGCAAAAATGTCAACAATTCTGTGTTTTTCTGTCAATATGGGGTGCTGTGAACAAAACAAAACGATCATCAGAAATACTTGTGTTTCATCAGAAAAGTTTCAATAAAGTATTGTCTTTTGTTGTTAAGGACATGTCTAAAGATTGTCGTGTATGAAATAATGTCTGTCTGGATGTGTGAAAAACATCAAACCGACAATTTATATATAATCAGTTGTAATTGTATACATTTGTGTTTAAAAATAGTTGACTGATGAAACTGAAATGTACATACATGTTCATGACTAGATAGACACGGTGATGTGAGTCACTCAACCGCAGAGGATCCTGTCAGTAACATATTTTCATTACTGAATTAAATTACATTAAATTAACATTAAAATATAAATAAAAAGTCAAAAGTACAGATAAATAAAACAAATACCCATTTTTATATTTTTACATTTTGTCCCAAAACATTTTTAGCAGGATGTAACATATACTTTGATATACAGTGTGTCAATAATTTTCTCAAATCCTTCTTTGCTAAAAGTGCGTTCACACCTGAGGTGACTTGGGCGAATATATCTTGCTATTCGCGTGTAGTTGGACGCTTGAACATGTCGAGTTTACACCGGTTTCACACTGCGCCCATGTTAACGGATGAGAGCCCACAGGCGGGGGTTCAGAGAAATGACATAAATCAAAGCACGCAGTGTTCGGAGAAGAACGCTGGAAAATACGACAGAAAGATACTTGTCTATAGCCTCCTGCAGTAAAAGCTGCCAGTATGAAAGCACAATTGGCGCGCGCTGATCATGCTCTGCGTACGCGCAGCTTCCGCGCTGTTTATTCGTGCAGTAAAACCGGCATGTTTAACGCATCGCTTAATTCGTGTGAATCGTGCTGCAGGATGTCTAATTGCGTGTTTGCATTGACTTAACATGTAAATCACTTGCGCTTAACGCTTCATTCGCGTCTGGTGTGAACGCAAGAATGAATGTCTTGTTACGTCCACGAATGCGTTTATTAATATAATCGCAACATTGGCTGTAATGTAATCGCATAGGCTGACATCGCGATTGCGATATGATTAATCGTGCAGCACTAATAAGAATAATGATGATGAGAAACAATCTATTTATTTACTTATTTATTTGCAGGAACAGATTTTCAAATTTAAATGGTCTTAAATCGTTAATTAGTCTTCAGTGTTTATTTTTCGTGCTATTTGTCCAGTAGAACTTAAAGACATGCAACATTTACCTGGCATACAGGTATAAGCTCTAATGTTTAAATACAAAGTCATCTTGTGTTTTTCAGTGCCTTCATTTGAGCTGTGAGCAATGGACATTAATTTCATTCAGTTAAAGGGAAATAAATGTAAACTTACATTGAACATTGTTTTTGTTGTACATATCAATTCAATTCAGATTAAATAAGGATGAAATACATTGTACCTTATTAGGAGGGATTGATCATTTGCTAAATCTCTTCTGATTCTGATTCTGACGGCTCCCTGTTACTGCTCCATTGGCAAGCAAGTGATGTAATGCTAGCTTATTCCAAATAAGTTAGAAGTAATAAACTCCTGTACATCTTGGATGGCTTGAGAGTAAATACATTTTTTATAATTTTTATTTTTGGGGGGATCTACTCAACTATTGGGTGAAATAAATGTATTGATTTTATGTTGTGTAGTTTTTATTCCATCTGCTACAATGCAAGCCAGTGCTGTGCCATGATCACCTCTGAGCCTGTCCTGAAGGACACTGCAGATATAAATAACACCAGTGAGATCCAGCTGGAAAGCTACTGGAACTGGCTGTTTGGTCCCTGATTGTTTGGAAGCAGTTGACATTTTGTTCTTCAATAGATGTTTTGATCTGTGGTGAGGCTTTAAAAACTGCTTGCAGGTGTAATATATAGATAATATACAGTTAATGGTATGAGAACATCCGTAAACTGGTTTAAAAATGGTTTGTTTATTTTGTGTATTTTCCATTTTTGTGTCTTATTTAGCTTAAACCAGAAAAGGATTGCTTATGGTCATGAGAAGATTCTACAATATTCCCCAAAGCAAACTGAAATAGATAATAAATACAACCATTAATCTTGATAAAGGCTTTTATGTGTGAAATGTAAAGTGGAAGCACGCTCTCACATGATGAGTTGATGTTTCGAGGTTGTCCGTCACAGTTGCCACCCACCCACTTAACTACCAAAACACACCCTCTGTTTATTATCTAGATCTCTCTCACTTCTTTTTCTTTCCAGGGCAACTGCTGAAAATTTATCCTCATCCAGAGGAGTAGAAACCCTAAACCTGAGCCATGGGGGATTATTACGAGATCCTGGGTGTGACGAAAAATTCATCCCAAGATGATATAAAGAAAGCGTAAGTACTCTGTGTCCTGTCATGGGCATCTATTTTTACACACATAGACATAGTAGAGCGGTAATGATAACAGTGACTGTGCAGCACAGGGGTTAGTTGATACTGTCCATGTGAGACCTCTCTGCTCTTTGCCGCTTGTCTTTATTAATGTGTTTGTGTCACAATTCCTCACTTCTGATGTTCTCTGTTTAAAAATAATATCAGCCTGCCTTATTAATAACAAGCAGAAAGTGAATGAAGTTTGTGGGTAGACAGGGAGCATCCAGCTTTTAGTGGTGCTTAGATACAGTACATCGGTTCCTTGTGCCCCATGCCTTTTTCCCTGGAAAGGGTGTTTTGTCCTTTTTTTGTCAGGTAAGCAAACGTCTATTGAATCCTGACTCTGTAGGTCACTGAATTTGCTGATGGTCAAGGGGCGAATTTCTAAAGCACAGAGCTATGGAGGGCAAACACTAATAAAAGATGTGCAAAGGACAAATCCCCTAGTGTATGGAGTGTTTGGTTTAGGCCATTGACCCTGCTGTGTGCTGCTGGCTGGGTGTGTATCGCTGACTCAGGCCTAGTGTGTAGAGATGCTGACCTGTTGCTGCACTTACTGAAGTCGTATTGTGCAGCATGGCCTGTATTGAAAGTACTGTCGCTGTTAAGAGGTGCACGACTTTGTAATGCAGTGATGTGTTAGCAACATGAATGAGGACCATGGAGTACTTTACAACAAAAAATAAATCTCCTTGAACTGTTGATTTACATATTATGGGCCAGGTTTATTAGCGTTAGAGCGCAATTCCAAAAAAGAAATGATGCGAGGGGAAAATACTGTGGGATTTACTTACCATGCATGTGCACATTAAAGAACAGAGACACAACATCTTATTTCCATCATGACCTGCGCAGTCTACCAATAGCAGCGCAAAATACCGCTTGCTTTAAAGCATGCTTTTCGTACACTAAATAATGGCCCAAATACCAGTAACTTGAAGAGCGCAAATCTAAGTTGATTAATTTTAATACACTTTAATACAAATAAATGTTAAAAAAAGGGAAACTCCTGTAAATGCATATTCAATAAGATCAGGCACAGAAAGAACTCTGCTCTTTTTTTTTTTGTGATAATTCTTAACTGCATGTATTTAGTAAAACAAGACGGTACAATTTGAACACCAAAAAGACTTTTTGCTCCGTTGCAAGCTGTTCGTAAATCTGGCGAGCCTTAAAACATGTTTGACCCATAGCAAAATCAATTTAAGTCCATACTATCCTGCACAAACTGATAGGAAACAACCACATAGTATTTTAACATTTTAATAGCATTTGAAAAACTACTTCCTTCCGCGATAGATTCAAATCTGGCATTTGATAGATAACAAATGATGCCTATGGCCGAATCACAGGCATGCTCATACGGTACATAGTGATATCAAACAGGTACTCGTGTAATATTGTTCGCTTTTTTTTTTTTTGGTTGATAGTGTATCTTTTTGTACAGTATATAATGACCCTCATATTTGCTGTACTGTACTAAACGTGAAGGAATGTTGTCAGATATCCTGTCTTTTGTGTTGTCTTTCCACGCTTAAGAAATCTGGTTTTAATGGGGTTTTGGGTATGTGTGTTTTATAGATACAGAAAGAAAGCACTGAAGTGGCATCCAGACAAAAACCCAAACAACAAAGAACAGGCCGAACAAATGTTCAAAGAGATCTCCGAGGCATATGAAGTCCTGTCAGATGGTACTACTGTTTATATTTTAGTTATATAATTTTTTTTAATATGATATAATTGTCGTAGAAAGAATATAGGTTTAAAAACAGCATAAAGAGCTGTACCCAGAAAAATCCATCTCATAAGCCAGGGGTTGAAAACTTTGATTTCATTAATGTTTTAGATGTACAGAATAGGATTGAATTTGATGCAAAAGTCAGGCTTCAAATCAAAATGTTTGTTAAAAAATGACCAGTTACATTTGTCCCTGTAATGTCCTGTTATTAGGAGTAGGCTTTTAAAAAAAAAAATAATATTAAAAAACATTTGAACAATTATAACGTTTTTTTTTTTTAAATTAAATATGTGAATGTGTGGTGGAAGGAGTGTGTGATTCATAAAAAACAATCTATGTCTGTTTTGAGTGAAACTAAAAGCATCATTTTTCTTTCATGCAGAAAACAAACGGAGTCAGTATGATAAATATGGTAAAGAAGGCCTACCTCACAGAGGTAAGTCAAGTTACTCCTGATTTATGTTATGTGTTGACACATTTACACGTTTAAAATGTGGCTGTCCTCTAATTATTACTTGTTGGAAAAAGGAGGCCATTATAATGAGGATTTCATGGGAGGATTCACATTCCGAAATCCAGATGATGTCTTCAGGGAATTCTTCGGAGGCAGAGATCCATTTGCAGATTTTGCAGATTTTTTTGGTAGGTACAGAAATAATTGAAATTGATTAGATAACAAAAATATACATGGAATAGAAAAGAAAATGTATAGTGTTTTTAATAACAAAACCACGTTTAACCTGCATCATTTGGAATAAAGAGGTTTTTGCCAGTGTTAAAAATTAGAACAGATTCCCAAAGAGAGGAAATGAAGGTCATCTCTCACAGTGATACGAGTTATAATTAGGTTCTGCATTGGGTTCATTAGATGATTAGCTTTCTGTTAATCTACTATAATTATATTGTTCACTAAAATGTGTTCTTAACGTGGGTGTGTATTCTGGGAAAAATTGTTCTCGCTTTACTGAAAGGGCTGTTTTACTTTGTCTGTATGTTTAATAATTTTACACCTGTATTAGATTATTACGAATATACGACAATAATCACAGGATGTCGAGGACATAAAAGCACCATGAAAGTAGTCCATATGACTTGTGCGCTACATTCCAAGTCTTCTGAGGATTATCCATGAATGATGGCTTAATATAAATATCTATTTAGAGCTGGACAGACTATGTGAAGATAAAAAAAAAAAAAAAAAATTCTTTCTACAGAAAAAAAATAACAAAAGGTTTGGAGTGAAACAAAGCAGAGTTGTAAGCAATAGCTGAATTTTCTTTTTTGGGGTGAACTAATTTGATTTGTTGTACAGCTATACAGCTGTTGTACAGAAAATAGTGTTGTACAGCTGATCATGCATAACACATATTAGCCATCTGTTAAACACTAAACTGCTGGCCCATGCCCATTGCCTCTAACTGCCGGGAACAAATGGCTGAACGGCATGTGTGTAAAACATACAGGCACTCTAAATATGGCGAGGGCGCTCAGACCAGCAAGTGGGACGAGAAGAGACTGTGCATCATCCACCAAGAATGTTCTCAGAAATAGCTTCCGAATAAAAGAGCAGCAAGAGAAAGGGAACGGCTTATAGGCCACTACAGAGAGAGAAAACTAAGGTGTCTGTGTTCAGCATGTATGTGGCATGTGTAGATGTGTGTGTTTTGTTTTTGTGAACAATATGTTAACGTTCGGAGAATTGTTTTAAATTGGAATGTTTCAGGAAGACCATCTTTGAAGAGAGAAGGTCATTGATGTTTATTTGTGTTTATGTAGCCATGACAAGATTGGGGGTGGGTTAGAATAACAGCCGCACTGTGTGTGCGTGAAGATATCAGGCATGGTTCTGCTTGCCAAATCAAACTGCTTGAAGGAGATTCAAAAGTTCACATGAAGGTGCTGAGTGCCTGAAACTAGAGAAGCATTGATCTAGACATGTTTCAGCAGGCATAATGCTACATTGCAACACTGGTCCTGAAATGATGTGGCTGAATAAAAATAGACCTGTGTAGCTGCCATCGACTTATTATTTCCATGAACCTAGAAGAGAAAAATTAAATGTGCAAATTTATTAAAAGCCCGAAATGGAAAACGTATGGGTTTGATCTCTGCATGAAAGGAGACACGAGAAATGCACACAGCTGTAGGTAGATTCTCTCTTATAACACATGTATTGGATAGTTATTTGACAGCCAGCTCTCAAGTTTAACCATACTCTTGATTGGCAAAATAGGACTCTAGAGTTGGTCAATAGATGCTATTTTGAGACTAAAACAAGCCGATAGATCAAACTGGTGATCTTTCCTAGATAAGCCAGTGGTTTTCGACCTTTGTGACTCAAAAGGGTCCCATATTGACTAGGATATTTCTACTGAAATTATAATAATGTAATAATGCTGTTTTTCCTGGTTTTGTATATATATATATATATATATATATATATATATATATTTTTTTTTTTTTTTGAATTAATTTTTATTTATTTAATTTATTCAAGATATCAATATCATTTGCATTTTTTTTTTAAATAACTAAACCATTTCATGTCACCCTTAGCCTTTATATCAGGAGTTAATTCTCTTTACACTTTTTATGTCTGGTTTTCAGAAAAGTGTGTCCATGTTTAGATGCTGTAAATGCTTTCTTTAGTTCTGTAACACAATATTACACGGTCTGTTTATCAAGTATGTAAATCTGTTGTACAGTAGTGGATAGATTGTACTTGTGGGACCATTTTATTCCTACCATATCTTACATGTACAGCCATGACATTGTATTTTACTAAGCTCCTTCTTCTTTTGATTTAGCTGATGATCCCTTTGATGATTTCTTCGGTGGGCGGCGTCACAGAGGTGTGAGCAGGAGCAGGACGACGGGTTCATTCTTTCCTGGGTTTTCTCCATTTGCTACCCCCTTCTCTGGGTTTGATGCAGGTTTGTTCATTTGTGTGTGGCTAGTGAAAAATAACTGATAACAAGAGGTCCATCTAGGTGTGATCGGCATAATTAAATATCATCATCCTTGTCATTTCTGTAGGTTTTACTCATTTTGGCCCAATGGGTGGGGGTGGCTTCACCCCATTTTCCTCCTCCTCCTCCTCATTTGGGGGTGGTGGAGGTGGTGGAATGGGAAACTTCCGCTCAGTCTCTACATCCACCAAATTCATCAACGGAAAGAGGATCACCACCAAACGGTACATTCTGTAACAGCCTCTAACTGTTTGGATAGTGATTCACAACCTCAAGCATGTTACCCAATACCGCTGTTGCATAAAGTTATTCAGTCACTACATATCTATGCAAAATGCTCATGAACTGACGCTTATTTGACTAAGCTTTTGGTGCTATCTGTGGTAATAATTGCTCCGTTAATGTCAGCTTACTCTACAGCTAACTTTTGTGTCATCACAGTATTGTGGAGAACGGTCAAGAGAGGGTGGAGGTGGAGGAGGACGGTCAGATCAAATCTCTCACAGTCAATGGTAAGGACTGGACAAGTGATCTCTGAACTCTGCAGAACATTCAAAAGTATTTTAACCCAAACATTCCTAAACATAACCAACCCTCCCAACCAGGCTGATGGCTACTGAAACACCTGCTCTCCACCAGTCAGCAAGCCAAGAGTAGGTCATGTGACACATCCATGTGATGTGAGCTTTTAGGTGGCGTTGTTACCCTCTGTGCAGTGAAACGCAGACCTAAACAGGGTGAACTCTCATTCCAATGTAAGCTCTTTTTTTTGCTTTTTTTTGTTTTGGGAAACGGGGACCATTTATTCCTCACAAAAACTGGAGACCTCAGTTTGAACAAGCACAATTCATTCCTTTCTGTCAGCTGATGGCTGTTCTTTCATTCATAAGTGCTTATTGCCCGATTGAAACTGGAACTTACCAGGCTGTATCTGCTTTCTGCTGTAGAGCCATTCAACTGTTCAGATATTGAAGTCTTAACCTCTCCACTGTAGAATATTTGATATGATCTTGACCAATGTTAGGAGCCACCATTTGTTTATAATATTAAGCTGTTGATACAATACTTTATTTAGCTTCATGCCTAACTGTTGCATAACCTGAGACCTTTCCATTATTAAGAATATATATTGTGTGACTTTACATGCTGGGCATTTTGGTCTTTGTAAGACACAAAGGTGGATAAGTTTCAGGGCTAATAAATCTCACTTTCACCTGTTTGAAATTTTGCACTC
>JAUCMU010000104.1:12408012-12418624 GCA_032275025.1 Enteromius treurensis
TTTTTTAATCGAGTCCCGGCCATAATATATATATATATATATATATATATATATATATATACACACACACACACGCGCAACACTTTATACAATAGATTGCTTGAAAATTCCATATTTTTCCAGATTTTTTTCACATTGTCTTATTTGACCAGATTCCCACTTTTTACTTTTACCGACAGACAATTCATTACTCTTCAGGACATTTCCAGTCAGTTGCAATGGATACTGGATTTGCTAGTCTTGATCTGAAGCGGAATCATTTAGAATACTTTGTGAATCAATTCAACCAATTCTCTGAAAAGAGCTGACTCAAAAGAATAATTTGTCCATAAATCACACCACTTTGACTAGCAAGCAAGCTTAACTTTACATAAGCGCTACATTAGCAAAATCAATCTAATACATTATTTAAAAGGAATTGTATATTAATTATAGATATTTTATTGGCTTTTAAGAACGTATTCTTTTCCGTGACATTTTTCAGGTCTGAAAAACATTTCCAGTTTTCCATGTTCAAACTTTGTGTTATTAAAAAAGTATTTTATTATTATTTTTTTTTACTAAAATAAACATACTGGTTTCGGCATATATTTAAAATGATGGCCCCTTACATTCAGATTTATGAGTATTTGATTCATAATGAGTGTACATACAGTCTGGGGGTCCTCCTTCACATTGTCTCTCATATTGAGCCTAATATTGCTCACTTCATCTCAGCAACCCAGCTATTATCAGATACATTTTTAAAATGCACTGCAGATCTACAATGCATTTTGCAACCAAGGTCTGCAAATGTTCTAACGGCATCGGAAACTAAATGGGTTAACAAGGTGAGGAGGCAGACTTTGAGACCTAAGAATTATGACCATGAAAAATATGACTGTGCACATATGTGTGTGTCTGTCTGAGAGGGGTAGGTAAGTAATGAGATCGTAATGTTCACTTCGGGAGAATCTAGACTATATGATGGGTCACATGTTGCGTCAATACTGATCCCATCTCCACCTGTCTCCATGACGGCAATGCCTAGGCAAAGACCTCAAAGTATGTAACTCTGGAATTTTGTGGGATTGCCTCACAGATATTGAGACTGTAACACACCATCATAACCTGAGAGAGGAAGCTAAGAACCTGACATAGTATCTTTAATTATCACCCCACAGGCCAGCAAGGCCTGACAGTAACCTGATACTCCCACATATGGCCAGTCATGACTTATGCTAAGATTCTTATGGCTTTATGCATAAATCCAACTGTCAATACTGTCCTACAAGATAAAAAACAGTAGCTGCACATTTCTTGTTTGGGTTGTGACCGAAATTGGTTCACTTAATGTATGATCTGGCCTTAAACAAAATAATTTGGTGCAACAACGCTTAAATTTATTATTTATAAAAAAGAAAACATAAAACAAAATTGAAGAAGCATTTTGTGTGGATTTTCTAAACATGTGGTTATTGTTGACTCCATTTTTTGAACACGAACAGTTCATTAGAATTCTTGGTCCCACTTTATATTAAGAGTCCCTTATACCTGTGTACTTGCATAGTAAATGAGTATGTAGTAGGAAACCACAATGCAAGTACACATTGGTACATATCTACAGCTATAATGTTTGTGTACACTTACATAACGACCCACTGAAAGGTATGTGTAAGTGCGAATGTGTAATGAAAGGTCAAATGTATAACAGGCCTAACAGCACTTTTTACGTAATGAAAGTGGTTCACGTTATATTAAGTAGGCAATTCCTATGGATTTACCATGTAATTACTCTGATGTTTCACAGCAGCGGCCAGTAAAAAAGTGTTTCCTGTTACACAGTTGTATGAATACACATCCAGTTACTGTGCAAGTACAAAGGTATTAAGGACACTTAATATAAAGTGGGACGAATGCTTAAATCAATTTTTATGTTTTTGATAGAAGAACCCTTAAAAGCCCCCCCTAAAAAACGTACCTTCTCTTTGGCTACTTTATGCGAGAAAGGACAAGTCCCATCTGTCTGCTTACATGTGCCTCTGAGAAACCTGTAAACCAATCAAGATTTGAATTTGAAGCTGGCTTACAAAGTGTAAGATGTTTTGGTAACACTTTACTATAAGGTGCCATTTGTTAACATTAGTTAATGTATTAACCAACACAAACAAACAATTAACAATGTATTTACAGCATTACACTGTTTATCAATCTTTGTTAAATAAAAATACAGTTGTTTATTGTTTATTCATGTTAGTTCACAGTGCATTAACTAATGTTAGCAAACACAACTTGTGATTTTAATAATGCATCAGTAAATGTTGAAATCAACAGAATTTCTAAGATTAATAAATGCTGTAGAAGTATTGTTTATTCTTAATTCATGTTAACTAATGTACTTAAATAATGTTAACTAATGAACCTTATTGCAAAGTGTTACCGATGTTTTGTGTAGTGTAAGAGTATGCACAGACGCTCAGTACCTGGTGCAGACGGCCACTTTGTCAGGGTCATGGATGTAGGGGCAAGCATCGCCATGGTTGCATTTGCCAAATCGGTTATAGTACATGCAGTACTGCTTGGCCTTCTGTTTCTTCTGTCGGGCTTGTCGTATTATAGCTAGACTCTTCTGCACAGCACGACTGATACACAAAGGAAAAAAATCATTCACAAAACCAGTAAACAAATTGATCATATATTATGTAAGGTTATGCTGTGAAATGAACCATCTACTACAATACTAACTTGGCTACGTAACGTGTGGCTGATGTTCTTCCCTGAGTACCAGTCGAGGAAACATATGGATTGTACCATTCTCCTGTAGTATGGGAAGAAAAAGAAAATTACAGATCATGGATTATGGAGGTGTTTATGGAGGTGTATGACTTTCTTCCATGAAAAACAAAAGAAGGTTTAAAGTAAATAATAACAATGTAAATTTAACACACAAAACTCTTTTCTGATGGATTTTTTCATGATGGTTTTGTAATACTTTTACAGTGCTTTTATGGCATTTTTGGTACTTGACAGTCACTGGTCACTTTCAATCTATGAATGAAAAGAGCAGCATGAACATTCCACTTAGCCTAATGTCTGTTTTTGTTTTTAATCGGGAAAAAAAATATGGTTTTGTATTTGGTTTGGATTAAACTGAAGGTAAAGCATTAACGCAATTATCTTTGTTGGATGATGTATTCTTTTAAAAAAACATAACAAAAACAGCTTTAGAAAATATAAAGTAAAACGTAACTCTTTGAAAGTAATGTAAATATTACAGCTTAAAGTGAGCTGTTGGTTAGTGCTTTGTTTGTTTCTCCTGTCTCCTCCAAGCTTGTGCACAAGCAAATTTATTTATAACAAGCCAGACTAATAGCATGTAATTAAAGGTCATCCCGTTCATTGGTAGTGACTGAGGCTGGCAAGTACAACTAAGACAAGATACCATGCAGTTTATTTATATGTCAAGGGTCCATCAACTACAGCCAAATGGCAATCTGAGAGAGAAGTAGATATAAACACTGTATTCTATGCAGAACTGACTGATAGAGCAATGAGGCCAGAGCGCAAGGAATTTAGGATCTGAGTGCATGTGAGAAATAGCTCGCTGGTTATGTGGGATTCAGTTGTGAGGTCTATGTGAAAACGTGAATGAGAGATTGAGTCTGTGTATATTACCTATACCAGACTTGTGTGTGGACTACAGATACTACAGTTTGTTGGGGAGATCATAAATAGATGAAATGTGTGTTTGTGTGAAACTCCCATCATGGGGCAGGAGCTGATCTTTAATACCACTTCTGACTAGGGCTTTAGGGTTTAATCTAGGCTATTCACCATCTCTCTAGTTCTCTCTGTGTCTCTCTCTCAACCTGTAGCCAGTGACAGATGACAGCTTTATTATTTGAGAAGGCGACCTGTAGACCCCCTTTCTCTCTCTTGCTGGATGGGTTGATAATCTGGACTGTATACTTATAGACAACCGATATACTGTATACTGACCCTGTTATACCAACAAAATCAAACACTGCCATATTCAACAAAAAAGTGGACAACACACATTTCAAATTTCATTTAAGAGCTTAGAATATTTGGTTAGAAACTGGTCAGGCAGTGGTTACCTGGTCTACTGTTAGGTGTGCAGGTGGTTTGAGTGCGAGAGAGCTTGTTGGCTGAGACTCTGTATAGCGCTCCACCTATCCATCTCATGCTTCGCCCCCTCCACTGCCTTTCTGAAGTTGTCCTCAGTCGATTCTGCAGGAGGATTCTGAAAAAAAAAAAATGGCAAAGAGACAAAAACAAATTATTGTAACATTTAAACATCAATTATAATCCAATTCAAATCCAAACTAATTCTAACCAATCAACTCATTTTTGTTTACCATAATATATATCGGCCGATAATCATTTTGGGAAATCTGATCGACAGTTTCTATGTCCGTTATGGGTCAAATCTGTCTGCCACCTAAGACGAAAACCTTCCTTGTTTTGAAAAAATGTATTTAGGCCCCAAACAGATGTCTATTAAAATCCTGATTGGAGCATCGCTATAAATAATTTTTTATTATAAAAATAAGGCTTTAAAAAGAGCTGGTATCGGTGACCGCATGGGTTACTGCCTCTTGTGATCGGCTCAAAAAATCTGGATTCACAGTGCTGGGCAAGGCAGCCAAAAGAAAAGTTTTTTTCTACATGATATATGTGTGTGTAGTGTGCATATTTATTATGTGTTTATTAATACACACATATGAATTTATATATTAAATACAAATATGGTATGCTTATATATTAAATGCATAAATGTTATAAATATTTTTAAAACATATACTGTATGTGTCTCTTTATATATACATAAATATACACAGTACACACTCATATATTTTATTATATATATATATACACACACACACACAAATTATTACACTTACTACACAAAGTATTAGTTTAATAATTTTTGTAACAAATTTATCTCCTCTGTTTCTCTCTGCATCATAGTGCAATCTTGTAGAATATCCACTGGATGCAAACAGCATACACGGTTCTGTGTCAATCACAATATGCACTGATTTCATTCAAATCAAATGTCTTTCATACTTTTCTGGACCTTGACAGTGTTCATTACTCTGCAATCAATAGGACAGTCAAAAGCCATCCGGGTTTCATCCAAAATATGTTACATTTTGTCCCAAGGACGAACAAAGCTTTTGCGGGTTTGGGGGTAAGTCATTTTTGACAACATTTTTATTTTAGGGTGGAGTAACCCTTTAAGATCTGCCTTCTTTAAGAAACTGTGTTTAAATCTGTTTAGTGCGCGTCATGTTTTTTTTTTTTTCTCTCTTACTGTCCCTTCTTCAACACCCCTTTCCAATCTTATCCTCACCTTCCCAAACATACCCACACTCTCACGCTCTCTCTATCTCCCTCTCTTTCTCCTGGCTCCTGTGTCACAGCACTCTGGTAAATTGCTCCTTTAATGGAGGGGACGGCCGTGTGGAAATGGAGAGAATTGAAAAGAGGAGGAAATCATTGAGATAATTGCCAGGGCATGAGGCCAGAGCAGAGAGACTGCCCCCCAAACATACTCTTTGATGCTTCCTCTCCCTCTTAAGCACACACACACACACACACACACACACACAAAGCACTTATCTCTCACATTCTCATTTATTAGGAAATGTATGTGTAAAATGGGACAGAAATGCTTAAAACCTGACATATTCACTGCAACTCATAGAGAGAACAAGAGAACAAGAATTCCATCAATGCTACCTGCTTATAATCATACTCCGTATTATAAACCCAATGCCAAAAAGTATATCCCACCTTTATCCCAAGTATATATTTAAGACTGATTGTGGGGAAAGTTGTGTGTGAGGGAGTGTTTGAGAGTGTAAGAGTAGCTGCTCTGTATTAGGAGACATGAACTTTAGTACAAAACGTTTCAAGAGCCCAACAGCAAATCACCTCCAACATCAATCTACACCCAATACAAGAGCTTCAACTACACAATCTATTGCCTCGGCCAATATGTCCAACCCCAGCCCACACATACAGCACAGCATCAACATTGAGCCTGAGCACTCCTACACACACAGAAAGTATCACAGGCTTCTATACAAACACACATTGATAACAAAAAGGCCCCACGATCTGCCATGAAACAGCACTCTTTAAGTAAAACATAAATAACCTCATAATAATGCTAATTCAATTCTTTTTTTTGTTTGTAGATAAATTACTTAAATAATTTAAAGTGAAAAATGTAAAAAATGCAGCAAGATGGCTCATGAACCTCCTTCAATGTATGTAAACCTAGGGGATGGTTGCCTGCTAGCAATGGAATATCAGGTTCATTATCGCAAATAAATCACCCGCCAAACTGAACGCAATATTGCATAGCTTGTCGTGATCCTTGGCTCAATGTATAACTGCCGCTCCACTTGAAAACAGGTGATGGAGATTTAATCAAAATCAAAGAATCCTAATAAACAGATGAATATATAGCCCAGCCCTACATATTTAATACCAATGTTAAAATATTTTGGGCAAACTAATAATCCGTTACACTTGGATCTACTTCACAAAGAGAAGATCTGTAGATTCCTCAGTTTTATTGCAACTATAACAACGATAAAACCAAAGTGTTGAACAACCTGTAGTGCATCTACGTCCTTATAGCTGTAAGAGCATATGTCGCACATACATCATGACCCACACAGGGCCACAACGGCTCAGTGACGGCAGCCATGGGAGCCATAATGAGGCGTAATGGGAGAACAGTTGCTGCCCTCACTGTAGCTAAGGCAGGGCACCCAAGAGCCATAATGGAGCCTAATGCAGTCATGACATGGACATAGAACATGTGAGGCAGTTAACCCCAGTCATACTGAGCCCGTGTGACAAATGGATAAAATAGCCTAAACTCGGAAGCAGAGTACATGTAATAGCATGCAAATGTTCCTCCACTGAGCTTTGTCTAAGAAGCAGCGAAAGGAAAGCTGTAAACACAAAAAGCCTTGAGACCTCTTGGGTCTCTCATTTTAACTCTGGAAAAGATGGAAATAAAAGTAAGACAGGAAGCAAAGAGGAGAGCTCCATCATCCTTAGAGCTCCCAGCCAGTCGTCCTTGACCCTTAAACGGCGATACCTTATCTTCAGTCAACCGGCACTCTTTAAATCACAGGTCGCCACGATATACGTACTTTTAGTTGCTGTTCTGGTATCAGTTATGTTTGCGTTTCCTGTTACCGCAGTAACTCAGGCTAGAAGGCGTAAGAGCTGATCCGATATCAGAGGCAGAGGGAACCGGCAGTGCTAATACATGGGGTCTGGAGGGACATATCACGTCGTCCCATGTATCACTTGAATGGCAGTGGGGAATTATTTTTATGGGACACACGATGGGTTGTAATTGCACTGTTAGAGTAGGACGTGATTTAGCATTTGGGGGCTCTGACCCTGAGGCTATGATATAAAAAGATATTTGTGCTCTTCCTGAGGGTCTGCTGGGGGATATGAGAGAGGAGAACTTTTCATTGAAATCATTCGGATGAAAATTTGCGGACAAGTGCACTATACTAAAACAAAACAACACAAAACAAAAAACCCTACATATTTTATAGGAGATAACAATAAATCTAACAAATACTAAGAAAAGTGTTTTATTTGGGAAAGAAATAAAAGAAAACCTACATAAAAAGAGCCAACAGAATTCACCAAAAATCAAACTAGTCAAACACAATTGTCTGAACATATAATTTTAAATTGAATAATACTACTGAAATGTTAAAGTTTAGCGAGATCCCAGCATGCACTGAACTGAAGCATGAAAAATTATATGGTTACAGCATCAATGTTTGATGACTTTTGTTTAAACTTACAGCCTTCTCTTTATATATTATATTTATATATTTACTGTCTTTTACATACAAACATCATGCATATATAATTAGTGCTGTCAAATTATTAATTGCATTCAAAATAAAAAGTAGCTTTCATTTACATAATGTGTGTGTGCTATGTATATTTATTATGTATATATAAAGACACGTACAGTTAATTTTTTTTAAATACTTCAATCTATACATTTATATTAAAATAAATTATAATTTATATCATATATAAATGTAAAATTCTTCTTATATATATATAGCTTTCAAATGTTCACATGTGCTTCTATGTGAGTGCTCGAGAGCGTGCAACGATGATCATAGTAGCTAATCACATTTGCTGAGCGTGTGAACAGAATAGCCAATCAGCTGCGTTTAAAGGCCCGGTCACACCACAATGATAACAGTAAAGGCACAGAGAAACGATATCATTGGAATCATTTTCAGAACCATTTTTTCCAGCAGATGAACGATAGAAACATTGACAGCCAATCAGAATCAGTCCTGTTCTCACAAGCTTGAGAATTTAAAGCGGCAGATGCATGTGCGCTGAGAATAAACTGATAATATTGTTCGCCGTTGTGGATGCTAATATCATTATCTTTATAGTTATCGTGCTTGGTGTGAACAGGACTTTAGAATCCTCTCAACAGTGTCATCAAGAAAAGGACGTTTTTTAAATTTGACTAAGGACTGATATCGTGGCCTGTAAGATATATACACTATACTTTAAAGACAAGTGCACTATTCACATAAAAAAATTGCCCTAATATTTTTATTTGTGACACACTAAAAGCCATTATCTGCACAAGAAATTCAAATTGACAAATCAAAGTATTTTTACAAACCATTTTAAAACAACAGCTAAGAACCTAAAAATGTTGTATTCTTTGTTATTTTGCGTTCAGTATGCATAAATTGCAAAATTGTACTGAATATGCTGATGATTATCCATGCCTTGAGGGGCTGGAGCGAATCTGTGTTTTTGTCCCCTTTAATTCATTCTGTCAAAATAAACGCTTTTACAGCAAACATCTCTAAGGCATCATGATTTTTATCACTCCCACTAGACACAAATCTCTTTTTTTGCTAGTATGTGGCATATTTAGGGAGCACGGTAAGCAACCATCAGCAAGGATGAGCACGGGGGACTTACACCTGTGTCAAGACAAAAACACATCAGTGCTGGTGCATGTGATTGTTTGCGAGCAATGCATATGCGGGCCAAACAATCAGTAGGAGTTTAAAGCTCTTAATCACAAAGAGAACCAAAAGTTCTACTCAGAAAAGTTAGCCACAGTCACCGGCTGCTTTTGATCATGCAAACTATTCTGCACTCTCACATGAGGGCATGCATGTATATATGTGTGTCTTGTTGTGTTTCGAGCGCAGGACGAGCACAGATGAAGGAGAGAGCGAATCAGCACTCCGGCAGGGTGATTAACGATGTGACTTTTGTTTTGGTGACGGGGAAGAATTCACAGGCCGCACGGGCATTCACAATAATGCTTGTCTTGTCTATTCGGCTGCAAAGAAAGCATTAGTAAGCTCAACCTGAAGAATAGACAAAAAGAGTTACCCTTGAAATGAGCTAGCTGGTTTCACTTAAACAATTTTCCTTGTGTAAATGAGATTTTGTTTGTAGCAAAGTAGATAATGAAGGAAACTTAAGTGGTAACCGTATTAAAGACTATAAGAGAAGGAAACATTTCAGATGTTTAAAAGAAATCAATAGCTCAAGGGCAGGCAGGTGGGCAAAAGATAAAGAAAATGAAAGGGGAGAGGACTGAGGGACAGATGACATGAGGTAAATTAGACAGTTGTCATCGGGGTGGGAAATTAACACTTGCCACCAGTCAAATGCAGCTATTTTTTGCAGTGGCGAGTATTTTTGCTTATTATACCAAACACGTGGCATGGTTCAGATTGGCTTATGACAATAAATGCTCTTGAACTAAACACTTTGAACTAAATGTAAATTTTCACGAAATGTAAATTACACTACCGTACAAAAGTCTGTGGTCAGTAAGGTTTTTTTAAGAAATGAAAACTCTTATATACAGTAGTCAACATTCGAAGTGGATCAAAGGTGCCCTAAGACAAGAATAGGTATTGTTTTTGATTTTAAGACAACTCTGATGAAAGGTTTTGATCCACTTCAAATGCTGACTACTGTATATATAATTGATAAAAAAATTAAGTAAAAATAATATTAAAATTAAGGGTTTTTAAGGGTAAATTTAAGACTTTTACAGCAAAATACATAAATTTCCCCTTTATTTGTTTGTTTTAAATAATTTGGGTCTTTCTGTTCATTAAAAAAATCATGAGAAAAGCATAAAAATATATAATTATTTAAAATTGAATTATTTAATAAACAATTAATGTAAGAGAACCAAATCAGTATATTACAATAATTTATTAATAATAACTCAAGAATTAGAAGAATGTAGTA
Source organism: Enteromius treurensis (assembly GCA_032275025.1). Lineage (NCBI taxonomy): Eukaryota > Metazoa > Chordata > Actinopteri > Cypriniformes > Cyprinidae > Enteromius > Enteromius treurensis. The sequence goes on from JAUCMU010000104.1 coordinate 12,418,333, forward strand.
ATGGCTGCTGAAAAATCACCTTTGCTATCAAAGGAACAAATTACATTTTACAGTTTTTTTAAATAGAAAACTTTATAATATTTCACAATATTGCTTTTAATGTATTTTAATTTAGCATATTGTAAATTATAGTAGTGTATTATAGTATTTCTTATAATATAGTATTAAAGCGCGGCTGTGAAATAAATACACAGCATGTGTGTGTATGATACTATCTTAATATAATATATATATATATATATATATATTAGTGGTGGGCCGTTATCGGCGTTAACTTAGACTCTTATCGCGC
>JAUCMU010000104.1:12434156-12446425 GCA_032275025.1 Enteromius treurensis
TGTGGACGAAACGCCAATACGATAAAAAATGTATACGTATACAGCGAAACGCGTCTCCGTGTGGACAGGCCCTAAATTCACGTTCAGCTCACCAAAGGTCAAGGTTTACAAAGGAAAGGGTCAGTGGACTGCCAGGTTTAGTGATTCCAAGGACCTGTCTTCACACCTAGACCTTTGAGTGTCAAGCAGGTGTTAAGAGGACAAAAAGTACAAGACACCATAGTATCCCTCACGTCTCAAGTCCCTTCACTTCTCTTCATCACTTCACACTCCTCCTTCCGCTCTGACTGGCACTGATGCCAACAGCTGCTGCAAGCTTAATTGGTCCCTCTGGGTAAGGCTGGCACGAAAGGGAACAGGCATCTGTTCAGAATGGGCAAAAAGGAGAGAACCTAACCACTGGAGCAGCTGCCCTCAATGTCACCGGGACAACTGCAAGGGCGCTGAAAAAGGGTAAGCCACTGACCTTCAGATTATTCACACGGATAGCCTCAAACATGTCATTTGGGAGGGGTTACTACCAGATTTCTCACCATGGTACCTGCCAGGCATGGGATCTGTGCCAGGCAATGACAAATCAACCACTTTTTTATAATGGCAAAGGGAGGGAACAAGAGAGAGTGACAGTGTCCCGTCACTGTTGTAAGCTAAGAGGCTTCACTTCAAGTTGGCCATTAATATCTACAAACTCGTTAAGTGGAGAATGCCATGAAAGCGGATATGGGACATGACAAGTGCTCTGGCAGGGCAGAGAAAGGAACAAATCACTGCCGCTTAAAATAGGCCAGCTGGTATTCACTAACCCAAACCACAGAGCTGCATTAAGGAACACCATCATTTAGAGCATAAAAAGATCTTATTACACATCACTTTAACTCAATTTGCAGCATTAAACAAAAAATACATTCTTATTCGTCATCCCATCCTACACTCACACCTGCACAGTGGAGCCCTGTTATAAAACGCAACCATAACTTGTTTTTCTCTCAATGGCCTCTTATAATCTGCGGTCAGTGCTCCATTTGAAAAGGCCATGACTTATGCAACATTAGATTGGGTGTCTGTTGCATGCCATAGGACTTATGATGAGACAGTCTGACTATATTTATTAAATAGCTCAGATATAATATGAACTAATGTCGTATACACCAAACAACAACAACAAAATGCTCAATGCTCAAATTAAGTTTTTTGGACAATGAATTATACAAAAAGTAGGTAGGCAGTGATGGTTCTAACATTGAAACGAACACAATTGGTGTGAGGAAGGGAAATGCAAAAACACTGAAAACACCAGAGTTTAAGACAGATTGACCACTGCACACAATCAATACTACGCCATCCACTGTCCCCAAAACCAAGACAATTCTGCCTCAGTGCTTCACACATGGGAAGCAGCATTAATGTTAACATGGGATCTGCTTTCGCTTTATAAACATACAGATGGGCCCAAATTATTGAACAAATGCTTTAGCCAGCCTGACTATCAGTCTGTGTCAGAGGAAAAAATACGTCGTACTGAACAGATCAATGGTGTACCATTTACTAGCATGATAGCAGAATCATTTCAAACAGTACTAATGCAATTTATATAAATAGTAATAGACTATTTTTATGAATATTTCTGTCTCTAAATGTTAACCTAGAGAACGATTTCTAGACACATTGGAATTTTTTTTTGTAATAAGAAGTGGACTAAGAGTTCATTTCCTTCCTAAGAAATCTTTAAAATCCTGGTTTATTATATGTATAATGTTTTATACAACTATTTATAAACAGTAGTAGGAGGAGACTGTATAGAAAGTATATTTGCAAAGCCTGACTAGATAAGTGACTATCACTAACCAGAATGGAACCCAGGTTGCTCTACAACCACCGTGACAGGAGACAAACTAGCTATTTCCCACAGAGCAACTCACCGGGGACAACAGAAAATGAACTGGCCCTGATCAATACCATCCAGCTCCCCTCTCTCTCTCTTTCTCTATCTGTCTCTTTGGTGCTGCTCACACAGGAAAACAAAAATCAAATGCACAAATATTGTAATGCACAGCATGATGTGCAAAGCCATATGTGTGACCCTGGACCACAAAACCAGTCAAGCAAAATAATCTTAATTTAAACAGAATACAAGATTATTTTGCTTACCCCAGTGGCAGAATATTTTGCTTGTTTCAAGTAAAAACACACAATTTTTCACAGTGTATGTGTTGGGCTGGGGGTTGGGGCTGGTGAAGCATGTACAACGATAAAAATTAATTATATGTGAGACAGCGGTATGCATATTGTATAAATACATAAATACAAAAATCTACTTCAGGTTTCAACAATTTCACATTAAATTCAATGTTACTTTAACGGGACAGAAGTGAAATTTCTGTCATCATTTACTCTCCTTCGGGTTATCCCACAGTATGGACAAATAATATTAGTCAACATTTGAAGTGGATCAAAACATTTCAACAAAGTTATGCTAAAATGCGTTCCTGTCTTAGGACAACTGTTATGAACTATATTATGTCCTACCCCACCCCCACGCTCAAAAATCTTCTTTTGTGTTCCACAGCAAAAATATATTTAAACAGGGTTGAAATAACTTTAGGATGAGTAAACGATGACAGTAATTTCCTTTTTGGCTGAATTATCATTTAAACAATTATTTGTACAATTTACCAGCAATAAAAAGATTCAACATTAAAATATTTTCAGTGTATTTTAAAAGGTGACATCTTTCTTTCTATCTTTAGATCACAGTCTCTAAACTCCCAAGCGTGTACAGTATGTGTGCTTCAGTAATGTCTTCCTCTAATTACTGAGAATCTTTATTTGGATGATGCATAAGTTTGTGGGATATATAAAAGTTCTGTCAACAGAAAGGAACACTGTTAATCCACAGGTGTGGGAAAGACCTTCGGCACAATTTTCAGACAGAGACAGGTGCGTTTACGACACACTATTGCCATTCACACTGCCACTCTGGGACATGTTTGTCCTGTGTCTCAGAGTAAAGAAACTTGTCTGCTAACAATTAAGTTGTTACTCTGGAAGACAAATCTACTAAATGATACAACAGATGAAGCTTACAATCTTTGTACTGACTAAATCATCAAGTGGTTTAAATGACGAATGGGCCCCTTGTAAAAGGGCTCCCTCTGCAGGTGATGATCAGTAATGAACAAAAAAGGATCTCTCGCACATTACAACCTAAATTTTTTTTTTTTTTTTACCCCTCTAAAAAGAAATGTGTTTCACAACTAAGCTTTGATATACGATACGTCATACTTGGTAATACTGGATTTAACAGAACTACACAATACATATTGTGCTTTCATCAAAAAAAAATAAAAATAAAAATAAAAAAAACATGAGAAGAAAAGGAAAGACATCAAAATTGAGAAAAATCAACACTTAAAATGAAGCCGAATTTATTGGGTCATTTAAAGTGCAGCATGGTGATAGTGAGCATAAAAAGATGATCTAGAATTGTTTTGGCAGATTTCCCTGACCTAGTGTGTGCCGAAGTGTACACGCTGTGCGGCAAACTGATACAGGTGTAGAAATAGCAGCAGGAATCATGCTAAACACTGTCATGAGACAGGTGCAGTGCTTTTGCCGATGAGAAGAAAACCAACGGACGAGCTACATTAATGGCAAAATCACTCTAGCACTCCAGTGTGCATTTTAAAAGAAAGTGTAGTAAGCAAGACAATGGAATCCGGACATGATATATGTCTGACCTCCATCCCCCTGAACACATGTGCAGGAAGTCAGGATTCAGTGCAAGGCAAAATGTACACAAACCCATACTGTAACATCAGAACTGCCCCCCCAGTAGACTGGACTCAATTACTCTCTTAGTTCAGAGCAAATCTTACTAATTAAATACACTAAGCATTAATTATGTAGCCTGAGTGGGAGCCTATAAAACTATACCCACCAATCCCAGCCGATCGATACTGCAGGAGTGGAATTAGCAGTTATCTTAAAGTCCTTTAACAACAGTGCAGGCTGACAGACCAACACAAACAATCATCTATAATTAAACAGACAAACACACACGCGCGCACACACACACACTGTAGTGCATTTAAGTAAGCACAAAATATTTTGATACAAAGCATGAATGTCATACATACAGTATAGTTTTCTTCTCTAAAAAATGCTCAAATAGTGAAGTTTCACTTACACTAGATGTGGTTTTTAACTGGAGGCCACAACCAAAGATACTGACTACATAATTAAAGAAAGGATATAAAAGAACAGACGTATTGCTATTTAGGCTACAAAAAACATGTCTAAAATCCTTTGATTTACTATTTGGTGTAGTTAACTTACAAACTTTCTGCAACACGCTCATATACACTTTTTTTAGTAATTTTTGGATACTGAAAATGTTATTTTTTATTTTATTTTTTTTTTGGAAGAGGGGTGGGGGGAGGGGTCTTCAACATTTTGAACTGTTAATCCATTTGCATGTTATTGAGCTTATAACTTCAGGTGATACCTTATTACAATGTTTGGTTTGAAAGTTCCCCTATTTTGTCATTTTTAAGGTTCTTAATATTGTTTTGGGAGTCTCCTATAATAGGTTTACATGCAAGGTCTCAAGCGATTTGTTTGTAGCAGTTCTAAGATTCAGTCTCTCTAAACCCCCTCCTTTCCTTGAGACTACTCTCTGCTCTGATTGGTCAGACGGCCGAGTCTGTTATAATTGGTCTACCACGTACAGCATGCATCGCTATTTTTCCCTCACAAAATATTAAAACCACAAATTATTTTATCATTTTGCACACAGTATTTTAACTTAGGTGCTGCAAGCCATGTCTGTTTTCTCCTATCAGCATTTGACACAGAATGCAACGCATACACTGTCAGAGCCAGACAGATTTGCTGGTGCAAAAACGAGTACTTTACAGGAATTGTATTTAAGTATATTGCTGTTACTGTGGGATGAGAGCATCCATATAGAAGTTAGAATCCATCACGGTGGCCGCTCATGAGAGGAAAAAGGTAGACGGGCTACTTTAAAAATGTTTTTGTTTAACTCTGTTGACTACAAAAAGAGAAAGTGAAAGAGAAAGCTGGTGCCCAACCATTGACAACACTCACTTCCCGGAGCTCATCTGTCCATCAGTCTGTGAGCTTTGTGTGTTAAACAAGCTCCCACACATTTCCCAGGATAACACACACAGCCTGCGGTTTTAAATTTGGACAGCCACCTGTGAGGATGACTAAGATAGCTTGTGTGTGTGTGTGTGTGTGTGCGCATGCATGCAGGGTTTATGGAGCTTACTTGGACAGGGGGTGTTGAGCTGGGGAACTTGCATGCCAATCGTGGCCAGGAGTCTCTGAGAGGCCTGAAGGTACTTAACTGCTCCCTTGAGAGCAAAATAAAGAGCGAGTCCAAGTGAGAGAGAGGGAAAGCATAGAAAGGGGATATGATGGAGCAAAACTTTGAGCTGTGCCAAAAAAGCCCATCGCGAACAAAAAAGCAGACAGAAAATGAGCCGGGTGAGAGATAAAAAAAAATGGGAAAAGGAGAATGAAGGGACGCATGCATGGTTTGCTGGCTTCCTTCTTAGGCTCAGAATAGAGCATGAGCTCCAATGTCTGGGCCACTTTGACAAAAATGGAAAGTTGACAGTGATTAGGGTTGGGTTTCCCAGTTTACCCCTCCGTCATGGGCTGTGGGCCAGGTGGAGCGGCCTGTGGGTTTGGGAGTTATGTGTGTACTCTAGCCCCTGGATGGCCTCTCTGGCCAGCGTAGAGCTACAGCCAGCCAGTTAATTAGGAGAATTTCATCACTCCGTCAGAGAGAAGGAGAGGGAGAGGAAGGGACAGAAATATACCATTAGTCTATGGGCACAGAAGTTGATTCAAGCCCATATGGATGGTGATGAGAGTAACACAAGCTCTGCTTGAACTGAACTGTGGTTGTTTTATTGACTTCCACCTATCGATTGTTTAGATTTTCCTTTTTCTTTTCCACAAGCTGTGTAATTCATACATGCAGTGAAATGAAACAATTCTAGAATATGCTTAGGGTCGAAGGGTCAAGTTTGTTTATAGTAAACAAGTCAATCATCCTCTTCACATGCACAGTGGATTGTTGATTTACAATATTTTGCATATGGGAACATAAACCTATATGCACACTACCAAGTCTCTTAATCTCACAAAAGATGCATTTATATTATTATTATTATTATATACAAAAAAATTAAGATTAAGATCTCTTTTAAGATCTAATTTAAAGCTAATTTTGATTAAATCTATTTTAAAGAATTATTTTATTCCTGTGATGATTTTCAGCAGCAGTTACTCAAGTCTTCAGCGACACATGATCACACAAACCATGACCATATTTTCAGTATTAATTAATAAATACAAATTTCAAAAAGAACAGATTTCACTTGAAACAGAAGTACCTGTAACATTTTTAACAGCTTAACTTGTTTGCTCATGTATTTTTTGCTGTGTGTTAACTTTATATAAAAATGTTTATGAAAATAGGAAAACGTTCTCTCTTTAACTTTATGAACATTAGCTCAAATGTCTTCTGTAAAAATAAAAAAACGAAATAATAATAATAACATTTTTTAAAAGGAGAGGAGGTGAACAAGAAGGTGGCTGCAGTTTTTCTTTCTTTTTTTAACACTTAATTGCTAATCTGTTTGGTCACTAGTGACAGAAAATGACGCTTCAGCTTCAAGAGTCACAGTTTCATGTGCTTGGACAGTAACTTGGCAACTTGGTAACTAGCAGTTTGGACAGAGAGAACAAGGCAGATCAAAGCCAAAAAAACTAGTAAAGCTGCACCAGGGAAGGTGGTGTAAATGGCTATACTATGCCAGCAAGACCTGTAATTGACTGCAATGTGTTGAAACTGTTCTCGGATATGGTTACTAAAAATGATACGAACATATGTGGGCTCACATAACCGCCAAAAATAAAAATGGATATTAATCAGTCTACTTAATTCTTACACTTCATCTTCTTACTTCATCCACCTGTCTTTCAACAGTCATTGTCATATTCTCTCATATACAATAAATGAACCATTCTATTATAAACTGCAGAAATTGTGAAGAATGCACTATTCCAATCAGATTTTAAAACACCAAGTTCATACACTTCTGTCAATGGTTAAACATAAATACTGTCCATTTTGTATTACTTAATAGCATCATAGATTGTGCTCAATATACACATATCTTTTCATAAAATAGGTAAACTCTGACAGCCAAATGTTGTGTATATATCAGCTTTCAGCCACATATTTCAATTGTACAAAAGCTAGCAGTGCTAAGACTGATATTGTTAATACTATGAAATAATGTAATGGCCAAGTGACCAATTCGTCTTGTAAATTTCAACACAGAGTGACAATACCTAAACAACACCAAAACAAAACATAAAAAGTTAGTTTAGCATGTTGATTAGATTAGTTCCAAAAAATAGAGCAAGTGAATGATGTGTCTCTTTTTTTGTAAACATGACCTCTGTGACTCCAGCTTTCCTCCAGAGAAGAGAGTATCTTACTGGTTTAAAGTAAGGTCTGAAAACAATCTCCAGGCGCTATTTCTGCCCCCTCCCAGTCAAAAACCTTTAACCCCATGAACCTGTCCCACTCCAATCCACTCTAAGAAAGGGACAAAAAAAAGCCTCATTATGGATGTGTTTGGCTGGCCTTAGACCGCATAGTCTGCTTCCCACGCAATGCCAATTTACTGTGATTATTATGGTAACACTTCACGCCGTGTGGACAGATGAAGGGTGCGTGGGAGGGGCTACTAAGATCGAATTACAAGAAAAGGGAAACTTAAAGGGCTTGAGCAAGAGGTAATATTATAATGTGCCATTTGAAGAAACCTAGCCATGGTCTTAAAACAACCAAGTGAACTTTATGTTGTTCTACAAAAGACTGATGCAAAAGGGACAGTGTTCAGTGTCCAAAAAGTACATTTGAATAACAATCACACAAGGGGAGCAGCCTGCTCTATTCATTTACATTTGCGCACAACATTATTATTGTTGTTGAATAAATATTAAATAAATATATTATTATTATATTAATAATAATATAAATATTAAATATGTCATTGTTGTTGAATAAATGTTAAATAAATATAAATTAATTACCATTTATTTACCAAACAATATTAATTTAAATATAAACATAATAATAACAACAACATGTATTTTCAGTGATTACTGGTAATTATTTATCACTACAGAAACTAGATGATGACAATCCCACGTCGTCGTTAATTAGTCAAGCAAAGCTATAATTGGATGGACAAAATATCAACAAATCATAAAAACTACACAATCTATGTGTTGAAGGTGATAAATGATGTGTATGTTCTTAAATAATTAGCGGGTGTGTCCTGTTTAAGGTTCCCGATTTATTCTGTCTCTTGGGTTACCGGAGAGCCCTCAGGATACCAAGAAAACATTTACCCCCAAAACAGGGAAGGAAAGAGTGTAAGTGCAGTGTCCCGTTTCATTGGCGTTTGGATTACACTTTTCATCACTTAGCCTTCAACTGCTGGCACAAACACTCAACAAATGATCTCACACATCAACCCTTTACCGCATAAACTCAAAACTAGCTCAGATGTGAAAACGTGCAAACCGCTTGACAATAAACACATTTTCTATTCCGGCTTATTTCCCTGCCAGCGTATACATCTCAAACTTCATATAAACTAAGTGGCCTCATCTCCTTCCACTTGATCTGCAGGTGTTCTCATGCAGTTTACACATAAGCGCAGGGGTCGGGTGTGCCTGGCAGGTGGCCGTTAGTTGCGTTGCTGCTTGGGTGTGTCACGCAAGGCCGAGCAGTGAGAAGCTTTAATTATGGCCAGCTGACAGTTTGACAGGGGAGCAGCCAGAGGCCTGGGCAAGAGAAGCAATGCACAAGAGCATGGTAATGTCTCTCTATGTCTGTCAGTGACTATACACAAATTACACACTGGGAATCCATGTCGAGCACAGGGGTCTTTTCGTTAAAGAGTTTGAGGTTGATCAGTTGTCCTGTGGTTGTATACTGGGTGTTACCATGGTATGCTACTACATTCTAACCAAATGATTTGCAAGCGCTGCCCTGCTAATAAAAGATTTTCTGTGTTCTATGGTGACTGTTGCCAAACATTCCATGGTAAAACTATTTCATTCTTCAGTTTTGTTGAATATACTAAATCAGTTAAATATATGTGAAATATTATTATAGAATTAATAAATAATTTTATATTATTATTAGCAGTGATTGTCTAAACATACCATAGTACAGTTTTTACAAAAATGGGATTATTAATAATTACAATAAAAACAAACAAACAAATAAAATGGTATCTACACATTTTCATTCAAAGCTATGGGGTCTGTAAAATAAATAAATAAACAATACATTTAAATATGTCTCTTTTACTGACTGACTTTTGAGTAAAATAAATGGAGCTGGACAGAACATGGTAAAAGTTATTGGCAGTTGTACCAACAACAAACTAACAGAAAACAAAATTGACAAAAGACAGCTGAAGGACAGACAAGTTGAGATGCACTGAACACACACACACAATAGCTGTTAACAGGTGGTGGGTGGTCCTCCCAAAGACAGGCCTGCTGGATACATTATGAACAGGTTGGAGAGTGCATGCCGGGACCCGTACAGAGCATGAATTTGAGCAGTTGAATGTTTATCCAGTGGACACTGGTGGAGGGAAGATATTACACCCCATTAAAGTGTGAGTTGGGCCATCTGCTTGACATGCAGGGCCTGAGAAAGTGATGTGGAATGAGCAGAATGTTCGTCCCAGAGACTGAGGGTCGACGGTGTGCGAGTACAAGCGTGACTGACGCAGTCGATTAAACCACTGTGGCATTGTGGTATTTAGAGCAAATATATCTCGGGTGACAGTTGAGAGAAGCAAAGACAATATGCTGGCCCTCATAAATATCTCCCACTTCTTTTGAGTTCAAATTAATCCACCAATCATGTTATACGGTGCTTGTTTTCCCTATTGGTTTCGCCCTTTTTTTATAAACTTGTGTTGTATTCATGTAAATGGAATATCATTGCATGTCCATAATTACCAATAATACACCACACATTTTCACGCAATGCTAACCTAGGATCAGGAGGGCATATGGATCAAGTAAACCAGGGCCGGCCGACACACGTGTCGTAAACAGGATATTTTTACCGGACTGGAGCTCGGATGCTTACTCAATATAGCAGAGGCATATGTAAGAATGGGAGCTGGTGGGGGTGGAGCCGGGAATGAGATCCAGCAGATGAGGGAGCAGCGGTGGTGTGAAAAAAAAGTGGCAGAAACTAAAGGAAGTGTGAACTAGCGAGTGATGCAAAAAAACAAACTAAAATAAACAAACAAACCACATAAGGAACGAACACTTGAGGGCAGGAGGAGACTGACGCACTGACTAAAATTTACAATGTATGGTTGTCAGAAGGGGGTGGGGAATTTGGTTGGGATAATTCAAAGTGGTATTTCAGAACTAATACCATCTGTTTGGCAGTCCATTGCTTATGTACACTCCAGCATTGTCCAGCTTTGTACGCATACAAACATACACACACATATATATATATATACACATATATTCCAATTTGAGCAAATCAGTGAGCTGAAATCAGGTCAGGTGACAAGGATACTTTCACTTTAAAAAAAGACGTGCTAGCTGAGAGGAGTTTCAGTAAAGTTGACTAAACGTGATCTAGGATGGATAATTTACAGGAACCTGTGATATCTTCTTTAGGGTATAAAAGGAAAATAAAAGCTGAAATGTATTCACGGAACCTTGTAAAAGAATTGCGTTACAATGGTGAGGAAGAAACTCCATGTATTGCGGCTAATCATATCAATACAATCTATGATCACAACAACAACATTTGTCAAACATCTACACTGTCATCTGAGGAGATTACAAAGATTAAACAAGTGTATTTTTAACTCTAAAACATGAAATGAGAAGTAATCTACTTTTGCCAAAACACAAATGCTAGAGTTATTTGCTTTTGCTCTAAAGAATTTTTTTTAAATACAAATTTATGGAAAAACATCAACCAATATTGCATATCCATAATTATTATAATGGATATAATTAAAGAATACTTAAACTATAGAGTAGATTAGAAGGGTAATGCAAAAAAAAATAAATAAATAAAATAAAAAGGATTTTTACATTTTGAATTTTACTCGAGTACAAATACAAATACTTTCCCCCCTCAACAAATACAAATACAGATACAAATACCAGCTGCTTTGCACACTCTAATATATATAATTAATAACAATTTATAATTTACGTTATAGTTTAAGTATTCTTTAATTTTGTCCATTATAATAATTATGGATATGCAATATCGGTTGATGTTTTTCCATAAATGCAGCAATGAATATGTAACAAGGAACGTCATTGAAAAGAAAATAACATAACAGCCATTACTTCGACACAACTACACAAGCTTTGTTTGAACCTTTTTAACCGAAAGTTAACGTTACTCTGTCAACAGCCTATTGTCTCAATTATCGAGCTAAATAAGCTAACGTTACATAAACAGAGCAAACATGAGAGCACCTGACTGCAGATGTCAATAATGCAGTGTAATTAGGGGTGGGCGATATGGAAAAAAATATCATATCACAATATTTTCTGGGAAAAATCACGATTCACGATTTTTATACCGATTCTTTTTCAATTTGGTTTTTTAAGACTATTTTCACAAATTACAGATGTAGGGGTGGGCAATATGGCAAAAATATCATATTACGATTTTTCTAAAAAATATCATGATTTTATCATGATTCTGTGTCATCGATTTTACTATTTTGCAAGTTTTCTGAGCAGTACAGATACACTTATTTGCCTTTTTTATAAAAACAAAGCCTTTCAAAGTATAAATAAAGAAGGACAGATATTTAGGCCAAAATGAGCAAAGATAAAAATGGTTGTCTTTTTATCTTTGTTATTGGAACAGATCCACATTACAAACAAACATAATATGAATAAAACAAACAGGGCTTTTATTTTTCAGGAAGAGTATGTGTATTCAGCAGTATTGAATTAACAAACATGAAAGGTGAAACACTTCTACACCACATACATAATTTTGCTCGTTTCTATCTGAATGAGTTTCTTTTTTCTGTTGAACGTTGTATTAAATTGAATGAGGACCAGCTACTGTTTGGTTACTCAAAATATCTTATTTTGTGTTTAGCACAAGAAAGAAATTAATACAGGTT
>JAUCMU010000104.1:12468759-12479104 GCA_032275025.1 Enteromius treurensis
TGCACGCCAATATTCATTGGCCTTTAGTAAAAGCTCAAAGGCAAATAGGTCTCTCTGGCGAGTTCCCATATGTAACAACAGTAACCTAGACGTTTTCAAACATAGATGAAGACAAAGAGACCAAACTTAAAGACTGCAGCTTTAATATTACATTTAAAGCATCAAAAGCTGGAACGCCTCAGCTTCAGATGACTCAAAAAAGGCAGGAGGGTTTTGGCCAGAATTAGATGCAATGAGACTAGATTTTGTGCCACAATACACACATATCTGTACAAAATCGGTGATTAAGTTACAGTACAAACCTGCTATAAACCTCAAGATGCTGAATACAAGTCTCTTATTATTCACCAAGGCACTGTTGTAGTATCGGTTCTATGTGAGAGTCAGAATCAAGGAGGTCTACTGAGAGGTTGCATAACAGGTTATATGGAGAACGCAATCATTAATGACATTTTCTACACTGCACAGCTGCTATGTGCAAATACTGATGTGCAGAGTGTTGCTTCAGACCATGGCAGTGGTGTAATTGAGAGGGTTAGACGCAGAAACAGGATCTCACCTTTGTGCTGTGTCAACAGCTTGGGAATAATTGTGTGTGTAGGAAGAGGTATGACCAGGTGTGTTGTGCATCTTCACTTGTTTCGATTCTCATTCATGATCAATTCCTTGCATTCCATCTTTTTATCCCAATCAGTCACAGTAGAGGAAAAATTCTAAATCTGTTCTTAGGTAGTCAACATTTTGAATATTTTTCTATGTGATTTATATGAGAAATACTTTTCTAAAAATAAAACACTAATAAGATGCAGTAGGTTCAGTTGGGGAATGCATTTTGGTTGTCATCTTAAATAAATAAATAAATAAATAACATGTTTTCAAAGTGTTGTGAGATTTGTTCATCATTTTTATACTCCCTCGTCTCTTATCTTAGATCTCCAGAGTCCAGTTCCATGTCTCTGCTCATTGGCTCTTTGTCTCCATCCTCAAGTGTCGTGCAAACTTCCTAAAAAAAAGGAAAGGGAAGTGTTGTCCTCTTTATCAAGTCCTGTGTGTGGTTCCTCACCTTTCTGATCTTCCTCCTGCTCCATCTGATGGAAATTTACCTGCTATCTCTCTGGTCTGTGTGTCCCTGACACACACACACACACACATTTTTTTTTATGGTTTAAATATAAAGTTTTATATTTATATCTAAATTATGAATATATTGTAAATATTAAATATATACTGTATGTGTAATATATAATATATATGTGGTATTAAATTTTTATTTAAATATCAAATGACATTAACAGTGTCCGCAACTAAAACAAAACAAAACAAAACAAACAACAACAACAAAAAAACAGTAAAGTGCTGTTTAATGTAGCATTTGGATTTTGTTTAGAAAAAACCTCTCTCAGTAGGTTCTACCTCCACCCCACCCCCACTTCATTGTCATTCATTTTGTAGTAAAGCATCTTTTTTTGAATATAATGTAATTTTACCAAACTATAAAAAGAGTCAAGCAAATCAGAGTTATATGAATTCCATAAATGTCAGTCAGCATGCACATTTTTTACTATTTACTGCTCAATACAGCAGATTTAAAAAGAATGCAATATTAAAAAAAAAGTCTGCTCAGTTATTTATCAGAAAGACATTTAATACAAGAAAATCTGTTCCATGGGAATTTTTATGTGGCACAAGACAAACAGGTTGACAGCAAAACAATTATAAAAGCACACATGTGCTAACCAATGGTACAATAAGTGATTCTTCTTTCATCTAAACAATATTGCAAAGCTTGACATTTGATGGTTTCTCTGGATTATCAAAGTTTTAGTTTGCTTTCTACATGTGCTTTGTGTGCATTAATCTTGTTTATACAAACTTCACTTCTACGCCACAGGAACGTATCATTTATGGACAATTACCTTCTGTATCCATGACACCATCTGCACTTCAGGCATGAGACGTCATTGATGTCCTTGTGTTCTTTCATGCATGCATCTAATAATTAAACAAGATATAATTATACATTTTCCTAGCGAATGGCTTTATACTGTACAACATAATTGATATTTTAGTTTTATTATACAGTACTATACACTTTTTTATTATTGTTCTTGGTTTTTGTACTGCTCTTTTGAAGCACACGGCTGTGTCCTTTAAGTTCTCCATCTAAAATGTGTGTGAATGTCAGGAGTGCATGTATGTGAGTCTGTATTACAGGAATCAAATTAGTGAACTAATAGAAGGTAGTGGCCCTTCTAATGTCACAGCTGTGTGGTTCACCTCATAAATGAAAGGCCAGTGGCTCCATTACACCTTTTTTTGTGAAATTAAGTTCTTTTAAAGAGCCAGTGAATGCATGCTGCTCAAAGGCATATAGGATATTAAGTTGACGTAAAATAGTGTGCAATCACAACTAACATGTTTGTTCATGACTTTTGTAAAAAAAATACTAATAAAAATAAAAAACACTATGTATTTTGAGATTGTCCTGCAATTAGAAGTATTTCAGATTTTGCTTCCATTAAAGGTCTGCATGAAGTCTTATATTGTATCGCAATCTCCCTGAGCATAGCAGAGGTCACTCATTTTGCTGATCATAAGCTGAGATACCTAATGGACATCAAACACATTCTCCATTAATGTGCATAAAGAATAACTCCACAGACGAAGGAAGATGAAAGTCAAGAGACTGATAAAAGGAGGTTTGTTGCACACATCCCAATAAATGCTGACACTTTCCAACGGAAAAGTGCTGATTTTATGGTAATAGCATATTAGTGCATGTTTGAACTGTTAACAAAGTGAGAGATTTGAGAAGGTCTTGGTTTTTATAGGTGGCACATTCCACGTATTTTCCAGATTCTGAAAATGACTTCAAATTGATAATGATGAGAACAGGTCAAGGACACCAATGGAAGAGATGTTTCAGTTGGTTAGTGTGCTTTCTAGATTTCAAAGTGTTAATGAAGCCTCCAGAGCACTGCAGATGCCTTTTTTTTGTAACACAGATGGATTGACTCATTGGGTTCTCAAAAAGCTTAAACTCAAAATATGAAGAATACTTATCAAATCTGCTTTCTACTCTTTAAGTAAAGGCATCATTAGATTTGTTGCCTCGGCAGAGCTCCGCTGTATAAGACATCTACTTAAAATATGACTGAGTTGTTCAGATAGCTTCCTATCTGCAATGAATTTAATTATCATCTCTGAGATGTTTGTCATCTTTTACTGGAAACAACATCTTTACTCTGTCCTGGTTCAACAAATCTCTTCTGTGTCCCACATTTAATTTATACAAGAGTTCTGCAAACCGTTGTATTACAGTTCAGATTTTAAATGATCCACTATTTTGTTTAACAAGAAATAAATAGATACCTGAACTATCCCATGTAAAAACTTAACAACCAAATACCAACCAAGCAAACAACAACAGACAACAAAGGACATCAAAAGTCACACTACAAAATCACAGATAAAAAATAAATAAACCATGAACTGCAGTTTAAAATGCTTAAAGAGCTCTGGCAGTGTGTGCACACATCTAATTCATTCAAGAGATATTCATCCACATTCGAACTAAGTGGATTTTGTGAATACAGACTGATAAGAAATAAATCAAATTTGCTTTCAAACCCAGCAACACAACTGAGCAACACTGCTTTAACAAAAGCAGCAAGATTTTTTTACCTCAAAGATAAAAATTGCTATGTTCTCAGATAGCTTTTGCATTGCTTTTCATACACAGAATGTTAGAGGGTCATTTTTCATAAAGGATAAAAAAGAAGACAAGTAGATAGAATAAAAAGAGGATTTGGGATGACACTATAATGTGCTATTCAACCCTATTCAACATCTGAAGTAGTGAATTTAGGTGAAGAGGTGCAGAACCAGTGGTTGTTTCGAAGGCAAACATCAATGCCTTGAATTTTACACAAGCAGCTATTGGTAGCCAGTGCAAACTAATGAACAGAGGTGTTATGTACATTTTTTTTTACATGTTAATGGGGTCATTTGATGCGATTTCAAGTATTCCTTTCTTTTTGGAGTGTTACAAGCTGTTGGTGCATAAATAAAATCCCTAAAGTTGCAAACAGTAAAGTTTAAAAACTAAAGACATATTATAGCAGTGCAATAGTCCAGCCTGGATAGAACAAGAACTTGAACAAGGAGTTGTGTAGCATGTTCTGAAAAAAAAGAGCTTGATCTTCATAATTTAACATAAAGCAAATCGCCAGATCAGAGAAATGTTTTAACAATTTCTGAGAAAATAAGCTGATCATCAATCACTCTAAGGTTCCAACATGTCCTTGAAGTAGTTATGGTTTACACGTCTAGCTGGATTGTGAAATTGTGATAAAGTGAGAGGTTTGCTGAAACCACAAGCAGTTCTGTCTTGGCAAGATTAAGTTGAAGGTAATGGTCCTTCATTCAGCAAGAAATGTCTTTTAGGATGCATCATCTGGATAGAATGAGAGGTAAAGTTGGGTGTCATTAGCATAGGAGTGATATAAAAAGCTTAATGACAGAACCTAGATGTCATGTAAAAGAGAAGAAAAGTGGTCCATAAACTGAGCCCTGAGGCACCCCAGTAGCCAGATGTTGTGACACATCTCACCCCTCCAAGAAACATTGAAGGACATATTTGAGGGGTAAGACTCAAACCACTGGAGTGCAGTTCCTTAGATACCCTTTGCCAATAAGGTTGATAGGAGGATCTGGTGGTTAACTGTATCAAAAGCAGCCAGTCTTAGGGCTTAGAGCAAAGCAGTTTTGGTTGAATCTCCACTTCTGAAGGCAGACTGGTCAATGTCCTGGAGGTTTTCTGTGTGAGAAAGGTAGAGACATGGCTTAAAGGTATAAACTCACCCCCAAGGCATCCTAGGTGTTTATTCACGAGAGCGGCGAGCTCCGGCCAGAAGCAGCCAGAAGTTGCTGCTCTCGCTGGAAAAAAAAATGGAAGTCAGTTATTGTAATCATAAAACTAGAAATATTTTTGTTACAAAAACCCATCGATCTGCTGAAGAGGGCATGTGATAACCCCCCGAAGGCATTTAGCTTAGTTTTACGTCAAGTTGTACTGTCCACCTCTCATTATATTGTTAGAACAAATTCCCAAAAAACATATTTCTTTATTCCTTTACAGTTTTTGAAATGTCAATGTAATATGTTTTTAAATGTGTTTTTTTTGGAACCTTCTGACAAAGTATATTTTTTCCTCTTCTTCTGACTGAGAGGTTTTTGTTGTTTGCAATATATAGAACAAATGAGTTCAAGTCAAAGTGGATTATTGCTCTATATTTTCTATGGAAAAGTCTGAAAATTGAATCTGGCTGTCAGTCAGAACTGGGTATTTATCATACAGCACAACTGGTGTCTTATTGGTCAGTATGTTTAAATCAGGTTTCTTTTGAGGACAGCTGTCATGGAAATCAATGTTTATGACAAATTCTCCTGAAAATTCTCTCATTCTTTCTCTCAGCATGACAAGGCAGCTGGAAGCAATAGGGGTCGACTGTCCAGCTAAGAAAATATTATCCCTGGCTGGATAAAAACATCAAATACATATGCAAATGGTCTTTTTCCTAAGGGACAGCCTAAGCAACAAAGATGCTCATAAGCTTACTCGTGATAGTCCCTTCTGTTCGTTAAATATGCAAAATGACCATTCAAAAAAGACAATCACAGTTCAGACAAAGAAATTTTAAAAGGCTAAATGAGGGCAATGAAAAGACCTGATAAATGAAAAAAAAAAAAATAATTTAGGAATTGAGGGAAAAGACAATAGGGACCATCATTAAGAATAAAATTGTGAGAGACATGGATAATTTATCATAATATGATATTAGATAATTAACTGACCAATTAATGAGATGAGGTGAAAGTCTCTTTCATCTTTCTTGTTCCTCCTTACAATACAAAAAGCTCCAACCCAAGCATATGAATTTGTGCTACCATTTGGTCATTCTTTACGTTGTTCATGAATTTGAACTTAATCCAGACCCTGCGGTGCATCAACTTGACTGCACAGAAAACCTTCAATCTTTTTCCCTGGGAATATCAGTGGGCAGTTTTCAGAGGAATTCAACGGTTATACAAAAAGGCAGCATTTTTTTTTTTTTAAATCCTTGTCCTACAGCGTGGTACATCTGTGATGACTGCTTTCTTCCCTGCAGTTGGAATCACACGAACATGCACATATTATTCACATACATTCTTCTATGAGTCATACAGTTCTTTCAATATAATATTTTGCAGTATAATGCATTTTTATTACCAATTTAATCAAGCAACATTTAGTTAAGATGCTTTTTTATAATTCTCACAATAAGCACAACATATGCGCACAACTGGAAAAGGCAGCAACGCAATATTTCTACAGTAATACCATATTAAAATATATTTGAAAGAAAACAACTGAAAATGAAATACTATCTAACACTGGTCTATGTCTTTCAATTTCTAAACATATACACAAAAGCGGACAAAAGTAATAATTTTGTACTGTAATGTAAAAATGAACTGTAACAATACAGTGGATTCTAGAGAGGAAGAATTTCACAAAGTGTGTTATTTGTCTACATAAATATTAACATTGGTATTACTTCACATTTTATATTAAGTTATAAAGTCCTCAAAACAAATGGTTAACGTTTATACTAGGCCTATGTCTGTGATGTAGCATGTTTAGCATCGCTTGTCTAAATGATCAGTAAAGCTGGAAAAGCTTTAAATGTATTTAACGATAAACAATAATATCTTACTCAATTT
Source organism: Enteromius treurensis (assembly GCA_032275025.1). Classification (NCBI taxonomy): domain Eukaryota; kingdom Metazoa; phylum Chordata; class Actinopteri; order Cypriniformes; family Cyprinidae; genus Enteromius; species Enteromius treurensis. Next base: position 12,475,525 of record JAUCMU010000104.1, read on the forward strand.
ATTTATATTTTAAAAAATTCTTGAATTTACGTAACTGCAAGCCTCTTGGCATCCCACTCTCTCGCGAGCAATTTGATTGGAAATGCTGGCATGACTGGAAATCAGAGTTCATTTAATGAGTGTAGTCACCGGCATTTCGTGCGTAAAGGGGAGGCGCACATCGCCTTCATTTCTCCACGCGCTCCAGTCTTCTGCCCAGTGTGTTCTGGGAACTCACAACGATAGGTTGCTGACGGTCTCATATGAGGAAGAGTCACATGATTTCATTTCAAATTTTACGAGCTCCATAAGACATTATGTAGGACTGAGCATTTGTGCCGAACGGCATAGAGCAGTATGGTTGGAGACATCGAGACTTATGGAAAACATCCAGAGATCTAACAAAAGCTCCTGCGTTATTTGGTTAGACACTAACAAACTTCATTCTCCCCTATTATACCGGAGTCTTAATTATGTTTCTCTTCAGAACTTGGTCAACTGTAAGACTGGTCGCCGTTTTACTGAGTTTGGGGATTCACCAGAGCAACTGGAAGGCAGTAAGTTATCAATGTGTGATCCTATGCTCTTAAAATTTACACAAAATGTTGTAATATTTTATTGATGCACTATGTATATCAATTCGTTTTGTGCAGTTACATGCACATTTTGATCAAAATGAAAACATTGATAGTATGCATTGGTTTCTGCCATGGGCTGTGTGTCTATTATATTAAAATGTGTTAGGCTACATGTAGTTGTGTGTGTGTGTGTGTGTGTGTGTGTGTGTGTGTATGTAAGTATGTATTATTAACCTCATTGTGGGTTAAAATGCATATTCATGTATAGAGTGTAATGTTTGACCGCATGGTCACTATTTCTATTCACATTTCATGTAAAAATATCTAGTACAAGTATCTAAATATGAAAATGTAATCATGGTTTTGTTCAAATATTAGGCTGTAGGGTAGGCTGTTTGAATGACACGTCATTCACGTTAAGTGTTTTATAATGGCCCTGGCATCAAAGTGTATTAACATTTTCCTCCAGATTCAGGTGAGGTTGTGTTGAGAGAGATTTACATATCTATTTTAAAAGGCAGCGCACTGCACCACTGACTTAGTTGTGTCTTATGTGTATTCTGTTTGAGTGGCATGTTGTAAAAGTTTAAAGTGTTCACAATATCACTGCCTTCAGATTTAGGTGAGATGTCTTTAAGAGAAAACTAATATAAATGTAGATTGTAAATAGATATGCACAAAAGATACATTTATTTTGAAAGGCCTCATGCTGAGCTAATTATGTAGATAAAGTTGAATCCATGCTATTTGATTGCCACTGTATCCTCTAGGGATCTGTCCGGTGCTATATTTAATGTGCTGATGTGTCACAGATGTTAATTTGATTAGCAGTACTGACCTGGCCTCCTTTTAATGATATTTTGATGACCGTTTCCAGTACAGGAACACTGTCATGTTTTAACCCAAGTGGCAAAATTAGGTACCTATCAGGAAAATTAAGTGTTCAATAATTAGCATCCAAAACAAACTCTATCCAGGTTTACCAAACCTTTGTGTTAAGCAAATTCAAAGGTGGATGATCATTGTAATTTCTGAGGAGGATCGCAGGCTCCACTAGAAGAGCACAAATCAATGTTGTAATTAAATGTAGTTGTTGTTTGGTACTGCCTCTAATGATATGGTTTCCTTTCCTGAATGGAGGTTCATTTCCTATAATAATGATTCCATGTGTTCGTAAGCCTCTTCCTCAGGGCCCCTGGATGCTATCTGACTAATAACAGGATTCTTATCGGACAGTTATTTTTCTTCTGTATTTGTCCTCTTAACTTGTTCTGCGTTTCTGATCAGGTCACCAGTGCAGAGGTTAGAGTGATTCAAGTCAACAGGTGTCTATTTACATATCTGTTTGTAATATTTAGATAAGGGTTTTTAGCACACTGCTGAATCATTTTTGGGCCAGTGATACATTTTATAGTGCACATTTGTGAGAAGACATATGGAAGCAGTCTTGAACACCCTGTATCAGCAGATGTGCCATAATTGGTTTTGCTGAGATAGGAGACTTGACCTTTTGGTGACCTTTAATGCCACATGGGAGCAGTCAAATCCTGTGGATAGTTTAATTGAAACCAATTGCTTTATTGCCAAGGTGTGTCACCGGTGCTGTTACCTGTTTTTTTTCTGCACTTCTCTCTTACCCACCCTGGGGATTCTGAGTGTGATTCTACATCCTGTGTTAGCGATCCAACAAGGTCTATTCTCATCACTATTCCTTTCATAGTTTCTATTTGTCTTATATAGAAACTATTAAACTTTATTTTATAAGTTGAACCTTGGTCTTGGCCTGAGAAATGCCAAACAGATTTTGAGTAACTGGTTGGATTAAATGTGCCAATTACATGCAACGTAAGCTTAAAAAAAGAGACAATTATTCATTCAGTGGCATAACATTTTTAAATAACTGCAGTAGTTTGTGTTGCCAAATTCTCCCACACAAATATCCATCAGTCTTTTGAATATTCACACTTTTTATAGATACACACAAATTCAAACACAGTGTGCATCTGATTTACAAACCAATGCTTTTCATATGCACTGCACATTTAGACAGACATCCATTCTCATTTTGAAATATATCGACTAAAAAGTGCCCTTATACTATGTTGTGTTTTAATACAAACCGGCATCTTATTCCCTAATATGCCAAACAAGTGATAATTTTTTATGCAAATTATATTTTCATAGAATGCAAATTAAAATACATACACACACACACACACACACACACATATATATAATTAATAGGTCAACAAATATGTCACTCTAGTGTTGTATTCAGATCGTTTCAGAGTAATCAATTCGTTTACCTCTGGATAAACTTTTTTGTAGGGGTTTATCATTAGCCAAGAATAAACTTTTGGGGTTTATCATTTACTCACCCTCATGTTAGTTGAAGCCCTGTCTTCTGTGTGTTGTATGTATGAAACATAAAAGGATCAGTCCATACTGCATTTTAAGAGTTCTTTATTCCAAGAAAGTAACTATTCTGTGTTACTTTCTGACTTAACATTCAAATCTTATTCACCGTAATAATCTCAAATCCAATAATATAGCCAACTGAGACACTGTGCCTTCTAGTGACTTATGTTTTGTGTATTGGATTACGTTTACTTTGATTTGTTTTCATTATTATTTGATTGATTTATTATGGCAATGAACATTAACCTAAATGTAAAATTTATTTGGATTTTGTACATTGGTTAGAGACTGAAAACTCATGATTTAATCATGATATACAGTACTGTGCAAAAGTCTTAGGCCACTAGTATTTTCACCAGCATAAAAAACAAAAACACATTTTTTGGGTTATTTCTATCTTTTGCAGTAGCGTGTCAGTTGGAAATATCATTTCCAAACATTATTTTTGTCATTTATTGTAATGAGATTATTGTCTGCACAAGGAGTCTGACAACAGACTCTGTGCTGCACACAGAGATCTGATCTGAACATCATCCAGTCTGTCTGGAATGACATGAAGTAACAGAACAAACTGAGACAGACTAAATCCAGAAGAACTGTGGCAA
>JAUCMU010000104.1:12479488-12508588 GCA_032275025.1 Enteromius treurensis
CCCACCATCATCTCACCTCTCCTCCGCAGCCAGATCCTCGCCGGTAACGACGTTGATCTTTTTTCTCTCCTTTCCCCTTTTTCCCCCAGCCCTGCGGATCGCCAGGTGGATTGCGGCAACTTCGCCCTCATTCTCAAAAACTCCCCATCTCACCAAACTAGAGCCCTTTCTTTCCCAGAATTCACCACCGCTTTTTCCAGGTTCACCGACGTTATCTGTTCTGTTTTTCCCCATAGGAGGCGCGAGTTAAATGACTATCTCGCTATCATCGCGGAACTCGCGTCCTCCTACGGGGGAACTCACTTTTTCACCTATCATAAAATGTTTTCAGCCAAAGCCGCAGCCAGGGTTCTCCAGTGGAACCAGGGCACCTACTGGGGAGCCCTAGACCTTGATCTCCATAACCGCGTATTCACAGGTTGCCGCAACTTCACCTGCGCGATCTGCAGGTCTACCACCCATCCTTCCTCCTCCTGTCCTCTAACCTCCCAAAACCCTCCCTCCCTACCAAACAAACCTAGATCCTCCAGCTATGTTCCCGAATTCCCTCTCTGTTTCAAGTCCCCACCTCCCGCCCTCCTCGCCCTGCTAACCAATCCATCTGTATGAACTTTAATAACCATAAATGCCTCAGAACCACCTGCAAGTTTCTCCACATTTGTTCTTTCTGCGGGGGGGCCCACTCTAAGCTCATCTGTTCAGCCCTAAATAAAAATACCAGAAAGTATTTATCGACTCCTGTCAATATTTCTCACCTGTCTGCTGAATTATCAGCTCACCCTGACCCTAACTTCTCTCACTATTTGTCCTCAGGTCTAAAGCACGGATTCAACCCCGGAGTCGCCAGCATTCCCACCCAATCATTTATCTGCCCAAACCTCTTATCAGCCACTACTGAACCCGACACTGTGGACATCTTAATTAAAAAAGAATTAGATGCCACTTTCATGATCGGCCCTTTTCCCTCCCCCCCCTTCAGCACTTTCAGGGTCAGCCCAATCGGCATTGCTACCCGCAAGTACTCAGGCAAAAAGAGGCTAATTATAGACCTTTCCTCCCCGCATAATTCACCCATCCCCAGCATAAACAGCCTAATTCCCCTCGAGGAATTCTCCCTCCATTACCATACCGTCGACCAAGCCATAGAAATCATCAAAAAAGTAGGCAGAGGCGCATGGCTCGCTAAAGTCGACATCACCTCTGCCTTCAAAATCATGCCCATCCACCCCGATTTCTGGCACCTCTTCGGCATTCTATTCTATTCTCACCTATTCTATTTCGCCGTTCGCCTAACCTCCGGATGTAAAAGCAGTCCCAAAATTTTCGACTTGCTCTCTGAAGCAATCTGCTGGATCCTGTCCAATAACTACAAGATCCACCACCTCATCCACTTACTCGACGACTTTCTAGTCATATCCCCCGCCCACGCCCCTCCCGCCGCAGACCTGTCAACGATCCTCAAAGTTTTCAACCATCTTGGGATACCCATTGCCACGAAACCATGACCTTTTTCATTAAACACAGCAAGACAGACCAGCTCAATAAAGGTCACCACATCTATATCTTCAAGCTTCAGTCCCCTACCCAACCTTACCAAACTCTACGAGCCTTCTTAGCTTTCAGAAGCTCGTTCGCCTCCTCTCCCCACGACCCCCTTTTCACAGACAAATTCAACCAACCCGCAACAAGGCTTTGGTTTCAAAAACACCTAAAAATCATCCTCTCAAAATCCGGAATCTCCCCAGAAAGATAATCTTCCCATTCCTTCCGGATTGGAGCCGCCACTTCAGCGGCAGAAAGGGGCCTTGCCCCTAAGCAAATCCAAGTCTTAGGTCGTTGGACCTCTGATGCTTTCAAGGATTACATTCGCTTAGACCCCGCTTCTATTCAACCAGCCATGCAAACCCTCTCCTGCCCAAGCCAAAAGCCTCCGCAAAGGTCCTAAGCACCTTCCATGCCTGCCCAGAAACCTAACGCAACATCGCAAAGATCAATTCCGCTACCTACCCTCATCTCAGCAGAGATTCAACTACTGCAACCTCCACAGAGGTCCATTATAACCACCTCTGCAGAGGTCTTCCCCCAGCTACCAACTCGTCTCCACAGAGACTCAGCAACCGCTACCTTCACAAGTTCATCCCACTCACCTCCGCAGAGGTATTTTTTCCAGCTACCCCCCGTCTCCGCAGAGACCTAGTAACAGCTACCTCCGCAGAGGTTCTTTCTAACCACCTCCGCAGAGGTTTTTGCCCAGCTATCCCCTTCCCGTCTCCGCAGAGACCTAGTAACAGCTACCTCCGCAGAGGTTATTCCCCAGCTACTCCCTTCCCGTCTCCGCAGAGACCCACTAACAGCTACCTCCGCAGAGGCTCATTCTACCCACCTCCGCAGAGGTTATCCCCCAGCTATTCCCTTCCCGTCTCCGCAGAGACTCAGCAACAGCCACCTCCGCAGAGGCTCATTCTACCCACCTCCGCAGAGGTTATTCACCAGCTTTACCCTTCCCATCTCCGCAGAGACTCAGTAACAGCTACCTCCGCAGAGGCTCATTCTACCCACCTCCGCAGAGGTTATTCACCCGCTTTACCCTTCCCGTCTCCGCAGAGACTCAGTAACAGCTACCTCCGCAGAGGTTATTCCCCAGCTATTCCCTTCCCGTCTCCGCAGAGACTCAGTAACAGCTACCTCAGCAGAGGTATAATTTCCAGTAACACCTTAAAGTTTTTCCATCACCTCCGCAGAGGTCTTCCCAGCTATCCCCTTTCCCGTCTCCGCAGAGACTCATTACCAGCCCCCTCCACAGAGACTTACTCTACCACCTCCGCAGAGGTTATTTCCCAGCTACTTTAATCCCGTCTCCGCAGAGACTTAGCTACCTCCACAGAGGCACTCCAGTCACCAAATCCACACCGCTACCTCCGCAGAGGCCTACTTACATACCTTTCGTCCAGCAAACTCTCCCATTGCCTTTTTGGGGGGCCGCTCTTTGGCTGCTGTCCTCTCTAAAAGCCTTTTTGGGGGGCAGCCGGAGTTCGAGCCGGACGCCGAGCCCTTACCCTCGCTAGGGTTCCAATCGCTAGGGTTCGAGCCCGCCGTTCTCCCGGCCCGCTCCCTGGACAGCACGCCAAACCCGCTATCTACTTCTTAAACTTACCAAATTATGAGGAAGCGTGCGCAGTTGAAATAAGCTGAGATGTTGCTTAAAAAAAATCTGAAAATATTGTAACTGAGAACAAAATCAGCATATTAGAAAAATTTCTGAAGGACTAATGGGAAACTGAAGACTGGAGCAATGGCCTTGCCATCACAGAAAGACAATTAGATTTTAAAACACATTAAAATAAAAAAACATTTTAAATTGTAAAAAAAAAAAAAAAAAAAAGTTTATTTTCTGTTGACGGTCATTATTATGTGTTTTAATTAAATAAATGATTTATTTATTTTAAAAAATTTGATTTTCATTATATATTTAAGTAATATTTTAGTCCATGTACCAAGAACCCAATTTGAATATTATTCTTGTCTCCTGCCAGACTGTGCACTTTTGTGATGTTGTCAGCCAATTAGCACTGTCATGACATCATTTCCTTTAGCTTTAGAGTAATTTATCACTTTTACGCCTCGGGTGAAGCAAGCTGTCTGGAGAACTAATCCAGGATTAAGATAAATGAGAATTTTTACCATTTCTTAGGCCTCTTGGGACCGATGATAGGTGTTTCAATTCCATCTTTGTAGAGCATCGGTGAGTGTGGTTCAGACGTACTGAGAGGTTTTTAGTCAGTACCAGAATCAGTGCAGGTGTAAGTGCTGCCCTTGACTCCTTAATTAAAACCCACGTTTCTCTGCTTGTAGCTCCACATAGACTTTAATTAACCCTGATCTTACGGAGGGGAGGAGGGCTGGCGCCATGTCCCTCCTTTGATGTATTACAGAGAGGCCTGGGCTTGACACTAAGTCAGAAAGAAAAGAGGCAGGGGAGGACTCAGTGGCCATTCTTAACAGTCAGCCAATCAGGTGGGCATTCAGTACAACATGTTCTGTCTGCATGAAATTATTGTCTCTGGAGAATAATAGGATAAATAAAAAATAATGAGAAAATTATACCATGGAAATGTTGAAAGACTGATTGAGGGAGAACCTATTCAAGGAGAAAAAGAAAATAGGAAAGATCAGTTCATGTTATTGTAATATCTGTGGTAATTAGATACCACATGCATTATGTCCTCCATTGTGAGGACCTCTCGGCCCCTCAACAGATCAAGCAATAAAAAATAACCAATGACCCCAGTTCTACTATTTATATAACATGTCAAGAGCTACAGGAAGTGATAGATTCTATCCAACCAGCAACTCCTGGAAAAAGATAGGACAGATTGATGTCTTGCCCTTGCACGCCACATTACACACAATGTGTCTTTTGGCCCTTTCCTCCATTTTTGATCATCACTGGGAGATGCTTCATTGTCTGGTGAAAATAAGTGAGTATTTCATATGTTATCAAACCCAAAAATCATTAGCTTCTGTGCTAGTGATGGGTGATGAGAGACCTGTTTTTGCAGAAGGACTTGTTCTTTAGTAATATCATTCTGTCAAGCTCTTAAAAGCAATTGGGAATCTTTCCTGATTGTTTTTTGTATACTAATTTCAAAATGATCATAACAATAAAAGTGTAACTGATCTCCAGCTGCCGTCAAACAAGCAGACTAGAATTGTAATATGTTTAATGTGCTTTGTTGTTTTAGGGTATTATGTTGAAGTGGTGAATTAGATGTTTGGTGATAGATCATGGCACATTGGTATATATTCAATCATCATTATAACAAAATAGAGAGTTCCTAAAGATAAAGACTGGAGGAAGAATAAAGGACACAAAAAAATAAATATGTCTGATAAATAACTATGAATCATATTAAAGTAAATATCCCTAACATAAAATAAGTTTCTTTAAGTGTGCCAATAGTATACTTATTTTAAACTAAAAACAGGAAGGTATACTTTTATGTACTAGAAAATGGGCCAATTTAGACCCACAGAGTATTGAAATAGTACACACACAAGTATACTGCTAGTCCACTGATATTTGTATACTTACTGAGCATACTTAAAAATGTACTTGAACTTTACTTAAGTATACTTAATAAAATAAACTTGAAGCATTCTACTTTTTGGTAAGGGATGAGAGTCAAGGGAAAATAACACATTTCATATCAGGATCAGTACTACAATTTTAGTGTAATACATTAGGTTTTTACTTAGAGTCTCTGCCAATGCACTGAATGAATACACAGATGAGACACAGCTACTGTATAATCATATTGCAGTGAAATATATGACTGATTATCAGTCATTAAGTTCTAAGCCATAAGCAGTTTCAGTATATTACTGTAGGTTGAGTTATGTGTGAGATTATGTTGAATGCTGTTCTGTTACACGGCTAAGATTGATCAGTTCCGTTAAGGCCATTAAATGTATGCAATCTGTACCTGTTAGAGCTTTAGATATAGATGCTTTCAACAACAGCAGAATCAAATCTAAATTAAAGAGGTGCTTTTCAAAAAGATCTGTAAATGCTTAATCATTCTTCAAGTAACATGTTCATATTTGAAGAATCGTATTTGATCAAATTCTTCTTGTCATGTCCTGCCACTTGACAACACAGGCAGTCAGATGGCATAGCCATAAAAAATAAATGCATAGCTTTTTTATTATTTTTTTCAGTAGTGCTTTGATAATACTTTCATTAATGAGGCGACACCAGGCTTTCAAAGTCTTTCTAGTTTCTGTGGGGACCAGCCCAGACTTCCATAAATGTGCATTCCAGAGAGTTTCCCACTTGTTCTCATATCCCTGCTCTTCCTATGATGTGTGGTCTTATATCTCTCTCTCTCTCTCACTATTTCTCCATTGCTGTGAAAGGCTGGTGTTGATATCAAGTTTTGTTGTGGTTGCATGTGATCAATTAATAAATGACTTATTATGTGCATAAAGTGAAAATATGCCGAAGAGAGATAACAAGCTGGGTAAAATATTAACTGAAATTAAGCATTATTATTATTACTATATTTAAGATTATTTGTACTGTTCTCTGAGGTCCACCTATGTGTTCTCATGTTTTTTTGCATTAAAATCATTTACAGGTGATAGGCTATTTTCTGTCCTGTTTTTATCCTCCTCCATCAGAATGCTCTGTTTGAATAATCTCTACAGATTGTAGACTCGAAAGTAAATGGCCACTGCTATGATTGGCTAACTTGTGTATGGTTTGATAGTCTATACTCATCATAGATGGGTGCTGCTGTGATTTTGGTTAAAACTCATAAATATTCATAGCAAACGTTTTCTTTAACAGACAATGCTATAGTGATCATGTAATAAAAAGAGTTAGTCACAATTGTGTGTTGCAATATTAGTGTTTGATCCAATGTAGTCGGCACAGCAACGACTACATTGTTATTTAGAACGACCAAGTTCTTACTTACGTGGTCTGAATCTTCCTTAAAAGTAACGTTAATCTACTCTTTCCTAATGTTGGAGTCAGAAACAAAGGCAATGCAAAGACAGTTTTTCATCAACTTGGCACTGGACAGAATCTTGTTGTCCTCGGTCATCTTTATTGCTTGGTTTCTGCGTAGACTTGTGCTTTCGTCTCTCGTTATTTACAGGCAGCAATGTCAGAGCAGGTGTTGATCTTCTTCTTTGGAGATGTTGCTTACCCACACTACTGCATACATATCTGAATTTTATTATATATTATTGTGGAACTGCTAGAAGTGAGCCACAGATTTTAAATGAGAATGAATGTCTTCTCTAAATGTAAATACATATTTATTTATCAGTGTCTGTTATGTCAGTGGCCTATTTCAGTATCATTTTTATACTTTTATAGAATGCATTAATATTTTTTATTTTGGTTTATTGTAATAACTTGTGATCTTGTTATGTTTTTAAGCCAAAAAAAAATTTTTGATTAAGTTTTAGTTTTATAGATTTTATTATTTCTTTCTTTATTATTTAAAATGATTTTTAGTTACAGTTTTAGTTAACAATAACAACACTGGTGCACATGTATATAATATACTGAGAAAATAGATCTGCAGGCAGTGGAAATAAGATCTGTTGCTTAGATGTGGCAGTCATATTTATGTAGTCATGACCAAATATGATCCCTGTGGCTCTCATTATGCTCGGAATCTTCTTGGTTCATCCAGATTCGGTTTCCACCGTTCTCTTATATTCCTCAGACAGATGCTCACCCGTGAAGAGTGGAGATGCCTAGCTTATCTAAACCTTTTTATCAATTCTGTGTGCGAGTGTGTCTATGCCCTCCATAACTCTCCTTTAACATTTGTCCATCTGCTTTTCATCCCCCCTTTCAGTCTGTTCTGTCTTTCTATCTATCTAATAAATGAAATCTGGACCTTAAAATACTGTCTGTTTGTTAGTTATGTATTTGATTTTTGTATCTCAGGATGTCGTACAGAGTGGGATGAGTTTTGGTGCTGGTACAAGGCAGATGTCGGAGAGGTTGTCAACGTCTCATGTTACGAAGTGTTTCAGTTCTTCGCGATCAATCACGGTAAGCTACTTCTATCCCATGCAGCTTGTTCTATTATATATTTATTATTATTATTATAGCTGTTATCAAATAGCAATAGGAAACACATTTTAAAAAAAGCTAATTTTAAGACTGAATGAATGAGGATTGTGATTAATGAATGTGGATTAGTTGAGTAGGTGGATTCTCACATTGGTTGTCCAGCAACGTTTTGTCTGTGCAAACCAATACAGTCAATATTATGAGTAACCTTCAGTAAGAAACTGTCATTATGTCATTTTAAGCAGCTGCCAAAAGTCACACACATTCTTCTTTTACAGCACAGTCTATGCCAGATCATACCCTCTGGTTGGTCTGTGGTGTAATCAGGCACAGCTCAACAGTCTTTTCTAACGCACCAACTCAGGGCAAGGCAAACACAGAGAAACGTAAATTCATAGTTAGAGCTCTGAATATCCGGATATCACAAACTGTTAACAGTTGCTGAAGGACACTGACTGTAGCTGTTTTCACAGGTTGAGTAAATCTGCTGTACGATTTGACATCATCACCACCGTTTTGATGGGATTTTTTTAGTTATGAGGAGCAGGTCTTGGGACCAATAAAATTTAATTCAGGGCTGAGCAACCCACAGGATGATAAAGTTTGCATTTTAATGTTATCAGGTTGCGTAACAACACAAAGAAAAATAAATTAAATGACCACTGCATTTATTTAAAGTGCATTTTTATATTTCTCTATTAAAAAAGTATTGGGATTGGGAGTTTTAATGTTATTTTACTGACAGTAGAAGTTATTGTGGATTTTTTTTTCTTTTTCTGGAGTTTATTTTGTTTTATTAATTCGCTTTTGTTGGGATGTAACAGAAAATATGATGCATATTTTGTTGAAGCTGTCATTATATATAGTAAGTAAACAAAATGAAAGATTTCATTTAGGGTTTTTTACAGTGATGTTAGGTTGTAAAAAAAAATAACCTGCATTAAGTAACATTTTAGCTCATGTCTGGAGAAAATAACGTAAGTTCACTGAAAAAATGGGAAAATTATCTGATTAACTCAAATTGTATTATTTGTGATTTACCAAACGTTATGTGCTTTCAGTGAATATAATTCTCTGTGTGCAGTCAAAAATGTGGCTTTAACAAATTAGATTTTTTTTTTCAGTGCACCATATGAAATAGGAGATACACATTAAGTTAGGCACATTGGCATTGAAAAACATTTAAAAATCATGAACCCAGCATATCTGCTCCAGGGCTTTTGAGAAATCAATACAAAGGTTGTGGAGGCTAAGAAAAATAAACACACTCATGACACAACTGCTATCTGCATCATGCTGTTCTTCCATCCCCCCACACAACTCTATGAATGCGTAAGTACACAATGGACCTGCAGATATCTACATCGCTCGAAATCTTGCTGAAAATGTGCCAAGGAAATAATAAAAATATTAAAAATCAAAGCAGGTTAAAGCAGGCATTATAGCCGTGGCTGTTAGCGCTGGTTGTTCCATCTCTTCAGTCTCTTTAGGCCAATGCCTTACTTCTCCAGCACGGAAAGCATCAGCGGTCAGGTCCTCACTACTCTTTCTTCCCTCACTGTGGCTTCAGGGAGATACGGTACATGATGAACTCAGCTTTATGGTAATACTGAAAACAGCGGGTAGAAAGAACTCCCACTGGGCAAGCTAGCACTGAAACACCCACTTAGCAAGCCTTCAGAATGGCCGAGATAAGTGTAGGTGAGGAGACAGAAGGTTATAGGTCAGCTGTGATGTCAGGCCTTACAGTGTTAACTAAGGCATAGTCCAAATGAAGTGTGCTATGCAGATACATTCCAAAGTATAAGCTTATTTTGAGGTGAGTTTTTCTATCATTCCTCATTATACATTTTTGGTTTTTCTTGCTGAATATTTTTAAGAATGACTAGAGTTTATTTAATCAAAATTAGAGAAATGTTTTGCAGGATAATCGATGTTTATCATATTAGTATCACATCAAGTAGCTGGCAGGAAGATACGACACACATGCATATGAACTAAATTCTATATGTAAAGCAAACAAAATAAATAACAATAACACAGAGCAGCTTAATATATTCTAATACATGACTAGGAAATTTGGCAAACACAAGGGCTTACATAAAAGATTATGGAGCTATCACATGACATAAAGAAATGTGAAAACATAAAACATATCTGAAACTGAAGGAAAAGAGTAGATACACTTGAACTGAAAACATGAACAAAAACCTAGATGGACGTGACACAAAGTGTACTTCATTTCTCTCTTTTGAGCTTCCATGTAGTTTCCCTAAATTTTAAGAAGAAACAAACGTGCTCTAGATCGATCGATTTATGCATTATATATATAAATTGTAGTTTGTAGTTGAACTGTATTTATAGATAAAATAAAATACATTTCATTAAATACCATGCAGATTACAGGTTAGGTCTTATGTTTGGGTCAGATTAATGTACATTTGATTAATGTAATTTTGAAAAATGTGTTCACAGTAAAATCATATATGCTAACATATTCTGTTAGGAATCACCTCATTGGGCTGACCCTTTGAGCCATTGCTTTATCTTACTTTATCTTTTTGCAACTGCACACTGCGACTACAGAATAAATTAATCACAGATGACTAGGTATTTCTACAATTTAAACACTGACATAACCCATTTGTACACACAAGAATTTATCTGGTTGACAAATTTTTTTGTGTGTGTCATTTGAGTGACAGGTGTCCTCACTTCTTCAAGTGTTTTAATAGAACACCGTTAGATAATTTAATCAAAAGTCTGGAAAATTCAGCTTCTCATGCTGGTTTATTTTACAATTAAAAAGAGAACGTCTAGGTTACGAATGTAACCCACATTCCCTGAAGGAGGGAACTGAGACGTTACACATGGGAACTCGCCACAGAGACCAATTGCCTTTGAGCTTTATACAAAAGGCCACTGAATATTGGCGTGCATTTGATTGCGCTCAGGTGCATTTCATCACTGGGTGAGTATAAGAGGGCACGAGCGGAATCCACAAGCAGGTTTTCGCTGTAGAGCCGAGCCGGCGTCAGCGCGACTTCTGAGTCGTGGCAGGTGAAAGTGTAACGTCTCCGTTCCCTCCTTCAGGGAACGTGGGTTACGTTCCTAACCTAGACGTTACCCTTTCAGTCGAATCACTTCGACGTTACATATGGGAACACCCATGGAACAGGCCACAACTCCAAGGCCATGTTACGCGGAGACCCCCCGCCGACAAGCGAGATACTTTTCAAGTTTTTCAGAAAGAGAGTAGAAAAAGGGGAAAGAGAGAGTGTTTCTGGTGTGAAGGCTTTTTGTAACCTGTTGAGGTCACACCTCCCGTAGGTCAGAGACCAATGGTGTGTCGAACTTTTTTATGATCCTTTGTTCCCCACAGGCTAATCTGCATATGCTCAGGACTGGTGGCTCCATATGCAAATAGAACAAATTCTTAAAACACTGAATATTGACATACACTCTCAGTTAGATCATCCTTAGGAGAGTCCTTCATGAATCATGAAATGGATCTGGCGAGGTGATGTTTAGATCACATGTTTTTCATGTTTATCAAAAACCTGCATAAATACAGTATACAATAGAAAAGACAATAACAGTATACATTATGACCTCAAGGATATGTGTTTACTCAAAGAAAGTTTTCCTGTGAAGTAATTTTGGGAAAAGTCCATTGTCTTTGAAAAAGGAGGACTAGTTAAGTTGAGTTCACATTCTTTTGAGCAATAAAATGGTAGTTGTCATGGCAATGAAAGGCCTGGTTTGCCTTATCAGCGGCCCATCGGAGGGAGGTTACACAGACACTCGTATTTGCAGTTCGAGTTACCTCTTGGGTTGATGAAAGCGGCACCAAAGATTGTTAACACTTGTTAAATCTAACAAATAGTTTATGCCCGATTGGACCAAATGCTACACAGAGGAAGCACAGCCGGAGCTATTCCGTCCTAGGTCCAGACTGCTGGGCAGTGAGGACTCAGGTTACACACAGCTAAGGGAACACTGAGAGAAAATAGCGCACGGATCCTGTAGGAGTGGCAGAGCTAGCCGGCACCCGCCGGCCCTCTCGCTCACCTGCTGTCCTCGGTGATGACGCAAGAAGACACAGCCTTGGTCGTAAAACCTGGCTAAGGTGTTGGGTCTCGCCAAGCCCGCAGCCCTACAAATATTTGCTAGAGAGGTGCTATGAGCCAGCGCATAGGATGAGGCAAAACTCCTTGTTGAGTAAGCTCTCAGTCCTAAGGGGCAAGGCTCTCCCTGGTATAAATAAGCCAGGGAGATGGCTTCTATCACCCAATGAGCCAACTTCTGTTTGGAGACAGCATTCCCTTTCTGCTGTCCACCATTGCAAATAAAGAGCTGCTGGGAGCGTCTGAGGCTCTGAGTGCGGTCAGTGCAGAGGCGCTATGTGCGTACAGGACACAACAACTCTAAGGCTGGGTCTGCCTCCTCCCGTGGCAGAGCTTGCAGGTTCACTACCTGATTGCAGAAAGGCGTGGTAGGAACCTTGGGCACGTATCTGGGCCGGGGTCTCAGTATCACGTGAGAATCAGCCGGGCCAAACTCTAGGCACTCTTCGTCAACAGAGAAGGCTTGTAGGTCCCCTACCCTCTTAATAGAAGCCAACGCAATCAGGAGCACTGTTTTAAATGTCAGATACTTCAGATTTACAGACTGAAGGGGCTCGAAGGGAGCTTGGCGCAGGCCATGTAGGGCGACGGCAAGGTCCCAAGAGGGTATGTGGTGTGGTCTCGGGGGATTAACTCGACGCGCACCTCTAAGGAACCAGACGATGATTTGGTGCTTCCCGAGAAACGCACCCTCCACTGCATTGTGATATGCGGCTATGGCAGTGACATACACTTTAAGAGTCGTAGGGGACAGCCTGCGCTCCAACTTTCCTTGCAGGAAAGAAAGCACAACTGCGATCGTGCATCTCTGTGGGTCAACTCCAGGCAATTACAAAACGCCAATCCAGAGTGTGCCACAGTGCTATGCCCATCTCGGTTGAAGCGGTCTCATATGAAGCAAGCCCAGCAGCATGACCGCCGCTGCAGCTGCCATATGAAGTAAGGACTGTAAAACCCTGTCCTCATCTCGGCTGGAGGGGCAGGCTCGATTGCTTCCTTCGCCAGTAGGACAGCAACCTCTGCACGCAGGACGGCAGCATCGCTCTCTGAGTGGACAGAGGTATAGCGGATACAGCGGTACCTGGGCGGGCGCCTGGTGAACTGAATCGCATAGCCGAGGCGTACCGACCGTATCAACCACCGTGAGGGACTGGGAAGCACTATCCAGGCTCCCAGCCGAGTCGCAAGGGGAATCAAGGGAACGTTGACCACCGTGCCACCGTGGGGCAGCCTGTAGGGGGACAGGGGCAGGGACTGTGAGTCTGGCTGCATTGAACAGCGCTTACCTGCCTCCCTGGATCCCGAGCTGGGCGACACAGCACCCTGGGTCAGCATCTGAGGAGACAAAAACATTTGGGTCAGATGAGAACCTCTGGGCACTGGGCCTGGAGGTGACAAGTTTTTTTTTTTTAAGACTTGTTCTTCCTGTGTGCATCGAAGCTCCCACGGGGGAATGCCCTTGGCGATGAAAAGGCAGAGGCTGTGCACTCGGGGACCGGCTGGCCCGCCAAGGCAGGATGTGTGACATCGCCGCCGTCTGCTTCTGGACTGCCGAGAACTCTTGGGCCAAGTCCTTGACAGTATCGCTGAATAGGCCGACCTGGAAGATGGGGGCGTCGAGAAAGCGTGCCTCCTCGGCATCCGACACCTGCATCAGGTTGCTCCGGCGCGGTTTCCGCCTCACCATCTGACTCCCACTCTGACGCTGCTGAAGACATGTCATCCTCTTGGGGCGCCCCGCAGGACACACTCCGCCCTGTTGCGAGGGAGCGGTCTCCTCCGGGAGGAACACGGGACTACGCGGTGCATCAGAAGACCGCGGGTCTGTTACACTGGACAGAACAAACACCTTGAAGTCCCCCAGGTGCCTCGCGCGGCATTTGAAAAGCTATTACGGTTTAACAAGCTGCCGTGGGAAGGACGTGAGGGGAGCCGTCTCGCGAACGAGAGGCAGGATCTCAATGTAGTTTGTATAAAGCCTTTTGTATAAAGCTCAAAGGCTATTGGTCTCTCTGGCGAGTTCCCATATGTAACGTCGACGAGATTCGCCTGAAAGGGTAACAACAGATTCTCGGCTCTCCTCAATGCTCAAAAAAAGACCATTTCCTCTTGAGTATGATGAAAAATAATAATGGAGTGAGAGGACATTAATCTTGATCCTCTCTCTCGGCATGAAGTATATTAGGGTTCCAGTTGCATTAGAACCAGGAGGCTATTATGTTCAAGGGTTGACCTATCGGATCCTTTATGATTTTTGTGTGCAAGCGAATTCTAGTGCTGCCAAACCAATCCAGGTTTCAAGAGGTTTGGTCAAAGAGAGTGCTTTTTTTTCAGGGCAATATGTCAGGAAATATTCAGTAACATCTACTGCAAGGTAGTTTGCAGTTGTTCTTCTGAAAGAGAATAAAGAATAAACTCAATTCTAAATTAATCTATTTTTGAGTGATTATTTAGTTTATTATATGCAGGCATTTGTTAAATTGCTGAATTAATGAATAAAAATGATATTGTTTTTTTTTTTTCTTTTTAAGGAAAACTTCTATAGCTTGTGTTTCAAAGAAAAAGCACATTTCAGATTCCTCAGAGAAATATTTTCAGACTTCATTTGCAATTTCACATATTCTTCATGAGTCTGTCTGTTACATTAAAACCACAGACTGGAGCACAATCTATCAGAACTAAAGGTACTATCAGAAAAAAAAAATGTACCGAAAGGGTCCTCTTTGGTACCTTTTATAGATATTAGTTCTTAAAGTGTTCATATTTGAACCTAATATCTACATAAGTGTACCTTTTGAAAATCTACCGTCCAAGTGACAGGTTTTGTTTCTGAGAGTGTACTGTGATATGCAGGAGAACACATAAAAAAGCTAGTAGGTTTTTTATTCATCTGAGCTCTCTATCTACATGCTGTATGTAAATATCATGAAATGCAAACAAAAGGTGTAAACAGACTAATAAAAACATAATTCTCTCACTGTCAAATGTTAATGAGAGTTAGAACATCTGCGTCATGTTTTTGACTAATTAAAGAGAAAAAGTAGTAGATGTATCAATTACAGGCAAAGAATAACGAGGTAATGAGCAGCTGTTGCAGTCTGGTGTTTTACAAGTTTCTCCTAACCAAATTATGTAGGAAAATGTAACCTGTACAGCCTTGCATGCTAACCGTTATGTTCAATGTTTTGTTTTTATTTATATATATATATATATATATATATATATATATATATAGGTTTCATAATTAGGAACTGCACCAAGAAAGGCTGGACAAAAATCTACCCATCCTATGAGAATGCTTGTACGATTATGGAGGACGGGGAATCAGAAACTGAGGTGAAAACTTTCAACATACCACATGCAATATTGTACATATCCTCAGGGAATCATATGGCATAGTTACTGTGAATGCCAAGTTCTGACGTGAAAATTGTTAGAAGCTTGTTTATGTTGCATACATAGCTAATGAACTTGCTCCTTTACATTTAAAAGACTGGTTAGCTCCACCTCCTTCCCCAGTTCCACCTGTTTAGACCTGTCGCAATTTAGCAAAAACAGCAATTTAGCAAAAGCAGTTGTAACCAGCTCTCCTTACCTCAAAGCTGCTGTCCTGTGGGATTTTCTTTTTTTTTCTTTTTTGCCTCTTATTTGCATAAAGTTGAGCATTTCTCAACTTTTTAAACACTGTCCAGTGGGACTTTGAACTGTTGCTTTCTTTGCATGGCAATTGTTGATCTATTTTGCACTTCATTCATTTTCTTTGAAAACTTCACTTTTTTGTTCTCTGGGTTAAGTCCACTTTGCTTTTGTTGATTAAGCAAATTGTATTCATATTACAGTACCAATAAAAAAATAAATTACCCACTTCAAAGTAAAAACAACGTTTTCCTCTGTCTGGCAGATCCCTAATATTATCTCTTTCTTTCTCATTTTTCAGGCATATGGTAATGAGAGTAGGGACAATACTTTGAATGAAAATGAGAGATGATATGATAATGCTCAGTGCACACACACAAACAAGCAGTCCAAGGTTACCAGATGAGCGTGTTTCTAGTGTGAACAAGCCAATTACCAGGAGTTGAATCAGTCATGAAAGAACATAATACTCTCTCCTGAGTGCTACATTTAATCTCTACTACTTTATTTTCATAATGACTTTCACCTGTGCCTATATCAAGGGGAATTAGCAATGTGGTTATATATGCACCTGAAATATAGTAAATTGCTGTAATCCCAAAATAAAATGACTTGCTTTTAATATCAGCTATGTCAAAAAGAAAATCTGCATTCTCTCAATCTAATGTTGCCAGTTCATATCTATTAAGAGTCATTTTTACATCGTGTGCAGTCATTCCCTGCTTACAATACCGACAGTGCTAAATTAGTTTATAAGTTATAATGTTTTTATGAAGAAATCATTTAAAATAATAATGACTTTATTTAACATGATTTGTTTGGTTCTGGGCATTTACTGCTCATTTACTGCACATGAGGTCGGGGCACAAAAAAACAAAACAATGGAATGTTATTTTGTTATAACTTTTTAATTAATTTTGCAGCACACTATCATTGGATAAATATAAAAGCCGTTTATCCTTGATATCTCAGACCGGTGAACGTGAGACTATTTTTGTCTCCACCCAGCTTTATACTCTCATACATGATTAATGAAACCTGTAGGTTTAGAAATATTACAATTAAAATCCAGGGTTTTTTGTTTTGTTTAGGTTTTTTTTTTTTTTAGGTAGAATGTAATATGTGGACTTCTTTGTGTTCTAGCTTTTATTGCATCCAGGCAAAGCCTTTGTGCTACAACAAGCAAAACAAATATATATGTGAATTGTTCACAAAATCAATTTGTCACATTCAGTTCAATGAAACAGTTTATTAAAGAATAGATTTATGAACAGTCTACACAGAAATGTGTCTGTAAAGAATAAACCTCAAGGATCTGCACAAAACAAAATGAGAAGACTTGGCATTTTATTGTTAAATCTCTTGATAAAATACTGATATTTGTCTGGAAATAATTCTATAACTTTTCTTTTTTTACTCTATTTTTTCCCTATGTTCTAGACTTCATATTATTCCAATTTCAGGCAGGTGTACACTGCAGGTTACGCTACCTCTCTGATTTCCCTCATCTCTGCCATCTTTGTGTTTACAGCCTTCAGGTACAATGAGAATCCTCACAAATTTCAAAAGGTTTGTGACAATTTGTTGAATAACTTGACATTCTATTTTACTCTGCCCAAAACAGGAAGTTCCACTGCACAAGAAACTACATTCACATCAATCTCTTTGCCTCCTTCATCCTCCGAGCCAGTGCAGTCTTCATCAAAGATGCAGTTCTCTTTGCCGAGAATCTGGACCACTGCTTTATGTCAACAGTGAGGCTCACCAGCTGTCACAGGCTCATGCTGAATTTTTTTATAGACGTCATTCAATAAGATAATGCTCATTTTCCCAATTAGCTTTATGACAGTTTGTATTAGCATAATGACACTAGCTTTACATTTTCTGCATCCACTTTTCCGCCCCTCTCAGTATCAGTCGACTCATCTGTGGCTTACAGGCATACTTTTTAAGATCGTCCTCCGCTAGAACTCACAAACACCTTCTTTGAAGTACAAAAAACACTTCTTACATAGCGAACAAACTTCTTCCCACCTCTCTGTGATGTATTTGAGCTGTTTCTTATCAGCAGTACTTAATTTATACAACCTAAAATTAAACTGTTAAAACAGCCAAGTGCTGCAACAATATACTTTCATTAAAATTCGCTACATGCTGTAGCAACTGCATCTCAGAGAATATGTGTACTTTTATATCTTCTTTTCTCCTCTAAAAATGTACTGTACATCTTGATAGAACACTTCTAGCACTAATACTGAATTCTGAATGTTTTCTCTTCAGACCTCTTGCAAGGCGGCAGTAGCATTCTTCCAGTTCAGTATCCTGACTAACTACTTCTGGCTGCTGGTGGAGGGGATGTATCTACAGACTCTTCTAGCTCTAACTTTTGTATCACAAAAGAAGTATTTCTGGTGGTACATACTTATTGGCTGGGGTAAGCATGGGTACTGTAAAAGATACTTGTCACATAATAAACAATATGATAAAATAATACTAATTTAAACTACAGTTAATGGTTAAAGGTTGTAATAAGTAATATTGTCTTTTTACAAAAAAAAGAAAAAATTAAATCTAATTTTTAATAATAGTAACACCAAAATCAGCATATTAACATGGTTTCTGAAGGATAATCTGACACTGTAGACTGAAGTAATGGAGTAACGTAGAGTGTAGTATAGTACAGTGGGGCAAAAAAAGTATTTAGTCAGCCACCTATTGTGCAAGTGCTCCCACTTAAAAAGATGAGAGAGGCCTGTAATTTTCATCATAGGTATACCTTAACTATGAGAGACAAAATTAGAAAAATGTATATATGTATATGATAGTGTGGCCTTGTGCTGTATTATGTTCCATTGGTGACACCTGTAGGCATGAGATGAAAAATAGATTTCAATAGATCCCAGTATTATCCTAGTTAAAAATAAATATACTTAAATGTATTTGAAATACATTTATTTCATGCATAGTACAGTATATTACAAGATACAATTACATACTGTATATATGTGCTTTGTAAAAATACCCTACATTTGTACTTTTGGGATCATGCTATCCTCATCAATAGTGACATTAAAACACATTTTAGGCTTAATATTAAGAAATGTGCATTTTGCAAAAGTAGCAGTCAAAATAATGTTTAATAATTATTTTTATATCGGTAAAGCCTGAGCAATATGTACTATACTTAGTATGAAATAAATGTTTAAATATATTACATTTTTACTAGATATAAAGATATGAAACATATTCTTGATTCTGTGTCAGCATAGTAACAAACATGCTTTACAATTTGATGAAATTGTATTTGTTTAGTTCTGGTCTCTGTATCCTGTAGGTATACCAACACTAATACTCACTGTCTGGGTACTAGTCAGGAATTTTTTCGATAACAGGTGGTAAGTTTAGATTGTTCAAGACTCTGAAAAATACATTTTCCACTGTTTGCAAAGGTGCAGTTAACGGTCATAAATGATCATAAGCCCATGTTGCAGGTGCTGGGATGACACAGATGTTGCTTACTTTTGGTGGATCATCAAAGGACCAATCACAGTGTCCCTCCTGGTAAAGTACAGCTGATTTGGCCAAATATATAAGACACATATAATGGAAAACATTGGTTGCGATGGAATGGTGTAATATATATATATATATATATATATATGCAGTATTATGAATTTTTCATGAACCATGGTTGTAAAATATCAATATGACATTTTCTAACATATGAAAGTAAACTTAAAAAGTTATGCAAGATAGCATAATACTATTTTTTTTTTTCCCTAGTCATTTTGATTGTATATTTCTTGATTGTATATCCACAGTTTGTTGATGTGTAGTGTTCAGTATATGAGCGGTTTCCTTCATCTATTATACAGATGGCATTTTTTTATATATATAGATCAATTTCTTCATCTTCATAAATGTGATCCGGATTCTTGTACAGAAGCTGAAGTCTCCAGGAATGGGTGGCAGTGATACCAGCCACTTCATGTAAGGAGTTTAAAGTACACTCAAATCAAAGGCAGAAATTCATCTAAAAATGTTTCATTCACAGATAGTTGGCAAATACTTGTAGATCTGTGCACATGTTACTGAAGTCATGTGTTATTGCTATGTCAAAACGATTAAGTTCTTAAGCATGCATACATTCTTACCTCCACACTCAGCATGCTGTTTTTAGGCTAATTTAATTTGCAGCAATCAAGGTTGCATATTACTCCCTCATGCAAAAAAAAATCCTTCAAAACATACTTTCATAATTTGTTATTAATCTGAAGTACTGCTGAACTTGATGTATACTTTTAGGAGACTGGCCAAGTCTACCCTTTTCTTGATCCCACTGTTTGGCATGCACTACATGGTTTTTGCCTTCCTGCCAGAGAACACAGGAGAAAACGCTCGCCACTTTCTTGAACTTGGCCTGGGCTCCTTTCAGGTACAGTCCAGCATCTATGAAATTCACAGAATACTAATGCTCATTTGTACGATATTTTGTGAAATCACATTATATATGACCATTGGTGTCACATATATGGCAAATATGTCAATATAATATTGAGTAAATGTATAATATATATTCATTGTGTAATAGTGCTGAATAATCATTTGCTAGCACTAATATGTAATATAAAATGTAATACCATTTATGTCAACTAATAGCTGTAATATAATGTACTGTAATTGGTAATGCATCCTTACTGGCTGTTATTCTGTCTTTCTGTATATCTTAGGGGTTTGTTGTGGCTCTGTTATACTGTTTTCTCAATGGAGAGGTAAGCCACAATTGTTTCCTAATAGTAAATAAATATACTGTACCAGTTGTCAAAAGATAATAATTAAAAAAAATATATATATTTTTTAATGTTACAGTTACAATTTTATTAAGACCATGTGATATCGAAGGCTGGAATAAAAGCTTTGCCATCACCAAAATATATTAAAATGGAAAAAGTAATAGTTATAATGGCAATACTGGTTTAACATTAATTTTCATTAAACATACGCAGCCCTGGTGAGCATAAGGGATTTCTTTCATAAAATATTACAAAATCTTAATTTTGACTGGTTGTGTATGTGTGAAACAGCAAATACATGCTGGCTTTCAAAAATGCACACGCTTTTGTTTGCGCTTTTAGGTACAAGCAGAACTGAAGAAGAGACTCTGGAAGTGGCAAACACAAAATTATTTGAGATACAGTAAGAGAAGACGAACCCTCTTTACTGAGAGCAGCACCGTCACACAAATCTCAGTTCTGGAGAAGTCCAGCCCTAAGGAGCTGCCCTTTACTGAGTCCCACAACAGTGTGTCATCCGTCTGAAATCTTTACAATTCATATCTTTCACTGTTTCTTTTCTCCGCATTCTCTTTCTTGAAACCTCTTAACTAGTCCTTCAGCGAGGTTCTCTGTCCTCTTTAACCAGCACATTCACTCCAACTCGTTACATTTGGTCAAAACCCTTTTGCGTTGCTTTTTGAAGCTTTAGTCACTTTTTGACGTGAAGGGTCCTCAGTTGTTTTAAATTGGAAACTCTTAGCGTCAATATGCCGATGCAATATTTTTTTTAATTTTATCATCATAATAAAAAGATATATTGGGTGAAAACAATGGCCTTATTGCATAGATAGGGTGTGATTTTTCAATGTAAACTGTTGAGCATCTATGAGCACGTAACCCAATCCCTGCCCCTAAACCTACCATCTGTCAATAAAACACAAGATACTTTATAGCAGGCAGATACAACCACGGTCATCATTTATTTGAAAGATATTAATATTCCAAGCCTTCTGAGACGATTTGTGAGGAATAGACGCGACCGCTGTCTCCGTCTTCTGCGCGTTTTCAAAAAATGCTGCTACAAGAATCCTTACGTCAACATTGGTTGTGAAATGCCATTGGCTCTTGTGTATCTTGTGACCGATTGCGTCTTGCTACGGGACTTGAGTATGTTTTCTGAATGAGATGTGGGCACGTGAACGGAGCGGGATCATTTTTAGTGATTAAAACATTGTGTTTTACCGTCTTTTTCGCATAAAGACTTCGTATGGCTTCAGAAGACTTGGAATATGACACGACTTGTTTGTAATGTATTTATACTGCTTGTTTGTGATTTGTTTTGTGCAATAAATACCTTTGACTGCATTTTCCTGTGTGTGCTTTATATTGTTCAGCGGTTGGTAGGTTTAGGGTACAACTGAAACAACTGAAAGCAATGGAGGACCTTTCACGTCGAAAAGTGACTAAAAAGTGACGCAAAAGGGTGAGTGAGACTGTGTTGCTTTAACTTTGATTAAACTCACTTGCCCATAATTTGTCAGTCATTCTACATTGCCTTGTGACACTATCATATACTACTGGATCTATTCATTGCCTGCAGGTGTGTTTCTTTAAGGTTGGAGAAAGTGCCCCCATTATGGGTTATGAAAGGTTCATATTTTGGTTTTGGAATATTTTATATTATATTTATATCCTTATAATATGCATTTATTTTTACTTGTTCAATGACGCTCCAACGATTCATTTTTCCAAACCCATCCAGTGATTAGTCAAGTTCATGTAAAGCAGTGTTTGTGAACGCTTCAAAAGCGGCGCCTAGTGGAAAAATTAAGGAATTTTTCATCAAGAACCAGACCGCTAATGTTTCATCTTGACAAACATGAAACGGCTTGGGTCTCGTTTTAAAAGTCGACTCTTTCGACTTTTATGCACGGTGCACTTTCAGATGAAAAACTTTGCAGGATGTTTTAATCCCCTTAGTTACACACTGTATGAAAGGTCATTTAAAAAAAAATCCACAATTGGGGCACTTTGTAGAACGCTTCTCTAAAAAGATGAATTCATTGAAAATTGTCAAGTTCTTGCAAATCCATGCATTGTGATGGTTGCCAAATCAATTAAAAGATATTCTTTTTTTTTCCTATGCATTACTAAACTTTAACTTGATGCAGATAAGAAATAGCTCTCTATTTATTCATAATGCAGAAGCACATCATTTTGTTTAGTTTTATTTAAATTAGATGCACTGACTATTTAGAGACCAAACTAAAAGTACAGTTCACGCGTTTAACCCATCAAAAAAAAAAAAAAAGAAAAAGAAAAGAGCAGCTTGCCTTCTTTAGCGAACAATGATCATTAAACCGATTTCTCTGTCATTTGTATTTGTCACTCTGTAGTATGGTGTGCTTGGCTGATTGCGTAGATGTAAAGATGTTGAACACAGCTATTTGCCTTACAGTAAACAGAGACCTCATTTTAGATTTTCCTCATATAATAGCTAACAATTAAAGGTATTTTCATATTCATAAATGCATATTCATAATCTCTTATTATGTAAATTGTTTCAAGGCAACGTATTGCACAGTGCACTGGCCCTGTATGTATAAAGAAATATAAAATTTCTAAAGGGCATCCAAAGTATTTTCTTAAGTATTGGGTATCTTCAAGATATTGTTATTCATTATAAACCATGTTTTACTGAAATAAATGATTAGATTTAGTGATTAATGAGCATGTTTCATTAGAAAATGCAGGGAAACATTATCTGTTTTAGTACAAATAGTATTTAGGAAAAAAATACAAACGATAAAGATGACTAATTGTATTGATACGAGTATTTTGAGTAGTTATGAGTATTATAATGAATAATACTGTTTTGAAAATGGCCTATTTAAGAATTCTTTTGCAGTGCACACATCTGGAGCACTAGACTGTAAAGTTTCTTGTTTGGTAGAAATGTTATCTTGTTTTGTTGTTTATAAATGTGTTTGTAAATATATGTTTGTTGTATATACTTTACTTGATATACTTTATATTATATATATACACTCTCCGACATTTGTGCTCTGTTATTTGGTGTTTTAATTATAAATATGAATTCTTAAATGATAAATGAATTTATAATAATATCTATTTTCATTAGTAAAATGGCAACATTGATTTGGAGGCAGATTATTTTAATAGGTGAAAAGAATTACTCATAATACACACTCTAAGCAGTTGAGTCTGACTGAACGAATTCTATTTGCTTTTTATTTATATATAAATAATAGAATATGAAATTGGGACCATGACTTCGAAAGCATTCAGTTACAAAAAAAAAAGACTGTGAACTTTCTGACATATGGTTATAGCATATGCTAATATGTTTTTATTCTCTAATTGTTTTTAATGTTGTGTTGTGTATTGTCTTTTTCGGCTTGTGAAAATGTTACCCATTCAGATAACTTCTGTTGTCTTGATTGTCGCAACATTCACCAACCTGCCTTAACATATTCAGATGTGTATTAGATTTTTTTAAAGTTAAATGTATGGAGTAAATATTTTTATTATGTGCTTTGCGATGTTGTATTTCATATGATATTTATGTAAATGTGCAGCAATTAACGGCTTATTATTATTATATTATTATTATTTTGTAAGCAGATGCACCTAGTTGATGTTATTATAAGCTTACATAATTTAGCTGCCTTTTAAATACGCAGAAAAATTCAACTCCACCTTCACTTGTCAAAAACATTTAATGAGGTTTCAAAATTAAGTCTATAATGTGCAAAAAGATTTACCATACATACATCCAACAAAAAGTAATTTCACATCACAGTCAGTGACATAAAATATGCACAAAGAAAAACATAAAAAGCCAGCAACTCTCCACAAAAGCAAGTTTAGCTGCAGTTAACATCATCTCTAAAACATTCAAATGAATCTAGTCATCACAAGTCTGTCAAACCACTGTATTATTAGTATTCTAAATGCTAAATTCTTGTTTTCTGTGATATGTTAGTTTAAAATCAGAAACAAAGTTTCCATAGCTATGTAGTTTGCATGAGGTGACATAATGTGCATCATACTCCTCCTTACTCCTGTCCTTTAAAAAAAGACGAATCAGTGTTTTATATATTACATCTAAAGCCATAGCTTATAATTTACAGTATTAGTTGAGATACATTTTCACTTACAGGGGAAAGAACACGTGTAATTTCTGTCTTGCGAAATATAAAACCCCACACATTTTCATCTCCGTACCCATGTAACGCTTCCAATCAGCCCATTTTTAATGTATATTTAGCAGTTGAAATGTTCAATGGAGATTGCAGGAACATGTGCTGAAAGTTTAGTCATTTCAGTTAATTGTTGTATGAGGTATAAAATGTGCAAGTTTTTTTAGTTCTGGTAGAGTTTGTGTATCTGTGGCAGCACTGCAATCCCTTTACTCCGAATGAGAAGTAATAAAAAGGTGTTTGTTAGACCAAAATATGTCATTTAAAATGTTTACAACCTATTGTACAAAAAGGACTGTAATAATTCCCGGGATATACTGTAATAAAAATAGTCATGATGTGTTTTTAAGAAAGTGCACATGCTTGTTGGCCCTATGGGTAATACTCACTTGTTTTTGTCAGTGTGGTATTTTCTCGTAAAACAACAACAATATTGCTGTACATAAATATAATAAGCCACCCACTTTCTTTTGTGTGCTTTAGCGCCCAACAGATCACAGGAAACGCATGCATTGTTTAAGAGGAATAGCCAGCGGTGCTGAGAACTAGACATTTCAACAACATTATCACCAAGAGCTCTTAAATCACAATTCAAATGATTTACAATTCGCATTTTTAAAATAAAACCCCTGTTTAGAATGTGTGAAACGGACACAGTTACACACTAGCTTAGTGTTATTTTGACATTTACACTAAAAAGTATTACTAGCTTTTCTGCACACAATCTGTCCACAATGTATTGCTAAAGCTTGTTTACTCAGAGAGTAACACAAACACACACTGATGTGTCACTGAATTAGAGACAGATTTTACAGAAGTAAAATCTCTTGAAATTGAATATACTGTACAGAATATTCAACAATTATAAGTCAACGGTTTATTAGGCCTACTTGTTAATAATAGTTCTTTGTCATATACTAAAATTACATTTACTCAAATAAAAGTCTTTTACATCTTGAAAAGATGATAAGTGTCCAAAATGGATCATAATAATTGATTCCACCTAGATCAAAATGACATCAGGCTAGGATTCACCCTCCTTTTTTTCTTTTTCTTTTTTTATCGACAACACACTAAACATTCCACTTAAAGTCAAATTAAAATGATCAATAATTACTACAAAAAAAAATATATATATACAGTGTAGTTGTACATATAAATAAAGATTGATAATATAAAAACATTTATTTTTTTACCTTGTGTGCATTTTGCAGTTCTTGTTTCAAAAACAAGGCATTTGTTGAAATAATAATGCTTCACGAAAAAAAAAAAAAAAAAAAAATATATATATATATATATATATATATATGATTACATTATTTTAAAAGTAAAGCAATTATTTTCCAAATTCCCAAAATAAGCTTTTTCAGTTTCAGAATTACATATGACTTTTCTTTATTTCTTCAGCATTACTGAAAAAAAAAATCGAAGGCCTGCAGAAATATATGGCAAAGAAAAAGCGGGGGGAAAAACTTGAATTCTCCGAAGGCCTCTTGTTTGCTGAAGGATAATAAAAGCACTTTCACAGAAGGATGTAGTTTATGTGTTGCGGTTTGTCTCTTTTGTGCAAAAAAGGCACTTTGAAGACGCAAAAAACATCTTCATATACAGTGACATCAGTCGCAAAGACTTGCGAACTTGTACGGCAAATGACGTCTTAAGGGGTCAAATATTTAAAAAAACATCTTCTTTGGAATCTTAAAGTGCTCTATTTGTAAATGCTTTTATGACATAAAATTACAAAACGAGCTAAAGAGCAAATATTATGTCAAAAGCTGTAAGAAAACGCTCAGCCTTTAAACAGAAAAAAAAAAGCTTAAAAATAATGTATTCATTGATATGAGTGTAAAGTTGAAGAGCTCTTTGCTGTAAATTCACCGTAATAGAATTTGTGGGGGAGGAATCAACATGCATATTACAAATCTATTACACCCATATTACCCAGTTATATATTAATATGCCAAACATTGTGGCATGAGTTTTCTTGCATTTTTATATTCTAACTGACATTTTCTGTACTAGCGGCTGTTTAAAAAAAATCTAAGAACACATACAAGTACAAGAGGAATCCACTCATAGAAACAAATTCTCAAGTTAAGTTCACTGTTTTAATGAGGTTTCAAATGCTAGTTTTTCTTCGCTAATGTTAATTTGGACTGTGTAAAAGATACAACACTGCGCCCGAGAACCTTCCACAATGTGCATCCTTAAACTTCAAAGTCCTTAAACTCGATTTTCCTTCAGTCTTTCATATTGCAATAACAACACATGAAAATATTTACATATTAAATTGGCATTAGGAACTGGAAATCAGTTACACGTTAAGCTCCTGTGTCAAATATGTGGTTTCTTCTCCTTCAAAAACGACTTTCCAGTTCCGATGAGGTCAGCTACTGTCTTCATCCTCTTCGACGGTGATTTGACGATAAAAAAAATGAGAATCTCGAACTGTCACAAATCTTCATGGACAGAGAAACAAAAACGACGTTGATATGTACAAAAAATATCCACCTTGTTCACAAACTACAGCTTTCTGGATGAAAACATCCTAAAAACTGGATTGCTATGGATTCGTTATTTCCCTGCGGCCTTTAATACCTTTCAGTACAGATCAAATCTGATTTATCCGTAAGTCCACATCAAAGGTATCCATGTTTGCTTGCCACATAATAGACCATTGGTTGTGAGCTTCTCAGAGATCCACAGCAAAAGCCTGTCATCTGTGGAGGGTTGACAGATATTATAGCTTCAACCGACACAATACAGACTCGAAAGATGAAACAGGACTTGGATGTTGATGTAGGTTAGCTCTAGTTCTAAGGGGTTAGGTCCTCTGAGCGCTCATGTGGCCGGTGTTTCAGCCTGCAGACTGGACATACGGATCTGTGAGCTGCTCTTGCTGAGGATGGAGAGCTGTGTGCCTCCGTTCACTCCACTGCTGGCCAGAGACGGGTGCCTGTGCTTCATATCCACAGCAAAGTACCGGTTCACCGTCCAGCTGCGCCATTTTCGTTTGATTTCTGACTGCACCTTTGGGGAGAAACTTCAGTGGGTTATTAAGCTGATTGGGTCCTACAGGAGGAGCTTTTTCATGCTGCTCATGGAAAATCTTGAATTTTAAATCTAGCTGGTTAATAATTTACACGTAAGGCCGGTGTAATGAGCACTGCAATGAGAAAGAGACTCCAGAGACATGGCTTAATGCAAATAAAATGAAATTTGGATGTTTTTCTAGGTAGAATTTAGTGAATGTTTTGCAAAAAACATATTTCGAGAGGATCGTGAACGAGTTAATCACACACGGCTGGAAGCCCGTCATCTAATCATTCCCATGTGAATTCACACCCAATCAAATAATTTCCCCTTTACTATAAATATCCCAGCTTCCCTTCTCCCTTGACGGGCTAGCAACAGTAACTAAGGGGGGCGTGGCTTTTGCGAAAGGTCAATTAACCCATGATTTTAAAGGGTATGTTATTTTCAAACATTTAAAAAGAAAAAACACAATAGTTATCATGTAAACACAATCTACATAATACACTCATCCAAACACAGACACTTCAATACATGGTACAGTACACAATACAAAATGATGGCAATATGACTAAAGTTACTAAACCTAACTGCGAATGCAATGATAAAACAATGTAAATACTGATGGAAAACAACAACAAAAAAATGACTTCTTATTCGTGCCACAGTGCATGATGGGAACACCAGTATCAGAAACACTGTGTAGGTTTTACTTAATTTTGTAACGTTTTCTATTCATGATTTGACTTACAAGCCAATATAAAATGAACCTAGTTCATAAATAAATTACATTTGTTAAGTATTTCACTACAGCATCATTTTTCTTTTGAGGATGAGTGTATTTTCATTTTCATTTAATTTTGCTGAGCTATTCAAGTTTTTTTTTCTTCTACCACAAATGGCTGAAGTATCTTTTGAGTTTTTGAGTGATTAATATTTGTTGGGGTAAAAGTGTTAATTTGCCTCATTAGTGAGTAGGAATGGGTAAAATCAAGAAATGTATTTTCTCTGGTACTGAACATTGTATAAAAACTTAATATTTACCACCATCTTCTTCAAAGCTTGTTTTCACTCTTGTTCATTTACTCATTATTTTATTTTTCTCAAGTGCCACATCTATTCTCACTAGTTGAACTGAGGTTGACTATTAAGTTGTTTTGCTTTCTGTAGCAATGCAAATAATTAATGTGTTAGGTTGAACAGATGAAACTGAAAACACCTCCGGCGAGAGACAAGTTTCTTTTATTGTTGTTCAAGTTTCCAAACATTCTAAAATAGTTCCTTGCACAAAAATAGACGTCGCAGGAATTATTCTGCAGGGGGAAACACTGAGACGCGTCTTTTGAAGTGAACTGCACACATTTCAACAAATAACACTCAGACAAAACATGAGGTTGCCCTCTTTTTTTTGAAAGTTAATGTAATCTGCAAAATAATAAACGTAAAACCTTATTTAACTGGTTTACTTTGGTAAAAATCTATGTGGCTTGTGATGCAATCACAGCGTTAAAGCCCCGTTCACACCAAGCACGATAACAATAGTTACCATTCTCTATGTTAACCCAGATAGCACACGAATATCTGCAAGATGTCCGTTAAAGATCTCTTGATCTGGAAAGTTTCTGCTGGCAGAACGTCTAGGTTACTATTGTAACCCACGTTCCCTGAAGGAGGGAACGGAGACGTTACATATGGGAACTCGCCAGAGA
>JAUCMU010000104.1:12508688-12519226 GCA_032275025.1 Enteromius treurensis
CGTTCTTCCGGCTCGCTCCCCAGACAGCACGCCAAATTCGCTTATTCATTTACTACGAGGAAGCGTGAACTCTTGAATAATAATGAAAGTATGTTTTTTGAAATGCAAAAGAAAAAAAAATTTATCTCAGTTGCAATCATTTTTGCACAAGTGTTTTCTTTTTCTCCCCACGCTAAACCAAATTGCACAGTTTATTTTTCTTAAATAGCACTTAAATGACTTACCTCTCCATTGAGAAAGCAATAAAGCACAGCTACTACAAAACCCTGAAAAGAAAAGGAAAAAAATTTGAATGATAAAAATTATAAGCATTATGTTAAGGGGTAGCAATTATTTATATATATACCTCATTTCGATTTTATTTATTTATATGTATATATATATATATATATATATATATATATATATATATAATATGCAGAGTAGTTGAAAATAATCGTTTGACAGCACTAAAATAAATAACTAATTAAAGTAAATAAATAAAATTAAATCGTGTTGTCTCTTTGTATAAACATAAGAAGACATACCTGAAAAGAACCAAGACCAAGTTCAAACACAAGTCTTTCTCTTTTGCTGACATCTTCTGGTGTGAAAGCAAACACCGTATAATGAATTCCAAAAAGAGGAATGAGAAGAAGAGTGGAGCGAGCCAGACGCCTGTTAATCACACAACACAAACACTTCTGACTGTAACAATGTTCCTCTTACAAATGGGAATACAAATAAAAATAAAGTGTAATTGTATATGTATATGAATATGTATTTATGACTAACAGATAAATGCTGGACTCATTCCCTCCAATATCTGGAGACTGCAGCTTCTGCACCAGGATTATAATGATGCCAATAAAGAGTATAAAGTTGATCTGAGGGCAAAAAAGACAAGAGATATGGTGTAAAATTATTTCTGTGCTGCTGAATTAATCCATACAACAATGCAATAGTTTACAGTCGAAAGTGTTTTGTAACAGAATATGTACTACCCGTAC
The DNA here is from genome assembly GCA_032275025.1 of Enteromius treurensis. Taxonomy (NCBI): domain Eukaryota; kingdom Metazoa; phylum Chordata; class Actinopteri; order Cypriniformes; family Cyprinidae; genus Enteromius; species Enteromius treurensis. The sequence continues at coordinate 12,509,678 of JAUCMU010000104.1, forward strand.
CATGATGGAGGCAAGAACAGGACCCTTGATCACCCACCAGATGGCAGCATTGTCATTAATATCCCAGCAACTACAGGCAAGGTCATTTATCCAGTTTAATATTTCAATTTATTCATTTTATTTTAAGCTAACATAACACATTAGCTATAGATATTGTAAATAAATCCTTGATCTTACCCAATGTTATCAAAATGAGCTCTTAAGACTGCCCAGACAGCCACACAGATTGTTGGAGTACCTGGAAAAACATGGGAAATCTAACTAAATATCAATAATTTCAGATTTTCACATGAAAGACTTTTAAAAACACTTTTGTGTACATGGTACTTTTTTCAGCTAATGTTTTTTAAGTGTCCTTTTTATTACTTTAGTTATAAACTAAGCTACAAAACCCTGGTCTTACCCCATCCAATAATGGTGTACCAGTAGAAGTATCTCTTCTCAGGAAAGAATGTCTCAACAAGCAGCGTAAAGAGATACAAGCCCTCGATAAACAGCCAGAAGTAGTTTGACAAAACACAATAATGAAAAAATACCATCACTGCTTTACACTCCACCTGGAAAAAAGAAAAACATAGAGTGAATACCACATTATCAAAATATTTCTTTGATTTTGATTAACTAAAGCATCATTTACATTTACATGATAACATAATGTTCATTCTTGAGTCAACTGTCCGTTTAAAAGCCGAAGAGTCACAAGGTTGCACAGGGAGACATTCAAAGCACATTTCGCTAGCTGCCCAAGCAAAATGCAACTGTGAGGTGACTACAGAGACCTCATTATCTGAAGCAAATTAAAGCACATAACAGCAACACAAACGTGTCATTCTGAGACTAATTCCTTCCTCAAAGAAATGACATGGGCAACCCGGGATGTTAATGGGCCCATCACCATGACTGCCTGTGAAGAGAGAGAGAGCGAGACTGAGACTCACGGTGTGTGTAAAGCAATGGTTGCTGTCCTCCTCTGCATATAAAATGCCGTCTTTAATGAAGACTGAGATGGCCCTCAGAATGAAGGACACAAACAAGTTCATATGAATGAAATTCCTGGTGCAATGCAGCTTTCTGAAGGTAAAGCCAACCACAAAAAAGAAAAATATTATGTAAAATGTAACAGAAATGCATCCTAGACTGTATGTACAATGCCATTTGAACGTTTGGGGGGTTTCAATGTCTTTTAAATAAATCTTTTATCATCACCAAGGCTGCATTTAATTCATCAGACAAATTATTAGAAAATTTAAATTATTTAATAAAAATTATTTAGATTAAACCGATACAATGTTCTCTAAAATAAATTAAAAAACATTTTTATAGGATAGATATTTAGCAACATGTAAATGTCTTTACTATCTCATTGAAGTGCCTTTTTTTAATAACTTGGTTTTGTTAATTCAGTATTATATTACAGTATACAAATTAAAATGTCCAATCAAAATCTACATACTAATTCAATTTTAACTTCAAGGGCTTAAAGTAATAGTTCACTCAAAAATTCAAGTTCCTACTATGGAAGGCATTGGTGACCAAAAAAGCCTGATAACAAACCTTTTTTAAAATTTCTTCCTTTGTGTTCGGCAGAACAAAAAATTCATACATATTTAAAAGTACTTGAAGGTGAGTAAAAGATGACATAATTGTCATTTTTGGGTGACCTATTCCTTTAACTTAAATAGTTATGCTTCAAGTATAATTTACATCTGTGTATCAAATGCATGTTAGTGAAAGCCCTTTAATACATTTTTGCAGGTGTTTTTCTAAACCCTTATTGTATTATGTATTATTAAGTTTCCTCTGAAGCTTAAGGATAGAATGTTGTCTTTCTTGACTTGGTTGACCTCTCACCTGAACCTGCAGAGAATGACCATGGCAGTGGTGAGAGACACCAGCGAGGTGCTGTAGCCCACAGTATACAGAGCCTTTACGGACACATAGTACATGTCCTGCAAACAAAGAGAAGAAATGCTATTTATTGTCAAACTTATACAATACAATAAATACATTTATTTCGAATTTGTGGAGTCTAAAAGGGATTAGAAATCTTGTAAGGAGATACAGGAGCAACAGAAGGCAGGGAAAGTGAAAGACACTCACTGGATCTGTTCCATTTTCATTAAACGGGCAAGCATTGACGTAGTGAGGGAACATCTCTGACCATCCATCCTCTGTGCAGTTACGACTGACCTTTCCCAACTCTATTAAAGGCGCAAATTTCATGATGAAGAAAGGAAACAATGAGCTAAACAATAGTAAATCAAATTATTCAGTAAAATATATAGACTTTAAAAAAATGAACAAAACTTAAAATAAATGTATTTTAAGTTGAAGTACTAAAATGACTAAACTAAAATAAATAGGACAAATATATCAAAATAAAATAATAAGTAAATATATATATATATATATATATATATATATAAAGTAAAAAAAAAAAAAAAAAAAAACCTAATACAAACGACAAAATCATTTAACAAAATGACTAAAACTTTAAATATAAAATTAAAACTGATAACGTAAAAATGACCTAAATTCATATTCTAAATAATACTAAAATAACACTTTAGATATTCAAGTATGTAACTTTGCATATACATGTCTACTAGCAGTCATTAGAGTATTAGTAGACTGTCTAATTAATATCTTCTAACACTTTATTTTGATGGCTCCACAACATACTACATACTGACTACCAGAAACTATGCAAGTATATGTCAACTTATTCTACTAAACCCAAACCTACCCTAACAGTGCACTCTTAGAGTTATTAGACATGCAGTTGTGAATTAACAAGAATTAGTTGACATGTAGTTACAAAGTAACTTATATTTAGTAGAATGTCTAAATGAACTATCGAAACCTATCCTAACACGTTTGCAAACTAATTATTTACATTACTCTATAAGGTCTATAAGGACTGATTCCCAGGCAAAAACCTTACTTTGGATTACTTAATATCATATCTTAATATCTCAACAATTTGAGCCCTACAATTTGAGGCATTGTTTATGTACTCACCATCATTCTCATCACTCATGACTTCAAATAGCTCAGGACAGGGCATCCAGACCACTTGGTCAAGTTTCGCTGGCTTCCAGCAGGTGAGGTTGTCCCACATCCATCGGCAGACTAGAGGATTACACAGGAAGACATGGAAGAGCTTTAAAACTCTGCCTAACCAACAAGTTTGTACATTTATAACATGTAGCAATCAAATGAATTTGCTCCAGTTTTTAATAGATTGCATACATGTCTTTACTTTTTATGACAATACTAAATATGTGGAAATTTAATATACAGTATGTGCATATGTATTACAGTTGCGTATGGAGCAACACTTGGAACACATGCTATTGTAATTAAAACTATTTTAAATTAAAATGCCGAACTTCTGGGCTTATAAAATCTCGAGATTAAAGTTTTGTGGTAACTCTGCCTCTGAACCAGTTTTTATTGGGGTATTTACGGCACCTGAGAATAGAACAGCCTAGTTTAAGATATATTTAGGTGTGCTACTTGACAGCCATTCTTAAGATTCAGTGAAAATCAGCGCCAATGACAAGTGACAAAAATAGGCTTCCATCTGCTTCAATAAGGCAATATATTGTAAATATTCAATCAAAACAATGCTACAGCATTTTAGATTATTAATGAAAACGCAACTCATTAAATATCAACTGAATGTTTTCCCCCAAATTGAATGTTAAAATAAATATACACTTTATCCATTTTTTTCTTTTTCTTTTTCTTTTCTGTGTATGTTTACAGTATATGAGCATGCAGAACATCTTTTATTTATCTCTTTATCTATTTTTATTTTGACATGGCTTTTCAATAAATCTCTTTAGTGATATATTCAGAGGGAAAAGAGAGTTTCACAGTGAACTAACCATGTGATGCTAAAGCATCTTATCATCTCCATCAAGGATTAAGGATTCAAAGAGAAATAGTAAAGAGAGCAAGTATGTGTGTGTGTGTGTGTGTGTGTGTGTGCTGGGGAAAAGAAAAGCCTGCTGATCTTGATTTGCATGAGCAGAACAGCATCTGCCAGCTGTGTTTTTCCTCTGCTCTCGGCCCCATCAAATCTTCGAATGTTTTTACAGAGCTTTCAAAATATTACTCAGACATTCTTGCAAAGACCATTAAAAGAGAAGAACTAACCATATATTTTATCTAGTCGTTTTACAGTTACAAGTTTTTCTTTGTCCATTCCATTTGCATTCTTACATTCTTATTAGTAAGCTCGCACACATACTCTTTTCTGCCACCTTATAAATCGCCCAAGTGGACACTTTAAATTACATGCATTAATTCAAACAACGTAAGGTTGACATTTGCTTCTTGGTGGTCTGCGTAAATGCCAAACATTTATAATAGCAAAAGGCCAAGCGAGTGTTTTAAACACTCTGCATCTCAAGCCAAGCACTCAAACATCTTGTCTCTTGAGTTATAACAATCTGCAACAACAACACATTACAAATTTTTTATAATAAGAATGAAATGATTGGTTAGTTTGTTTAAGATGGAATTGTCCATTATAAAGTCTTTAGTAAATTTAGTACAAAAAAAAAAACCAATAAAAAGTATTTTAGTAAAATTAAAACTAAAATAATATAAAATAAAATAAATTAACTTTATTAACTATGACATTTCAGATGCTCTTTAATGATTAATATTTAATGATTTTTAATTACATTTTTTATTTTGTATTATTATTATTTTTTTTCCAACTTTTAATGTATTTTTATTTTTGTTTGAGATGAATAACTAATGGACCTCTGACAGCTCTGCTTTAATAAAGACTCCTGCATAAAGCAAACTGACATGTATCACTCAAGGGCTGCCACTGAGTAGCTATTTAAAACCGACAACTGTCAAACACTCTTTATTGTCTGTCATGTTAGGTATTTATATCAATCTCATTTTCTCTGCAGCAGTGCCAAACAGACCCAAAGGAGGAGCTTGTGCTTGAGCAAGCTCCAGAAACTGAATAAAGCCCACATAAAACAGCTGCATAAAAGGAAATTGATGAAAAATGGCCCATAAATAATAGCACTACATATTCCAAAGCCTTGTCTGTTTAGTTGGCCATAAGCTCTGTTATAGCACAGACCCAAGGCAGTGTTTTTAATGTAAAACACTGCTGGGAGATAATTCTACGAGCAAATATACTGTTTTTATAAATAAAAATTCATATAGAGAAATATAATATAAATATGTGAACACAAACAAGCATAGTTCAATTCTTTGGGGATGCAAGGAGGATTTTTTTCTTCTTCCAGGGATTCAGTGCAGCGCTCACACAAAATGACAGATTATGATTTCTCTCCTGAGAACAGCTTTAATTACTTGTGTAAATTGGACACAGATGTGTGATTAGATAAAAGACAGGGCTGTTTGCCTTTGTTTTTCAGAATCTTCCTAAATATGCTGCACATCACTGCTTTCCATATTGTAGGAGAATTTCTGAGAGCATTACGGCTTATGAATTATGACTACTTATGAAATAAGTAATTGATTCAAAGAGTCAGTGATCCAATCAGTGCATATTTTTGGCAGATAAAAATAGGCAAAGCAAATGAAAAAATAATGAGATAAAGATGAAGTGATGTAAACAGGCTACTGCACATACTACAGAAACAGTAATCCTGTGTGTTATGTGCTTTCTGTATTGATTTGTTTTAAAGGGATAGTACACCTAAAAATGAAAATTCTGTCATTAATTGCTCACCCTCGCATTGTTCCAAACGTGTAAACTTATAATCTTTGAATACAAATTCAGATATTTTTTTTTTATAAAACATGAGCATAACCCTGCATAGACTGCAATGTAACTGTGACCACAAAACCTTAATTCACTGTGGCTTGTTTATAGAAATAGCCAAAAATACATTGTATGAGTCAAAATTATAGATTTTTCATGTCAAAAATCATTAGAACATTAAGTAAAGATCACGTTTCATGATGATATTTTGTACATTTCCTACTGTAAATATATCAAAGCTTAATTTTTGATTAGTAATATGTATTGCTAAGAACTCATTTGGACAACTTTAAAAGCATTTTTTTCTCTGTATTTAGATTTTCCTGCACCATCAAATAACAGATTTTCAAATAGTTGTATCTTGGTCAAATATTGTCTTAACAAAACATATATCAACGGAAAGCTTATTTATTCAGCTTTTAGTTGATGTATAAATTTCAGTTTTAAAAGATTGACCCTTATGACTGGTTTTGTGGTCCAGGGTTATAATTGAAACATTCAAGGCCCAGAAAGCTGGTAAAGTCATTGATTCAAATGGCTACCTGGTCTCATGGCATAAATGTACCTGGGTACACTTTTTAGTGAGACGCGAAATACATACAAATAACCTATCTATGGGTTTTCATAGACGGTAGGTTTGCTCGGTAGCTCACGGAGTACAGAGATGTACTTGAGAGGCGAGGATCTCCAGTTTGAATCCCGTGTAACTACGGTTCAACAAAAGAACTGCAGTGATATGCTTATCGCTACATTTTTCGCATCTCAGTAAAAAGTGCCCCCAGTTACATTTTTGTCATGAGACCAGGTTGTAAAATAATCCATGTGACATCAGTGCAGTGAAGAGAAGAAATGATCGAATACATTGTTTTTTTCTTTTCTTTGCACACAAAAAGTATTTATTGTAGTTTAATAACATTACAGTGATGTTAGTTACGCAGACTATTTTAATCATGTCCTTACTATCCTTTTGGGCCTTGAAAATGGTAGTTGCTGTTTATGCAGAGTCATGAAGCCCTGGGGTTTCATCAAAAATATCTGAATTTATGTTTCAAAGGTGAACAAAGGTCTTATGGATTTGGAACAACATGAAGGTGAGTTATTAATGACAGAATTTTCTTTTAGGATGAACAAAATTTGTACATCTGAACAAATAACATTTAATGTACATGTACTCCCCAAGCTAACAGGTAACATTCTTAAAGCTAAATTAAGCATTTGTTCAAGTGAATTGGTTTTTAATAACGTTCTCAAAACGTTTGCAAAATGTTCTTGGAACCTATTTTTGTTAGCTGGCTTCTCCCTACGTTTCAGCTTATAGCCTAAAACTGTGGGCAAACTCCATTCCCTAAGGACAGATTTTTGTCCAATCAAAATGTCAGCATTTCATCACTGACTGTGATTGTGACTGTCCGAAGGATTATGATCAGCGCCACATGCAGACAGCACTACAGGGGTGTCAGAGTCGGTTCTGGAAAAGCTCTGAGCTTATGATCTTCCCCCCACTTCCTGTGAACCATCACAACGTCTTACATTCTCCAGCTTAGTCTGACAGCTTTAAGCTTAGAATCATCACGCATTTATTTCAGATCACTTCTAAAATCCATAATCTAAATTGAAACTAATTTTAAAACTTATTTTAAACATTTCTTATTATAAACATCTGCAAGCATGCTATATTTAGATGATTAAAATATTTAGTCTATTGCGTCACTTTACAGTTAAACACTAATAGCTTTTCACTGCATAACAGAATGATAACATGGAGCATTTACTGTATGTGGGGTTCTAAAATTACAGTTCAAAAACTGTGAGGATTGAATTAGCAAATATGCATAATGTATTTGCAGTCTGACACATAATAAGTACCACCACCACCACATAAACACATCACTGAAACACAACACAGACTCACACATTTCATTGCTTTTCTATCCTGCTGAGGATTGTTTTATTAGAAAATGTATGCAAAGTTAGTATGATTGTTATAACTATTGTTATAAGATTTTTACCATTTTTTCAATTGTGACTTGTAAATACAAACACACAGAGTACATACTGTATAAACACAGTTCTTACCGAATTCAGGTTCACTGTTAGGGTCATCCAAGGTCATCCTTTCCATGCACTTCTCTTTCTCTAACAGAATGACACAGTCTGGGTGCATGCAGTAGATCTGAAAGACACAATATTTAAAAGAATTAAAATGTGTGATTTTGGTACAACAGCTGTATACGTTGAGCATACTTTGTAAAAGTCACAAATTTTTCAAAGGAGGTAACTCTAGAGCAGGGGTCTCCAACCCTGCTCCTGGCCCTGCCGATCTTAGCTCCAACCATGCTCCAACACACCTGTCTGTAATTATCAGGTAACCCAGAACACCTTGATTAGCTGCTTCAGGTGTCTTTGATTGGGGTTGGAGCTGAAATCTGCAGGGCGGTAGCTCTCCAGGAGCAGGGTTGGTGACCTCTGCTCTAGAGTATGCTGTTTCTAGCAAGCTGTAGTATGAATTTCCAAAAAGTTGATAAGTAAGAGTTTGCTTAGAATGAGTTTTCTTTAAGAAGTAGTTCACACAAAATAAAATGTTAAAATGTTAAAATGTTCTCATCATCAAGCAAAAAGTCTGTTTCTTTTTCAGAAAAGGGTTTGCTCATTAATGGATGCTCTGCAATGAATGAGTGCCGTCAGATGATAAACCATCACAATAATCCTTAATTAATCCACACTATCAGTTAACATTTTGTGAAGAGAAAAGCTATGTGTTTGTAAAAAGAAAAATCCATTTATTAAGTCATTTTAATCCTAGTTGTTGGAACTCTTATTGTGACGGCCCCCATTCAGTGGAGAGGATCCTTTGATGAGCTAGTTTTGTAAATGCAAAATTTTCCAAATCTGTTAAAAGGCCTCAGGGTGAATTATTTTTTATGTTAATTATTTTTCTTTAAATAACCAAACTATGTGTGAACTTACTGTTTAGCACTTATAGGACTGACAGCCCTACAAAACACCCCTTACGGGTCCCTGGATCATATTAGATTAATGTCTTAACTTGTAGAAAACAACACTTTATCTGTCAAGAGTTCTTGTAACCTGTGATGATATATTCAAACTGACAGAGTACAAGGTTACTAAATAAACAATGACAGAAACCCCACAACAGTCAGAGACAGTGAGATTTCAAGGAACTAATTATAAATTCAATGCAATTATTGCGTTCCAATTTACTATAAGTGTTTCAAAATTACAGAAAATAATTCTCATACTTTTCTACATCTAATATGAAATTTATGAGACAGCGTTCATAATAAACACAGTTTAAGTTATCGATCTTTCAGAAGGGCTATCAGAGAAAATAAACAACACTTTGTTTATTGGTAAAAAATAACTGTTAATCTTTCATTGCTGCTGTGGTGTTTTCCAACACAGTCTCACGACCAATTCGTACGTATTCATACAAGTTCCCAAATTCGTACTAATTCGTACAATTCGTTTAAAACCCTGTGACAGGTAGGTTTAGGGGCGGGGTTAGGTTTAGGTAATTTGTACAAATTGATATGAATTGGTAACTCGTAAAATACGTACGATTTTGAAATCATACTTTATAAATTAATACGAGTGAGGTTGTACGAATTTGTACGAATTAGCCACCTCGTAAAATACGTATGAATTGCAGTGAGATCAGGTTACCCTTTCAGTCGAATCACTTCAACGTTACATATGGGAACTCGCCAGAGAGACCTATTGCCTTTGAGCCTTTTACTAAAGGCCAATGAAACATTGGCGTG
>JAUCMU010000104.1:12519326-12539326 GCA_032275025.1 Enteromius treurensis
ATGGATGGGGTTTTGGTTCCTTGCCGCTGTCGCCTCTGGCTTGCTTAGTTGGGGACACCTGATTTCCAGTGATTATCATCGTCTTGACTACAGAAAACGTCTCTGCATTTGATAAATAATGTTTAATTTTCATCATTATACATTACCATCACTCTGTTTTTCTATTTGATAATTTTCTGTGCTTTGCTACAATCTTTATTGTTAAAAGCGCTATATAAATAAAAGTGATTGATTGAAAACTATTTATGCTCACCCTAACTTCCCTTCTCAGCATGGTATCCTACCCAGCTAAAGCCAAAGCAGTCCAACGGACACTCGAGAAGCATCGGCGGAATTGTAAACGCACCTTTAGAAACAAGCTACTTGGCATATGGAGTCAATCTTACCAACTAAGAACCCAACACTGTCATTGTTATTGTTTTTCCTTCATCCAGGAGGAATTTCTCTCCCCCTCTCTTTTCCTCTTTCCTCTATATCTTACAGATAGCTCCAACCTTTCTTTGCAAGAAAAAAAAAAGATAAAGGAAGGACTGCCTCTTACAAAAGTCCAAAAACATTTAGCTATCTTCTACTCCCGTTCTTTTGTTGTTTCCTTTTCTCTCCTGTTCTCTAGCTGTCTCCCTGTGTGTGTTTATTAATTGTCTTCCCAGAAATGGCAGTTAGAAACACACCCACCAGAGGACCACAGTTGCAGGGAACCACACATACCTGCCCATCACTCACTCAGCATTAGCCACACCTGACATTACATACTTACACCTCTGTCTTTTCTTGGTTGTTTTTTTTTTTTTTTTTTCTCTTCCAAGTCTGTGTCAGTTGCATTTCTAAATCCCCCTCACCCCATCAAAACATGTCTCACACAACAGACTCTGTTGGTCACTGGGAGGACCTAGAAACCTGGCTACGATTTGTAACAGACAGCCTCCAACCCAAGGCTGCAGAAACACTAAACCATCAGACACAAGACCGGCTGGATGACAACATAACCAGCCTTATGAAACAGAATCCAAGCCAAAGCTACAGTCACAAAAAACTAGCTAAGGTGACCGGCTCCTTATGCCACATTCTCATTGCTACCTTCAAACTAAGTGACATGCACGCAACCCATCTCCAGCAGGAACTGACATGCGCACAGCAACACATCGAGCAGCTGGAGGCAGAGGAACAACAGGAAAAGCTGAATGAAGTGGAAAAGGAGGAGGTCACCATACTCAAAAGGACTCTAACAGCCACCACACAAGAAATGAAACAAATCAAGAGGGACTATGATGATGTCGCTAACAAGTTACATTATGCATAGCAGCTACTGGAAAAGGTAAAGACCGACTTCAGGGACAAGATAGACAGAATCAAAGCCCTCGAAGCTCACCTTCTAGCTGTGTAGCTTCCAACTGCTAATTTCATCATTGCATTGGCAGAAGGAATCCATGGAGCTGTAGTCATTTGGCGATAAGGCTAGGTAAATCTGGGTATCATCAGCGTAGCTGGGGTAAGCAATTTGGTTCTTTCTCATTATTTGACTTAGTGGGAGCATATACAGGCTTAACAAAAGCGGCGCAAGAATTAAGCCTTGAGGGACTCTGCATGTCATGGATGTCTACTTGGACTTATGCTCTCCTATACTCACGTAATAACCTCTCCTTGTATTGTAAGTATGACCTGAACCAGCTGAGAGCCATCCCAGAAAGCCCTACCCAGTTTTCCAGTCTCTCTTGGAGGAAGTTATGATCGAAAGTGTCAAACGCAGCACTAAGATCTAGTAGTACCGGCACTGATATTTTGCCAGAATCAGTAATTAGGCGAATATCATTTATTATCTTAACGAGCGCCGTCTCTGTGCTGTGATGTGGTCGGAAACCAGATTGAAAATTCAATCCATTTAAGTAGTTGTTCAACTGATTGAAAACTACCTTTTCAATAATCTTGCCTATAAAAGGAAGATATTGGTCTATAGCTCAATTGCTTAACATGGTGTTATTAAGATAGCTCTTTTTCAGAAGGGGCTTAACAAATGCTGTTCCTCTTCAGGAACTCGAGCTGCGTCGATGCTATGGGAACGCTTCCAGTGTGACAGCTCTGAATCTGAAAACAATATGTCTAAAGCAAAAGATAAAAATATATGGGGCGAAGGCAGCTCGCAGTATAGGGTGTGTGCTCCTCCATGTGAACCTTTTATCTTGCCCGATGAAACACACACCCTCTGTCTGGGAGTGAAGCACGCAGAACATACAGTGGACATACAGTTGGTAAAGAACCCCTGGTCATACATTTCCTCCGTGGTGCGCTCAGGGTTGAGGCCACCAGTTCCCGGGTGCAAACCTGGGACCTAGCTGTTGTGTTAGAGGCCTCTGTGGGCCATCATTTGAGTCCTTAGAGGAGATTTACGATCGTCTATTGACAATCAAGACCACACTTTTGCTAGCATTGTGTTTTCTGAGGAGAGAAGGTGACCTTCAGGCCCTCTCAGTGGCCCTTTCTCATCTTGACTTTGTGCCTAGCATGGCCAAAGCCTTGCTGTACCCGCGAGCGGGTTACAGTCCTAAGGTACCTACGGTCACACCTCAGCCAGTTGAACTACAGGCCTTCTACCCTACTTCCTTCAGGGAGCCTGGTCAGCAGAAGCTAAACTGTATGTGTCCAGTGTGTCCACATAGCTGCCCTGTGGAGAAAGTCAGAGCAATTGCTTGTATGCTTCATTCCCCTAAGAAGGGGCTTCCAGCATCCAAGCAGATTTTAAGCCGTTGGATAGTGGATGCCATCAACCTGTCACATGAGTCCTCTGGTCTCCCGCCGAGGCTAGGAGTCAGAGCGTACTCAACACGAAGTGTTGGCCCTGCTAGCAATGGGTGTCTATTGCTGACATCTGTAATGCTGCAGGGTGGTCCACCCCTCCACACACTTGTGGCTTGAGTTCCTGAAGAGGAACGTCTCAAGGTTATGCATATAACCCTAGTTCCTTGAAGGAACGAGACACCGCGTCTCGATACCACACTTTCGGCATCCCCGGTCAACGCTCCGTTGTATGACCGGAGCTAATCTGCCGGCAGCATTCCACGTGCTTTTATGCTTCCTGGCCAGTGACGTCACCCGTCTATGACTCCCAATTCACCATTGGCTGATTCTACACATGATTCAGAGCCGTCACGCTGGAGGCGTTCCCATAGCGTCTCATCGATGCTGCGTCTTGTTCCTTCAAGGAACTAGCGTTACATGTGTAACCTTGAGATATTTACCACTTCTAAGAGATCTGCTTCTAAATAGTTAAACACACTTTTGAAAAAAGATGTGGGAAGTGTGTCAAGGTTGCAGGTTGCAAGTCACAAAGTGACTTCTTTTTGAAATCGTGGTCCAACCTCTGCATAACTTGAGGATGTGCTAATCACCTTTCTGATATTAATGATCTTCTCTGAAAAGGAGGCAAAGTCATTGCATTTGCTGTCAGAAAGCATTTCACTGGGAATCTGAGTTGGGGGGTTTGTTAGTCTCTCATCAGTAGCAAAAAGAGTGCGAGTTTTCTTTAGGTTGCTGTGTATAAGGTTTCAGAAGAACTTCTGTCTTGCTGCGGCCATTTTCACATTGAAAGCACGAAGGCTGTCTTTATAGATGCTATAGTGAATTTCAAGTTTCGTTTTACGCCACATTCGCTCAGCTTTTCTGCATTGTCTTGTCATCAATGACCTTCTTAACTTTTGATTTGAAGGACAGAAGAAGATCAACAGAGTCTGCAGAAATGCTTGGCATTGAAAATACATATAACTCTGAGGAGATCATTGATAGCAGTTTTGTCTTCAATAAAGTCTGGAGACTATTTTTGAGGTCTGTAAATAATGATAAATATAATTTGTGGAGCACCATTCAGCACAATCCCAAGATATTCAAAAAACAACTAATGACCAAATGACTATTTCTTATATTGACAGACATCTAAAATAGAGTGCAGCTATGCCTCCTCCTCTCCTAAAGTTAGGAGGGGCTGTTTCATTGAGGACTGTTGCTCTGCAGCTGTCTTCAAGCCATGTTTTAGGTAGAAACACACAATTGCATGTGGTTATTAACCCTAAGAGAGCGCGGATCATGCCTGCGTGATCGGGGTCTTTTTTCCCTTATCAGCGCAAAACACACTAAAAATACTCTGTTGATTTTGGTCACACAAGGTCGAATCTGTTAGATGTGTAATTTTTTTTTGAGTACACTAACAATAACAATAAAATGTTGTGCTTTTGCAAAATAAGAAAAAAAAATAAACAATGTGCTCGTCCTTTCTTTTGTCTCTCCGTGAACTGTTTTTAAAAAGCCGTCACTAAAATGAACTGAAACTCCTCGAAAACATGAGACACAGACATGCGACACATACCTATAGAAAGCTTGAAGTGTCTACTTTTGAATGCAGTAAGTCATGTTGTAACAGAATATTGTTTCATAAACTTATCAGTATAAAACCCACACTATGTCTAGTTTCTCAATCTGATCTCATTACTTTTAATGTGACCACGCCCACGAGCTACTTTCGCTGTGTCATTACAATCATCCACGTGACACGTCCGCAACATGTACACGCCTACAACAGCTTGCGTGCTCAGCGCGGAAGAACAGAGGAAACACAACACTTACTTCAGCAAAGACAACAGAAGAAAGACAGCTCAAAGGAATAACAATTTACCTCAAGAAGCGGCCTGCAAGCTGGTCCAGACAGTAAGTACTGTTTGTTTTTGAATTCGTTTGCGTGTTATTGTGTCATAAACCTGAACACTTTTACTGGTTTTGTTTTTCCCTGACTGAAATGTTTGAAATCGAGTGAAACATTTTGAATATGACATCTACAATTCTTTAGACACAATGCTGTTTCTATGCTGGATATAATAGACCATAACACAATATGATGATAGTGCATGATGAATGCTACTGTAACACTTTATTTCTTGTTTTGTATTCTGTCACTGTTTAGTTTTGGTTTCGTTTTCACTCTTCCTGTCTTTCCTAATTTGGTCATGTTCCTGTCCTTTTAGATAATTAGTTACCCGATCCACCTGTGCTCCTCACCTGTCCTGATTTCTCCCTAATGTGTTCCTGCTTATAAGCCCGTTCAGATTGTCTTGTCTTTTGACGGATTATTAATGTTACGTTGTTGTTTGGATGTCTTTACCTGTCTGTTGGAAATAAAAGATTGTTTATTTGAGAACTCCTGATCCTGTCTTCGTGCTTCCCGCATCAGAGCATGACAGAATAATCCGACCACAGAAAACAAAAGAAAAGGAAAACTGCAAGGATGGAGACCCACACCCAGAGGAGCCGTCCCCTCGAAGGATATGTGGAAAAATTTGCTGAGTTTGTTCATCTGGTGCCCTGGAGCGAGCAAACCTTAAAGATGGTGTTTTGGCTGGGACTGGATGGGGATCTGGCCCAGCGAGTTTCCCTGGCCGACAATCCTGGCTCTCTTGGTCAGCTCATGGACCGGGCTTTATGGCTGGGAAGTTCCCTTTTGACTGTCGTAGAGGTGGACGAGTGCACGCTGCCACAGCCAGAGCCGGAGCCCGCCGCGCTGCCAGCACCACAGCCAGAGATCGCGCCGCCAGAGCCAGAGATCGCGTTGCCAGAGCCAGAGATCGCGTTGCCTGAGCCAGTGCCAGAGATCGCACCGCCTGAACGCCTGCCTGAACCCGCGCTGCCCGAGAGCCTGCCTGAACCCGCGCTTCCCGAGCGCCTGCCTGAAGTCGCGCCTGCCTGAAGTCGCGCTCCCCGTGCACCCTTCAGAGACTGATGCGCTCCCCGTGCGCCCTCCAGAGTCGGCTGCGCGGCAAGAGAGTCCTCCAGAGTCAGCTGCGCGGCAAGATCGTCCTCCAGAGTCAGCTGCGCAACAAAATCGTCCTCTAGAGCCGGCTACAATCAAATCCCCGCCCGCCCACCCACATCAATTTCATGCCCTGCTGCCGTCTGACAGTCCTGGTGACTCACTATTCACCATCCAGCTAGGGCGAGCCACACAGGACTGCCATCCTCCAGCGCCATCTGGCTCGGGTGCTCCCCGACTCCGCCTCCAACCTCCGAAGCCAGAATTCCACCGCGGTCCTTCGACCCATCGGTTTCGCCATGGGTCCTAGCTCTCTCCTCTCCATCGGATCTCGTCTAGTCACTAGCTCCACCGGGCTCGATCGTCTCTCCGGCTCCGCCTTGGTCAGTCGGAGTCCATCCACCGCCTCGGGACTCCACTCCTCCGGCTGCGCCTCGTCCCGCCGTCCCACCGGCTGTGTTAGGCTCCTCCCTCCCTCCAGCTCCGCCTTGGTCCTCTCTCGCTCCGGCTCCACCGTGGCCTTCCGAAGCCCCTCTTCCGCGTCAGTCGCCGGCGCCATCCGCTCCGCCTTGGCCCTCAGGACCTTTGTTGTCGGCCTGGCTCTTCGGCTTTCTATCGGCTCCTTTCGACCCTGGGCCCCTCGCCTGGTAGGAGCTTTAAGCACCGCCCCCCCTCCCTCATTATGTATTTGACTCTTTTTTTGGCCTTCACGGCGCGAGGACGCGCCTTTCCGGAGGGGGACGTAATGTAACACTTTGTTTCTTGTTTTACATTTTTTCACTGTTTAGTTTTGGTTTCGTTTTCACTCTTCCCATGTTTCCTAATTTAGTCATGTTCCTGTCCTTGTTTAGATAATTAGTTACCCGATCCACCTGTGCTCCTCACCTGTCCTAATTTCTCCCTAATGTGTTCCTGCTTAAAAGCCCGTTCAGTTTGTCTTGTTTTTTGTCGGATTATTAACGTTACGTTGTTGTTTGGATGTCTTTACCTGTCTGTTGGAATTAAAAGATTGTTTATTTGAGAACTCCTGATCCTGTCTTCGTGCTTCCCGCAACTGAATGTGACACATGGATGAATATTTAGAGTAATCCAGTATTTTGTAGAGGGAGGTTAAAATGACAATTTTCACCTGAAGTCAAATTATAGGGCCTAAAATGAAAATGAAAATTCTCTCATTAATTACTCATTTGTGTGTTGTTCCAAACCTGTAAGACCTCCATTAATCATTGAAATCATTGAAGATATTTTTTGTGGTAAGGCTGACCCGATGGATTCCCGATCAAATTCTATAAGAAGTTTTCTACAAAATGATCCCCACTTCTCGAGACGTCATTTTGTGAATGCCCAAAGCCCATCATTCTCATACATTTCATCCAAATTTCCTGTGGACTATATGTTTGAAGCTACTCCTCATCTACAAGGTTTTATCTCAAGAATATATTCAATTCTGATGGCATTAAAAATTGTGGGAACAAACAAGATTAAGAGGTGGCACCATTCTCTGTAGGCCAAAAGCGCCCTATTTACAGTTTGTTTGGCTACGGATCATCGTAAATCAGGATTATCATGGATGCTGTTAAGGTGCTACTAATTCTTACTTTTGTGTAAAAGCTTTCGGCCTGTTTGCATTTTGCTGTTTTGAAAGGAACAGGAAGTCGCTTGTGTTATTCGTTGGTGTCGATTCTGAGGATTTTGATTGGCTTGCATGGCTTTATTCCTGCCGCCCATTGGTTTGGCATAGTTATTATGACGCTCAATGGCGTATTTATGCGGCTTGATATAAATGACACGTTTTTTGAAAATGACGTTGTGTGCACAATGTTATTATTGAAAACGGAGGGGAGGAAATATTCGTTTCTCTAAATACCTGGCTGTGTAAACGTGGCCTGAGGGATGGGAAGGGTTCCATATAGCCCAAAACTAGTACAGACCATCTTCAACCCTTTAAGGAAGACACACCCCAGTTACCCCACAGACTTACTGTACATGAAACCCAACTTAAAAGACAAAGAAACTGGACAACACACTTCACCTACACCAGTAGACCTCACAATTTCTAAGGAAATCAGGGATTAAAGTGAAAAAAAATCTTCTGACTGAACTTTTTTCAGGCCAAGCCATATACCTTTAACAAACACTTTATTTAAATAGTCGAGACCAATAGCGTTTTAAGGGGAAATTAAACCGCTTTAATATTGCCAGTTTGCATATTTTAAAAGCTATTTGTAATCTTTGAAAAAAAATATACCTTGACAAATAATCTACCACACATCTTTTCAGTGCATATTTTTATTTATAACACCAAACAACGTTTTGTGAAACTCTTAATAATTAACAGAAAAAAGTAATAGCAGCACCATTAAATTACAAAAAGTGCATTTTCAAAAAGTGATTTTTCAGTGCATGTTTTATGTATCTTATAACACCAAACAATCTTTTGTGAAACTATTAATAATTAACAGGGAAAAAAGTAACAGCACCACCATTAAATTACAAAAAGTGCTTTTCTTGTGCAAATGTCTCTAGAGTGCTTTTCACTTTTTCTGCTTTTTGGCTGTGAAACCATATTCCTGAAGCTTGGCTACACCTGACAACCGTTTTAGTGTTTGAGTAGCTACATGTGCAGGAGTGGAGGCTGTAGCAGCAGTTTTGCCTTTAACTCCAAGGGTGGAAGAGGTGGAGGCTGTAGCAGCAGCAGTGCCTTTAACTCCAGCAGTGGAGGAGGTGGAGGCTGTAGCAGCAGCTTTTCGTTTAACTCCAAGGGTGGAAGAGGTGGAGGCTGTAGCAGCAGCAGTGCCTTTAACTGCAGGGGTGGAGGCTGCAGCGGCAGCTTTTCGTTTAACTCGAAGAGTGGAGGAGGTGGAGGCTGTAGCAGCAGCTTTTCGTTTAACTCCAAGGGTGGAAGAGGTGGGGGCTGTAGCACAAACAGAAGAGGTGGAACCTTTCTTTACTTTTCTAACCCTAACTGCTGAGAGGACCTTCACAGCTTCCCTCAGTTTCCTTTCCTTTTGCTTGTCAAGGTTCACCTTCTTTTTCTTCAGATGATTTTGGTATGTCTCATAAGAAGACAGGCAAAATCTCCTTAATGCAGGGCTAATTTGCATTTTAGATGCTGTTTTGCCCATTACCTTCATGTGGGACTTCAGAATGGCTAAGCCTTCATAAGTCTCAATGTTCAGCCTAACCCTGTCTTTCTCAATTATATCATCCATCATGTTAAACGATCCTTCGACAAGAGGGCCAGTGAACAATGACAGAAGAGCCTTTACCAACTTCCCTAAGATGGGGAACCTCATTCCTCCTTCTGGCATCTTCATGGCAAAAATCTTACTCCACCAGTCAACATCGATTCGTGCATTGTTCTCTTCAAAGCATTTGGCCTGTGCTCCTAGATCTGTATTAATCTGGTAGGCTCTGACCTCTTCATCCAGTTGACCCAACTCGTCTGACTTCACAGCATTTGGCAAGGCCTTGGCCAAGGTGTTGAATGCACCTTGGACTGATTCATGGAGAATCAATGATGGTGTCAGCGCAGATAAAGAGGTGATGATGTTGTTGTTGAGGGGCAGGTTTTTCAGGAGGAATGTTGCTGCATTTATGTAGCCTTCTCTGAGAGAACTGTAGACCTTCTGCACCCAGGGCTTCTTTTCTACTCTAGCCTTGTTTAAGGCAAAGAAGCTGAATCTCCCCACAGACAACCTTTTGTCAGTGTACTGCAGGTCTCTCTGGTGAACATTAAGCTTCAACAAGCCCTTTGCACTCAAAGGAATAGTTTCAGGCTTCATAAATTTGGAAAGAAGTTCCCTAACCAGTAGCAGCATTTCAGCATGCAGCACATGAATCATGGGCTTTTCATGTTGCAGCTTCTTCAGGAACACCTGGAAAGTTGGAAGTACACCTGAAAATCACAATAGAACCAGATTAGAAATGGGTCTGAATATTTTATTAATTGATTAATAATCACAATAATAGTACTGTAACATACTCTTCTTGGAATATTACAACCCTTTAATATTATTTTGTAGATTTGTTGTTGTTTATTTTCATCTGTATCATCTACTTTTATTTACATCAGTCCTGAAATGATTTAATTCTGGTTTAATAAGTCTGTAACTTTGTTTTTGAAAAGTGGTTTATAAATAGTTTATTAGTAGTAGTAGTAGTATTAACCAAAGTGATCTGATTAACAGTGATCTAAAAACTGTATTTATGGTTAACTCAGATTCCATTCCAGGATTCCAAGAAAAATAAGCATATAATAAATATATCAATAAAGGGATTTCAATAAATAAGAAATATCTGTACTTTTCTTAACACTTAAAGTGAATAAAAAGTGAACATACCTCGATACATATCAATAATGGTTGTGAGCTTGTCGAACTCTGAAAACAGCATACAGATGCGTGTCTTTCGTTTTTTGTTGACATCACTTCCGATCCTCGCAGATTTTGCCATTTGCTGTTGCAGACAAATTATCCTGGCCTTCTCATCAGATGTAACTGCATGCTTATCAAAAAGCTGGTTCAGGAGCCATCTGCATCACAAAATAACATATACACATAAGGTGTACACCTTATGACAATGCTGTTTCTAATTGCCAATACAGTCATGACATACTTTTTGTGTTTACAGGTCAAGGCACTTCATTTTCTTTATATAAAGGTTATTTAATAATTTGATTGCATCTAGAATGTAATTGTTCTAACATTTAACTCTTTGAGACACTGTATCTATAACTTTATATAACCTGATTGATCACTGAGCCATCTCCACCCCTTGGTTTAGATTTGTTATGTAAAAAAAATCCACTAGAGGTCTGCTTCTTTAAATATTATTAATAACAAAAAAATGTGTGTGTGTGTGTGTGTGTGTGTGTGTATATATATATATATATATATATATATATATACACACACATATATATAATTACTATTTGTTTATATATATATATATATATGTGTGTGTGTGTGTTTCATTAAAAATCCAAAAAAAGGCCTACTAGTACAGAAATAAGATGATACAAAAATAGAAGTACCTGTGTTTGTGTTGATCATCAGAAGACAGGACGCTGTAGAAGTGCACAGTCAATGGATCCATAAGCTCCCGTATTCTGTTGCACACATCCAACATTTGCAGGAACCTGCTGCTGATAGGACGTATTAGGCTCTTATTCTCCAAATGAAGTAAGGACTGAAACTCAGAAAAAACTTCTTTCTGTTTGGGTGATTTTTCGATGTCATAGTATACATCAGAGCAAAATTGTTCCACAAATCCCTGGAAAGGATTTAAAAGGGCCTTGGCTGCATTCGAGACCATATGGACAGTGTCTCCGCTGACATCCAGCAGTGATGGATTTTCTCTTCTGACTAGAGTCTCTACTCCAGACTTTTTCCCTCTCATCACACTGCAGTTATCCAACAGTATTCCAACAACCTGATTCCAGTTCAGGCTATATGACTGGAGAATATCGGTCAATGTTTCAGTGATTGTTAAGGCATCGGCAATATTCAGTTTCCTCGAGGCTAGATGCTGGGTTGCCACTTTTCCCACATCTTCATCATAGTACCTAACAAGAACATTCAGAATCCTGTCCATGTTTCCATCTGTTGCCTCATCTACATTTAAAGAAAACATCTTTGTTTTCAGCTTAGATGACAATTCGGATTTCCAATAAGCAGCAATGCCATGCGTGCACAAGTAGGAGGCATGTGAATTAGACATAGACAATCTTGAAAGTGCACTCTTGTCTTTGACAACTGATTGCATTAAATTAACTAGCGGTTGTGAGACTCTGAACGATAGGTCATGCTCCGCTATGAAAGAACATATGCGCACTTTCACATCGCACACACGGTCAGCCATAGATGCATGAATCTCCGTTGTGGTACTTGTCGCACCAGGCAGGGAGCATGTATACTGTAGAGCACGAACGGCAGCATTGTGAGTAGCTTCTGATTGATGGCGAGCTAGCACTTTTTTGCCATTATTGCCATACTGAAGTTTCCTGTGGCATACTGCGCAAAGACACGTACCTGGTTGTTTGATTTTTTTAGCCCACGAACTAAAAGGCTTGCCATTCTCCCCAATTTCGCTAAGCCAAGCCCATCTCCATTTATTTTTTACAGTTTTATCAATCTCCGAAACATCGGAGCCTTCCTGCATTATAAGTGTGTCCATGCTATCTTTAATATAACGTTAGTTATACCTCAGCCGTAGACTGACATGAACTTCTTCAAAACTAAATCAAAACCCGGAGTGGATCCATGCCAGAGTGATAACAAAACACGAGAGAGGACCGTGCGATCGCTCCACTCCAGGCTTTGATCACATCCTCCTCAGCAGGCTGAATACGCTTTGTCTTTCCTTAATTTAACGACGTAAAACGACGTAACGACGGAGAACTTTAATCCCTGGGAAATGCAGCCCCCACCATCACTTCCTTCCTCACCAAAGGTACCAATGCTTTCTCCCTATGTCTCCCCAAAATCATCCTCTTCTCTTTCTCCACTGGACTTATCAGTGCCACTTTCCTCCCCTGTGTCCCACACTACTGTAGCTCAGAACTGGTTATACCAGTTGACGACAAGGATGCTGTACATAATGTACCTGTAAGTATTGATAAAATATCATGTTATAATTAATGTTGGTCTGAATTCTAATATGTCAGGTTGTGTGTGTGACAGCCACGTACGGCTGCCCAAAGTGGGACCCTACAAGTTATTTTATCAAGATATTTTACAGATCGGCCCTGGGAAGGAATTGGAGAGTGAGGTGCGTTTTATCATGGTGTGTGTGTGTTTGTGTGTTTGTGACAGAAGACTTTCATGCAAGATATTAATAATTTGTTTCATTTTGCCAAGGTAATAAATGCATATCTGAGACAAAAAAAGTGGGGCAGCACAACTTAACCTCACCAAAGAAAGCCTTCCATATGGATACATTTGCTACTACAACCATGTGGAATGGAAAATATCGTAGATTCAAGGTCTGTTGTGTTAATGGTTTTATTTCCTATTTTTATTTAGGCTTCATGAAGGTCTACAATTTTGTCTCTTGTGTCTTTTGACAGCTGTTTGGTTTTGCCCATGTTGCTACTTAGACTTTGGCTGATTGTGGGGTGCACAGGTGTCTTTATGGCAGCTAACAACTTCAAACAGGTGCTACTAATTTAGAATCATGAGCAGAGTGCAGCTGGACTATTTAAAAGCAGAATAATAGGTCTTTGAGGGTAAGAAATCTGGCTGATAAGCAAGTGATCAAATACTTATTTGACACAGTAATTCCCAAGTAAATTGTTAAAAAATCATACAATGTGATTTCTGGAATTCTTTTTAGATTCTGTCTCTCACAGTGGAAATGCACCTCTGCTGAAAATTGTAGATCCCTCCATGATTTCTAAGTAAGAGAACTTGCAAAATCATAGGGTGATTAAATACTTATTGACCTCACTGTGTATATATATTGCATTTCTGTCAAAAGATCCTCCTAAATATTACACACTGCACATTAATGTATCAAATTGCTTAGAAAAAGTATCTAGTAAGTAGACTGATCGGTAACAGTTGATTAATTAAACTTAAACTTTTCAACATCATCACTTCCATTCAAAATGTGAACAAAACACTCTTCCTGTTTGGCCATCGGTTGGCAAATGCCAGGAATATTCTCCACTACAGAGCAAATAGCATCTCCTGTTGAAAATTGATGGTTTAGCTCCATCCCTTATCCTTACGATTTGACCTGTTCTGTTAAAGTCCTCCGGCTCGAAGTGCTCACTGAATAGCACGGAGGACTCGCTTTTTTTTTTTTTAAACCAATCGGCTTGCCGCCGTGCTGTGGCAACCAATGGCTGGCTCCTGCCGAAACTCGCCTGGGGGGCGGGGCCTTCTATATATAGCACCTGAACCACCACAGGACTTCAGATTTCTTCTCCGTCAGTGACGTGCATCTTTGCTGTCCCTGATTCAAGCCTAACACTATTCCCCTGCCGCCATTCGGCGTCTAAAAGAGCAAATTTCTACTAAAGCTTGAAGACGCCCTTGCAGTTGGATAGTTCCCCTGCCGGCATCCAGCGAGAGAGAAAATCTTCTAACAGGTAAGACCTTAAACTCTTCTGTAATACCCCGCTCCTGTTTCCAAGTCTCTCACAGAGTTAGGAGACCGAGACAGTAGAGCTATGGGTTCGTCTTTTGTTCTGACAGTTATTATGCAGGAGTAAATAAGCCCCTTTTGAGCGGCTTATCCTCCTTGGCTGTCAGAGCAAAATGACTAATTAAGCAGTCGGTTTAAGGGCTCGCATGCCAGCACAGCTCTCACGTTCCCCCTTGCTCTTTTATCTGCCGGTTCTTACAAGGGAATCAACACCCCCCGTAAATCGAGCGGCTTTATTCCCCTTGGCTAAAAGCTATAAATGACTACAGAGCGGGGTAAGTCTTGCCACGGCCGGATCCCCGTAAACTACTCTACTCTATTTCTATCCTCTGCCTCGCAGAGTTTCGGGCATGATAACGTTACACAATATAGCTGCAATAAATGGGTCCGTAAAGAGTGCCCTTGCAGCGCGCTGTTTTAGTGCTCTGAGGAAAAAAGGCACGATCTGCTTCAAGCCGCGCGCGCTGTCTGACTCTCTCACGCCCTCATGTTCTCCTCTCCAAGACGGGAACTGTATTTCAGTTGAGATTGAGTGTGTTTGATTGAAATATGCAGACACAATCTGCCTCCTCAGTGTGCGTTTCATGTGAGGATTAGTGCACCTCATTGCCGAACTGCTCTCATGTTTCCCCTCCAAGGCCACAGAGTCCTCCTGGTCTCCCCCCTCTGGCACCAGCCGTGGGTTGCGGACCTGTGCACAATGCTGATGGCAGCCTCGCGGCCCATTCCCCTGAGATGAGACCTTCTCTCTCAGGCAGAGGGCTCAATCTGGCCCCCACAGCCAGTCTGTGAGCCCTACATGTTTGGCAGCTCGACGGGAGCCTATCTGCCTCCCAGAGCACGTACTAGACAACATTTCTCACGCAAGAGCGCCGTCTACGAGACATGCATATGCTTGAAATGGTCAGTTTTTTCAAGGTGGTGCGCCGAGCGCAATGAAAACCCCTCATTATGCCAGATATCTCTGAATCTAGCCTTCTGCAACACCTGCTGGACAGGGGTCGCACCCCATCCATCCTTAAGGCTTATATGGCGACCATAGCAGCCCACCACGACCTTATAGCAGGCCAGACTGTGGGCAAGCATATACTTATTATTATCCGTTTTCTAAGAGAAGCTAGACGGCTCAGGCCCTTTCACCCTCGCTCCTTCCCCACGTGGGACCTGCCCGCCGGGCACGCCCTTTGAACCCCTGCAAACAGCTCAATCGCTGTGTTTGGCCGCCGGCCGCCAGCCGCCCAAACCGCGAGCTTAGGCTTACGAGATAACCTTTTGATTTTGCAAGTTGGATCATTGTCGGTATTGTGACTTCATTTCACCGTTGAAATCACGATGTTGTTTCACCGGCTTACGTTGAAAAATGGTGATTTAAGGTGTTGATTTTGCAAATTGAATCCATGTTGATAATGTGATGTTTCACCATTGCACTTTCAACACGGAAAATACATAAATGTTCGTTCACTGAATTTGCATTTAGATCAACAACGGACATACAAAATCTAAAGACTTATGCTGCTTTCACAATGGGCGCGAATTGCGCGAATAAATCATGCTATTCGTGCGTGGTTGGACGCATGAACATTTTGAGGTTACTCGCTTCATTTGCGTGTACAACAGACGCGAATTCGCGTCATGGGAGGGGTTTGTACAGGCAAGCGGTTCCAGTCTCATCGCGAAAAATGGCTGACATGGATTTTGTTGAGAGGGTAGCTGCGCTTTATGTATTGTGGAAGGCTGAAAAATGTCGAAGTGGACTAGTTCGACGCTGTGTCTGGGTCCATAAGATCATTCAGAGGCGCACCCAGCTTGGTGAGTTTCACCAACTTCTCCAGGAGCTACGCCTGGATGACAGCCGGTTTCAGCGGTACTTCCGACTGAGTTTGATGACCGGCGGGAGGATTTCTCTCCAGAACACCCATTACAGACAATCTATTCCACCGGCAGAGCGCCTGTCCATCTGTCTTCGTTCAGTAATATTCTGTGTGATTACAACTAATTAATGACTGAACCTCCACAGACATATAGTCTTCTGAAACACAGAGTTAATGAAAGTAAATTAAATTGCAATTAACATTAGTCTACAACAGTCAAAGTGAGTTTTGTATTGTGCAGGTAACTTATAATGTTAAATAACAGTCTGTTTTTGCAATGTAGCAAGCAAATCTGAGCAAATGCTATATAAAGGTAAAGTGTTAAAAAGCACTATATAAATAAAAGTGATTTGTTAAGGGCATTTTATCAAGCTTGTTGTTGGTTAACTGTAAAAAACTAAAGAGAAATTAAGAAGTCACAAACACCAGTATTAAAAATATATATTTGCTAATATGGAATTGCAATCTGCATTTATAAAAAAAAATAATTCTTTTTTTAATTTTCTCTATCAGATATTTTGCTACTGGAGACTCCTTCCGCACCATCGCCAGAAGCTTCCATGTTGGTGTCCCCACAGTCTCCAAGGTTGTCCCAGAAGTGGTGAC
This sequence comes from Enteromius treurensis, assembly GCA_032275025.1. Taxonomy (NCBI): domain Eukaryota; kingdom Metazoa; phylum Chordata; class Actinopteri; order Cypriniformes; family Cyprinidae; genus Enteromius; species Enteromius treurensis. The sequence goes on from JAUCMU010000104.1 coordinate 12,535,743, forward strand.
GGCAATCTGGGACTGCTTAGTGGAGGAGTTTATGGCTGTGCCCTCCACAGATGAATGGAGGTCCATTGCAGAGGGTTTTGAGGAGAGGTGGAACTTCCCGCTCTGCTGTGGAGCATTGGATGGCAAGCACGTCCAAATGATGACACCCCCAAACCCCGGATCCCAGTTCTACAACTACAAAGGAACTTTTTCCTTAGTTCTCCTTGCTGTTGTGGATGCAAGATACTGCTTCTGGGTGATTGATGTCGGTGTGTGTGAAGGCAACGTGTCCTCCACAACTTTATGAGATCTTCAGAGGCACCAGTTGTGAGGGGAATGGTGCAAGGTGCAGAGGACTGTTGGTCGGGATGCAGCCAATAATTCTGCCAGAGAGGCCATTCGGGACAGGGACAGCTTCATGGCTCACTTTTCAGGCGAGGGAGCAGTCCCATGGCAACCGACTGAATAGTTTTTGTGCTTTGCTGTTTAGCTTTTGTAAATATTCTTATCCTTTTGTCTTTTCTTTTGATTTACACCCTTTTTTATATTGTAAATAATCAAATCTTTTCAACCTCTTTTGTAAATATTGGAATTTTTTTTCATCCTTAACTCTTGTAAATATTTCATCATTTTCCGTGATTTATTGTTCAAGTTTAGTTAAACGGAGCCAGCCTCCAAAAGGAATCCCTGTCTCGTTACTGCATTCTCATTTCACAATACCACAACAGTCGTCCAATCGCAAATAACTACTTTTTACTATACTTTTGTGAGTTTATTTGCAAGAGCGTATAATTAGAATAAATGTACAAATGTCTGCCATAAGTATTCAAGTGTTCAACATAGAAATATTTTTTTTTAACAAATGTAAAATTGATTTACTATTTTGGGCACAAAGTAACACACCAAATATATAAACTACACATATATATATACATATATATATATATAGTTTATATATATACAGTAACTATATATACAAAGAAAATTTACAGCTATTAACTTGCAGGAATAATAAGGATCTTGCTTGGAAGAGGAAAGAGGAGAAAGTGAACGTAAGGGGTGAGGAGAAAGGAGGTTTACAGACCGTCAGTGTGTGTGAGGCTGTGAGTGCTTACTGTAAATATAATATACATGTAAACATGGTCATTATTGCCTGTACACACCAGTGGGTACAGCAGCAGATGTTGAAGGGCCAGCAGGGGAAGCAGCAGAAGGTTCTGGCAGAGGAGACCTAGGCTCACTTCCACCAAAAGAACCAGTTGGCTCTGTCATCACAATATTTAACAACATTGCACATTACACCAGTCAGAGAGAACTTAATTTACATTTTTCATCATAAAAAACATGCCCTGTTGTGTTGCTTGTCAACACACCTATGTCTGACTGCCCTGCTGCTTCTCTCTCTCCCTGGTCCTCAGGTTGGTCGTACCTTGCAGCTTCGTTCTCCTCATCCTCTCTCTCCTTATTCCCACTTGTCTCCCGTTGGGAGATGAAGGGGTTGAGGAAAGACAGGACAGCAGAGTACTTCCACTTTTTCCCTGCTGCTGACCCACTCCTCTTATCAGTTTCCTTTCTTCTCCCCTTTAAATATGTGTCCCTCAGACTTTTCCACTTTTTTCTGCACACTTCCTCTGAATAACCACATTACAACTCATCAGCTGTAAAGTATTTGTAAAATACAGATAGAAAATAGATAGAGAGAAAGACAGACAGACATATAGATATAGGTCAAATTAAACAGCGTTTTTTACAACTTACCAGATTCTCCGACCTCCTCACTCACTTTCTTCCAAGCACAATCCTTTTTATTTCTGTTTTTATAAAAGTACGAAGATGTATCGTACTGCTCCGGGTGTCCACAAACGGCGATGATGGTTTTATCCTCCATTTTGATTTTGGCCTCTGCTTACTACGTAGTAATCACGTCCCTACTACAGCAAGCTCCTGAATTTTCCCCAATCAACTGGAGCGTTTTGCGCAAATTACGCGTCAAGTGTGTCAAACGCGCAATTCACACATTTCACGCCGCAGGATCTCTTATCGCATCTTTGCATTGACTTGACATGTAAAAAACTTGCGCTTGCGTCCTGTGTGAACACAGCGTTACAGCAATGGCTTTACAGTCAACTTCAATAAATGACATGCTCAACTTGTAAAACATGTTTTTGTATAAAACACATGACAACAAGAAAAGTCTGTCGTAATTCAAAAGCGACGTCAAATGCGCCCTTCGTTTTACAGGAAAATGAAGTGTACATCTGACGGGCCCTTAGCATCCTAACATATCCCAGAATTCATATTGTGCAGATGACAGAACAAGGCTGATAGCAGTTCTGTGGGGGAATTCACAAAGATGTGTGAGAGTATTTAAACTTGTGTGTTCAATTATGTGAGTCAGCCTTTAGTTACAGTATCATTTACATTTTGCACAAATTACATGAGTTTCTCGTTCTGCCTTACAAATGAATGTCCCTTTATGATTTTGACCCTTGCTACATGCTTTAATGCATTGATACTGTAAGAAGGTATTTTCTGTGGCAACAAAAATATCAGTTACACTGAATGTTTGCTGAACCAACAGAATAAAAGATGGCAATGTAATTACAGTTACTACTGGCATCTGATATAAATAATTGCACTCATCCAAGAAAGGAAAATGATGGCACCGAAACAAGCAACAAATGGTACGTTCACTCCAGACGAGACTTGTGCGAATAAATTGTGCTATTTACGCGTAGTTAGAAGCGTGAACATTTTCAGTTTTCGAGAATGTAGTTGTTTAAAATAGTGAAAAAGCGTCCTTCTACAAGACGACCTTTGGATGTTATGTCAACTCAGCTACATCAACCATGTCTGAAGCAAGAGAAGATAAAGCATCATCTGTCCGTTCAGAGAAATCACATGTGTCAAAGGGTACAAGTAGGTCATCTGCCAGTATGGCCGCCCTAAACGCTCAAGCCAAAGCTGAAGCAGCGCGCAAAAAAGCTGATTATGCTAAAAAGGAAATCGAAATGAAAGTTAAGAAAGCAGAGCTTAAAGTAGAAGAAACACGTCTAGAGGCCACATTACAAGCCCTCCAACAAGAAAGTTATGCGGAAGCGGCACACGCCGAAGCAATCGTTTTTTGAAACAGCAGTCAATGATCTTGAAGAAGAACACGTGCGAGTACCTCAAAGGGTTGACAATTTGGAACACACCTTTAACTATGTGAAAGACCAGCTCATCATCAAAGACAGCACAAGCCCAATTGGCCATACCGAGTATAATGCAATGCCTGCACCAAATGTCTCATTCCTCACGCCAAAACAAGAGCCAACCAGGTCAAACACCTTAAAGGAATATGTCCTTCCACCTCTGAGTACTGACATAGGAGAAAAGGTTTCCCAGTCTCCGAAATTAATGCAGAAAACGTCACCAGGTACTTAACTGAGATTTGAACATAAGGTGAGCATGCAACAAGGAAACATTTCTGACATAGCCAGGTTTTTTTGCAAGACGCGACTTACTCACCGGTGGCTTCCGAAGGTTCAGCAAAAAGGCAGGAGATTACTGGAGAAGGAAATCTTCGTTTGAGAACGCGATTTGTGACTTAAACCTAACGGCCA
>JAUCMU010000104.1:12559104-12614971 GCA_032275025.1 Enteromius treurensis
AGAGGGCCTCCTGTACATATTCCTCCATAGCTTGTCGTTCAGGTAAAGATAGAGGATAGATTTTACCTTGAGGTAGTGTGGCATCAGGAACAAGGTCAATCGCACAATCCCATCTGCAGTGTGGTGGCAGATGTGTAGCGGCTTACTTACTGAACACATCCGTGTATTCTTCGTATTCTGAGGGTACCAAGACTTTAGGATGGGTTTCCGGGCTCTCAATCGTGGTGGAGTAGCAGGACAGCGTGGAAGGCTGCGGTAAAAGGGATAAACAGTGGTTAAAGCAGTATGGGCTCCATTGCTCTATGTCACCTGTGGTCCATGAAGTAACTGGGTTATGCACAGATAACCAGTAGCACATCGACAGAGGACTTCTGGTAACACCAAGAAACTGATTTCCTCTTGATGAAGGCATCCAATCTGTAATGTGAGCACTTCCGTTCTAGTATTAACTAATTTCTTATCAAGGGGCTTACCCTGGATGGTAAGGATGCGATAAGAAATCGGGTTCCTCTGAGTGGAGATGCCCAAGTTTTGTACACATTGAGAGGAAATGAAGTTTCCTGCTGAGCCGGAGTCTACGAGTGCTTTTAAAGTAAAAGATTTAGCATTCACAGTAATGGTGACATTTAACAAAGGGAGTGCATTAAAATGGATATGTCCAGTACTCACCAAAGCCAGTACTGGTTTCACTGGGCAATCAGAGATGGCATGAGAATCTGCTCAACAATACATACACAATTTCTCACGGACTCTTCGTGCTCTCTCCTGGGTGGTGAGTTTGTTGGTTTGCATGGGTTCTTCACGGTTGACTGGAGTGGAGGTGAGAGAAATTGGAATTTCACATGCTGCCAGATTTTGGGATATCGTTGCTGCTCGTTTAAGGAAAGCATCCAGACCCACGTTATCATCGTAGATCGCCATCTGCTGGCAAATTTGGGTATTCAACCCCTTACGGAAAACCCCCAGCAGGGCCGTTTCATTCCAACCACTAGAGAGAGATAGCGTACGGAACTGAAGGATGTATTCATGGATCGGGAGCTCTCCTTGCCTCAGCTGCAACAGCTCCTCATGAATAGAAATGGGAGAGGTGATTAATCCAAAAACAAGGCGAAACTGATTGAGAAATTCGGATAAGGAGTTAAGATGAGGACTCGCCGAACTCCAGAGCGCCTCCGCCCACTGGAGCGCTCTGCCTATAAGCAGGGCGGTGATCATAGCAATCTTGCTTCGTTCAGTGGGGAAACGGTCTGGTTGCGCTTCAAAATACAGAGAGCACTGTAAAAAGAAAAACTCACATGACGCTTGATCGCCCGCATAAGATTGCGGTTTTGCTACAGGACTAGCAGAGAACACGGGGGTTGAACTATGGATCTCTTAAAGGATATGAAGGAAAGTTGAGTATGGCTCCGTGATCGCTGCTGCTTCTCCTGGTTCCATTTTACTGTGCTGGGCTGAGCTTCTGTCACGCTCAGGTAAGACAAACAGTCTTATTCAAACAGGTTATTCAATTCAAAATTAGGTTTATTTCACAACCAAGGAAGCAGACAGTAGTAGGTGCGGATTTCTTTCGTTTAGAAGATATTCAACATAACAAAGCTTAATTCCAATATAAATGGCATTGCAGGTAAGTAGAAGGGTAAGTAACAGCATTGGTAGTTTTGCATCCACAAACTGCAACTGGTAAGTCAAACAGGTAAGTACTTTCTTTTATCAGGAGTCAGAGTTCGATAATGTAAGTAGAGGGTAGGTAATTTGGTGTTAGAACATAGTTCCTTGAAGCAGCGCTAAATCATAGCAGAGGCAGAGAACGAGAGTTCACAGAGGTAAAAAGAGGTAAGTTTACTCAGTCTTCGATACAGTCCGTACAATCCGTGTCCTTCCTTTCCAGGAGTAGAGAGCAAGAGTTCGTAGAGGTAAGTATGTCCAATACCAGCAGTATAGCGAGCGCTGAAAGAGCACGCAGGCAAGCAAGGAGAGACTAGCAGAGGAAGTGAATCAAGGTCCAGAGAGGGAAGGAGCGTTTAACCTCGAACTCAGCCAAAGAGTCTCTGGGGAAGCGATTTTTTATGTGCCCTTGATTGCGAAAAGGTGTTTCAGAATTCAGGTGATAATGATCTGGTGATTAGTGGCTGTGTGCTCTCGGTGTCTGCAGGCTCAGTGACAGGTGACAGTGACGGTGTGACATACATAGGAAAATATAGTTTGGAAAATAGATGGATGGATGGATGGATGGAGTACTGTAGAGATCAATGCTGCAATTTTTATAGTTTCAGTCCCAATCCAACTCCCCTCGGCAGCCCAGTGTTGTCAGGGTTTGAATAAATGCCTATAGAATCAGACAGGTCTGTGTGGCATGACTTTGTCAGGCTCCCAGCCAGCTTCTGGATCAGGGTTATGCATGGCTGTTTCCGTGATGAAGGTGGTCATGGCCCTATTCACCAGCTGTTGCCAATCGCTGAGTCTGAAGCAGCTGTCTGAAGGGAGAGGAGAGGAAGGACATGGAAGGACTAACCTCGCTTTGGGCTGTTTGTATGCTCGTTTAAACTGTTTACAGGAAACCAACTCAGGCAAAGTCTTGCTGGATGATATTATGCCTTTTTTTAATTGTCTTGTGTGTAATGCCTGTCTTTTTACTCAGTGTTCCCCCAAAAGACTACACAAATTGTATTCATATTAAGTTCATCTATGCAGCATGTTTACTGAGAACACATGAGAAATGCCAAACAGTCATGTAATTTAACTTATCAAAATCACAAAACTGCCTATCACCTTGAAAGCTATTTTACTATCAAATGGCTTAAATGGCTAACTTCAATCATTTTTATACGAATAATTTCTTAATATCTCCTCCTCCCAGATGCCTGTTTATATCAATTGACTTTTTTTCTCATATCTGACTTAACTTGAGTTATAAAGTCAAGATATAAACTCGCAATTCTAACATTTTTCTCAAAATGTTGTGATATAAATGTACAGTTGTGACTTATAAAGTCAAAATGGCACGATATGACCTAAAACCTTTGTTATTCTTTTTTTTTTTTACCATCAGAAATTTAAGTTTATATCTTATTATTCTGAGAAGCCAGAACTGTGTGACATAAACTTGCAATTGTGAAAAAAATGTGAGATAAAAAGTCTTTTTTTTTTATTGTTCAGTGGTTGAAACAGGGCTTGAAACTAAGACACCTCAATGATGAACATAATGAAATTATCTTAAAGCATGATCAACATTTTGGCCCTGTTCATAATTAAATTTTATGCAGAGGTCATTTTTCCAGTTTGGATTAGAAATCCTTTAAATGTTTGAATCACTGCACATCACACTCAATGTGACTTATTTGTTTTTTTCTCCTGAATAGAGGTTCAGTGCATGTCTTATCACAGGGGACATGCTCAAAGGCACCCGTCCAAACTATCCTCCTGCATTACTCTCGCTATCGATTGCATTGATCCCCAGGACTGTTAAAATAGGTAGAGTGTTGCATCATTTATCAGACACGGTCTAACTCAACCTGATTAACCTCAGAAAGTATATGTTAAGATGAATTATACTCCCACGCCACAGCACAGCGGTCCACAGCCACCATCAATGAACAGCCTGCAAGATGCTGCAGAGGTCACACATCTCTCCAGATTTCTCATGCATGTGAGGAATTTATAAGAGTCAGCTGCATACAAAATTAAAGCCAGGGCCTATAAGGCTAACATTTTGGCTTTTTTTTTTTTTTTTTTTTGCAATCAACAATAACTGCTGGGTCTCTGCTACTTTGTCAGCTGTGCTATAGTTATTAGTTAATTGCGTAGGTGTAGGTCCAGCAAAAAGGAATTGATTGTCTTCAGGTTAAAAGCATTTCATTTAAGACTGTAAGCTTTTTCTTGTGGATGCCTGGTGTTCACACTGACCTTCTGAGAAAGCAGAAAATGAGCTTGCTGTAAGGTGATTAATGGTTAGGGGAAAAGCCTTTGTTTAATCTCTGGGGCAGCGTAGTTATGAAAATTTTGTCTGTCTTTAATTTACTCATGATAAATAATATTTTATGATGTATAGTTTACTTCACATCTTTCTGGTATCAAGATTTCATTTGCTGCATTACTGCACACTCTTGGTTAACATTCTTATTTTCATTTTTATGAGGTCAGTAACATTGATTGGATAATTACTTCTTGTAATGGGCATGCAGTCTATGTTTTAAATAACTGTTTGGCCCTGTAAACATGCTGTAAGCAGATCAAATAATATAGTTTTCCAATTTATTGATGGTTTATTTTTTAAGCCATCCGTTGTCATGCAAAATTCCCATCTGACATTTTATGAGTCCTATATAACAGTATTGGACTGTATGTGTGTGTGTGCGGGTTTATGTGTAAATTTGTATAATGACATGGGTATGACATAGGTATTACAATATGAAAGTGATTTATGAGGACATTTTCAGTGTCCTCGTAATTCAAAAGGCTTAAAAAACATACTAAATGGTGTTTTTTTTGAAAATCTAAAACTGCACAAAGTTTCCTGCAAGGGGTAGGTTTAGGTGTAGGGTCAGTGTAGGACAATACCGCATACAGTTTGTACAGTATAAAAACCATTACGCCTATGGAGAGTGTTTTGATTTGGATAAAGCACTTAATTTTGGATCATGCTGTCACTGGTCTGATTTTTTTATTAATTTTAATGAAAGCATACGCTCACAGAAACTTTCACATCCTGTGTTTTAAGGCCAGGAACATTTACTAAGCAAAACAAAGACGCATTTAATGATTTGTTGTCTGTTGTGAAACAGCTTGCTGTAAAATACCAGTTCCACATGTTTGGCACCATGACCCAGGTGCTAACCGCTCTTTTTATAGTGCTCAATTATATGACCTTTCCTTGAGGTTTAAAATGACAAAACACTCTTAAAGGTGCTTCAAATTGTTCTTAAGAGCGATGCCATAGAAGAACCATTTTTGTTCAAAGTCAAAAGTTCTTTAAAGAACCATATCTTTTGTACCTTTTTGAAGAACCTTCTTTTGCCACAAAAAAAACTTCAGTGAAACAAGTCCTTCAGATGTTAAATGTGCATTATGGAGCCAATTTAGACAAAGAGGTTCTTCTATGGCATCATGAAGCACCTTTTTTTTTTTAAGAATGTAACCCAGGGTGAAAAGCCCTGTGACCTGGTTGCCTTTTGCATTTTTTTTATTAAGCTCAAGCCATTTAAACTGAATGTTGACTCAGGAGACGTGAGCCCTTCAGTTAATGACCATCCTATTAGATCATTTCTGACTAGTGCCATAATGATTTTTTTGTAACTAGATTTTTACTAAACAAATTAAGCCTGGATTTAGGGTATACTAGATTTCTCAGCATGACTCATTGCAGCAGCATATCTCATTCTGAGCTATAATTACACTTGCTGAGCATTGATTTGATAACCCTTACTTCAACATCAGGACCAGCATTAAGCAGATCCATGACGCACGGCTGTGTTTTTATTATATTATTGTTTCCAGAGGCGAATCCATTAATTTAACCACATACTAGTCACGGCAGTTAGGAACAAATCTGCTATATTTTAAATACATTTGAAAGTCTGTGAATGTTATAGTAAGATAAAATATGGATTATTTAGGGAGCGATGGAAACAGCTAGTTGCAGCACATACTGTAAATTAATAACAGCCTTTTTTTTTACTTGGAATATGTAGATTGCAGACGTTTGCTATTAGTGTGTCTGAAACGCTCTTTCAATTAACTTGGGGCATGATTTATAACTTCAAAAGTAATTTCAAGCCAGAATCTAAGAAAGACTGCTCAAATGTTAATGTCTTGTGCTGGAGAGCAAATTGTGACGAGACTACTAATATTGGGCAAGTGTATAAGCAATAACACAGACTCATTTCATACATGGCTGTTGTGTTAGCAAGCACTCAGATGGCCTCTCTGTATAAGAAAAAGATTTTTCATCTTGAGCATTTTTCTGGCAAACAATGGAGTGGTCTGAGATTGTAAACCACAGAAAAAGTGGTTGTTGGAGTCATTTCCACACCATTTTTGTTTAGAAATGGAAGTATGCTTACTTTGTTGTCAGTCTAACAGTCTTGATGATTTATGTCCAATCTGGATGTCTGCTGCTTAGGCGCTAGATCTGAAAGTGCTGCTCCCTGTCCACTGGCAGACCCACGAGCGCCATTAATCTAAAGCTATTAAGATGGAAGCATTTCACTGCCTGATAACGGATAGTGGTTTGGACCGATTTCTTCGCTGGACTATAAACACCAAGTGCAATGTGAATCAACTGAAAAAGGCTGTGTGATGCTGCAACCAGCAAGATTTATCAAAGCCCCAAGATGCATTTTGGAGGTCCAGTCTCATGTTGTTTGTCTTTAGTCTTTAATCAGACCAGTGTGTTTAACTATGCTTTCTTCATAATATTGGGTAATATTGTTACAATTTGAAATAACTGTCGAGTCCACTCTCAAGAAAGTGCATTAAAAAAGTATTTTAAAAAAAAAGGAATACGAAAAGTCATTGTATTGATATGAAATTATTTACTTTATGACATGTATGTGTTTGGCGTGCTTATAATACTCAGTTTTTGCATGCAAATGTACAAAATTTGTTGGCATGCATATGATACGCAGTTTTCATCCTTAATCCTACCCACTGCGTACAGTATATACATGCTCAACTCAATTTCTGCATATCCGTACCACAAGTTTTTGTAGAAAACTTTTTCACAACTCTTTAAAGTTAAAAAAACAGCCTTTATTTTACATTTGAATCTTTATATAAACAAATTTTGATCCATTTATTTAATTTATGCTGAAAAGAAGTATTGATTTCTTTAAAAAATATACAAAAAATGACACCAAATGATTAAAATTAATTTATGGCCTGCACAGCATTTTCATCTTTAGGAATGAAAATTGTCTAATTAGAATTGTATTAGCATTAGCTCATATATGTGCAAGTGGCCAGCCATTTTTATTACTGAAATTTAAAATGTGTTACAGTGATAATGAGCTGCTCTGTGTAGTTAAGGAACTTAATTAACAGAGGAATTAAAACTCGCCCTTTTATATAACGGAGTTCCAAATGAAAGCTCACACTGAACTTGTTAATTTAATTAATACTTTAACTCAATCAAAGAGACACACAAAGTGAACAGCTTGCACAAAAAAACTATTGGTTACACACATACAGTAGCAACCTCATTCATTATAAAAAATACACTATTGTTTAACACATAATGGCTCTATAGTGTAGCTGGATAACTTTCTAAAACTAGCCTTGGATGATTTATTTTTGGCCCACTTACATTCCACTCGTGGAAGCAGAATAAGCATGGAGTTCAAGGGTAGCACTATAGCACTTTATTTAGAGGCTCTAATGTTCATTTAGAATCTGCCTTTAAAAACACATCAGTATGAACATTTTTGCAACCAGACACATTTATGCATGTACACTGATGCTTCAGTTTCTGTTTTACGGTCCTTATGACTGAATGAGCTGATCTTACTGGCTCTAAATTTTGCAAAACTCAAAAGGCGAAATACAATTCGCTTCGGTTTCTAGTTAAAATGAACAACAGAGGCCATGAAAGACACATTTTAATCCAAAAGTCCAAATACAACCAAATTTCTTTTATGTTTTTTTTATTTATTTTTTATGAGATGGCTTATTTATATGACCTCACTTGTACGATTTTGTAAGTTTTGTCTAAACCCCAGGGACAGGATAGGTTTTGGGGCAAGGTTAGATCTGCAGGTCCGAGATCAGCCAGTTTTGATCACTCTCACTCTCCTGGGTACTAACGAGACACACCTGTGCTAATTACCTGCTGCAGTTCAAAAGACACGCACTCCAGTCAGACCACGGCTGAGCTCGAGGTAACGACACTACTAACCTGTTTGTCTCTAATGCTTACCTGCGCATAGATTCGCAGAGCTGGTCGTTGACTGTTGTTCTCTCCATATTCTCCTGGAATGCACCTGTGCACACTGAACTTACCTGAGACGCGTACCTGGCTTCCCTCACCTGAGTTCGCAGCTCCAGTTAATCCGAGTAAGCAATTAGGAGATCGCTCATCAGCTGTAAAACAAAAACACTACTCACCTGTGCAGATCTCACGCTGTGCTGGAATCACTGGAGTTCGATCGGGAGATCGTGTTAATGTTGATACTTACCTGTAAACTCACTTCTGCTCACTCACCTCACCCAGGTCCTCTGAAGCCTGTTCAGGATCAGGAGATTGCTGCTTTATGAACTTTTTGTTGATTTACTTGCTGATTTTTTGCTGAGATTTCTGTTGAGCCTTTTCCCTTGTTGTGAAAATAAACTATTTTTTTTATTTGAACTCAAGTCTCTGGTTGGCTTCTAAATGTTACAGATGTAGGCCATTCATACAATTTCATGCGAATTTGCAACTTGTGGAACGCGTAAAATTTAACAAAACCATATGAGTGATGTCATACAATTTAGCCACCTCATAAAATATGTAGTAATTGTTGTGAGATCTGGCTGGAATAAAATACGTTGTGAGTTGAGAACCCTTTTAGAACTGCTGGAATATCTACAACCATCAACGTAATAAAAGGTTACCAGATGGAATTTTGCATGTTTTGAAAAAAAAAAAAATGGATTTAGTTCCACTCACTGGACATTTCATTTTGGAAGTATTGTGAAACATGCAAGAAGCACTGCAAAATCATTTTGCAGAATTGTCGCCACAGGCATGTTTTTCCATGTGCCTGCTTTTTTGGTCCGTTCCTCACACAAGGCAATTGCAAGGTAACAGAAGACCTGAAATTTAAAACAATGTTTTTTTCTTTGTTGAAGCTCAGTCTCACATTCATTAAATGGAATACAGCACTTTTTTTTTGCCATACTAGCTGGATGAAACAAGTAAATGATGACTGCTGTGCCTTTGAGGGAAACAAACTGATCTTATTGTGAAATCTCTGCTCATTCGCAGTCTGTTTTGTTGAGAGGATGAAGGTGGGTTTGTATTGCCGCCGGGCGGTCCTGTGCCAGAACAGTTCTGTCTTTCATGTAGGCTGCTGTAGATGTTCATCTGGAGTTCAGAAGACTGATTGCCTTGTAAAGGTTGATCCACTAGATGACCCAGAGGTGGCTCTGTCTTTCTTGTTTGAGCCTTGGCTCTCGAGGTTTCTGAATTACTTAACACTTTCACCTCACTGGGCTTTTGACCCAAGCACTTTGTTCTTTTAATTCAAAGTAAGACTATTTTTTCATTCATAACTAATAATAATCTAAATATTCAGCCCATTTAAACCACAAATTAGATTTATGTTTCCTTCTCTTCCATTTAGTTGCCACACTACATTTGCTGCAAGCGTTTGTAAACAAAGTATAAATTTGTCTTGCATGAACTTGTCCCCTGAAAATCACATTTCAGTCACAGCAATGATATTTGCAAATATGCTATATATATTCAAAGTGTAAATAGCCCACTCCTACTGTATGTGCATATTTACTATCGGTGCTTGAAATTGGACTTAAATATGACACACGTACTTGCTGTCATACATCACTAGTCTTATGCATTACCTTATTTGCATTCCTTCTTTTATGCCTCTCTTTCTCTCTGTCCATTGAACAAATTTTGATGCCGGCAATCATTAGGGGACCATTACACATTATTGGCAGTGAACAGGAAGACAAATCCGTTCTCAAGAGCACTCTTAAGTTCTTCGGCATACGGTGTTGTATGGTAATGAGTGCCCTTTTTCATTTTTGTTTTTATATAACTAACATTTGTAAAATTGATTACTGTAATCACAGTGGGCCTATGTGTGTGCAGAGATGCTGTTTCACTCTACCTTGCATAAATGGTCATTTGTTCAGGTGATCTTGCTGTAATCAAGGCCACAGTCCTGCAGGATGGTTTCTGAAGCCACGACTGCATAATATATCTATGACATTAATACATCTTTATTGAACCTTAATCACTTGTGGTTGTTGTTTATATAAGCAGCCCACCATAACTGGAAGCCTACCAAACAACCTCAGATGAAACATTGTGCCACGCTGATCTTAATGAAAAGGCTACACTCATCCCATTAGTTGTATTAGAGGAGATTATTTGATATTTCCTGCGAATAATGGCACATTTTTATGCTAATGAGAGAGAGTGGGAGAGAAATGTCAGAAGTCGGACTGTTATTAATGATGTATTAAACTGAGCTAACTTGTGATTGTAAATCTGCGGTTGATTAAATTTATGAAAATCTATAACTAGAGATTACCTTACCAATTTATGCATAAAAAGTCGAAAGACCTGTTGTACTTAACATTCAGGTCCAAAAGTCTGAAACCCCCATGTATTTTTAATACATTTTAATTATAAACTGTACTATCAGTATAATAATTTGAATACTTTGAAGTCATATGAAAAATTAATATGAACTTGAGAATGGCTTAGCATTTGGTTTGTCCCTCTTTTATTCTTTTTTTAATGCATGAACTGTATGAACTCCATATGTTTTTGTAAAAACCGATGACCCACGTAATCCAGATAATGTTGAGTTAATGCATAAGTCACATAATTTTTTTTTTTTTAAGCTAATGTGAAATATTTTCCCTATTGTGAGGCCGGTTAGATGTACTGCCAAATTCTCTGAAACGCCTCTGGAGATGGCTTATGGTATAGAGAAATGAACATTCAATTCAGGGCTACAGCTCTGGTGGACATTCCTGCAGTCTGCATGCCAATTGCACACTCTCTCAAAACTGGTGACATCTGTGGCATTGTGTATAATGATGCATTATAATTATGTTATAATTATGCTGTCTAATCAGCCTCACCTGTGAGGTGGATGGATTATCTCACCAAAGGAGAACTGAGAACACTTCTACAGCATTTATTAATCTTACTTAATGCTAATTTCAGCATTTACTAATGCATTATTTAATTCAAAGTTGTGTTTGTTAACATTAGTTAATGCACCGTGAACTTTAATAGAGAGGCGAAGGGAAGGAAAAGATGTGATAGAAAAAAGTGTAAAAGCAATAGGGATAACCGCATACTGGAGAGAACTGTGAAACAAAACCCATTCAAAAATGTGTGGGAGATTCACAAAGAATGGACTGCAGCTGGAGTCAGTGCTTCAAGAAGCACTACACACAGACGTATGCTAGACATGGGCTCCAGCTGTTTCATTCCTTGTGTCAAGCCGCTCTTGAACATCAGACAGCGTCAGAAGCGTCTCGCCTGAGCTAAAGACAAAAAGACTGCTGCTGAGTGCTCCAAAGTTACGTTCTCTGATGAAAATAAATTTTGCATTTCCTTTGGAAACCAGGGTCCCAGAGTCTGGAGGAAGAGAGGAGAGACACAGAATCCACGTTGCTTGAGGTCCAGTGTAAAGTTTCCACAGTCACTGATGGTTCGGGGTGCCATGTCATCTGCTGGTGTTGGTCCACTGTGTTTTCTGAGGTATAAGGTCAATGCAGCTGTATACCAGGACGTTTTAGAGCACTTCATGCTTCCTGACCAACTTTAAGGAGATGCAGATTTCATTTTCCAACGGGTCTTGACACCTGCACACAGTGCCAAAGCTACCAGTACCTGGTTTAAGGACCATGGTATACCTGTCCTTAATTGGCCAGCAAACTCGCCTGACCGTAACCCCATAGAAAATCTGCGGGGTATTGTGAAGAGGAAGATGCAAAAGGAGCCCCAACTAGGAATTGAGTGCGTACATGCTCATACTTTTCATGTTCATACTTTTCAGTTGGCCAAGAAAATCCTTTCTTTTTTATTGGTCTTAAGTGATATTCAAATTTTTGGGGGTTTTCATTAGTTGTCAGTTATAATCATCAAAGTTAAAACAAATAAACACATGAAATATATCAGTCTGAGTGGAATGAATGTATACATTATACAAGTTTCACTTCTAAAATTGGAATTAGTGAAATAAATCCTCTTTTTGAAGATATTCTAATTTTATGACCAGCACCTGTTTTATGCAAAAGTCATAGTTAATGGTTTGCTAATGGTGAGAACTGAACCTTAAAATAAAGTGTGACCAAAAAATTTGTTTATTTTAGGTTTAAATATTTCAGATGGATTTAGTTCCATTTTGAATCACATATTTTGAATGTATTCTTACAAGCAGGCAGCAAAACTATGTCAAATATATTTTCTTGCTTCATTGATATGCATAGGGCTTTTGTGGTTCAGACGAAAAATGTATACAGTGATATATATGTAGACTAAGGATCAGTCACTGATCCCTACCTGATGTGGACAGCACAACCCTTTAAATTGCATATCACTGAAGTAAGAAAAAAAAATTGTTGTTGCCCACTTGTGAAAATAATGAAATTGTATGACGGTATATTAATATTCAATGTATTATGCTGTATGATCATAAGGTATGATCACATCAGTTCTACAATATGTGTTACTATTGCCACCATGTGGCATAAATTTGAAAAGTGATAACTTCATTTGATACAATTATGTTCGGTGTTAATTTATAGATATAGATCAATAAAAGTTGTCCTAAGGGCCGTGCGATTTATTCATAATGATTTATTATTGCATGTCTTTTTAGAGTAGTTTGGTTAAATTGATCAGTCACGGTCTTCTGCAGTCAAATACACTCTTAAAAATAAAGGTGCTTTTATTTGCGCAACACCATTCAGTGAAAAGTTCCCTATTGAACCATCTCTTTCTTATTTTGTTATATGTAAGTTTTACAAAAGGTTCTTCAGATGTTAAATGTTCGTTATGGAACCATTTACATAAAAAGGTATGTGGCATTGTGAAGCATCTTTATTTTTAAACTTGACTATATATTTTGCATATATAATGCACAATTTAGTGCCTGTTGTCTAGTCTCAGATTTTAGTCTCAGGAGCAGATTTTCTTTTTTTTTATGTTTTAAGGTAATTTATTGGAATTTATCAGGTAAATAGCTGTAAAACTATGCAGAATTATCTGCACTAAATAAGCACTCTGCATCTTTACAACATCATTTTCTTTTCCTTCTGTACATAGATGTGAAATAAAATGCTTTTGCCTTCTTTTAAAAATGTGCCCTACACAAATTATCCTCTCTGTTTCTTTCTCTAATCAGATCTGACACATTT
The DNA here is from genome assembly GCA_032275025.1 of Enteromius treurensis. Classification (NCBI taxonomy): domain Eukaryota; kingdom Metazoa; phylum Chordata; class Actinopteri; order Cypriniformes; family Cyprinidae; genus Enteromius; species Enteromius treurensis. Next base: position 12,572,203 of record JAUCMU010000104.1, read on the forward strand.
CGACATAAAATCTCACTACTTCCAATCCCAAATGTTCCTGTTTCCTGCAGTTTATTTCCCCACAGAGAATCAAAAAGCATCTTGTCCAAACCTGCTGTTGCAAGTCTCAACAAATCTCCTCCAGAAGCGGAATATTCCCACAAGACCTGCAAAGATTCAGCTATGTTACAGTGTGGAAAAAGAAGAAATACAGTTTCGGGGAAGTTCTTCACAAAGACATGCACAACATCAGCTGAATCAAATAAGAATCTATTATAACTCAAGTAGTGGGTATACAAAGAACAAAAGTTTCTTTTGTCCTTGCTTATAATGAATCACGAGTGAATACAGAAGGTACCAATACATTTCACCTTTTCATGTTGTGAAATGTGTTGTTTCATGGCAGTGACGCTGCTGAAATGGAGGGTGTCCAATCATCAATGCTTCAGTGAGCTACTCACAGGCAGTGTATTATATGACAGCACTGCTGCTCTCTGTTTTATACCTCGTCGTCATTAACTGACTCTATGAGACTGTCGTTTCCTGGAAATCAAGCTTGTTTATGGTTTGTGAGCTCTCGCACGTTCAGTTCTTCAAGCAGGATGTTGGAGTGAAATGCAGTGCTGGCAAACTGAGCTACTGACATAAATACACCATTGGTTTTTCTGAAAACAGACAAAGACGCCTGATATATTGTATTGTATTGATTTCCGTGGATGCTGTCCTGCCATCTCCAGTATTGTTTAATGATTAGAATCATTTTCAAAATTCTAATGATTGATGCGGTAATCAAACAGACTACATGATTAGCAATGAGACAAACTAAAACTCTGTTCCTTCAGTTTTTCAAAAAGAAACAAATGTATGACAAAATGCAATGTTCAACAAAATGTTCATAAAAGTGCAAACCTATTTATATTCTGCATGTGGGCTTGAGACCCTGAAGTGTCACGAAAGTGTAATGTACTTTTGAGAATGTGCAGTCAAACATGCAACAGCACAATATAGCACTGCCAGTTTTTTTTTTTCACATACAGAACTGTGCATCTGTTGCATCTGCAACTGTTTTTATTATGACTAACAGATTTATAGATTGAATTTTTTTAAATATTTGTTTCTAATATGTCTTGTGTAAAAAATACACATACACATATGTCCCAAACACAGACTTTCAATCATAAACTTTACTAAATCATAAAAATATAACAAAAAATATAAACAAAGAGTGCAATAAAAAAAATATATTTTTTATTTTTCATAAATTTGTGTAAAATATTAAAAATAAAATATTATGTATTTTAAAATATTGATATAAAAATATATTGCTAGCAATAATTTTGTATGTTTTGTTTCTTTTTTATTTATTTATTTAGTTATTCATCCATTTATTAATTTTTTTATCATTATGTAATTTGCACCATCCATCTCAGTACTCTCTTTTAGTGAAAAATTCTATTACGTTCAGTAAAAAAAAAAAACCTTTTGGACAGCATTAGCAGATAAATGAACGGAGCATGGAAAATGTGTTTTAGGAGATTTTTTTGCCAATTCTCCCACCAAATAGGCTATAGGCTCCAGATTTCATTCTCTCCCTATATCTATAGGGGCAGAAAACAGCAGGTTCCAACTTCTCCAGTCACATAAATCAGCTCTGGCTTCTACTAAACTATACTAAACTCTCTCGCCGAGATGATAAAGGGCAAATAGAAGAGGAGTTCCCCCACTGTCCTCACGAGCATTAATCATCTCCGTCTGTCAGATCTCACTGATGACTCTGCATATCAAGTTTAGCAATTCACCCATCATCCATGGCCAACTCATCAAGAACAGACATACCCTTCTTTACCGGATCATTGCGCTCTTTCTCCCTTCTTTCATTCTCAATTACTTGTTCTAACACTGTCCCTATTCACACTTTTTCTTTTACGCTAAGTCAGCCGTGCAAATACAAAAACATACAACCTTTTCTAAATAAGCTTGGGCTGAAGCTGTGGAAGAGGAGGTTAGTTAACTAGAGTGCCGCTGTCGTCAGCTTGCCTGTCTGTTCTGGTTTTGTCAAGCATTTATCAGCAAAATAGTCACAGAACACAGTCACCATGTTGGCAAAACACCTGAAGAGCTTGGTGAAGCAAACAATTCCTTCTCATTTATTGCACATATTTAATTTTGAATGAATGTGAAGAGTGTGAATTAAAAAGTTCAAAGTGGTCCAAAAGTCGTTATAAATGACAATATAATCAATAAAGTAACTAAACATCACTGGTGCTTATGTCAGGCCATGTGAGATGCAAAAACCAATGAGAACTGATGTTATGACTGAACTGTATATGCTTAATAAATTTTATTTGATTTTCTCTGAAAGTTTTCTCTGAAATTCCATCAAATAAATAACTATGATTATGAGCATATTATGAAAGAATACAGTTTACAAAAAATTTAAAATCTTATTCCGTCCCTTTATGAAATTGCAATTAAATGTCAGATTATTAATTCGATTTTTCTGCTGTTTAGAATACTGCTGTTTTTGCACCCAAGACAATGCAATGTTTTTTGTTCCGTCTTGCATAGTTTCATGAATATTTATCACCAGAGGATACACATAATTATAGTGTGACAAACCTGCGGGTAAACTAGACCTCCACGAACACTAAAACATAATGATAAAATTGAAATAATAAACATGTATTAATTTCTCTTTGGCTCTCGGGAGTCCAACTTTTTCCATGACCCTGTAATTACACTTACAGCAACACCTGCAGTTTTGCAAGAGTACAGTTTGCAACGTATTCCCAAAACCTGCATTACTGAATTCAAGCACAACATCTGGATGTCCAAGATCCCCTTGAGGGGAAAAAATGCATACAATTTTTGAAACAGACTGAAGAAAATGATGAATGGATTTGTCAGTCAGGATGCTGTGCTGTCCATTAAAGATTTAGATGTGTTAAGCTACTTCTCTTCTCCATTTATATCCAGCGTGATGTGAATGCCCTGCAGCAGGCAGCTTTTAGACATGTATTTTACTCTTTTTAATTCATACACACTACTCATTCAATACAAGTAATGCAATATGCTCAATGCAGCTGACAAGCTTTAGAAAGACTGATATGATGCTTCATATAGGCTCTTGTACTTTCAATTATTTTTGGATAATTTATCATGCAAAGGAGACAACTTACTCATTTTATCATATTTTCATCTAAACACATGTGTCACTGCTGATTCCAGGTCCCATCTGCCAGTATACAGTCATACCTCTATTACACAATGCAGAACCAATACTTTAAACGTGATTTGGTACGTCAAAACACTAGTGCACTTCTTTAAAGCAGACCAAACACAGGCACCTTTGGCAAATCTCATGTTAATCTTGAGTGCCTATAGAGTAATACTGCATCCTTCATTTCTCGTTTTAAACTACTGTATATTACAGCCTTTACCATCTGCAGTTCTGAATCATGACCTGGATCTTTTATAGCTGAGACAGCTCCATCTTTCAGTATCAAACTGATGTGCAAATCCAGTTTGGAACTGGGCCTTGTTTACAAAACGTTACTCAACAAACACACTTGTGAAACTCCAATGCTGCCCCAGAAAAGCAAAGGGCATCCACGTAACGCTGGGATCTTTTGGAAAGCTTAACAAGGTTATCTTTCCCTTACAACCAAAAACGCACTTCTTCGGAAACATAAGTCTATTTCCTGTCCGAGTCCTGTGCAGTGCAGCTAAATTAAAGTGTCCCTATTATGCCTTTTCAAATGTCAAGCAGTGTTTCATGTAGCTGTATCTGAACATAACTACAAAGTTGTGAAACCGACAGTGCGCGATAAATTAAGTTTTTTGGCCTTGCGTGCATGTAAAACTGTTTTAAAAAACTCATAAAACAATATTAGCAACTTTTAAAAAGGCAGGGGCACTTTAAGTGCTTCCGGGAGTTCTATCCTAGATGTCATTAGACAAACCAGTGGCCTGTTCCATAAAGCAAGTTTACCAAATAAGCCAGGTTTATTTCAGTTAGTCTGACATATTTTGTGACAAATCTACTAACAATTGTATTTTTTAACAATTTATTTGTGAATAACTGTGTCAAAGAAGTATTTAATCACTTGAGTCAAAAAAATTTTATATTTGGTACGGATGCCTTTGTTAACAATTATAGAGGTCAAAGATGCAAGAAATTTAAGACCATGACGTCTTAGTTTATTACTAATAGCCTTGGAAACGATGGTCCAAGCTCTCTTCACGGCATTGACCAGCTCCTCCCGGGTAGTTCTGGGCTGATTCTTCATCGTTCTTAGCATCATTAATACCCCACGAGGAGAGATCTTCCGTTGAGGCCCCAGTCCGAGGGACATTGACAGTCATCATTAGCCTCTTCCATTTTCTGACAATTGCTCCAACAGTTGTTCTTTTTTCACCAAGCTGCTTGGCAATTGCCCCGTAGCCCTTTCCAGCTTTGTGAAGGTCTACAATTTTGTCTCTTGTGTCTTTTGACAGCTCTTTGGTTTTGCCCATGTTGCTACTTAGACTTTGGCTGATTGTGGGGTGCACAGGTGTCTTTATGACAGCTAACGACCTCAAACAGGTGCTACTAATTTAGAATCATGCGCAGAGTGTAGCTGGACTATTTAAAAGCTAATTAACAGGTCTTTGAGGGTCAGAAATCTGGCTGATAAGCAAGTGATCAAATACTTATTTGACACAGTAATAAATTGTTAAAAAAACATACAATGTGATTTTCAGATTTTTCTTTTTATTTATTCCGTCTCTCACATTGCAAATGCACCTATGCTGAAAATTGTAGACCCCTCCATGATTTCTAGGTAAGAGAACATGCTCACTGTATGTGTATATATGTATGTATTTGCCATCCCAAAAATGTGTCATGCACATAAACCTTTAACACTAAAGGTCCATGCACACATAAATAAGTCTGATAAATAATTAGTTGTGAAAAAATTTGCAAAAAAAATACAAAATGGAGACTTTAAGCAGTGAGGATGATTAATTTTTATAAAGAAAAAAAGAAAGAGGAAACATTGGGTCCATATAAACCTGAGATGGAGATGGAGAGTTCCACCTGGAGCTGCATCAACTGTCAGTGGCTCAGTTTGATGCTTTGCTATTAATACTGCCTCATATAAAAAATAAGACCACCAACTTCCATTAACTCAGCATGCAAAGACCTAATAACAAACACCATTCTGGATTTTGGTGTTCCCTTGTATGTTGGCTCTGAATTTTCTAAATACCTCTCAAACCGCTTGCTCCAGAAGCAAAAAATTCAAGTTTAGAAGGCAGTGTGTAAATATGATTGACACAGCGTGAGGTCATTTTTATTTTTTTAATGTGCGCAAAATGTCTGACTCTGTGTGCAAGGACCGTCTTCTGTATGTGAGGAGCTTTGTGTGAGTTGTTATTTACTGTATGAATGAGTTGTTCTTCACTGATGTGTTTCTTTAGTTTTATGATGCTTGATGGAGAAGACTATTATCAACACACAGTGATTTCAGTCTAGTCCTTACACAATTTGTAAAACAACAAAAGTCTGGACTAAATACTTGTATGATGCATTTATAATGTTTTAAAAATGTAATTTTAGTGTGTTTTTGTTCCATGGAAGAAATAATAGCAAAGGGGTGTAGAACAACATAAGGGTCAGTAAATTACTGTACCACTGAATATCATTTTTGGTGCTTTTAGTTGCCTAGAGTTTGTGTTTTGTGAAAAGTATATAATGTAGATGTCTTATACATTTATGATCTGGAAATGGGAGGAGGTAGCTGCAGTAGGGATTGGGCAACAGGGGGCAGAAATGAGCTACAAGTGGGAAGAGTAAAGGAGGGCTTCTTCTACTGTGCTGGAGAGGGGTCATACAATTTCAGACAAAACCAGGACCAGGACTATAAATGAAGTGAATCTCATTTAAGCAATAAGAAGTTTTGAGTTGTACAGTAATGCTGAGCATTTCAATGTTATCTTTAACTAAAAAAAAATGTTCAGAACTTGGAACAATGCAACAGAAGACCATCTGAATTTAGACTTGGAAAAAGGACATTTTGCACATTGCAACTCAGGGAGATGTAAAAACACTAAATGCTAAAAATCTATTTTTAAACAAATAAAACAAATGAAAATGTATACATGTAATACATTAAATTGTTCCAATTAGTTATAGGTTTTTATATGTTTGACAATATATTAGAAATGTAAAATACTTTTTTGTAAGGAATCATTTATCCCCTACATCTGGTTGCTACAAGTCTTTACTATTGGCAATCAAACAACTGCAAAACTAAGGCCAAAGCCACTTTTACCCAGGTGCAACATCAGAGAGACCTCCGCTCAACTAGTGTGACGGCAGGCATACTGATCAGCTCTGCTGCCACTTGGGCCAAATTCCAGACCACACTTCAAACACTGAGAGGCTCTGTGCTTGTGTGTGTCATCTGTTCAAGCAGGATGGTGGTGCTCTTGTTTTCTGAAGAGTCTACTGCCAGACAGATGTTTTTCAGGGACTAAAAGACTCTTCTGTTCCTGGTTCTTGATGTCAGTGCAGATGTGAGATGAGGGATGTTGCATAACTGTTACAGGCGGTGCAATCTCTAACATGCATGATGAGCTAGACAGACATGTTGTCTTTTTTGGATGTGAAGAGCAAAATATGACAAAGAATTAAAAATGGATGAAGTAAATACTGTGGCTGATATTGCTGGACTGTAATCAACATGACAAAAGTAAATGTCTAAATGTTCTAAACAGTCTTTGTAAATAACCCAGAATATTTCTTTAAGCCTCAACTTAGTGTACGTGTATTAGTATAATTTGGCCTTATATTTTGGTGAAACCAAATTAAAATAAACAGGTTTACCCTTTGGCTGCTCAGACATTTAATTTCTATAGTTACACTTTAATTAGTTACGGTTTGTACTGTGAGAGTAGCATATTTAAAAAAAAGTTTATTGGCTGTGCTGGCAGCTTTAATGCCAGTCCATGGACATTAAGTCATAAATGATCTGGAAAATTCCTTTAAAGACTCTTTACATGACAATCACCTCATTTTACATTTTCATATTTACTAGTTTAATCACGTGTGCAAATGAAAAAGATCACCATGAATGAGCTATGCTCTGATAACTGACAATATGGGAAATGTAACCATTTGTTACATTGTTGAATCAGTGGTCTCCATCCCCATCCAGTAAACCAGGAAGGGTTTAAACAGTAGCATACCTGCTGGCAAGTCTGCCCGTCTCTCAAAGCTGGGAAGTTTGTCTACAAAAGCGTCATCTTCTGACATCAGACAATTACGTCAGCCCAAAAGACAGGACAAGAAAAACAACAAAACACAAACAAAAAAATAAACGTAATTCAAATTAAATGACAAATAATTGCAAAGAAAATCGAAAAGGTCACAATTATTAAACTCAGACGTCACAGTTGGATGCACGGCACACATTTAAAATTGGAAAAAGATGATAACTGAAGAAGAAAAAATGGAATGGTGTGGGAAAAAAATGACCAAAGCTGAAAAAAAAAAAAAATCCATAAGGATGGAATAGCACGAGCAACAGATAGACCTACATCCATCAAAAGCTCTAGAATCTTGATTTACAAAACAAAGTAGTTTGCAAACCTCTAGAAATGCTGACATAAGAAACAAATTAAAAACAAACTACCTTTCCAGCATCAATAATAGCACCCAATAACAGCATTCTATCTGGTACAGCAGATGCCATATAGTACGTTGCATTTCAAAAATTCCAGCAAAGTCACAAATGGCTTATTAGGTTTGTATGTTATCTGTTATAGTAATTTACCTTTAAATTGTTTGTTTTCTACAATGCAAAGACCAATTACTGGAATTCAGAATTGTAGGGATTAACGAAACTTTTTAAGTAATCATAGCAATTATTTCCACTCAAACATGCAAAAGACCAACTGATGCACAAGCTATTATACTGCATATGAGCTAAACTACATTTTTAGCCACACAATTAATCTTTCATAATTTCCAGTGATCTAAATACATGAAAGCAGAATAATGGAGATTTCACTTCTGTATTTTAAACAAAACAGCATCATTACCATACTGTTTTAGAGCAAACTAAAGCCAAAGCTGTAAAAATGTTACAACAATGAATTCAAAACTGAACCAAAAACTGAGAAACGGAGCCCCTCGTTTTGTCAAATTCTAGTTTGAAAGGCAATTTCCAGATCAGACACATAAAGACAAAGCAGCATGGCAAAGCATAGAGAGTGATGGGAAATGGAGTCACACCTGACACAGAAATGGAGAGCTCTTTACCGACGGTGGGAGTAGTGGCGGCACTCAGAGAGTTGGTGGAGGAGATTGAAGAGGTGCTTTCTGCACGGGCCAACGGAGCCAGAGGAGGGGGGCTTGACGAGTGTACAGGGGGGCTGAACGGCCGATTCTGACAGGAAAAGCAGGGAAAAGGAAGAAGAGACAGAAGGGAAGTTAAGTAACAGAATAGTAGGGGTTTATCATTATGGTCAGGTGTGTTTGTTTTAAGTTTTTTTTTTTTTTAAGAATATTAGACAAATAGTATATATCAAGCTTGGTCTGGTATTTTGAGGGGTGAGTTCTGACCCCTCAAGACTCTTATAAAACCTTAAAAAATTACTTTGGCCATGGAAAAGTCAGAGATATTGAGATTTTGCTGGGAACTAAAAGGGACAGTAATAGTTACAAGTTTTGAAAGTAGTGTACATTTTTTATGATATCACGTACCACGTCCCCTACACTTGGTTTCCCAGGTGGCAGTTTGGGTCGTGAGGGTGGCCGAGGTGGGGGAGGGGGAGGGGGAGAGCTGCTGGTAGCCAAAGGCGTAGAGGGGCGTGCAGGGGAAGAAGAGCCTGTGGAGCGAGAGTATTCCATTAAAGCAAAGCCATTCAGAGAGTAACATGCATCAATCCCAATATAGAGTTTTTCCCAATTCCGATAAAACACATTCAAGAATGTAGGCTACTTGACTGGAATAGCCTCAGAAAATTACTATACCAAACTGCTCAGATTAAATAAAACCAGAATCTGCAAAGATTGCACAAATACTGAAAACAAAAACATGATTTGAATCTTTGAAAATTAGGATGCATGATAATGGTACATAAAAGTAGATGCAAGACGCCCCTGATTAGAGCACTGCCAAAATTTGAAACCCAAAAATGTAGGAGCACCATTACAAACAGTAAGACTATATGTGTCTATATATAGAAAATAATGAGGCAAAAAGTTGTCAGATACCCTTCATTCCTCTTACTAAGAAGGCCCTTCTGTAAAAACCTACATAACATGATGGTGACGTGAGCAGAATGACTCAACCAAATATGTATTTTCAACACACAGAACGTTTTATTTCTGCTTATTAGCTTAGGGTATATTCTATTAATCAAAATCTTTTATTTCCCTAAAGTGGATTGTTTTTATGTTGGTGGTTTCATTGTTTGAGGGCTAGTTCACTTAAAATTTAGGGCTTCAACTAATAATTATTATGGTAACGAAATGAGAAGTGACAACTTCTCAGATTTTGTCCACACAAACCGTGCAGATGCATTTAATTGCTAATCAAATTTGTAGTTGATTATTTTCATTGAGCTTCATTTTGTTGTAGCCTTACTAAAAGTACTCTGTGATCATTGCTCACAGTCCAAACCTCAGGGGCACCTAGAAGGTAAAGTTTAGCCCAAATGTCTAAATTGCTCTCATTAATACAATAAAACTGGATGGGGACCAGCAGATGACAAGCTCCAAAAAGCATAATAAAACTTCATACAACACATGCTCTATATTTCTGTAGCCTTGTGTAGCCATTGTCATTCAATGAAAATCACTATCAATAAATTGAAAGAAAAGCTTCTGCTAATAACTCTTTATGTGCTCTACAGAAAACCTCATTCAGGTTTCATTAGACAAGTGAAATGATGTTGACATTGTTTATTTTTAAGTCAACTAAAGCTTTAATGTTCTCCTTTGGACCGGTGGACAGTTGTTTTTTAGAGAGTACTCACCGCTTTCATTTCCACTTGTAGCAGCTGGAGGAATGGGCCCTGGGGATGACACCACCGCCCTGTATGTGGGAGGTGGAGGAGGAGGAGGTGTTGAATGCGGTCCTTGACCAATCTCTTTGGGGGAAGCGCTGCTCTCACTTGGGTCCTCTTTTGATGGGGTCTCCTCGGGGATCTTCTTGTCCTCTTGCTTCAGAACCAAGGGTGGAGAGATTGTGCGTTCACTTGTCTCTAGAGTGTTTGGCGGGCTGTTGGTTGAGTCCGATTGGGACTCTATCAGAGAAGCACACGGCGCAAAGTCTGTTTTGGAGTAAGAAAGATCATCTGGTTTCGGTGGGGGTGGGGCCTCTTCAATCGGAGGAGGCGGGACAGTTGGAGGATAAGGAGTGGTGTCTGTGGGAACATGTGGGACAGGAGGGAGGCTATCCTTTGGCGACTCAATGGAAGGAGGAGAAGGTGCTGGCTCTGCAGGAGGAGGTGGAGATTTTGGTAAAGGAGGATTCGACTCCTCTGATGGAGGGGGGGATTTAGGTAATGGGGGTGCTGGTTCTGCTTTGGGAGGTGGAGATGATGGGAGTGGAGGTGCTGGCTCTCCCTCCGAAAGAGGTCTTTGAGGTGACTCATCGCTGAAGCAGACCCACTTATCACCAACATCTTGAGCAGGATTTGGAGAGTCTTCTGGGCCAAAAATGTTGTCTAGATCAGCTATAGAGGGCCTCTGCAAGGTCTGCCTTGAATTTTCCTCTTCTTTCTGCCCATCTGCATCAGGCACCACACAAATATCATAGAAAGAAGTAGAAAAATGATAAACAGGCAAAAGGGAGGACAAAGGAAAAGGCAAGACATGCCTTCACTCCAAAAATATTTTTGCAAGACAGAGTACCAAAAGTCAAGCACAAACAAAACCAGACACATACTCGTTGGGGTCAGATATTTTTATAGACCAGGGGTGTCCAAACCTGCTCCTGGAGGGACAACTTCCAGCAGAGTTTGGCTCCAATGTACCCCAACAGACCTTTTAGTATTCCTCAAGATCTAGATTAGCCGGTTGAGGAGAGGTTAATTGGGATTGGAACTACAATCTGCAGAACAGTGGTCCTCCAGGAGCAGAATTAGACAGCCCTGGTATAGACTGAGGTCTGGGGATCTTACCGGTAGTTTCTGAAGAAGGAGATTCAATTAGAGGGGGAGAGGTCGGCACATTCTTAGGCGGAAGCGGAGGCAGAGCTGCAATGACATTAGTGCGGCTGAGACAAGCTCTCACATACAACCCCCCCCACCCCCCATAGGCCACGCCTCCATGCCCCACAGCACCATGCAAAGGCAAGGTCTCATTCAGGTAGTCAGGGACAAAAGAGAAGGACTGTGGCATGGGATGAATAGCTGAGACTCTATGATAACACTTCCCTCTTTGTGACCCAGTAATTCATGCTATTTTTAATATTTAGGATGTTACAGAATTTTTATGTTAACATGTGTAGAAAGATCACAATCATATTTGTTTAGTATGCTTTTACTAGGGCTTGCACAGACTAGTCAACTGATCTTTAATTTCTACAATTATTTCTGAGGCCTATGGAGGGGGATGACAAAGAGGCTTAGGGGTACATAAAATTGACTGAAAAAAAATCACGTTACTAGAGCTTTCAAAATAAAAATGTTTCTGAAATATTTCATATTAAATAAAAAATAAAATATGCTTAATATAATATTATGTAATAACACATACACAGTACTCTTTTGTTCTGATTTCAAATAACTAGTCAGAAATAATTTATTTCATCCTCTTGACATTCCTAGAGGAATCTTGTTTTATATCATTATTACTTAAATGGTTTATACACCTTACATCAACCTAATAACGACTAAGAAAAATGCACAGTACATAATACAAAAATAATATTCGTTTATTAAGCTGTAGCACAACCACAAAAAAAAAATCCTTATAACATCACGCTTAATATGTTTCACACACAATATAATGGGTAAATAAAGCTGTTTTTAGTCTAGTCATTATGTGTTATGTGGCAACAACAGGAAGATAATTCCTCTGCCCACAAGCTGCCTCTCAGTTCAGCTGCATGCTATTAGCCTTGAGTAGTAACTTAAAATGTGTAAATATTTGGAGTGCTTTGCAATAAACTTTCTCATCCGCATCATGTTAGCTGTGTTGAACAAACTTTGCAGCTGGCTGTCAGACCAGTCTTTGATTCATTTACATAAGATTAACACTCATTTTACAGTTGACTACTTTCATAGGCGACTAGTCATACAGTAAAAAAAATAATAATTAGCCACGCAAGCCCTAGTACAGACACATTTATGTAAAAAAGAATTTAGAAATATATCCCTATTAGCAAGCCGAACATTTGCTTTATTTAGCCTTGTCCTTAAAATCAACCCACATAGCATAATTTTCCTTTTTTTAGGTTTAGGCTTACAAAAAATAGGCCACATTGAGTAAACCGTCACCAAATGACATGAGTACAAGATGAGCTGGATGACTCTTAGGATTTTGATTGTTCTCCTGGCTAATGGCTTAGAAATTAGTAGGTTAATGGAGACTGCCAAAGGGAAAGTTATTAAAATAAAAATTCGGAGGCAATCATGATTTTTCCACTCAGACAATTTGGAACGTATGGGTTTATGATACCAGGATGATGGCAATCATGCCACACAAGCAATGACTTACTTCCTGTAGGAAAAGGTCTTGCCAGAGAGGAGTCTAGGTGTTGCTCAGACAGGGGTGCACCCCAAACCTCAGGTTCCTCTATCACCACTAATTTATGGAAGAGGACATGATACACAGTTGATGGTGGAGAAAAATTAACAACTGGGTGACTCACAGAGAGGAAGGAATCACCATGCAACGCTTATCCATCCCTATTTCTGTAATAAATGGCCTATAAGTCTAATTGATTTCATTTCAACTGCTGCAAATGGAATTGAGTGGGAGTAAACACAACTAGTGAGCACTAATATATGTTCTGTTCTGTAGTCTACATTACAGAAAGCTAACAAGAAGGTACTGATTATAGAAGCATAAAAACAATCAATATTTGGAAAAATAATTGTCATCTTTAAACCCTCTGTGAGTCCCTTGACGACACATACTGTATATGACATAGAAAAATGAATTTTTGTTTAAGTGAATGAAGTGAATCTGGGTTGTGATTAGGTTCTGTTGGATTGTGAATGTATAATTTTAGTAATAAGCAGCACTAAGGCGTAAGGATATGGTTATAAGCAGTACCTTCACTGGTCTTCTGCTCATCAAAGTCTGTATCCAGCGGAGGGCCGAATAAGGCTGTTGCATCCTCTGGCACTGGAGATTTCTTATTACTGAAATGGAGGAGAATTAAGCCAGATTTGCATGACTCATCCACACAGAAGCACACCAGTCACATCCAGGCCGCAACTCTCAAATTGTATAATATAATCCATTCAAACTCATTTAACATCAACAAATGTTTAAATGATTTACATACAATGCTAAATTGCAACAACCAGGGTTATATTACATATAACCATATTTGGTAACATGACAATTTTAGCATAGGGACCAATTTTCTCTAGAATCATCCAGTTGCTTATTAGCATGCATATTGGCTGTTTATCAGTGCTTATAAAAGCACATATTCTGCATGGCCATATTCCACATCCCCAACTACCCTACTCACTATTAATAAGCAGAAAATTAGGAGTTTATGGAGGCAAAACTATAGGTAATAGGTTGTTAATAGAAAAACTGGACCGTACGATAAAGAGATTCCACACTTTTTAAAATGTAAATGTAAAATGTGTAGTATTCTGCTTTTTAATTTAGTTTTGTTACTTTAGTCCCAGCTCAAATTGCTCCAGTGATAGCAAACACTTACTGCACTTTATCAGAACTGGAATATACTCAAAATAATACCATTCAGGTTAAGCTTTTTGAACAATGAAATCATATTATAAATATTTACCGCTACATTTAGCATTATTATTAGTGCTGTCAAACAATTAATTGTGATGTTGTGTATATGTATTATGCATATACATATGCACACACATACAGTATATACATTTTGAAAATACTTACATAATTTATATCATAAATAAATATATTTAATGTGTAAACATAACATTTTTTTTCTGAAATGTAAACATTCATGTGTGTCTTTATATATACATAATACATATATAGCACACAATTAATCGTTTGACAACACTATTTAAAATGCGAATTTTAAACGCACCTAAATGTCAACCTAAGTCTTATACATTCACTTAGAGTATTTGTTATATTAGGTCGTTTCTTTTTATTTTTTGATTGAAAAATAATTTTAAAAAATATTACATTTAATGTTATTTATTATTTATTATTTTTGTGTGCACATTTGTGGTCTTCTACTATTTCTTTTTAATTTCTAGTTAATTTTAGTTAACAAAATAATAAACTTGGAAACAATGAAGTGAGTAAATGTGTATAAAGATACCTAGCAGGCTCAGGAGGGGGCGCAGGTGCAGGTGTCGGGGAAGGGGCAGGAGCAGGAACAGGAGCAAGCGCTGGAACAGCACGTCTCGGTCGTGCAATTTCTTCACCTGAGGTTAACAGCATGATCAAATGAACACTAATAAACTGCACCGACTCAAACACATGCAAACAAACCTCTAAATTCACATTTTAATTCCAGACAACTATTTAGTGTCAGATTTGAATCGACATAGACATCAAACTCATAAACCTAAGAACTAATTGCATTATGTGTACTTACCGGGATTTCTTTTTGCCAGCCCCTGAAACAAACAGAAGGCCAAAACATTCATAAGACTAAACACCATATCTCTCATCAGTTTAGAAGACTGCATTTTGGGTAAATTTAATCAAGGGAATGGTGAGTCAAATTCAGACAGAGACTTTGCCTTGATGCCCTGTAAATTGCTATTTCATAATGCATTCTACAGCTGACAGAAGAGCTGATTCCTTTAAACAATTTTATCAGACTGCACTGAAAACAAATAACACTAGCATCAATGTTATTACATCAGGTTCTTCATAGTGACTGTGAATTTCAAATAGAAGAACACAGCATACTTTTTAATCTTCGAAATTGCATCCTTTGTACCAAATATGAAACGATATTCAGATAATAGTTTAGATTAAAAACTTGCTTTTTTTTTGCTCTAAAACACCCAGACTACAAATCATAAAAAGGCATCAGTTTGATCTGCAAAGCAGCATTTTTTGGTAACATGGGTTTATAGCACACGAGTAAGCAATATTTCTATTCACACGGGCCATTTAATTAGCTAGAAACGACCAGCTGTGTGACAGAGAATGTGAATAAAAGTTTTAATGTTAATGAACAGTGATGTCTATAAAGAGTAAACATAAATAAAAAAAAAACTTTACATTTCTATATGGAAATATCATTACATGGAAGTATCACGTCTCTACACAACTATTCTTTTAACAAAGGTATATTTAAAATTCAAAAGTTCTGCTTCTGCAACTGAATAGCACATTGGAGAACAGAAAAATAATATTAAAAGACACTTACCGGACTACGTTTCTGTGACCAGCAAAAAGGAAGAGAGAAGAGACACCTGGTCAGAAAGTGATAAATCAGTAATACAGACTTCAATCAAAAGCAACCTCTGTTCCTAAATGTTTACCTTCATGATGTACCTTAATAATGATTTTAATTTAAAGATGTTTTCATTTTAAAACCCAAGGAAGGCAATTAACAAAATTAAGATTAAATAAAGAATTCTATCTGTTTATCACACACAAAACTATCATACAGATGGAGAAAATACGGAACACAAGTCATACTGAGCACTTTATTATCATTTGTATTGTATTTTGTGAATCTAAAGGTTCCAGTTCAAAATTCAGCTTTTTGCGAATGTGATAAAGGATATTTTTTATATAACCGTGAGGATAACATTTAAATCTCTATAAAGATCTCATTTTATGTTAGCGCAATTATAAATAAAATACTCAGCAATTCTTGAATATGGTATTTATGCAAATACTGCCAACGTTGCACCTCTGCAGTGCTGCTTATCTCAGCACTGTTTAGTCTTCAGAGGGTCTAAAAGCATAGAAAGTATGTACTGCTCACGAGTCACTTACTCTAAGAGATACTGTATGTCAAATGAAAAAATTGTTGAAACAATTATAATGCAAACAAAATGACAAAAAGTCAATTTTCTATTGACATCTGCTCCAGCTCACTCCAATTTAACATCATTTTTCTTTTCTTCATAGCTGGATTAAGTCCAGGGACAAGGGCTTTGAGTTCAGTCTGGCTGGTCAGTTCTGAGTGATTAGACTGAAGTACCAGTGACAAAGTCTAATCCTATAGACTGTAAGTAATGGTCACCACCAATCAAAGGCAAGAGTAGACAAGCAGAAAGACTGGCATGCAACCAAACACTTTATTGTAAGAGTTAGGCTGATGATTAATGCTGCCCACTCATTCAAATAATAAACATGCACAACCACCAGATGCAAAAAAACAAGATCAAAATTAATTGTTCACCTAAAAAAACTAATGTCCAGCAGGGTCTAAGCACATAAGCCTATTTAAATATACTGTACAATGCTAGGTAGTTTTATAATCAGATTCCAGATATAAAGTACTTATAATTAGATTATATTACATTTTTAAATACTTAAAATCAGATTACAGTTACTTAATTAATTATTCCATGATTAAATGTTATTTACACAATAGCAGTACAATTCTCATAATTTATTGATTATAGCTAATTCTTCTTTAAAATCATTTTTAAAATACATTCAGAACGTCATCTAATAATGTTATTTACATATATATTTAACGTATTCAATTATAATTTTTAAAAATGTAATTATTAAGTTACAAACTCCCTACAGAACCTTGAAAAACATAATATTTCTTTCTCTTCTAATTTATATATCAATATGGTACAAGATAAATTCTCTTATTTTATATCCTTTCCATATGAGTAAACAGTAATCAGTATAGTCCCTAAACGTCCATGAAAAAACAAAATATTCAGAAAAACAATTTACATGCATAAAATAAAGTATATATTCAGAAATTATGTTTCACAAACACAAAAGCCAATTCATAGATGTACAGCTGAGCACCAAACATTTTTTGAGACTTTCCTGGCAGCGAACTCCTTCAACAAGGGTCACTCGTACTCTTTAGCCAATTAGATTTAAGTCGGTCAATTGACCAATCAAAACCCTCTGTGGGCATGTGAGGCGCATACCCTTGATGTGTGCAGCTAATCATTTAATTTCAGTAAACTAGTTAAGGTGAATTTTTTAACACTGAGTTAGGTTTCATGCATGTGAATTTGGTTAGTCTTTTGCATGAATTATTATTGAGACTAAAATGGCTCTATACTAGAGTCCGGTGTTTGTTTCAGCACCTACCAGTCCAACCCTAAACTGACCTAAAATCAGTTTTTAATGACTTATTAGTCACAGAACATGCAACCTTCACCATGCCAAACAAGAAACGTGTGAAGATGTCACTCTAAAAGAGTTAGACAAAGTATAAACAGCTTACCGGACTATTCCTCTATATCAGCCAGTGGATAGAAACAGACAGACAGGTAGGGAGACAGAAGAGGAAGCATGATCTACATTAGAATAGTGCTGGTAAGCATGCACAAACACATAACAGAGGAATTTGAGAGGAATGACATGGCAGAAACATCTACACACAGATCACAGTATGATGCAACACTGTGCAAACCCATTTTGCCAATTTTTTGGTGTCAGCCACAGATATCGCCTGCAGGACACAATGTATTTTAGCTAATAAGCAGATCAGTGAAATATGGCAACAGATCAAGATGATTTTCATGCTCCCATGGAGCACATAGAATAATATACACTAACAATGTTTGGGTTTCTAAGAATCATTTAATGTTTTTGCTCACTAAGACATTTATTTAATCAAATACACAGTAATATTGATGATGATGATAACCTTTATTCTTCACATAATAGGGACATTTCCAAAGTATTACAACAATATAAAAATAAACAAATATTGTGAGATGTTATTACAATTTAAAATAACTATTTTCTATTTTAATATATCTTAAGCTGTAATTTATTCCAGTGATTGCAAAGCAGAATTTCCTGTCTTCAGTGTGACATGATCCTTAAAAAAACCTCATTCTAATAATGCAGATTTTTTGCTCAAAACATTTCTTCTTCTTATTAATGCTGAAAATAGTTCTGCTGCTTAATACTTTTTGTAGGAATCATAACATTCTGAATTATTTCAAGAACAGAAAATTTAAAAGAGCAGCATTTATTTGAAATAGAAAACAAATTAAATGAATTCTTTTTTACTAAATATATTGCCTACATAAAAAATAACCCTTAAAAGCTACTGCAAAGGGAGAATTTGTAACATTTTTGAATTTTATAGTTTTCCCCACATAAAAAAATAATGCCTGGATTCGGAAAATGTATAATAAGTTTTGCTTTGGTGTTTATGAGAACTTTATTATATAAAAAGTTGGATATTTTAAAGTAATTTCCCCATTTATTTAACAGAGGGTTTGGAACAAGATTAGGCTGAGCAAGTGATACGTTTTTCTTAGTTTGGATGAACTCTTTAAAAAAATCCCTTCAGCTTGTATATATCAACATTCTGTCACACAGCTTGGAATTAAGATTGTAGCATGATCAAACAAGTTCTGAGCACACAGTGTTTCCCATGTGTAGCTTAATGCACTCTTGTTGGATGACTGCCCATATACAAGAGGCTTAAAAAAGAAGCAAACCTTATCAATAAAACATGAACACCAGCTGGAACCCAGCACCTGGCCGAGAGGTGTACTATATAATGAACCCCTGTGCCTTTGTGCTTGACTATAACTCCACCGTTACAGTTATCTCTCTCAGCGCTTTGGATGGCTGGCTGGATGCAATATCTCTTCTCTGACTACACAGGTAAAGCACAGTAGAGAATACAACAAGCTGAATGTATTATTACTCTACTCTTATACAACGAGAGGGTGATCTTTATTGTAGAGCTTCTGTTGTTCAACCTTTGCTCACACTTTCTTCTGATGAGTATTCATAGCTAATCCATCACCATCGTTACACACATACGCACAGGTTGCCATGGCACAGGATGGGCATGTGACTGATGTTTAATTCATGAGTAAGGAATGCCAGGCGTTCCAATATACTGGACAAAGTGGATTTCAGTCATAATAAGACTGCTTAAAGCATGCCATTTTTTAGAAATTCAAAGAACAAGATATTAGGATAAATTCCTTGAAAAAATAGCTATTAGTTATACGTATTTTATGCAAATTTGGGGATATAACACAGTATGATTTTTATGCAATATATGCATTACATTTTTTATTTATTTGTTTATTTACATATCCTGAATATTAAAATAAATACTTTAATTCAGCAAGGATGCATTGAACTGATCAAAAGCAAAGAATTATATTGTTACAGAATATAGTATTAATTTATTTTTAATGTTAAATAAATAGCATTTCATTTTTAAATGCTACTTTTAAATGTTATATTCAGTGAATCCTGAAAAAAACTATTGTTTCTATAAAAACATTTAAACATTTAACCCATAATATAAACAGTAGTGTACTAGATGCATATCTTAAATATAACTTGACTGCATGGAATCTAAACAGCTTTATCTTTATAGTGCTTTCAAACCAATATTTGCTTGAGCATCCTGTTTAGTCGCATAAATGACTTCCTTCTGCTCAAAGGTATAGTTCCTGACATAACACAACACTGCTTTATAAAAAAGTAAAAAGAATATACTACACATTTCACACCAATCAGTTCATAAAGCTAGCTAAATAAACTGTTCTGTTAATGTAACGTAAATGTGCTCAAAGTTTAAAAGTCGTTTAGCATTCATTGAGCATACTTTGAGAGCAATTCATAAACGTGCGGATTCAAATTTAACTTTGGGAATAAGAGCTAATGAAAACCCCACAAAAGATAATTACTTTGCGACAGCTAAAGACCAATCTGAGTGCCAATTAATTTTAGGAACAAGGCAGAACAAGAAACACCCCAATAGGTGGAGTTGTAGATCAGAGTAAGATTGATTGAAAGCGCATTGACAGAATAACATGTATCGGTGTGTGTGAATAATTTAGAGTGCAAGTTTATCATGTGACGGGATATGGATGCCTGTGCTCAGACTGTAGGCCCGCTGCACCATGCACTGGAGTCACTGTGCCCAGTTTCCAAGCTGAATTATTGAGAGAGAACAGAGTCACACTTCAGTGTGAGACTCCACTTGAAACTCCTACTCACTCCAGATAACAACAGTGAGTCAGATAAGACTCATCTACGCCATATCTCATCTGAATAACCTCTGTCAGATGAACTTCAGATGACTTCATCAGCAAAAAGTTTTTAAAAGTCAGTGCTTCAGTGCAGATAGTCTTTCTGGAATCTTTTCAACTGCACACACCATATGAACCAGATGTTCTCAGGATTTAACAAATGAGTTACTGATTATTAAGATTATATAGCAAAATCTGATGGTTGCTTAGGACAATTTTTATAAGCAAAGGCTGTATCTTCTGTCATCTTTATAGTATGCTAATTAGGGCTATAGAATATTTTTCTGTTTTCTATTTTAATATATGTGACCCTGGAGCACAAAAGCCACAAGTCACCATTTTTTTCGAAATTAAGATCTTTTTTCAAAATCTCTATTTCTGAAAGGTGATAAAATAATTTCCTTTTCAGTTGGTCACTCTGAGTCACATCAGATATGATTGATGAATTGGGATCTCGCTTCAAGAAAACCAATCCACTTCGAGTGTATACCTGCACCTTTCACTGCCAGAAACTGTTCTGGTGTATCTTCCTCCTTCACCACCCTTGACAGCGGTGCAGCTAGGGGGTATAAGGGGGTCCCCCTAGTGGAGCGGTTGCTAGTGCCACTACCACTGGGCAGGGAGATCCTGTGGTCCCCTCCCAGGCCTGTAGGCACTTGTCAGCTCTGATCGGCAGTGGGTATATGGCCTGCAGAGAAGGTGCATCTGTAGTACATGCTATGGCATTGTTGCAAGTCCATCAGGCCAGGGCACTGAAGGATCTGCATGAGGGTGGTCATGACCCGAAAGTTCTCTGTGAACTCTGTACCACCAAGTACCTTGTGCTTCGAGAAAAGAAGGTTACGGCGCAGTCTCTAGGTCATGCAATGTCCTCCATGGTGGTCCAGGAGCTCCATCTGTGGCTGTGTCTGACTGACATATGTGAGACAGATAAGGCGCTTCCTGAATGCTCCCATGTCCCAGACCAGCCTCTTCGACTGAGGCCATTAAAAAGCATTCTGCCTCGGTGTGCAGCTGCTGCCTACACCCGGCCACCGACGGCAACGCCTTAGTCAGCTCTTCGCTGAGGGCGCACCCCTGCCGCCGCCCCCGCTCCCATGCAGCCAACACAGCAGCCTCCATCTAGGCAGCACAGGGGAGCCGGCCGCAGACCAACTGCCCCGCCTGTCCGGGGCCCCCACCAAACCTGGGGCCAAGGGGTTGTGGATGGGTCAGTTTTGTATCCATTTCACTCTCCTCTCTTCACAGGCATCAGTGGGAAGACTGGGAGGGCGAACCAATGGACTACCCACCTCACTTCTGCCGGAACGCAGGTAAGAGTTGCACACAGTCAGACCCCGCTTCAGACCAGCTATGAGATACCCGAGTCGGGTTCCTGCGTTCCCCCTCGTTGCCCCGCTGCAGGCATGTCGGTGGTGCCGTTGGTGCCGCTATTTTGGTTTCGGGAAGCTTGGATGAGTCCGTCTCGTTGACTTGTCTTGATATGATGACAGGGTTTTACAGCCATTACTTCATAATGCCCAAGAAAGGCGATGGGTTAATGGTGATCCTGGATCTGCGAGATTTTGAACTGAGCACTTCACAGGCTCCCGTTCAAGATGTTGACAAAGAAACACATCTTTGAGTGAATCCGTCCCCAGGATAGGTTTGCAGCGATCGACCAGTAGGACACGTACTTTTATGTATCAATTCTTATGCGCCACAGGCCATTCCTGAGGTTCGAATTCGAAGGTCGAGCATATAAGTACAAAGTTCTACCCTTTGGGCTCTCCCTGTCACTTACGAAGGTAGCGGAGGCTGGCCTAACTCCACTGAGAGAACAGGGTATTTGCATTCTCAACTACCTTAGACGACTGGCTCATTCAGTGGCACATCAACTGCCTAGAGTTGCTGGTGGTACGGCTTGCCCTGGGCCGTCTCAAGGGACATCTTCAGGGCAAGCACGTGCTGGTCCATACAGACAGCACAGCGACCATTGCATACAACCGACCAATCAACCAACAAGGTGGTCTGCGCTCCGTTGCATGTTGGAAATCGCCCGCCACCTCCTCCTCGGAAGTGACTCAGGAGTGACCGACTGAAAGGGAACGTCTTGGTTACGTATGTAACCCTCGTTCCCAGAAGAAGCGAACAGAGACATCACGTCCTGTCGTCAACGGTGGTGTACCATAGCTGAGCGGCCGGATCACCGGCTCGGCTCATCAGCAAAAGCCTGAATATGCACTGCACCAGCTGCTCATTTATACTCATGCTGTGTTCAGCTGCAGCAAGCAACACTCCACAAAAAACAAGCAATTTGTACTGTAAGCCAAGTCTGGCTCATGGCTTTTGTCATCATGTGACTATAAAATTGAGTTGACAAGGTTAATAAAGAACCTAAAGCACTTCCTCCATTTCATGAGCTTCCTTATACAGCGCAAATAAAATCCACCACAGTGCAACAGGCTGCTTCCTCTCCTTATTGACAGAAACACAACATGCACTGAGAGTTACAGTCAATATTAGAAAAGGATCCAACAGGCTTATTCACAACACCACAGCAAAATAATTAGTGTATACATTTACTGTATGGAATACATTATACTGTATCTAAATTTAATATGCAAGCCTCACTCTTCCACGGTACTTTCACAGTATCTTTTTCATAAGAATTGTCAAAATCAGTTCAAATTACGAAATCTTGAACACATAACACAACAGATACTATTGCCATGTGATATGAAAGTATGAAAAGTGACAGCATCATAAGCTTGGGATGCATGGGTAACATTGGCTGGACTCACCAGAGGCGAGGGAGACAGAGCTATGTTGCCTATGGAGGCTTTTAATTCGTCTACCGAGGGAGCTGCAATGTTAGCGTCTGCTGGCAGCGGTCTGATTTTGATTTTAAACTTTTTGCGGTGGTCCTCCTCTTCTTCAGACTCACTTGAGGAGAAAAAGTGAGACTTTTCCTTGGGGGCTGGTGGGGGAATGTTAAGGGACCAGTTGCAAATTGACATGATTAGAGCGCAAAAAACATGAGTTTACAGAACCTAATGTCTGAAAAATAAAAAATTTAATGTTCGAAAAGCTGCAGTAGATGAAAAAAGCTAAAACATTAAAAAAGCACTATGCCTTTTTGCTTTAACTTTGTTTTCATAGCCAAAAAATTGGTGAAAAAAAAAAAGAAAAAGAAAAATCAGTGATTCAAAAGTTTCGCAACGCTAATTTATGGCAAATGTAAGGATATCTCCCTCTTCTTCTTCTGGCCTGATGCTATATCCTTCATCATCTAACTCAGGTGAGTTCTGCAAAAGAAAAGAACTGAAGTCAGTCTTTATTACAGATGCAGTGGTATTTTTTAATAGCTTAAATTAAATAGTCATTAATGTAGTAGGCTTGAACTGCCATGCCTTGCAAAGTATCATCAGGCTATTAAAATAGATGTACTTACATATCTGTCCCAATCAATCTCCCCATAGAAGCCATTTGGAGCCCCGTTGGTCTTTTTCTGTGGCTGAGCAAATCAAAACACAACTTTAATAACATCACTCAGATTCACTAATTTCTAGATTAGATAGGTTTGTCCTATTTAGGGGTGCCGCTGGGGGAATCTACAGGTGCTCAGTGAGTATTCACTTCTAGAGTTAGACTTCAAGCTAGAGAACTATGCTCTCTCTGTTTTCAGTACCGATTCAGTCTCTTGGGGCTCCTGTGTCATGGTCATCCATCATACAGAAAATAAAGACATCACTTGAATTATTACATTTTTTCACCATGTCAGATTATTTATAGATTTATTGATTATTTCAGATTATTCTTCACATAAAAAAAGCAACCCTGCATAAAAAAATATTTCACTGCTTTATGAAACCTAAACATTAACTAATTTAATAACACTGAATGCAAAAATATCAATAAAACATTTTCTATCAAGCGCATAAAATAAAAACAAAGGAAAAAGTCTTGACAATGGCAAAAATTATTATTCATAGCATATAATTTAACTTAACAATATGCAAACAAGTGGAAAAATATTAAAACATTTTGGCTGTCAATCTTTTAAAATAATAAATGACATTAACATTTTTATAAAGCATTGTATGTAAAAACTTCACTTAAATACATTTTACCATATAAAGAATGCAAATAACTCTACTTTTGTTGAATCTCATGAGGATCTATTTTACAGATGAATTACCCATAAAAATGCATAGATATATGTGTAGATAAATGATAAATGCATGGTATGTTAGGGTGTTTTGTGTGTGCACGTGTGTTTGTGTATTTGCTGTAGCTCTAATTAGCTCCAATTAGCTCAGAATATTTCAATAAATAACTTCTCAAATCACAAAGAACGCAGTGAATTGAATACACATATTAACAATGTTAAACATTTGATTAATTGCATAAGTTACTTTGGCAGCCCTAATTAAAACAAACACTGATTTCAAATTCCAAAAAAGTAAATCTGGCTCTTGAAATGATGCTGTAAGTTAAGAGGCACTTACTCCACCATCTCTGTCTGGTGACCCCCTAAAAACAGGGAAAACAAAAGAAAGAGACAGAGAGGTCTTTAATACCCACTTAACATGCAAGCCTCTATTTTTCTCAACTCAAGCACAGAAGCAATTAGCCAGGCTTCGCTGTGGCACAGAAACACCTGTGCTATGGGCCCCAAACAAACACACACTCTCAAAACAGGGATCATCTACAGCACCCTGAAGGAGGAGACAGTGATTCATAGTGTGCAAGCAACAAACGCGCCATTATGTTGATTGGTTCGTGAGAGAACTCCATCAGCCCGCCTATTATAATAAGTTTATTAATGCTGTAAGATCTGACAAATTAGATAATTGTCAAACAAATCAAATATTTTGGAATAGATCATTTTATTGAACCTTTAGACAAAATCGTATTCAGGGGTGCACAATACTCAAAAATATGGAATTTAGCACACATACTGATAATTATACGGCTTTAAAATAAGCTATAATTCTTACAACTTATAATTATTGTCAATGAGGACTATATTAACACTACTGGCATAGATTGCGTATAAATATCAGTTGTTTCTCTATATCCCCCATTAGTAGGTCTTAGCAAAATTATATTTAAAAGTTAATCACTATTAAAATAGTCAAATAAGCCTAAGTGTTCATATTTAAATATCACTAACAATATGTAAGTTTCATGTACTTTTACTTTATAAAAATCAGTGCAGATTTAATAGCAAAAACCCACAAGTACTACTACATGAAAGAGAAAGATTCTACAATTTATACTAAAAGGCGTTTTACTTGCTAAAAAGTGTAAACTATTAATCAGAAGACAGGTTTTTCAGCAAGGTTTGATCATTAGAATGGTTCATATAACATTCAAACTGCAAGCGTTATAGGTGTTCTAGTTTATAAATTACTGAAACTTACGTAGAGTCAGTGTCCTTTTCTTTCTTCCGTATCCCGAAGGCCTTCCTGGTGCGTTTTTTCAATCCTGTGGTGTGGAGAGATATTGTTAGTTGTCTGAATTGATATGGCTCAAAAACACACAGTTCAGCGTTACAAACACAGACACATGGTATCTGATGAATTTACAAATGTGCTGTAACTGTGGGTGTGTGTATGTGTGTGCCTGTGTGTGTGTTTGTGAATGTAAGTGGGTGGATGTTTGTAAAGAGAGAATGTTGAAATGGCTCACGTCCAAAGTCCTTTGACATTTCAGATCAAAGAATGAACTGAATCCATTATTGAATCACACTGCTGACTGCTGATACAGAATTGATTTCAGCATCACCAACATCAGACAAGAAAGCATTTGCATTAAACACATTAATCAAAAAAGATTATTAGATAGATAGATAGATAGATAGACTTCTCCATTGACTTTCATATTTGTTTTTCCTACTATCAAAGTCAATTGGGACCAATAACTGCTTGGCTACCCACATTCTTCAAAATATCAAACTCCATCGAATGAGCCTATTTTTTAAAAAAAGTGGGATGTTCCTTTAAATGTAAATGTGTGTTTTGGACAGTATTAACGCAATCAAACACAAAAGATAAATTAGTCCAGTGATCAGCTGTTGTTTGACATGCTTTTTAGTGTGCACATGTTTCAGGTGTACATGCAAAGAAAAAAACCACGTCAGAACAATGCGAAAGTGAAATGCACAAATGAAATGTGCCAAGGCTATAAAGTACATACAATTCATTTAATTTTGTGACTGCAAACAAATGCAGTGTCCTGTGAGTTAACATTTTAAATGAATGTATATTGTGTTGTGCAGTATATGTTGTGTTTGCATTTTAATCATCCACGGTCAAAAATCGTGAAATATCGCACCCCTGTACACTGGAGTAAACTTAATCACGGTTCCCATATAATGTAAATAGTCAAAACATCCTAAAACTCAATGTACAATAAATACCCACATAGGTACTTGGATATGAGGACATGATTGTGCAGCTATGGGGCCTGAAGGCTCTGAGTCAGGCATTGATCCAGTCAAGCCTTTGCAGCCACATGGTGGATAGCATTATTGATCTTTACTAAATATTTCCTAACACATCCACAGGCTCAAGCTCTGCTGTCTGGCTGAGAGCAAAAATAGAGAGAGTGTACATCTCAGAACCATTAGAGAAAATTCCCAGACATTGCATTTACGCATCTACTTTTTCTTTGCCTTACATGTTCCACAGTTCTTGACACATTCTTTTAAGCCAACATTGTTATGTCTAATTAAAAAACATGCCAATCAATAATAGAACTAAGGTGAAGCAACTGTAAAGGAAGTTCACAGTGGCAAAGATGAAGAGAAAAAAGGAAAAAGAGACAAAATTTAACAACACAAAACTAGTCATTTTACTTTGGGATTGTGCATATAATGAAATTTACTTCATTTAAATGTACAAATCTCCAGAGATAAAAATGTTAGAGATCGATGTGAAAACAGAAGCTGACAGCGTTATTCGCAGATCTGCTCTGTAAAGGGAATTAAACAGGTCAAGGCAGGACTTGAAAATTGACTTGAACCAGGGCTTTTTAACACCTGACTGTTAAATAAGCTTTTGAGACAGGTTTTTTATTCATTTGGGTACGACTCCTAGTTTGTAAACTAGTTTGTTTACACTATTTTGAGAAGGAAATAACCATTTTCCTATGAGCAATATACTTTAGGGTTGTAATTCAGTATATAATAGGTGGTTATGCTTTCCAGATTTCCAGGCTCATAAAAGGTTCTAAACAGATCCAACCCTTACAATTAAGAACTGTAGTGGTACCATAATACAATGCTTAAATAATAGCAGCATGATACTTTGAAATATGTCACTAAATGCTTAGCAGTTTCTTGTACCATTAAACTTCGCAACTTTGGTGTTGTGTTTTTAAAATGCAAGTCAAAAGAGTAGCTTTTAAAGGGGTCATACGGTGGTACATGTACTTTCAAGCTGTTTGGCCTGAAATGTGTGTTGAGAGTGTGTGTACACAACCTCCCTACAAGGATAAAGATCCACAAGTATTTGTATTAAATTCAAAGAAGAATAAGTTGCCCCTTCTGAAATCAAACCATCCTCAAATGCATGTTAGTGTGGCGTCACATATGGCTAAAAAAAGATCCTCCGAGAGCACCTAGGAAAAGAGGGGCGGGGTCAGCGGAGCGGATTTAAAGGGGAAGTACATAGAACAGAGTGATTTCTAAAGAGCTGTTTTTGACAGGGTAAAATGAGCGTTTTTTACACTATCTTTGAGCAATCTATATTACAAACTTTCCAATAAGATCCTAAAGAATCATATTAGGTTGTGGAAAATTGCCTTTGTGACCCCTTTAACAAAGACTGCTGTGCCATCTTTGGTTCACATGGAACAAACACTTTTAGGCTTTAAATCTGAACCCTGACATATCACAATTTTACCTTAATTCACATACTGTACTGGCAAAGACAAAAGCAACTACAGTCTATATCAGTACAGTTTGGGATGCATCTGAACAAGCTGCTAAAGCAGATTAAAGTCTTTGCAAACCCACAAACCCCATCGTGGGCACACTTTCCATATAAGCTAACCCCCATGAGATGGCTTGAGTCCATTTTTTGACAAGAGGGATTTCTAAACACAGCATAACACTAATCAATGGGTATGAAAATAATAGTCTCCGTATGTAAGCATCGCGACGGAAGTGGTAACGTGATTACCAGTAGCTAACTCATGGAGTGAAGGCCAAAGAAAATGACAGCGCTAACCATCCAGGGACACCACTTAAGCAAACAGGAAATGATAGATAGTATTTATGGCTTTAGACACTGCAGATGCAAACAGTATTGGTTAAAAGCAACGAAGATTAATTGTCAGAGAAAATGCTGGTGAGACTGTAAGTGCCACAGAGCTGGCAATCATCTGTGACATCAGTCCAACTCATGTTTCAAAAAGATTAGTGTTCTCCTTTTGGCTGTTATAGCCAAGAACGTTTTTTAAGAGCTTCCTGGAGCTTCTTATTCAAAAACATGAGCATAAATGCCAATATACCATCACAAAAAACCTGCATCCATGTTACCAAGTACAGATGACATCATCTAAAAGCATACAATATATTATAAAACACAAAACAGTAGTATGCAATACAGTAAAGACAGTAATAATGTGAAATATTATTACAATTCGAAACAACTGTTTTCTTTTTTAATAAATGTTAACATGTAAAAACATGAAAATGTGGTGTGTGTGTGTACCTGGTATGTATCATGTTATGGGGACCAAATGTCCCCATAAGGATAGTGATACCAGTAAATATGAATATTGTGGAGACATTTTTTAGGTCCCCATTATGAAACAAGTCTATAAATCATACAGAATTTTAAAGTTATTTGAAAATGTAAACATATTAAAAGGATGTAGAATAAGGCATTAATATGTGCTTAATTACTACTAATGAATGGCTAATTATCTAGTAATATGTAATAAGCAACTGGTTAAGAGACCATACAATAAAGTGTTACAATTTATATATATATATATATATATATATATATATATAAAAACACACACACACACACACACACACCCTGTATAGTATGAAGTGAAGTTGGCAATCTGTGCCTCTGAAGAAGAGAACAAGCAAGAAAGCAACAACATTGTGCAGTAGTTTAACCTAGACACACACAGACCTCAATATATCACCATATAAGAATTAACAACTGACAACTGATTCAACAACAACATTAACTCAGCAAACAGCAAAACAATGTACCAGAATAATTTAGTCAAGCTTCAAAGCCAGCTGGGGGCTCACAATCAGCATCCACTAAATGAAATAGAGCGGCAAACAGAGACAGATAAAACAGAAGAAGAGGAAAAAGCATTCGGCATACATTAGGACGAGGGTGGTGGGAGGGAGTTCATCATGGCCATGATGCAAATGGACATTTCATGTCACGTCATTTCATGACATAATCCTAAATACACAGCATTTTCATGGTACAACAACCGTACAAATTGGCATGGTATAATATTTCTTTTTAAACACTTATACATTAACAAATGGATCATTGAGCTTCTTAGAGAGAACTCTACAACAGATGAACTGAGAGTTGGGGTTTTGCATGTAATGTACAGCTTAAGCATTTGTCTATAGACCTGTTTTAACATAATTTTTAACAACAGAACAAAAAATACAGATACAAGGCAAAAAGCTAATTTTAAGCACCAATTTACAATGTACTTCAATTCCAGTCCAGAAATCACTCTACATCAATCACTATGCACTCTACATACTGTAAAATTAGGGCTCTTATTGTCCAAAATGTCCACTAACTTCAAGCCCTAAACGTGAACCTAATAGCTTATTCCCCTCATTGGGTCCAGGTGGCTTCACTGTACGCTATGTACTCAAAAGCCCAACACACACACTCAAAAACTCTCGTCCACACAGAAGCAGATAAATGACTGCACATACTCAAAAGACACACTCAGCTTGAAATCCCAACCCCACCCCCAGAGGAAAAACGTCCACCACAGGGGAAACTGGGTCAGGAGAAGAACGGTCTGTGCTCATCATTAAGACAAAGACAAAGTAAACGATCAGACAAAGACTGTTTTGGAAAAAAGGCACTTTGGAAAAAAAAACAGAACGATTATAACTAAAGGCACATGATTCAGTTATGACACAGAGAAAATCACCCAAAATGAAAATTCTGTCATCATTTATTTACCCTCATATTCCTAACCTGAATATCCTTCTGTAAAACAAAATGGAGATGTTTAGCAGAATGTTCACGCTGCTCTCTATTATAAAACCTTAAAAAGCAAAAAAGCATCATAAATATGACTAGAACTAGAAGAAGTCCTATGATAGCTTAAAATTTTCAATTTAATTGTACAAAACAGAACAGACCGGACATTCTGTCCCACTTGATACTAAGTGGCCCTAATACCTGTGAACTAACATAGTAACTAGATGTGTACATAGTATGTAACCACAATGTAAGTACACATTGGTACACAGTCTCTCTAATGTTTGTGTAGCTACACACATGTAACAACCCTCCAAATGGTATATCTAAGAACAAATGTGTAAAAAAACATTGGTAACTACACTTTTTAGTAATGAAAGTACAAATGTGGGTCCCACTTTATATAAGGTGGCCTGAACTACTATGTACTTACATTTAAATTAATAATTTGGTACAATGCTCTTATTGTGCACATAAATGCTTTTACATTGTACTTATTTATATTTTAAAAATACATATGTGTAATTACATCTATAATTACACTGTTGACCAATCCCTTAAGCCCTGTTCACACTAGCAGCGACTTCTAGAGGCTGGCGATGAGGTCGCTAGTGGGCGCTCTCTTATTACTGGTTTCTTAGTAACTTCAATGTTGACAGCGAATCAGGTTTCTTGCCGCTAAATACAAACATTTTAGAGGCAAATGACTGAATATAGTGTAAATATACAAAGAGTGGAAACATACAAACAAAAATGAATGAGAAACGGAATACTCTTTTCCATTCCACGTGTTTATCTACGGCAAAAACGCAAATGCCGTCATCACTGCTGGAGCTGAAAGGTGAATGAACACATGAGCACTATTGTCTCCTTTGCTATTGGCTGGTGCTCCCGAAAGTCGCTCTTCATTTGCATAAAGTTGAGAAATTCTGAACTTTGTCGCATCGCTGGACATGCCCACATCCGGTCGCTCACGGCCGCTGTTGCTCTTGTCGCCGGAAATTGCCAGCTCACTATTTTTAAAAGAATGGGATTGCGTCGCTTTGTCGCTGCGTGTCATTTGAACTGGGCATTACTCCTTAACCGACATTTAAATTTACCCATACCATCAAACCTGTCCCTTATCCCACCTTGATAGCAGCAAAAGTAAATAAATTGCATTAAGAAATGAATAAATTTGAATGACATTTCCTAATTTAGTACAGTGAACCTGCTGATGTCATCAAGGGGTCATGGGCAGAAAGATTTCAAAATATCGTCCCCCTCATTAAAATGTCTACAGCAGTCTCCAAATGGTTGTATTATCACAGCATCTATCACAAACAAGAGCATTTCCATCAACTCAAAGCATTTGCAACTTCAGAGAAGGGCCATTAAATGAGGCAGGGTCCAGTTCCTACTGGTGTTCAGCAGGGGATAAAGGGGAAAAACAAGAGAAACTAAGATAAATCTGTTTAATTCTAATATATCACTGCCAGAGGTAGCATGGCAGATTGACTTAGACAGGGATTAATGCTTAACAATCAGTTCATCTGGAAAGAGTTGAGCCATCACACTGACGGAAGAGCTCAGAGAGCGTAAGCAATAATCTTAAACTCTCTCTGTAATGATCTACACAGCAATAGTAACCCCCAATGTGATCTCTACTGTACATGTCAGACCACTGATCTTAATCTGAGAATATTCATTAGCAAGTCTAAAGACAGATGGCTAAATTTATAGCCGGATCAGCTAGAACATTTTGCTCATCAAGGCATGTTTTATTTGCAATTGATCTCATTCTAAACCAAAAACACCTTAGAACACCTTTTGATTGCTTCTGATAGCATAAATTACTGGAAGAAAAGTAAATATTTTGTTGCCAGATATTACTAATAGCTTATAGCAACTCGTACTTTGCCAGCACAGAGAAAACTATTACCCAGCGGCTCTCTCTATTAAGCTGTTGAACATGGGTTGCCAAGTTTGCCTCTAGACTCCCTGCTATAACATGCATTATGCATTTTTCTATTAACAAACATACATACATGACTAATGGGACTGTGTTAATTTCTTTGTGAATGCAACTACATTAACCGTTCACGAAAGGTAGATATAACTTCTCCTAACAAAACATTGATCAAAAGAAGTAGTATATTAGTCAGTATTTTAGTCTTTGGCATGACAATTATTTTCTCAAACGAAGTATTTGAGATTGTGTCAGCGGCCTTGTTATTTCTAGTATCTCTTTGAATTTGCTATTAAATGAAAATATTGTGGATATAATATACTACAATATATTACACACTTCTGCTAAATTTGGGGTCAGATAATTATTATTATTATTATTTTAAATATCAAAACAATATTTTTTTACAGTCACTTTTGATGAATTATTTTTGCTGGATAAAAATATTGATTGAATCTTACTGAGCTCAAACTTTTGAACTGTTTCATAAATAAATAAATATCTGAACATCACTAAAACGGTTACTTATCATGCCCATTCATTTACACATGCCCATGATTCAGCCGGTGTCACTCATCCCGCCACATACTCAGTCATGTCATAACTAAAACACGGTGCAGGCTAAATTAAACATCATTTTAAAATTACAATTTTACAATTACAACATCTTAACAAATGAAACAAAGCAGAAGTATGGGGCAAACAAGCCTGAGATTTCCCTGGAGAAGACCAAGGAAGCGCTCAACACTTCAGATCTCATGCTATCTGAAAACCTCTCCACTTAGCTTGGGCTGGTTTATGAGGAGGTTTATTGAGATGCTGTAATGATAATGTTTTAGCTGGGTTCCTTCACTTTCAGTCAAGCACAGTGCCCAGTCATGTTGCATGGACACATTATTACTAACAAACACTTAAACCTGGCCAACTCATTTGGTAAAAAAGACAGTGGAGGCCATTTTTCCATTGTTATGGAAATACACTAACAGTCACACAGAATAATTGAGTGTTTACTAAACGAATGGTAAACACTCGCTGCACCTGCACATGTAAAATAACCTCCACACTGGAAATGGCTGTGAAAATTTGTTCCTACAAAAGAGGATGATGACACCTCACTTGTACCTTTATCTTGTAATATAATGGATTTAACGGCATTACTAAAGCAGTGATTAGATAAAAAAGTGCCATTATACTCTTACAGAGAAAATAGCTGTTAAATTTAATTAATGTTAACAGTGCCAATGTTTGCATAACATCCAGTCTGCTAACAAGCTTTCAAGAAATCCTTCAATGGGTGGTTAGGTAAAAAAAAATATATGGATGTCTTAAATTCCACCAAGATATATACACTCCAGCCACTAACGTTTAACAACTACTGGATTATTTTATAAATTCCTGCACAGCATCCATAAAGGTCAGGTCTACTTGCCTTCTGGAAAAAAAATAGAACTTAATAAAAATGGACTTAAGATCAACCGTGAATACATATTAGCATAAAATAAGCTGCGATGACCACTAAATGTTCCCCAAAATCATCAGCACAGGTGGGAAATTCAGTGCAT
The DNA here is from genome assembly GCA_032275025.1 of Enteromius treurensis. Classification (NCBI taxonomy): domain Eukaryota; kingdom Metazoa; phylum Chordata; class Actinopteri; order Cypriniformes; family Cyprinidae; genus Enteromius; species Enteromius treurensis. The sequence continues at coordinate 12,606,270 of JAUCMU010000104.1, forward strand.
TTTAGCAACAATAATCATAAGAGTGAAATGCAACAGGAATTGTAAGCTGATGTTTCAACAATGCTTGCAGTAAAATAAAATACAATATTTATACATTATTGTTAATTTCCATTTATCTCAGTAAATAGTGATACAAAGACACTGCAGTGCTCTGGAGCAATTATGTTAAATCACACCAGATCTGGTAGAGGTCTGGGCACTCTGTAAGACTAAAGAGGGGTAGTACAGCTCTCGTGCCAATGTATGTGACATGTGCCAAGTCCTTAAGCTGCCAGCCAGCGAAACATCCAACCAAGTGGCTTTGTTCAAGTGTCTGAGTGCAATGAATGCTGATGGCAATCAATCGTAAGATTGGCCAAAAAAAATGTAGCAGGTGATAACTGAGAAAAAGTAGCAAGTCACAGTAACAGTTTTTAGTGTAGCTCAGTGTTTGTGAAAATAATGTAGCCTTTTTCCCGAGCAAAGCTACTTTTTTCCAACATCCAACAATGTAGCATTGTTTAACACTACATTGTTATTTTTAGCTTTTTTTAAACTCACTTTTGGGCAGTTAGCTTCATTTTGTAAGCATTTTGCAGAGCAGCTAACTGTGTAGGTGGACTAGTAAGGATTCTGATTAGCTAATAACTTGATGAGCAACAGATTTAATGTAGCTCCCTCAACGGTCGTCAATCAAAACCACACTTGGATTACTTGATCCTTCAGACCACAGGTTTTGTCTTCAGCCAAACACCATTTAAGATTCTCTGAGTCAGCTCTGCTACATGGAAATCCTGTTTATTAAAGACAATCCTCATATTGAATTGATTCAGTACTGGCAGTGAATGAAGATTCTTTGTTGAGAAGCAGATGGAGCATCATGAGACGCAGAAGCAATTGGAGAGAGAGAGAGAGAGTTACAGTCACAGCACAGCACACACACTGGACATTAAAAGATCAGCTGCTTCGGCCTCAATGCAACACTAACAAGCTACAGAAATCCTGTATCCTTTACATTTTTTTTAATTTTTTTTTATTATTTGCTAATCCTGTTTTGTACTGTATAATAATATCACAGGTTGTTGACATGATACATAAACAAGTATAGGAATTACTTGGGAAAATTACATTAAAAAAGGGTCATTTTATTCTTAAAAATATTTCATCTCAAAATTTCTTCTTGCATATTCTTACAATAACTAAAAATAGGCTGCATTTCTACTTCATGTACTTCTTTAACTGTGATATCACAATAAGTTTTGGGTCAACTCCTAACCCTAACAAGAAACCAAGTCCAATTTGTCTGACACAAAAAAAATGTTTCCTATCCCAGGGACTAGTTTGAAACAGAAAAAACTAACTCTCTCCTATAGTTTTCTGTTTGTAAGCCCTTTCCTCTTTTTCCCCTCATGGCTTTCTCCATGGAAGTGGCTTTTTAAGGAGTGTCCGTGGGTTTCTTACATTAACCTCTATCTTTAATCTTGACTTTGCACATGGGAGTTTCCTTCATCTGGATTTGAACGCAGCAGCGACTATGTTTGTGATGGGTTTGGTCCATGCGGGCCCAGATTGCTCTTTTCCTCCACCACCCACACAGAGATAGTGCAGGCAATTTCACTAAACATCTTTATAACAACAACAACAGCTGCAGAAAATTGAAAAACTACTATAACTAAAATGGGCCTTTGTCAGTTTGCTTGCAGTTAATATTTTAAATGAGGAGCATTAAAGGGGCATAACACAAAGGTCTTGGACCTTGCCCAGATTAAAAGAGTGGGATTAATAAAAGGCAGTATATTTTAAACATGGTACTTATTTTGTATATTTATTGTGTTTACAGCTCCACTCCAACTACTAAAAAAATTCAATCCTTCTGCAAGACGATGAAATATCTGCATACATTTCACATGATGGAGAAAGACAGGAGAGAGCAGCAGTGTGGTTTCTCAAAGGGCTGATTTAGCCTTTAGGACTCACCAGCTGATGCTCTTCATGTCCTCAGAACAAAAGCAAACTTAGTTTTGCACATTAGAATTGCAGAAACATATGTAATATAGACAAAATCTAAGCTTAACAGTAACAAAATAATACATACCATATCTTTTGATGTTCAACATTTTTCATATTATTTTAACTTTTAGGCAAGTGTAGTAACCAACTAATAGTGACATTGGCATATAATGTATGCTGATCTAAACTGTACCAATAGTTTAACACATCTTACGATTCGTAAGAGAATACTGCTATGGATTACATTTTTGCAGCAGTCAGCAATATCAAAACATTCTGCTTTACTTCCCAACGGCTGGATGACTTGGATGGTTTCAGTCTCTAATACTGTCTTCTGAGAGGCTCACACAAACTCCAGTTCCCTTTCAGTCAGTCGCTATAATTTTACGTAATTGACTGACGTCATGGGGTCCCACCTGGGAGACCAATTGACTCTGATCTTTGGAGAAAACGCCAATGGGAATTGGCCAGTGGGTTTTGCATGCCAAGCCATCCCCCGTATGTACCAGCATATAAGATGGCGGCGTGCTAACCACCATTAGCTTTCTGCTTTGGAGCCAATCTGGTGTTTGAAGTTGGAGAAGAAGAAGAACCTACCTGCTGTCTGGAGATCCTCGGTCGGAGCATCCTGCGTGCGTCCGTGGACGGCCCTCATTGCGAGCGCAAGTCCATGGCTCTGCTCAGGTCATGGCTTTCTTTTATTAGAAGACTAGCTTCATCTGCTACCCCTTCCAGCCCCCTACCGTGGCAGCTGCTTAGAAGGAGTCTGAGGCAGAGCTGGCGGACATGCTCTTTTGGGCAGCCAAGAGCATCAGGCTGGAGGTGACTCACTCACCGACCCGAGCGCTCGAGGCTGGACGAATGGTTTCTGGGCGTGGCTCCCAGCCTAATCCGGCCTTTCTTCCATGAGGACCTCACCAAATTGTGGAAGGCACACTATACAACTTGGGTGCGGAGATTCCCCAGGTGGAACGCGCGGTTGCGGTGCACTTGTGTCCGCGTCATGCGCAACCGACTTTGCTCTCTGGGCAACAACAGTCAAAGCACGGTCCCTCAGGCAGGTGATGTCCACTATGGTGGTCCAGGAGTGCCATCTCTGGCTGAACCTGGTCCTTTCTTGACGCCCCTGTCTCCCAGGCCAGTCTCTTCGACGACACTGTCGAGAACTTCGTCCAGCAGTTCTCTGCAGTACAGAAGCAGATGGAGGCCATCAAACACATCTTGCCCCGGCATGATGCCAAGGTGCCGAGCGGAGTGCCTCCATCTGCCCATTGCCATAGGGAGCCCCCCTGGGCGGCTTCTACACCTGCTATGCCCCTGGCACCTCTCAAGGGGGTAACACCTCCGGAGATTAATTTAGGGTTCTACAGCCCCTATTTCATCGTACCCAAGAAGAATGGTGGGTTATGGCCAATCCTTAATCTGCGTGTTCTGAATTGGTCCCTTCACCGGCTACCGTTCAGAATGTTAACGCCGAAACACATCCAGTCTTGAGTTCAACACCACGATTGCTTTGCAGCTATCGACTTGAAGGACTCGATTTTGTCTTGATTTTGCCTTGACACAGATCGTTCCTTTGGTTTGCTTTCGAGGGTCGGGCGTATCAGTACAAAGTCCTCCCCATTGGGCTGGCTCTGTCTCCTCGCGTCTTTACCAAGATGGCGGAGGGTGCCCTAAAACCTCTGTGGGCAAAGGAGTGCCAACACCTCTTCAGTCTGTGGTCAGACGTTGTCTTCCTATGTGCCCCTAGGCCAGGTGTCCAGGCATGTGGTAGTTTCCATAGATGCCTTCATGACGGGCTGGGGCACTGTATGCAACGTGCAAGCAGCCTTGGGCTCCTGGACAGGATCTCGACAGCAGTAGCATATCAATTGCCTTGAGTTGCTGGCCGATGCTTTGGGGAAAGCACGTTCTGGTCTGGACAGACAACATTGCACGGTAGCGTACATCAACCATCAGGGTGGGGACCCCATGACGTCAGTCAATGAGGTAATAGTATAGTATAGTGACTGACTGAAAGGGAACGTCTTGGTTTCCGTATGTAACCCTCGTTCCCTGAAGGAGTGAACGGAGATGTTATGTCCCTCCTGCCATAAGGGCGGACTGGGATAGGGAGTCTCAGCAGAAACCTAATGGTGGTTAGCACGCCACCATCTTATATACCCGTATGTACGGGGGAGTGGCTTGGCATGCAAAAACCTCTGGCCAATTCTGTTGACGTTTTCTTCAAAGATCAGAGTTAATTGGTCTCCCAGGCGGGACCTCATGATGTCAGTCAATTACATAAGTCTGCATTCCCTCCTTCAGGGAACGGGGGTTACATTCGTAGGAGATGTTTCAACACACATTTCAAGGCAGCTTCACAATGCCTTCTGCTCAGATTCTGCTGATTTGTTTTCCTGCCCCGTTCTCTTTCCTTATCCACTCTGCTGATGATAAAAATCAATGGAGCCTCTATTGTCTAGAGCAGGGAGGTAATGAAACCTAATCAGGATGACTCATCTTTGGGATAGGGACAAAGCAGCATGGGGTCCACAACCATTGTCAGTATTTAACTCATCTGAAGCCCAGTTATACATGGAATGGCCTTTACATCAAATTGATTGCCACCAATTTGGCTACATCTAGATAAAATCTGTTTATACAATTATTTAAAATTAAAACAATCTTTAATTAGAAGTAACTAGTTTTAAACATGTCTGTATCCCTTTTAAAGGGTGATCTTTGCCTGTCCAACCTTTTAAGCTTTTTCAACTGAATCCCATAACTTAATTTAAATAACTTAAATTAATAAAAACAGCACATAATCGGCAATAATCTATTGAATTAACATTCAAGTGATGTGTCAAGAACTAATTTTAATTAGCAAGAGTATAGTTTTATGAACAACCCTATTAGCGGTTGACCGATATGTGTTTTTTAGGGCCTCTAGAATATATACAAATATATATATATATATATATATGTATATGTGTGTGTGTAGAAAAACACATCAAGCACACCAATAACCGAAATTTTGAACCGATATGGTGAAAAATTAAAGCAATGTTAAAATTAAAGGTGCCGAAGAATGCACTGATAAAGTATTTTAAATTGTTCTCTGATATCTACTCAGAAGGTATGTGGCTTAAGTAAAAAATCTCCAGAAATGATTTTACATGTCCATTTACAAGCCTAGGATTTGTCTTAAGAATGAATTTGTCTGTTTTTGCCTTATTTGGAAGAATAATAATGTTGAGCTCTGCTCTGATTGCTGTTTCACAGTGCAGCTAATTTCAAAAGCTCACAAAGCAGGAAAGAATCACAGGGATGCAATTATATATTTCAATATTTTTTCCTGCAGCTATATCTTTGAGTAATTATACAGTATATAAAATGCAGGCATCAGGTAGCAACAATTAATATGCACAATTGCTCTGTTTCACTTGGGGAGTCAGTAGTTACCACATATTTTATTTTGAAAAAAGTTTATAACCATGCTGTTTTGAGTCACCATTGACTTCCATAGTATTTATTTTCCTACTAAGAAAGTCAATGGTGACAAAACAGCCTGGTAACAATCTTTTTTCAAAATGTATTCCTTTGTGTTTGGCAGAACAAAGAAATCCATACAGGTTTGTAACTAGTCGAGGATGAATAATGATGACAGAATTTTTATTTTGTGGTGAAATATTCCTTTAAGTCTGACATCACGTCAGGTCAGATGACTAAAGCAAAAAAAAAAGGTGTTAACATACACTCATGTTGTGCTGTAATACTACCAAATTATCATGATCATAAAATTTATCCCCATACTGAAACCGCAGACAGTGATTCATCTTTTGAATCATTAAAATGTTGGTGTCTGAGATGCAACAAGCTTCAGATTGTAGTGTACAAGGTCAGCTTTTAATAGCTTAAAAATATCATATAATAAAATAAATGGCTGTGGAGGTAATATTGTTAATTGAAAGGCTTAGACCAGGAAAAAGCATTCTTTGTTTGACAAGCGGATCCTTCATTTTTATGTTTATTAGATGTTTATGTCCAAAATATGCATTAAGACTCATATTTGGTGTTCAGTATTGCAATCCTCACATAATAAAAAGAAATGAAAGCAACTGTTCAACTGACAACCTATTACGTTGGCTATTTGACCAAAAAAAAACATTTTAACATTTTTAATAAAACATACACCATCTCTTTTATTGCTGTGTCTTGAGAGCAGCTCATACTCACGCTTTAGCTGCTAATGCAGCCAGTCAGCTCTGAGCAGATCAGCACCATATCTACCATCCGTGAGATAGGCCAGCCCACGGTGAGCAGCACAGCTCATCCAGATGAGTCATCTCACATGCAGGCCCTGTACAGCCATGCAGTAAATTTGAATTTGATTGCTTAGATATCCAAAACCTACATTTCCTTTCCATAAGAAATAAAGCAGAAACTCAGGTTTAATGAACACAAACAGATAGGCATCAAGGGTCCTTTCTCTCTAATGTGTCATACATGTGTCTTGATGACAGATGCTCTTTCCTGTTATATCATAGTCGAGGTCTATCCAGAAGGTACTTAATCTGTCCTTCCTGCAATAGAACTAATGCTTTCAATCATCAGCCCACAAAGAGCACAGTGGCAGGACAATAAATTGCTTTTTTGCTCTAAGGCAAGACTACTGTTTGCATAACAGGGCTCTTCAGGGTCATATACGAAAGTACACACTTTCAAGTAATGTTCAGTCAAACCAAGAAACCATTTCACATAATGACAGGATCATAACTGAAGTTCACATTCACATACAGGAACTATGCCCCATTTTTTCAAGGTTACTCTGCTGAGTTCTAGCTGTTGTGGTGCCCCAAGCAAGATGAAACAAAAAAAAAAACTATTATAGGAAGTTGTTTGCAGTTTGAATGAACTTGACACTTTATTTCACATGCTCATTTTGACGTTTTGGAAGGGAAACAGGAAAAGGCCAGCATAAATAAGTCTGGACAAATAGTTAATCGATAAGCAAATCAATAATCACAACTCTTTTAAAACCACTCTCTTTCATTTCATCTACTTAAATGCATTAGACATAAAGCAAACTTGTATTTTAAATTATTTCAATTTTAAAGTATTTCAATAAGTAGCACAACCTGTCCATCCAACTAATATAACCAGGATTTGAAATGAACCCATATATATATTTTATATGTATTTTAAATGTAATTTAAATTACAGTTCATTTAAATTGTAAATATTTCACAATATTACTTTTTTTACTTTAAATAATATGCACCCTTGGTGAGCCTAAGAGGCTCACATTTAAGAAATCACATTAAAGAAATCTTACCCACACCAAATGTTAAATGACATTTTATATTGAAATAGTCAAACTGGCACTGACATAGCAATCAATCATCAATACCATTTTCTGAAGTTCTTTATAGTAGTAAATGTATATTTAGTAGTATTTATTCAGTGCCATGGTCTAGCTTTATAACCAGCCTTTTTTAGCCCTTCCACCAATGAACTAATAACATATCAAGCATTATTCTTGTCTCCTGTCACCATTTTCCCAATAGCTTTTTTCTCTCTAAATTATTTACCCCATGTTGCTTTTAGGGCAAATGAGGAAACAGTGATGTGTTAATCCAGGGTCATATTTGGCCAACAGCTCTAATCTGGGGCCTCTGGACACAAACACCCATACACTCTTTGCGTACACAGTCATATAATGTGGCAACTGTTAAAATGAAGTAAATAATATGCCTTAAAAGTGAGACAGGGTAAACCTTAAAAGTGGTGAGTTATAATCTCATAATCTCCTTCATGTACAGTATATAAAGTATATACTATATAATACAAAAAAATTAGTTCGGAGTATTTCAGTGATTTAGAACATTTTCAGAGAGCGAGAGAGAGAGAAAGAGAGAGAAAGCCTATGGGTGTTGCAGACTTTCATAAATTTGCTTGGGTCAAGCTTAGGTACACACTTTTAAAATTTGAACTTGATTATTTATGCAATGGCAGGAAAATAACAATTTGGAAACAAACAGCATGGAAATGAAGAGAGAAAGCTATAAGACCAATTCATATCATTTTAGTTAACAGGATGAAATTGTTTAAAAGTGAGTTATTAGTTATTAAAAATTTGTTATTTTCTCACTAACAAAAATGTCACTTCCTGGTGAATAATGTCACTTTGGCCCAGGTTGCTGATAATAATCTGGCTTCAACTACTTTTAACTAATACAATACAGAGAAATACTTCATACTGTATGCTAATGCTGTACAAGCTAATATTCACATTCAGTTCAAGATAGATTCTTTCTATAAACACATTCAACTATCCACACTACATAGTCCAGGGCTATAAAAGGATGTTTTGTTTGGCTTTCGACACCTTTGCTAGCTTTATGTTCAAAATCAAACCACTATTTAATATCAGAATCTGTAACTGTATTACAGTATACCGCATGCTCGTATTCTCAATCAAATCTGTATCCTAAACACAAGTACATGCACAAATCATATAGAAACTCATATACTCATAGTTCAGCTTCTTTCCTCATTTTGCAAAGTCCATCATAGTTCTTTGACCAATCTATTGTTGCCACTGAACAAAGGCCCTCAATCCTCAAAACATGGAGTGTTTCTGTAGTAGGGGGCGGGGAAAGTGTTATCACAGTGAAATGAAAGCCCAGTGGCCCTTTTGATGTGCAGACAGGCACAGACACTGGGTTAAA
>JAUCMU010000104.1:12618810-12629870 GCA_032275025.1 Enteromius treurensis
GGTCATCTGCCACTCTGCGAGACCTCTCTCCCAGGAGGATCACAAGCCAAAGGAATTAAACTGAATTAAATTTCTTTTAGCTAATTTTTCCAAACCTTACAGATTTCAGTTTCTTAAGACATATTCCTGGTTTTATTGGTGCATTACTTATCAGTGCATCCTATTTTGAAGGGGAAAACAATAAATAAATAAGACTGAACACAGATATTGAACACAGAGGTTTTGCAACCAAACCCAAGACTGGTCTTAGCTTGTTTTGTCAGGTCTGAGGTGGCTCAATCTGGTTTAATAAGTCTCCCAGACTTTCTCTTAACAGGAAAAACAGACAAAATCTCTGATCAGGCAGTTGTGACTCATTGGCAATCATGGTTAAAATGCAGAAACTATAAAGTGGCCCAGGGGAGGAATTATGTGAAAGCGACTCCACATTTCAGTCTAGTTGAGATGCCCTTTGAGGTTAGTGTGTTTGTGTAATTGCATTTGTACATGCACAAATTACTCCTTGTCCAAAGACATTTGAAAATGCAGTGTTGGAGTATAGTATGGCCTATACTGTAGGTACTACTTGTTATTAAACAAATATAGTTTCGGTTTTGAGCTGAAAAATAATTTTAATTTGAAATATTTCATTTGAGTAATTTTGTGTTTTTACATTTTGACGTCTGGCTGGTCTGTGAGAGAGCAAAGTTTAAATGCTTTGTAAACACTTATTCTGCTTTGAGTGTGTGGCAGCAGTTTGGCCTTCGACCTGTGTCTCCAAGGTGCCCCTCTTAAACTCCCAGTCACTAGCAGGAGAAGCCAGGCAGGGCACTGTAGCGGTCAGACCCCCTCCCTCACTGGCTGCTGATCGCTTGTCAGCCGGCAGCATGCTAAAACACAAGCACAAAAGGGAACAAGATAAAAGACAGCTTATAGGTTCTAATAATTTACCCCACATCCCCCAAAAAAGTGTAAAAGTAATGCAGTTCAGTTCATATGTTAGTGACATTAAATATCACATACAATATATCACTTATACCCATAATAATATCACAAATACAACAATGTAATTAATTCAAACAACATACAGAAAGAAAACAATATCATGCATGAATAAATGAGAATTTTGACTATAAAACTAAAGCAACCAAATTTTCTAAATAATATTTAAATAACAGGGGGGAAAAGAAAAGTGCACTGTTATACTTTTTTTCTCTTTAAAAATATTGGTTCAGGTTCAGGTTTACTGGTGCCTGTAGTATTTTAATTTATTTTTAATGGGTGAATGGTGTTTTTAAAATGCATTAGGACAATGTAAAGAAATACTGCCCTCTAGAGTTATTTGACTCCTGGTAACAGTACTGGTTTTATGATGTAGCCTGGAGTCAAAACAACTTAAAATATAAAAACCTCAAAAAATAAATGTGTATAATCAGTACGTTGACAATTTTTTTTTCATATGTTTTGTGTCTTGCATAATAAAAATCATGTACAACATGAAAAAAGTCAAATTTATCAAATAAATCTCAATCCTGTAAGGGTCATTTATATAATGCAAAACATTTTTGTCCCCATATACTAAACCAATAAAAATAAGCAAGAACACAGTTTTTGTTGTTGTTGTTTTTAATTTATTTATTATTTATACTTTATTTTAAAGTGTCCTTGTTACAGTGTAATTATACATTTAGGTACTGAGTAATATTGATTAATTACATGTCCTTACTGTGATCAGGATTAGAGCTTGACTTATTAGGGTTACCTGCATTTAATTATGCATAATTTATTGTTATTGCAATAACATGCAAAAGGTGTAACAATGACACATTAAAAGGTGTTGCCCAATTATTTCTATTAATCCCACGATTTTTTCCCACTGTGTTCCACTGAAGGAGGGAACGGAGACGTTACATCATTGACTGACATCATAGGATCCCGCCTGGGAGACCAATCGACTCTGATCTTTGGAGAAAAAGCCAATGAGAATTGGACAGTGGTTTTTGCATGCCTACATACGGATATATAAAGTCCTCCCCTCGGCAGTCCCGGCCTAAAAGAGCAAACTTCTTACAGCTGTACGGTCGGGACCGTATTTTTCGATCGTGTGCTTCTGGATGCAGGAGTTTCCTCACCTCTGACAATGGCCACAATCGCTGTCTCACTTGTCTGGGCCTCAGTCATGCTGATGGTTCATGTCCTCATTGCTAGCGCATGTCCATGGCTTTGCTCATGTCACAGCTTTCTTTGATTAGAAGGCTAGCTAAATCCGCTACCCCTTCTAGTTGGGCGGGCCGTAAAGGCTCCTCAGCTGCATCGGCTAGTGGCTTGGCAGACCTCAGGGTGACAACCAGGAATAATCTGCCGGGCAAGTCTACACGGACTCCTGATCTCCCAATGCGAAGTCTCATGGAGCTTCCGAAAGATTGTGCCAGTTTGTCCCGCGTTGAACCTAGTGTCTCCTTTGGTGCCCCGGAAGAGGATGAGACGTCTCTGGCTGCATCAGAGGAGGGGCTTTCGTCAGCATCAACCAAAGAGGAAACTGAGCAGCCCCCCACCCCGAGTCACAATCATTGCTGAACTGCCTTGCGGCCTGGCGGTTAAAATTACTGTGAGCCATTCACGTTGCGGGGGACCTGAATCATGCAGCCGATGTGCTTTCACGACACCCAGAGAATGGAGACTATATCCCGGGATAATCCAGCAGAATTGTAGTCAATTCGGGGAGGCCTAGGTGGATCTGTTTACCTCCCAAGAATCCTCCCACTGCCAGTTGTTTTATTCCCTGTTGTTTTATGGATGCTCTGGCACACAGCTGGCCCCAGGGATCTTCGCAAGTACGCCTTCCCCCCAGTGAGCCTCCTTGCGCAGACTTTTTGCAAGATCAGAGAGGACCAGAAACAGAACCTCATGCTCCTGGCGACAGCCCCTCCCTGAAAGATTCCCCTGAGGGAATTTCTCAGGGGATGGGCACAATTTGGCATGCGCATCCCGATCTATGAAACCTACAAATTTGGCTTCTGGATGGGACTCGGTAGACTGAGAGCAGATCCTCAGAGATGCTCGGTCGGTGTGGTGCTTTCCTTCCTTCAGGAGAAGTTGGAACGTAGGCTGTCCCCTTCCACTCTGAGAATCGCAGGAGGTGAATTTGCAAGCGCTGACCTAGGAGGAGGCAGACCAGACCTTCGAGTTGCTGTGTCCCGTACCCGTTTTGCGCTTTTACGTGGAATGCACCCGGAGTTTCAAAAGCTCCGAGCAGCTCTTTGTTTGCTTCGGAGGACAGCAGAAGGGGAATGCTGTCTCCAAAAAGAGGCTGGCCCATTGGGTGGTTGATGCCATCACCATCAATACCTTCGCTAGATTTTATAATCTTCGCGTGGATCCCATGTCCTCCCGTGTTTTGGGTAACATCAGTTAATTCCGGGAGGCCGGGCGGATGATGGCTTGCAGCACCATTGGATCTGAACGCTTTTTTTTTTCAGTGTTTCCGAACAGTACATCTGGTTCCTCATTCGCCCCACAGTTCTAGCTAGTGGAGTAGCTTGAACTGTGTCTTATAGAGGGCTTCATTCACCCTCTTTGGATCTGGCATTTTATCCCACGATTTTTTCCCACTGTGTTCCACTGAAGGAGGGAACGGAGACGTTACATCATTGACTGACATCATGGGATCCCACCTGGGAGACCAACCAACTCTGATCTTTGGGGAAAAAAAAACAATGAGAATTGGCCAGTGGTTTTTGCAAGCCTGGCCTCTTCCACATAGGACCCTGTGTGCTCCGCCCTCAACTCCTGCTTCTGGTATCCAGGCACCCCTGCAGGGCCCATTTACTGGCCTCCAGGGCGTTGGGATGGTTAGGTTCAAGCTTCCAGTTGGCTTGAAATGCAGCATTTGGGCCTCTTACGTGACGCAGTCTGGGTTGTGGCATTTTCCATGACGCCAGTCAACGATGTAACTTCATTGTGACTGACTGAAAGGGAACGTCTCAGTTTCGTATTTAACCCTCGTTCCCTGAAGGAGGGAACTGAGACGTTACATTGGACAAATGTACTTCTAAGTCAGGTCCGTCAATGCCTGGAGCATGTCCACTAGAAAGCCTGTTACTGACAAGCCAGACAAAACCAGGACAAGCAATCCTTAAGGTGACACCTCCTGGGACTCAATATTACATGTGACAACATTTTCACTTCATTTGCCCTTGGCCAGGAGCTGCTCTGGAGAACAGTGGCTGTGATGTGACAATGTGTAAAACATGTCTGAGATCCTGCTTTAGTGATGACAGGTCCTTACAGACACAAACTCTAGAGCCATACTATAAAAAATAAATAAATAAAAACAGAATCAAATATTACTTAGCACAGTGTATAACGATTCCATTCTAAGTACTGTACAATAATTAATTAATAAAGTTAATTTCATGAATATTGTTTAAAATAATAGTTTATTATATTTTTTTATTTATTAATTTTTTTTTTTTTTTTGCATATTTTTGCAAGAAATTATAGTTTTGGAATAATATGAGCAGAAGCAAGTTAAAACTTTTTTGCATTAGGTAATAATGTTTCATTTATTAATTTAGGTTGATGCTTATTTTAAATATACTATTGTTAGCTGATCTGGATGGAGCCTCTTCAGCATCTAGCTGTTGAGTTAGCATCATTTACCCCTAAAGTGATGTCTGCTGTTAAGCCAGATATTCAGAAAAGCAGAAGGCATGTCTGACCGAGAAGACAGAAGGTTAGAGAGGTGGGGGGAGAGGGAATGAGTTACTCTAAATAGCTGCCAATGTTGAGAGAATATTAATCTTACATAATGTACAATGCCATTTTGAAATTATTAGCCTACATTTAAACATTGCACCTTACAACGCTCTGTGTCAGATTCCATGACATTAATAACAAGCATATCTGATTACCATTGTGATATGCATATTTTGAATTAAACGCAAATTTTAAATAACTTGAATATATATGAATATAGTACATTGTAGGACTGTATGAACCACTGTAATTTTTTGTTGTTTTAAATGTAATTTAAAAATAAACATTATAATTTGCAGTAAAGTTCAAGCAGTTTTCAAAAATAAATAAAACAGACATAGATCTGACTTTAAATTTAAATCAGAGAGAATTTTTTTAATGCATTTATATATAGTATATAAATACATACACACACACACACACACACACGTGTGTGTGTATATATTATATATATATATATATATATATATATACATAGCATATATAATTTGAACACATTTACAATCAAGTACATTAAAATATCCTGGAAATCTGAAGAAATTGATGAACATTTTAACTTAACATTTAACTTTTACACATTCATGAAACTGTGTTGCCTTCAAATTGCATAATTTTAATGCTAAATATCATAATAAATATTATACCAAGGATAGTCAGTATTTTAAGCATACAATAAAAACACCTATGTGCACTTTTTTATGATGGTAAAACTGATATGACATTAAACAGTTTATTAAATTAAATGTCGTAATTCTAACAGTCTAACAGTCTAACAGTTTTCAGTGTACATGATTGATCACTGCAATTTTTTGAATTTTTTTTCTATCGTTAAGAAAAACTGAATTTAAAAAACCCTATGTTAAGTACACTGAGACTTGTGAAAGCACTTGCATATCATTGCACTTTTGATCACATCCAATGTCTTCATGGGTCGCTTTCGGTAAAAGCTGCTAAATGATTAAATGTACATATAATTCAACACATACACACACACACACATAAATTGTGCAAGCTTTCCTTACGTCCTTTGCTAGTTCACATAAGATTTTACTTTACATGCGAATGAGTCACATAGGAATAACAAATCAATGTCATTTTGTAATTATAAACAGGTGATATAATTATTCCTTAAAGACCTTTGACCTCTTATCTAAAGCAGATAACATATTATTCAGTGTGAAAGCACTTCCACATCCTGTAAATATCAAGATGGGCCTCTTTCATTAATCTGTTATGTTACTTGTGAGTCATTTTATAAGGCATAGTGTCAGTTTTCTATCAAATATTATGCGTATCTGGTAACATCCACATCTGAAATGCAGACTCTTTAGCTGCCAGTATTTTGGTCCTTGTCCAACAAATTGTCCATCTCCATCCAGGGAAGATCCCACTGGATTTCTGTCACGTCCTGCTTGGTTTTAGGCATTTCCTGTCGGACTCTTTCCCTCTTGAATGCCCTATTTGGACACACACGCAATTTCTCCCTGAAAAGCATGAGGAAACATTGCAGATATTTGATACAGACAGCAATGTAAATCAAAAGTAGTCAACGACAGTAATATCACCAAATGATTAATATAAAATTGACATTTGTCATTATTTACTAATAATTATAATTATAATTATTTACTACTAATCCTCACGGTTCAACATGACATGAGTGGGGTTTTTTTCTTCTAATTTCTAAACTATTCCTTTAAGTGTGTATTACAGTTAAATATAGCATATACCTGTAAGGGTTGCCAGGTTTTTTTCAGCATAACCCACCCAAATGCTACTCAAAATACCCCAATCACTTTTTAGAGGGGATTCCCGGTAAAAATCGCATTCAGGTGGGATAAAATACACATTTTTGGTGGGGTAATAGTTGATTTCCAGGGGCTAAATATGATTTTATTAAGGTAGCTTTAACCCACGAACATGAAAAGTATCCCACGTAAAGAGCATTAAAGTAGCCCAATTCCACGGGAAAACCACAGACTTGGCAACACTGAAACATGTATACTCAAACCAATCTTCAAAAACATGATTTTTTAAGGGGGGGAAAATTCATAATCTAACTTAAAAACCTAAACCTATGCCTCAGTGGGGCGTAATCAGGTTGCATGAATATATATAGTCACACAAATTTGCCACCTATTTTCCAAAATGTAAAATATTTATGAATTGTATACTCTACCTGAAACCAGGAAACAACAGCCAGACAACAGGAAGAATAACCAGAAGGATCAAGGTGATGCAAAGCCCTGACACCCAGAACAAAGATCCTGGATAGCAAAGTTCATAAGGACGGTTATAGCATATAATGCCAAATTCAATAAAACATATTATATCTGCATCTCATACCTGTAAATGTTTTTTCATCTTTTGAGTCATCTGTGGAGTTAGCCACATGTTAACAATGAAAACTTTTATCTTAAATCAGTGTGAGTTGGATCTACATTATTGACAAAGATGTTCTTACAGCTCACGGTGATATTGATGGTGTTGCTTGTCTTGTTTTTAGCAGGACTCTCACACCAGTACATTCCATTGTTCTTATAGTCAATGTCAAGGAAATGACATTCTGCAGGCCTGTCTGCAGATACTGAGCCATTTAATTGCAAACATCCAGATCTTGTTTTAGCTCCTTGAAGCCTGCTCAGAATCCAGCCTGTTGAATTAATACCATTAACTGTGCAGCGAAGGGTGAAATTTTCCCCCCTGAAGTGTTGTCTGCTGTCAGGCTGGACCTCTAGAGCAGCGTCTGAGTGAGAATCTTTGACTGATTCATTACGATCCGTATCTTGAAATGCTCCATGTGTGAACAGGGAGGAAAACAGCACTGAAAATAGATATAATGGAACAACGTTAAAATTTTTACTATTGAAAAATAGACCAGTGGATTGTGTTTTAAAGCTGATTCTTAAGTAGTCAAGTGATTTGTGTTAATATGTTTTATATAAAACAAAAAAATACTCACCTAAGTACCCAGAAGCTGACAAAAGTCCCATGATTTCCTTTAGCGCTGGGTCTTTTTCTAGAGAATAAGCATACTAAACTGGCATAATAACACTGAAATATCCAAAAGAACAATTAAAGGCCTTTCTTTGCTCCGCCTTTTCCGCTTGCTAGAGATGATCTGATATGTTAACACACTGCTTGTGTGCTGAGAATTGGGCACTTTTTTTCTTTGCCCAAATTCCCAGTTAAATGTATGTCTATAATAATGGAAAGAGAAAATAATTTTTATCTGTTATCTTATCTAAATGTAATATAGATTAGTTTAGTTTCATAGCTTACTTAAAGAGTTACATAAAGTCAAAAAACTACAAAATTATTAATATTGTCAATTTATTTTATTTTATTTTTTTATTTCAACACAGCAGATCTATATGAGGAAATCAACCCCTCACTAGCCTATTAGTTAATTGTTTCTTGCTTAGCCAATTTTGTTTAGAAATTTGTCATTTGACATTTCACAAAGCTATTAAATAATTCAATCATCTTAAAGTTAAATAGTTTTCAAAAGCGCCTTGGGTTTGTTTACATCTAAAAGTTTGGTAGGCCTGCAGACCTTCATGTAGTTTTGTGGTGGATATGTTCTTAAAGTGACTGGCTATCTTCAGCCTAATGACACTGCTTTGAGCTAATGCTCATAATCTCATAATATGAAATGCAATTATTTTAAATATTTTATCTAAATTAATTTGAATGTTTAACACTCTACTTTTTTTTACTTATTTAAAAAAAAAATATATATATTATTATTATAAATTAGTTATTTTTTTAAGTAGCTGACTTTTGGAAGGAGGACAATTTCATGAACAATTTGCCCATAAAATAAGGGTCTTTTATTTTGAAAAACAAACGTGTGGCGTTGTCCTGTACTCTGGCTTCACAATGCTCATTACCTGCATATGGCCAAGTGCTACAAGACCCGACCTAAACTAAATTACAGTTATATTTTCTGGAGAGGCGGGACGTCGTTTCCGTGCAACATAAAATGCTGCTGAGGTAAGCAGTAACGTTAACTAGCATTTATTCGGTGCAGCCTTACAGTCATCAAACAAAAATGGCAAAAGGAATTCCATTTAGAAGGAATTTCAGCTGTTGTGCTCATATAGCTAACGTTACCTCACCATCTGTTTGCAGCAGTCAGTCACTATTAATAATGAGTTATTAATAGCATTATGCATGAAACATTACTACAGTTAAAATGGAGTCTAGCGTTTTTGTAATTGTTCATAAAACATTTGGAGTGACCTATGTTAAAGTTGTGCCACCACCTGCATTGTGTTTAAACGTTACGAGAGGATTTGAAATGTGTTATGTCCATCTTTTGTTGCTGCTGTGATGTTTAGATGAAGAGGACGTGATCGCAGGCGTTGACGGATGCAGGCAGGTGTTGTGATCGGGAGCAGCGGGCGGGCAGGACTGCAGGCATGGACACCTGGACACCCAACCCGAGAGCCAAACCCTTCATTCCCCGCCAGCAGCGAAGCCTCTACCTCACCTGGAAATACAGACTCACGAACAAAAGAGCAGTGCGACGAATCTGCCAGGTCAGCACATGACACTTAATAAGATTATCTTTGAGCACAAACAGTAACGTTAGGTTTTTATTTTTCTTTCCTTGTGACGATGCATTTGTACTTGTTTTTGCTGTATCTTTTACTGGACGTACGAGCATGCATACATTTGTGGTGCTTTTTAATGAACAATTATTTTTGCGTTCATTATTTATTTATTTTTCGAAATAGGGCATGCAATACTACTATAATACTACTACATGCTATTTCATAGAATAATAATAAAAAATAATAAATGCATAAAAACCGCTAACTGATTACAACAAAACTGTTGATCCACGGCTTTGCCAAAATTGCTGATAACTTCATATTGTTATATTGTGAAAATGAATACAGGCATTTCACTTTTTAGATTGTCACAAGTAACATTGTCACAATAAAAGTTTAGTTATCAGCTTATGTCCTAGTCATGTTATGGTCAGCTGAGCAGCACTTGGTTAAAGAGAGCTAAAAATAAATTTTGTGAGTTCAAATCAAAGAAATATTTCACTAATCAAAGCACAGATGTTCTTACTTCTGGTGAAGTACCAGATGTTCAGTGAAGGCTCGGAAATTGTGTTCATTTTTCAGTTCAACGTGCACACTAGTTTTAATTCTGCTAGAAATGTTGTGTGAAGCCGCCGTGTGTGCAACTGGCCCCCATTAACATAATGTGTGTGTGTATGCAGGCCAGTGCTGTGCTGTTTCTATTGATCACAGTGATTGTCAATATCAAACTCATTCTTGACACAAGGAGAGTTGCCAGTGAGGACGATGCAGCTCAAGAGTATGGTAATGATGATTGATTGCCTTTGTGGAAATAAGTATTGTAAAGACACTAAAATCATTGTGCTTTTTTAATGTTTACAAACTGTCAGATTTATTTTTGCTATTATTGTGCATCGTCTCAGATGATGTCCTGCCAAACATGGAAACCCCACGCAGACCAGCGGGTGGGAGGAAGGTTTTGGATATCGAGGTGTATTCTAGTCGATCTAAGGTTTATGTAGCTGTGGATGGCACCACTGTAAGTGATTTGAAATCTTATGACAAGACAAATTTGCCACATCATTGCCAGATAAAACAGTGAACAATATTTTATGTATTAATGCAGGTTCTGGAAGATGAAATGAGGGAGCAGGGCCGAGGCGTGCATGTTATAGTTTTAAATCAGGCAACTGTAAGAATACACATTCACTTTTCATGACAAACTCAATCTTCTTTTATCATTACTATCTTTTTAAGTTGTCGAGATTATTTATAAATTTTGTATTTATCTAAGTTTTGTCTTCCATCAGGGTCATGTCATGGCCAAAAGAGTGTTCGATACTTATTCTCCCCATGAGGATGAAGCCATGATCCTCTTCCTCAATATGGTCACGCGTGGCAGAATCCTCATCTTCACCATTAAGGTTAAAGAAATACTTTTCCCGTCCACTTTCATGGTTTCAGATTTGTGTTTGCTTTGTCCGTAAGTGCACTTCTTATTGTCCTCGTCAGGATGAGGGGACCTTTCACTTGAAGGATGCAGCGAAGAATCTTCTGAAAGGTTTGGGGAGTCAGGTAGCTGTCACCTTAGGTTGGAGGGATATGTGGACTCTGGTTGTAAAGAAGGGAGGTAAGGACAATGCCTTTAAACTTTTGAATCATTTATTACTATTGTTCAACATAAACATTAGTTGAGGGCTGCAACTGTGCTTTTTAAATGAGAATATCCAGGCTGTACTACTGCTGTCAGTGATACGAGTACTTGAAATTAACATGTTTTCTTAA
>JAUCMU010000104.1:12629970-12642411 GCA_032275025.1 Enteromius treurensis
TCACAAATCCTTGGATACTCTTCTAATAAACACCATTTCATTTATCTACTTCTCTGTGCCTTCCTTGAGCGTTACACATTGCATGCCTTCTGCCATAACTAAACCCTGTTTGACGACAAGCATAAAAAGTACAAACACTACTCAAACCACTAAAATCCCCTCCTGATACAAAGAATTCCGTAAAGTTTTCAGTAAAATCAAGGCTACACAGGCATGGTTTGCCTGAGGACATTGTTTCTGACAGAGGAACCCAGTTTACCTATTGGGTTCGACGAGCTTTCTGCAGACAACTGGAAATTAATGTAAGCCTCGCATCAGGATACAATCCACAGTTAAATGGCCAGGTGGAAAGGTTGAACCAGGAGATCAGCAGGTATCTCAGGATGTGTTGTAGGCATGAACAGAACTAATGGGCAGAATTCCTTTCATGGGCTAAGTATGCTCAAAACTCACATACTCATTCCTCCACTGGCATGACCCCTTTCCAATGCTTCTTGGGATATCAACCCCCCTTGTTCCCGTGGTCGGGTGAACCTTCATCAGTTATCTGCAGTCGATGACTGGATCCGGCGAGAGGGTGTAGGACAGTGCCCATGTCCATCTCCAGAGAGCCATCAGAACTCAAGAGTTCTGCTCAAGAGGGACCTCAAGTTGCAGCATTAACAAAACAGATTAATGAGGTCACACATCCGCTTGAGATCCTACTAATTACCGGATCTATCCCTCCTTCCATGTCTCACTCCTCAGACCGGTCCACCTGGATGCTGACCCCAATGCTGAGATCCAAGGACCACCACCACTGCTAGATATTGATGGATCAAAAGCATATAAGGTGAACTAACTGCTGGACTCAGGGCGTGGAAGGGGTCAGCCACAATAGCCGGTGGACCGGAAGGGGTTTGGACCTGAAGAGACATCATGGGTAGCCGCCTACAATATTCTGGATCCATCACTCATCGAAGACTTTCATTAAGCCAGACTCGATCGTCCAGCACCACGACCACAGGGACGAAAACCAACCTCAAAAAGTGCCAGGAGGCGCTACTAAGGGGGAGGGAATTCTGTAACACCACGCCAGCAGAGAGAGCCCTATCCTGAGGGCAGACCTGTTTCCCACTGCTTTGCATGTGTATTGACTGTTAAATTGAGCGCTTCCACCAAATCAAGTCTTAATCGAGCAATTCTAACGATCTTACATTTGGATGAGATAACATCGTGTTTGATGCAGGCCATGGGTCATATATATGTAAAATAAAGAGACAAATAATAAAGAATAAAGAAAATAAACAAGTGATATATGTATAATGCATATATATATATATAGAAAAATCATGAATTCTCTATCTATATATTTGTAACGCCATGCCCTCTGCTGCTTTTCTGATCACTTCCTGTTTGGCAGCCATTTAGCATGGCAAGGCCAAACATTTTTTTGCGAAGTATTGCCAGTTCTACTGCCTTACCGACTCTCTAAATATACTGAACAAGGAGCTATTTTTATTTTACTCACTGATAAAATTGATAAATATTATTAAGTATTACTAGTGCAATGACTTTGAAATTTCATTGGAAACATATAATTTCGGATTGAGATCAAATTAACAAACTCTTAATACGTCCAATTAAAAGAGAGCACTCTAAGAGAACATTGCATACTGTGTAAAGGAACAATAGAAGAGTAGGATATGTGACTGTGCTTGCCCTTACAATAATGGCCACTGAGGGGCAGTGTTTCTTGTATAAATACATAAAAATATTTCCACTGTATGGGGATGCTGCACAATAGGAGGTTCTGTACAGAGAACACACAATTGGAAGATTTATAGCTTAATTCATTCAGTGTTTGTTCTATTTAAAATGAAAAAAGTGAACGAGAAATTCCTTGAAGAGAAATTGTGTGTTTTTTTTTTGAGGATGTGTTTATGTAAAGATTTTTCTAGCACACAAAGGTGGTAATGTAAAGAGCTAGATTCCTAGTTGTATTGTTCTCTGTAGCATAACATGAACATTTTATACTTTGAGGGCTTTAGAGGGCTCTGAACAGGCATAGGGCTGTTTATTTGCTCATCACAATGAAGAGTGGCCTGGATCAGTACATAAAATACATCAACTCTGGCAGAATGTAGCAAACAAATTATAATTTGCTGCTATAGTAGTAGGCACATTATGTTGTCAAAAGGCAGGTGGGATTATATTATGTTGTTACTCTTTTTTTATATGCAAAACAATAAGCCCAGCTCACCCCCTGGCACATAAACAGACAGGCACATATATATTCAAATAGTTTCTGCACTCACTTTATACGTTGGTTGTTTGGAATCTGGGCGAAAGCGAAACATTCGAGTGCAGAGAAGAGCCGCAGCGTTACACAATGTCTGTGTGAGGGACAGGGAGGAAGAGCTAATGTGATGGTGGTGGTGGTGAATGTGGGTCAATGCCATGCTCACTGAACCAGCACAGTGAGCCTGAGACAGTATCATCCCTCTGCTCGTACCCGCGCTCACACACACAGACAGAAGCACATGTCTGCACACTGTTTCAAACACACATGTAAGCAAAGCTGGCGTAATGACTCGTGCTTAGAAGACAGATGGAGCCAAGCAGGAGAGTAAAATAAATAGTTCATCCAAATATGAAAATCCTGTCATTCATTTCTTTCAAATCTGTATGATTATATTCGGTTTGTATAAGAATACCTTTTCAGTATAATAAAAGTGAATGTAAACGCACGTCCTGATTTTGCTGAGTTATGCAACATATTTTGTTGACCCTGGAACAACATTTTATTCCAAAATTTTAGTTTTGACCACATCTCTACACCTAAACCTAACCTTACCCATGAGTATTGCCTAAAATCAGAGGAAATGATAGATGACTGACACTGATGTACAAGCACCAAACACTGATTGTAAGCCTAAACTTCACAAAAACTATAAACTGCTTCTTCAAATCTGATTGGCTAATCACAATGTTGTTCCAGGGTCAACAAAGATGTTGACCCAGGGACGCACCGAACTCGGTAAAATCAGGTTCTGCGAATGGAAACTGGGACTGTCAATTTCCAACATGACAAAAAGTTCTGTGAGTGTCATAAATGTGGTAAATAATTCTTTCTAACAGGCATTCTTTTCTTTTTTTTCAAATAACTTCAAAGGGTAAATTCTAAAACAGTCCTTGGTCACTCTGTGTAATATAATAAGGCAGTATGAAGGACTTTCAAGCTACAAAATGACCAAAAAAGATGTCTGTCAAATGATTTGTGACAGAACAGACTTAAAGTTTTCTGATCTTTTTGAAACAATTAATTCAGTTCATAAAACCATTCTGAATTGTATGTTTAATCAGATTGAATAATGAAATAAATTTCAGTCTGTTCTTCAAACAATTCTATTCTGTGGACCACTTTTTTGATATTTTTGAAGCACTTTTGAACCCCTTTTAAAGCTTGAAAGCTTAAGTCTCTGCATTGAAAACGTGACTAGAAGTGTCTAAATTAGTATTTGTTGTAGTCTAAAGCATTTTCACAAATGTGCTTTTTTTAAAGATTGTTCTAAAGAAGAACACTTTATTTAATCTCTTAAAATTGGGATAACCTCCAACTTGTCTTAAATCGGCAAAGATAAGTTGTTTAATTAATTTATTGGGTTGTTTTAAATATTAACCGGGACAGACGGTGCATAAATGAATGCAACAGCATCTTGAGGCAGGCTCTTTAAAAATAACTGTTTCAAATACTAAACATTGCTATCAGACAATCAGAGCTATCAAACTTTAATCTTACAAGCCATATAAATATCAGAAAATGCACAAACATGCATATTTAGGTGTTTTTCCTCCTTGCGTATGAGCTCCGTATTCTCCTATATCATTCTGTTTGAACCATAGAGGCTTTGAATGTGTATATATAGTCCAAAGATTCAATGAACTGTTTCAAAAATATAGATTTGTCTGACTGTTATTTCAAATGTCAGGCTTTACAGGATTAAAAGAACAAATCTTACAGACCTTATACAATAATGAGTTAGCTATACACATAAGAAGAGGTGGATACGAGAACTACAGATGAGAGAAGACAGGACAGGGCACCATTGATATGTAGGGTAAGATTCGAAGGTCGACCCACCGCCAAAGACATTAGCTCCTGTTCCTAACCTGATTAAATAGGTCTTGACAATGAAGCCTCTGCACAGGGCACAGGCTTTGTTAGTGCAGTGACCTCTTTATCATTCAGTAAGCTACAAGTCACATCTAGGGAGCACAATATCCTGATGAGCTGCCTTACCATCCCATGCTGTGGTTCATTCATGCACCTTTTGCAGTGTTTTTATTAATTTATTAGTAGACATCTTCCTTTAATTACCTAGGTGTATGAATGAGAGTTCTATTGAATTTGAGCAGAGGTGGTTTCATACATTCTTTAGAAACAACCTTGAGATCAGTTGGATATAAACGAAAGGCTTAATACTCTGACATTTTAAGTGTGGCTTAAAGGGATACTGTAGTTCACCCAAAAGTGAACATTCTGTGATCATTTAATCATCCTTATGTTGTTCCAAACCTGTATGGCTTTCTTCTGTTTATCCAGAAAGGAAGATATTTCAACATTTTACTGGAGCTGTTTCTTGGAACAACACATGGTTTAGTTAAATAGCATGAAAATTCAAATTTTGGGGGGGAACTCACCCTTAAAGTGAAATATAACGCATTTCAAATGGTGTACTTTCTTGGTCCTCTGTGTTTTACATCCAATATTCCACATTTAGAATTCCATGCATTTCATTATGGTAAATAAATACACAAAAATCTTTTATTAATGCTTTCTACCATACATTGTATGCTCAATATATAACTCAAGCTTCTCCTGAAAAGGGACGAAATGTGCCCTTTATATAAGCTCTGTTAGGGTCTATTGGGGTTTATTGCCATTTAGTGCCATTTAAAGAGGTGTTCGCTACCCTGAAACCTTCTAATAAAGCCTGCATGTCTTGCTTAAAAGACAGCCAGGCCTGGAACATGACTCCAGGTGCTTACACGCGCAGTAAAAACCACTGCTCACTGTTATACGTATCAATAAAATAAAATAAAAAGGTCTCCTCGGGCCAAATCTTAATTGGCATTGAAAGCACACTGAATTTTAAATGCAAATTGCTCAAGGAAGACGACTAGTCTAAATCCCTTTACGTTGACTAAACTCTTAAGCGGACTCGCTTAAACGTTTACCCCCGATGGGTGTCTTTCATTCATGCCCCAAGCCAAACATTTAATTCCAGCAGGGTGACTAAGAAGGGAACCGATCACCCCAAGAGAGCGGGGGCTCACAGAAAAACTCATGGGGTCAACAATGAATATTTAAAATTACCTCCACAGCAAATTAGACTTGACCTTGAACGTGTGGATCTGCCTGACGCAGCCTAAAAGGGTCATAATTTGCTGCCACACCAGCCACCATTTAGTGACCTGAGGTGAATGTAGTCACTATAATTCTTTCCCTTGTCAGCCTTTGAGAGGACAAAGAGTGCTTTAAAGATGCTTTCAATGGAGAAAGACTGAATAAATCAAAAAGGTTAATTAAGAAACAGGATGTTTTGTATTTGCTGAATCGCTTTTACTGACAAACACAGACAGAAGACGTGCGTCCTTTGCATGAACACAATTCTTGTAACCTCAAGGGCCATAACGAACTACAGTACCAATGCCTCCTTGACAAGCCAATAGCTTGTAATGAGCCGAAAGCGATGGGAGACAGAACATTGAAGATGTTAATGGAAAAGGATAGTATTGATTCGCAGATGACCCTGTATAGTCTCTCTACAAATAAGGACTGGACTGTCGCAGTTGCCCTTTATGTTTTCAGACACACAAAGTGGCAGAACCCTGCGTTGATGCAGATTTGATTTCTCCAGAGGCTGCCTTTCTATTCAGCCCCATTGAAAAGCGCTACCCATTGAACTACGGCAGACCTTGCTAGGTTAAATGGGCTTGATCTTCTTGTGCCGAACACATTGAAATAGGCCTCAGGGATATGCAATGTACATAAACCCTGATGCATGCTGCATACAACTACAAAGGTTAAGAGGAGCAATTGTTTAATTTGGGGAGCTTTTGAATGGGAACTTGACTCTTATGACTCGCACCACCACATAAACAGATGACACAGTGTACCTCTGGGCCTCTTGCAGGCAGCCACCTCAGTCATGGCCAGATCAATCCACATGTCTCCTTAACGGCTTGCCGGAGGGCGAGTGCGGTGGAATTGATTGCACATCCCTTCAGCCCCTCATAGCTTGCTCTTATGAGATTTGGCTAATGCTCTTGGTGTACCCGTGGAGGGCCTTTTGCCCTCCTTTTTCCTTGATCTCTTCATTCTGCTGTTCTAGTCTCCACTTAAGAGGACACATTTGCAGCTTTGGCTGGGTCTTGTAATGAAATCTGTAATTGTAATTCACATAATTACAAAGCAAGGACTTTAATGGTGTGAGCTTCAACTGGGGAAGATATGCTTCAGTGAAGATCCGTGTTCTGTGTCTATGTATTTGTGGAAATGTTGGAGTCAGCAAACAGCATGGAACATTGAAATTGTAACACATTAAATTAGTAGCTTAAATACCATTCGGACACAGTTTATTCTTGGGAGCACTGACTTTAAAATTTTCCGTCGTGGCAAAATTTTACAAAAAGTTTAATTAATGTTAGTTACTAACAATTTGTTTGCTCATCTTTGTTAATGCTGTCAAAAATACAACTCATGTTATCTCAGGTCTATTATATAATATCAACAGATTTAACTTTTAATTTAAAAAAATTAATTAATTTTGAAAGTATTTTTGTTGTTTGTTGTCATGGTAACTTCTATACTTTACTAATGTAATTGTATAAAATATTTCTTTCTTTCTTTACTGTAATTGAGCTTATGATTGGATTTGTTAGGAATTTAAGGGTTTTCTTATACAGTAGAGTATGTGCACTATGATGATATTTCACCCCCCCAACCCACAAACAAATAAATAAATAAAATAATTTGAGACCAATAAAATATTTGAACCCAAATGCTGTATTTCTTCTTCTTTTTTTAATACTATATGGCAAAAAAGTAAACAACTGCTGTATTTTATATGATAATTCTTGCCCATATCTGAATTTTCCCACATGCAACAGTATAAAACCCTGTTCCCCTCTCTGCGCTTTTAAGTCAATCTTTCAATTTCATTACATATCTTGCGCAGAGGTCAAAGGTCCAGATGCACTGTGAGTGAACCGACCCACAAACCCAATCTTGGAAAGAAACTCCATAATCAGTCTAACTGGTTTGACAAACCTGTTCTCTGAGCAGAGGATGAGTTACAGCTCAATTTTCTCCTCGGCTGTGTCGGAATAGCCTAGAGGAGGAACTGTGGCAGATATGAAGGTGAACAGGTTTGGATATAAGCGAATACTGTATTCCTCCCCAAGGACAAGATCCACGTTGCACCCTGATGATGATGAAGAAGGCTATTTCTCACTCTGAAAAGGATATTCAGGTTACAGTGATTAGAATGACACTGGAATGTAGAACTGTGCGCTTCTAGAAAATGGTGTGAGAAGTCTGTGAACCTGCTTTGATGTGATACAGCACTGAATCATAGAATTACGGTAAGTTGACAAATTTAGGATCTCAGAATTAAATGGAAGATATCAAATTGCTGAACACTCAAAAAAGTACAGATACTTTCACTGTTGTCAAAACAATTCAAACAGGTGTGTAAATTTGAACTAAAAGTTCTCAAATTCAGTTTGTTGGTCTTCATAACTTGCATTTGCATATTCCCACGTGAAATGCCACAGCTTTGACATATGCTACTTATTCTGCATTCACATGGAACTGAATCAAAAGCCTCTCTGACGAAATTAGTAAAGTTGGCAATGAAGGATTTATCAGACAGATTCAAACCAGTAACTCTTTCAAACAGTTTGTTAAACAAACCCATACTGTAAGTGTCATTTATTTGTGAATTAAATACATTAGTGGTGTTTTGAATCAATCCAATTAATTAACATTACAGAGTATTTATGTACAAGTTTCTGAGAGTTTTTCGATTATTGGCCCTCATGATAGTTGAGGATGGAAATCCTTAAATGGGAATTTCTCCCAGAAGCACGTGCCCGCTCGGGCATAGACCAGAAAGAGCGCATTGACGCGCTTCATTGGGCTGCGCTGCACGGGACTCGCAGGGGAAGTATAGGCCTATGTTTCCAAAGAAGTGCATTTTTGCCCCTTTTAAAACTAAAACAGAAAAGGTTTTCACTCAGACATCATGATTATACATTTTTAACTGTATACTAGCATGTAAAAGTTTGGGAAGTAATGCAAGGAGATTGGGTTTGAGCAAACATAATATGACTAGGTGATTGAATAGTTTTGACTTGACCCTAACAGCTCTAGTTATCTCCTAATCATTTTCTATTGGCCAAAACAATTATACAGAAAATTCCAAGTATAGAGATTCCAGCATAATCTAGGTACAAAGTGTTTGGCCTTTAATTGCTGCAATTATTGCTTCCCTCTAACCAATTAAAGTGAGTGACGGATGCTGATGGTGTAGGAGACGGGGAGGGAAAATGTTACATGAGCATTTCTGGGGTCAGACAACAACTGTAACCAACTGCCTCAAGCATTACCAAATACTGAATAATGAGGTATTCTGTGGGCAGCATTGAACAGCAGACAATTGTCCTTGACCTCTCTCCTGCATTAGTTGTCTTTCGTTTGTCTGTTTCTAACTGGCATTCGTTTTTACTTTACTCCATCGGCAGATTCAAAGCCCTTCTCGATGCACTTTCACCTTTTATCATTAGTTTGGGACAGGTCAGTGCAGAAGTACAGTACTGAATCCAAGTCTTTGTGTGAGGTAATGGCACACAATAAGCCAGCATCGCATACAAGGGCAAAAAATAATAGGACATGTAGTGCTGTTTTGGTGTGTAATGGTGGTGTGGTGTGTGGAAACACTGTTTCAGAGGTCATGAAAGTGGTGCTTGTGTAGTTGAGCTAGAGTTTTCATCTTTTGAATGTGAATATGTTTGATACAGCTTCAGAATAAAGGGAAGACTTACTATGTTACTGTGAATGTATTAAAAATAAATAAATATATATATATATATATATATATATATAATTACACTGCTCAAACAAATAAAGGGAACACTAAAATAGCACATCCTAAATCTGAATGAATGAAATAGTATTATTAAATACTTTGTTCTTTACATAGTTGAATTTGCAGACAACAAAATCACACACAAAATTATCAATGGAAATCAAATTTATTAACCCATGGAGGTCTGGATTTGGAGTTACACTCTACAGGCTGATCCAACTTTGATGTAATGTCCTTAAAACAAGTCAAAATGAGGCTCAGTAGTGTGCAGTTTGAGTTACATTGTGTTTTTTAAGTGTCCCCTTTATTTTTTTGAGCAGTGTATTTTGCTGTCTTTTGTGTGAATTATGTGAGAACCATGTCTGAAAAAAAAAAGAAATCACAGTTAAATAATCTTTAAAAAGTACAAGCAAAAAAAAAAAAAAAATCTCACATCAAAATAAAGTATTTAAAAAGTTACAGTTAATTTATTCTGTATTTTGTGCACCATAGCTTTTTAAAAGTTTGGGACCAGAACTTTTTACAGAGGAATTAATACCTTTAATACTAATAGCTGAACTGTTCATCAATAATAAAACAAATGGTAATGAGGGAAGAAAATCAACAGAAGACAACATAAGACACTAAAAATTGAAGTAATGGTTTCACAAGAATAAAATGTAGTAAAATAGAAAGCAATTGTTTTAAATGTACAGTAATAATATTTCAGAAAATTACTTTTCACTTTATATGTATTTTTTTACTTTTCAAAAATATGAAGAAATATTACTAAGCCCAGACTTTTGAGCAGTAGTTTCCAAGTATTAATAAACATCATTAACACATTTAGATTCATAAATAGTTTAATTACACTAAAGTAAAGAAAAAAACACAGTATATTTTTAAAAGAAAACCATTCTCCAGTCTAACATTGATAATATTGACACTCTAGATTCATGTGTGCGCGTATGGGCTTGTTAGAACTCTTTTTAAACTTATAAATGACTTCACATTCTTTGTCTCTAAAATGATGAATGATTCACAAGGAGCCTGGCTTTTAGTGTAGTTCACATGAAATTCAGCCAGGATGATGCAACCAGTTGGAGGAGATGACAAATGCACCATGTTACAGAGTCAAATGAGCAGTTATGGGCTGAAAGCACCCCACTAATTTGCTTAGTTAGTTACTAACATCATACTTTCTTTCATTGGCTATACACTAAAAGGTGTTCATGACAGACAATCTCTCACTCACACCTTGCTTGTGAATTAACCCAAGTCTGCACATTCATCATCTGCCTTAACCCCTGAAACACCTACATTTCCCCTGTTCTCTTTCCGTTCTCTTAAATCTCCCAGCTGATACAATCCATGGCAGTGAATTATAGTTCAATTAACCTTTTTCACCAATACTAACCATCATTGTCACCTACTACATGAAAAAGGTCTGACAGACACATGGCTTCAATTCTCTCCCCTTTTTTAATTTGATTACACTACAGATAAATTGTCTTCACACTGCAATACACTATAAGAACAAACCACAGTGGAACACAGACGTGTGCGGTTGCTTTTGTGTTGTTTTTGTGGCCCTCTGCCAGAGTTTTCCCTATACAACCCGATGCTAATATGCTAATGTGAGCCTCATTAGCCTTACACTGACTGTCTGATGTATATCCACACAAAGATGACTGCAACACGCATTCTGACAGTTTTCTGAAGCTTCTTGTAGCAAGTGGAGTAGACTTTATGCTTAAGAGACAGCAACACTGCAAGTTTTCTGCTCTTGAACTTTGTCCTTTGAGGCTTAAGTGCATCATGTGGAATTACTGCTCTGGGTAGGGTATATATAAAGTCCTTTTTTTAGACGGGCTGCTGTGGTGTGACGTAAGCTTGCTCACTGCATGCATGGCTGGCCCTAAGCTCTGGAGCTCTAATGAATGCTAACATCTGCATGTTATGTAACTGAGGACAGGGCTTTTTGGAGTTTAGCAGATATTTTTAGAGATCTGTCTCTGTCATTATGACATGATGTATTTCTTTACTTATTCGTCCATTTTTTATCCATCTTTGTTTGGCAGCCTGATTTTGTCTTGAATTAGAAATAATTGTAACATTATTTCTTGTAATTTTTAATCTGATTGAGCCATCAATCTGATTACTGACATATTCTTTGGTTGTACAGTATGTAAACACTGCTAATGTGAGTATATTGCTTAATTTATTTACATTTATGTGTTTGAAGGAAGATTTTATTTGAAGGTAGATGTATTCAGATATACATTTTGGTTGTAATTGTTTCTATTCAAGCAATTCATGCATGGCAATCAAATCGATAACCTTGGTCTTAGCATCATTCTATACAGTTTGAGCTAAATTTTGGCTCATTTTAAACTTGAATAATAAAGCAAACAATATGCTATAGTTAGACTGGTTATGTTTAACTCACTTTTTCTTTTCTAAATTCAATCCTCTTCCACTGCAGTGATGCATCATTCACAGAGAATGTACTGCGAAGTTTATATAACTGTGCATTCATTTAACCATTGTGCTTCTGCAAAACTGTTCAGTAGTACAGCCAGACGCTTTGACAAGTCACTTATTCTCTCATTAGTCAGCCTTTGGGGAATATTATAACCCATCTGGAATTTCTCTGAAATTGAATAATAACCTAATCCACACATAGGGCTCCATGACTTTTTGAATGAATACTCACTTATAATAATTGTTCTTGTATTTCTCTAATAAGCAGCAGTGCCAGGGCTGGATTTGTCTGTGTGCCAGACTGTTTGATGTTGGTGCCTGCAGTGCTTTCCCAGCTCCTGCGGCAGGGATGGCAGCATGGGCTATTGTTCGGGGGCTCTGTTAGAAGGTTTTTGGGCTGGAGTGGGCTGAATTTAATAGAGAAATTACTCATTGAAAATGTATTTTCTAATATGCATGTGGGTGTGCAGTAAAGATATCTCATTTACTAAATTATGTTCACGTGCCATTGTCATTTTTATGTTTTTGTATTTGAGCTTATATGCATAGAATCTCTCGAACTTACTTTTATGCAGAGATTGGTAGGTCTATTAGTAAAATCTGTTGACTTAAGTAATAGTTGCATTCCATGCCAATAGTGACCATTCAAAAATGGGAAAACAGCTTGTTTCAATCTTAATGCATGTTTCAGTGTTAATGTCATGTGAAATATTCAGTCTTAAACTACTTTTGGCATCTTTATCTTTTAGGCCCTATATTGTAGTCGTGGATAGGGAGTTGGGCTTGTAACCCAAAGGTCGCAGGTTCGAGGCCCATGTCCGGCAGGGATTGTAGGTGGGGTTAG
>JAUCMU010000104.1:12655297-12666501 GCA_032275025.1 Enteromius treurensis
AAACCGTTTCTGGGCATTTTTTCCCCTTATCTAAGCTACATACCTTCTATGTACATATCAGAGAACAATTTAAAATAATCTCTCAAAGCATTCTATGGCACCTTTAATGTATTTTTCATAAATGCAGTATGTTCATACATGAAGTAAGTTTTTTTATGCTGAGCAAGACATTTATTTGAGAAAAATACAATAATATTGTGAAATATTTTCTATTAGATTATAGATTAAAAGCAATTTATTCATGTGAGGGCAAAGCTGGATTTTAAGCAACAAATACTCAAGTCTTCAGTGTCACATTATTTTTCAGAAATCATTCAGATGTGCTGATTTGATGCTTAAGGAAAAGCTTTGTGGACACTATTGTTTGATGTGATTTGAAATAGAACTTTTGTAACAACAAAAAAGTCTCAGTTGCCACTTTTGATCAATTTAATGCATCATTGCTGAATAAAAAATGTATGTCTTTCAAATCTCAAACTGTATGCATGCATGGACTTACTCTCCAGATCATGATTCCTTTCTATCGAACATAAACAAAAAATGTTTGTGTCTTGTCCTCCAGGCCTTGAACCCTATAAATAAGATGCCGAGGGGTTGATATAGTTCCTCGTCCCAGAAATGGGGTAAAGGCTTGTTTAGATGCTGTTTGGATTATGTTCTCTGATACCCAGCGGTGTTGTCTAGAAACTGTACTGGATCAATACCAGGCCTTACTTGCCTAAAGGCCACAGTCACTTTCGTGTGCTCCCTCATTCATTTGGCTGGACTACTGATTGTTAGGAGTTAGTGGTGAAGCAGACTGAAGGATGCGCTTGTTGAGATAAGGATTAGCTGGCCTATAAGCTAACAGCACTGATCCTTATTGATTTCTCTCAGTACAACAGCCAACAGGCACAGCCTCAAACCCAACTGTTTAATCTTCTACACTGTAAAACGGGGCAGGAGAGGACCTGGGCAGGAGATTGTAGAGAAATCAAGCCAGAGGAATCATCACAAACTGCTGGAAGTTCTGAGTGCAAAAATTCTTTGAACCTAGTAGTGATTAAAAAAGCGAAACACTCGCAATGTGCTATGGTCTGATGCTTTTTATGATCGCTTTCAGCAAATATTGCGAAATTAGATTGCAGACCTTGATATTTACAGTCTGGAAATACCAAACACAGAAGAAAAGGCAGTAATTCAAACTGAATTGCTAATTTGGTGGGCTATTTTTTCTGTGCCCTGTTGTTATAATAATAAGTGGACATCATTTCCTTTTCCACGTAGAAAAAAAAAGACAAT
This sequence comes from Enteromius treurensis, assembly GCA_032275025.1. NCBI lineage: Eukaryota > Metazoa > Chordata > Actinopteri > Cypriniformes > Cyprinidae > Enteromius > Enteromius treurensis. Next base: position 12,656,579 of record JAUCMU010000104.1, read on the forward strand.
TACCAAAGATAATTGAACATGTACTTCGATATAAAGTGTCACATACAAAGACCAATTGGCCAAAGCAATTTCTCTGGGCTATTTGTCTTGGGACCATTAATGTGTTTCCGTGTGATAATGATGATCTTAATGTCTTGCTGCATTAAGAACCAGTGCAGGTGTCTTCCTGTAAAGCAATTAAAAATCATTTGTGGGAAACCCGTGACACACAGGTGCACCCCCTCTGTGCGTGTGTGAATTTTTTTCCATGAAATTTACATAAGCTAATCATTGAAGGATCTATGGAGGACGGATATGTCACTGCTATACAGCCAAAACACATCAATGTGTGAGACAACAGCTTTGCCTTCCATGATGAATTTGGAGAGATCATTGAAAGAGAATATATATATTTTTCAGCAAGATTTATACTTTTATTCAGTGAGGATGTGTCAAAAGTGTCAAGACACTCATAAAACTGCAAAAATGGATTTTATTCATTGGAGAATTCTGAAAATTTGGAAAATTTCCCTTTCTAAGGAAAACGATGTGCATAATGTGCAGTATTCTTTGAGAATACATTGTGTATGTTGTCCGGACTAAATTCTACAACCTTAAATTTAAGGGATAAATTCAGTTGAGTCTTGTCGTCAGGCCATTAAGTGGATTTCCTGGATTATGTGAGTTGTAATTGAAGTTGATTGAATGGAGTATAGAGACCTGGCAGAGGGGCTTAGCACTATAGGAGCGAGCCCTGATCGGTGGTGACTGAATTATATTTAAGTTGGTCACATTTATTTAAGCCAGAGACTTACTGAATTCGTATTGAAATGATTATGTACGTTTGATTCACATGCTTTTACATAGTAAATGTAAATGTTGGGTCAGCAGGATGTGCAATGTGAGGTTTACTGTATGTATCTTTGAGATCACAAAAAGCACAAAAGCAGGAAAAAACACATACAGAAACCGTTTTGCGTCTTTAAAGGAATAGTACACCGAAAGGTGGGAAATACAAGTCATTATTTATTCACCTTCCCATCATTTCACACCTTTGTAACTCCCTCAGAAGTCAGAACACAAAAGGAGAAATGCTGAAGATTGTTTTCCTTGCTGCTTCCAAGCAATAACAATGATTGCAAACCGAAGCTTTTAAGCTTTAAAAAGCACACAAAACATAAAAGTAGCATAAAAGTGGTCCATATGACTCAAGTGCTTCATTCCAAGTCCTGTGCAATCATACAGCATCTTTGTTTTTATGGGGCTTTTGTGTCCTCTGTTGAAGCCTGAAAGCTTCAGTCCCCATAAAAAAAAAAGAACCAGCACAGTCCATCTTCAGTATTTTTTGCATTAGACAGACGAAAGAATATTGCATGGGTTTGGAACAAAAAGGTGTGTAAATTTAAAATCTGTTTTTTTACTAGCAGACATTCAGGTATTCTTTGTACTTGCACTGTAAAAAACAAAGCTCATCTGTGTTTTCCAGAAAGTGTCACATTTGTTTCCTGATTGAAAAATGAGGTACATAAACACAGGCACACACTTGAAACATATTTGCCCCAAGGGCCGCCACAAAGGCAACATTACCTAACCACATACCCATCCCTTCTCACAATGACCCTTTGTCTGACAGCATAAGTACACTGACCCCAAACCTAAAGATGGATGGGCTTTTTCACCACGTTCATTGCAATACTGAGATTATTAGCTCTGTTGTCTGTGTCTTTCCCCTTTTTTTACCATTATAACACCTCTTACTGCTCCCTGTGTCCTCTTCGGTGGGAATTATGGGAGCTATATGTTTACCTATGGCCCTGACCTGCTCTCTTTATTAGACAGGGTCTAATATTAGACACAAGCCCTCTGCGCTCAAACTGGCCTGAGGAACATCTTAGCTTACCTGACATCAACTTCAGTAAATAGTCCTGCATTAAGAAAACATGAAGCCAAGAGCGCTTCTAGCTATTTGGCTTTTACCTTAAAATAAATCTATTTCTACTTTCCCGAAGAGAAATAATTCATGTATACTGTTGGATGGAAATGGAAGAGCCTTTCACTCTCTTTCTTTTTTTTTTACTTTCAGTACCTCCCTTCAGTGCCAAATCATGTATTCCCCTATGGGATGTATAAGATGTATTAACATCTTGGAAATCAAATTTTCATTTTCATTCTATATTTTGAGATCTTCAAAATATATTCACTGTACTGTATGAACAAAATGATATAAAATGTATCATTTAAGAGCAAATAATAAAACGCATAGTGTTCAATATTCTTTTAGAATACATGGTTAAAGTTGTTGGGACTACATTTATAAGACGCTTAAAAAGTTCTTGTCAGCCTGATTTGAAATGTTTGCAAATGCATAACTGCATATTAAAGTATGGAGCAGTTAACAACAGTGTTGGTCATTTAACATGCCAAGGGGGTGCTTCTCAAAGGAAGAATTTTATTACTCCTTTAAATAATTCAGGAAAATGATAAAGTACTTCTTTATATTACTTTAATGTATAATACTTTATTTGCCGTCAGTAAATCAAAAACTAATTTGCCTAGGTTTAACTGACTTGGCATTGTAAACAGTTCCATATGTTGATTTGATTTTTTTTTTTTTTTTTTCTGGCTGAAAAACCCAGAATGCTGAGTGAGGGATCTAAGAGAGCAGTTGCAGAGCTAATGTAATATGAGTGCAGAGAGAAGCAGCTTAGGCATCATCTAGCTGACAGATTTCAACAGTTTTACAACAACACCTGGCATATTAACTGCCTCAGGGAAACAGTCAGCAATGACTCCTGACACTGTAGAGGATCTGAGGATCTCACGCTTTGGTATTAAAATGTAAGAACCGTAGCTAACGCCATTTTGCACATCTATTTCAGTGCATTTAATTTCTAACAGCAACCAAATAAATTACTTTGAAATAATTAACGAGATTCAGCAACGTACCCAACTACACACAAATTCAATTGTACTGTATCCCTTGCCTTGCCTCCACTTTCTACTTTGAAGTTTGACCCAATTTCTTTGCTTTTGATGTGTGTTTTTTTTTCTTTATTTATTTATTTTTTTCTGGAAAAGGGAGAGTACATGAGATAAAGCAGACTTTCACATAGCTATCAGCGTAAGCTATGAATGAAGATTTATGGTCTAACATACAGTAGGCTACTCAACCAACTTGAAAATCTGCAGGTAGTACCTGTCACAACCCAGAACTCTGTTTGTGTTTTTGTCTTCTGTCTTGATTTAGTGCCTGTTAGCCCATATTTGGCTCTGTTCCTGTTCTCATTAGTTTAATAGTCAATTATCAGTTAGAAGTTGAATGTTGACTTTGTGTTCCCCTCATGTCTCTGAGACTTTGCCCTCTATTGGAATAAATATAAATGTTATTGGATTATCTTTGCCTTCTTCATCTTCCTTGTTGAGCACCTGTCACACTACTTGCATGAAAATCATCTTGGAATGGTAAATTAGTGATTTAAAATTCCAAGGTGTGCATGACTGCAGATGTGTGTATGTTTGTGTGCATAATATATGTACTGTATATATGTGTATGTATATGTATATGTGAGCTGTATTATCTAGATCAGGGGTGCCCAACCTTCCTCCTGGCCATTGACTGTCCTGCAAAGTTTAGCTCCAGCTCTAATCAAACACACCTGAAGCAACTAATTACGTTTTTTTTTTTTAGGATTGCGTGTTTGTTTAGAGTTGGAGCTGAACTTTGCAGGGCAGTCGATCACCAGGAGCAGGGTTCAGGACCCCTGATCTAGATGGTCAAACAAGAAACAATGTCGAAAAGTAACCCTGTTTTGTATCATTATTAATTTATATTATTATTATTATTACTATCTCACTTTTCAAGTTAATGTATTTGCCTGATGAAAGACGTCTTGCTTACCCCAAACATTTTAATTGTAGTGTGACATGGGTTCCATGGTAATAATAAAACATTGGTAATAATAAAAAACGTTTCTTGACTCTCAAATCAGCATATCTGAAAGATTGTGTGACATTGAAGACTGGAGTAATAAATAAATTACTTTTTAAAAAAGTATTCAAATAGAAAACACTTCTAAATTATTTCAATATTTATTCATGTTTGGTGATCCTTAGAGAAAATCTTGATTGTTCTGTGCTGTATGAAAGCACATGATATTCTATATCCAATGAATTCAAGAAGCAATCTGTAACATCATGCAGCAGTACCATGCTTCCATAAATGATCAAATATTGGCTTGATTCTCTGATGTGTGCATGATTAACCTGACTGTTGCGTTCATTCACAGCAGTAGCACACCCACGTCATCAGTTTATCGCAGCGCTGTTTGACATTCTGTCAGGGATATCATCCGCATCTCATTCACACAGGGGCCTGTTTGCATAAGTAAGCTTGATACAGCAAGTTGATTAAAACGAACCCCTTCTGACCACCCTCCTCCCTGTCCCCTAACCTTCTGCCACCATTTCTCTCTGTCTCGTTCTTTTCATTTCCCTAAGTGCTATGATGAGGTGGCGGCTGCTGTCAGGATCAGCACTCCCATGTAAATGATGAACAACTTAAACCCTCGACCCCAACAAACACTCTCCCTTCATTCAAAGCTAGCCTCTCTCTCTTTCTCTTTTTCTCTCTCTCTCTCACACACACACACACACAAATGCCTGCAGTCACCTAGTTAAATATTTGATGCGGTTGTCGGGGCAGGTTATGCGGCACAGCACTGCCTCACGCCACAGATGTAATATTCATAACGCAGACTCCCCTAATGACAATCAGGGTCTTTGAAGTGATGGCGAGACCAAGTACAGAGTGTGAGAAAATGCTTCTTATGAAAAAAAAAAAGAGAGAGAAAAAGAGGAGGAGGAAGGTGGCGTCAAGGGAAAAACATCCCTGGAGCTTTTCAGCGTGAGCTGAGAGTGTAATTTTCGAATATTAAATGCAAAAGCTGAGCTTTAATGCAAGAACTCCTCTGTGTGATCTCATTACAAATGAACACACATAATACACGCAGACTTTTCAACATACAGAGTGCATATTGCTGGCAATCGTGGGAAACCATTTATCACATGATTGATGATTGATTGTTGCTTTTTTTCTTGCACAGATGACATGCATGAAGAAAGACATGCCCTGATTGCAGTGCTAGGTTGAAATATTAATACCTAAGATTTGATGGACAATGCCATTTTTCCTGACTGTTAATATATTCACAAAGACATAAAAAAGGCTATTGCACAATCCAGGTTTTTTTTTTTTCTTTAATGCTTATTTTGGTTAGGTCAGGTTGAAACTAAATGAAAGTAACGACTTAACAATTTGTAATATATGTGGAAAATACTTTTAACATTGAGAAATGTAAATTATGTTTTCATAAAACAATGATTAAAGTCATTTGTATTCACATGTATTGTTACTTGATGGTTAAAAACAAAGGTTCTTTATAGCTCCATGAAGATTTAATATCCATGGAATTTTTATGTTGCATGAAAGGTTGGAAAAAAAAGTTGGGTTTATTAAAATGTTCTTTTAATAAGTGTTCACTGAAAGTTTCTTTAAGGGAATCCACAATTATACAGCATACTGTGAAAAAAAAATCCCATTTAGAATCTCTATTATTAAGAGTGCATATAATTCATTAAATGAAACCTTTCTTGAAATGGCATAATTGGCATATATTAAAATACTTTAACAAGTAATAATTAATTGATTTTACCCATACTGTATGGCGCATGGTTGCTGTGTCGCACCAACACAACCATCTCACAATGATAGTATTTCAAAAAACTCTTTACTACCCTACTGTTCTTGAACAAAGAAAACCATAGTATCTCCCCATACATCATTGAAGCAGAGATGGAAGAGAGTTTGCACTTTTGTGGTGGTCTCCCATGGCTAACTGTACACCCTCCTTTTATCTTTTTGTCTTTCTCTGAACTTGAAAAAGCCGAGAAATCTTCTGGGTTCCTGCTGCCTGCTGTATCTCTCTATTTCTGCATTCAGCTCTTATCTGTGTCTCAGATATGTTTTATGGAGAATAAGTGAATGAAATCTAACCGCGCAATCTTGGTGGAAATAAATAGTGCAGAATAAGGTTGAGAATGCCTGCTTATCATCAAAGATCATTTTCTTGGATCTCTGAATGTATAACCACACTCACACTAGGAGCAGCAGCAGGCCATTATATGAGAGCCTTGCACCACATTCCTCATATTAAGGCACAGAATTGCTGTTTATTGATGTTTTCTCTCTGCATTACGAACCTTGACATATTTGGATCAGTTTTGCATTTTAATACCTACATACTCATTACTGTAGTTGATAAAGTCATTTTGCCGATAACTCAGTTTCTGCAATGCAGCTGTAATAAAATCATTTACAGTCAAAGAGGCATATTGAATGTGGAATGCTTTTAAAATAGACAGGGCAATTTAGAGTTTCTCGAGGTGATTATTGTAGATCCTTGAGCAAGTAACGTGATAAATAAGAGTTCATTGCTTTGTGAAAACATCAATACATGGCCAAGATTTCATTTTGTGTTGCTTTCCTGGTGTGATGAAACAGCATGGTAGATTTGTACAAATTTCTGCTCTCTTTGCTCTGTTTGTCTTTGTGTGCTTTTTGGTTGAGTTTATGTGTATGAGTGGGAGAGAACCTTTTGTTCCGAGTGTTCTTCTCTCTGGGTCCCTCTAGGAGAAGAGAGAGGTTTGTGCAGTGCTGGAGACAAAGGAGACAAAGAGGCTGACTGCAGTGCTTCCTCTGCAGAATTACACATGATTGTGAAAGCTGGTGAAGGCTAGCAGAAACATGAAACCATTTAGAAAAAAAGGTACTTCTGGCATTGTGAAGCACCTTTATAGTGTAATCTGGCTTCTTAAAATAAAATAAATGAATGAACATATAATGCATCCAAAATATAAAACTATGTAATATAAAGGTACTTCATTTTGCTGCAATGCACCGATTCTTTTAGTTCAGCTAAAAAGCTACACTGATCAACTTTGGAAGACATCGCAATTCTCATTTCACATCTCCTGCATTCACGTGCGTCTCAGTGGAAGGCAACTGACTGAAAAGTATAGTGTGTCTGGTCCATAACCGTGTTGTTGTATTACCTCAAAGAAGTTTATTTCATGATAATAACCAGCTACATATACAGTACATTATCTCACTCAATACATGATTAACTAAATAAATAAATTTGCAGAAATGAAAATACTTTTCATATCTGTAGATACTGTATCAACTGAAAACTATGCAAAGAAATAGACTAGGCTACATGAATTAACAATATTAATATACTTAATGCATAAATAAATGTAAAAAAAAAAAATTTGTATTAGTTTTTTAGTATTATTTTTTGTTAACACATTTAGCTAACAATAGGGTTAGGTTTTAAGTTCTCTCACATATTTTTTTCCTTTGTTTGCATGTTCCATGAGTGGGTTTTTTTAATTATTTATTTTTTAAATAGTTGAATCATTGACTCAACCAATTTGTCCAATACACTGATTCATTCGGCAACGAAACACTACTACTGTGTTATACTTTGATGCCAAATTCCCAAAGCACGTTGACATGCAATATTCTGAATCGGTAAATCTTTCTAATTTGGACAAAAAGATAAATCACAAAAAAACAGAACCGCATCTTCTATATTGAGTAACACAAAGTGAACGAATGGATCGTGGACAAACCTTTACTGTTGCTTTGCGTCAAAAATGCTCAATTATGCCATGGCTTTGTTGGAACTATTTTAACTGGTGGATCCAAAATAGAATAACCTGGAATATTTAGTCTGAATGTAAGTGGAACTACACACTATTGTCTTCTTGTTGATTGAACCGTTGTATAAAAGCAGTATCACAATCTCAATGATGCTGTTTTGGGAGCATCAGCGCGGCTTTGATTACCTGCTTGTTATCAGCCATCGTAAACCACTGGAATTCTGATATCCTCAGTTCTTTAATCTGCAGTAGCCTCTCATGGAATCTTTAACCGCAGCTCTGTTGTCTGTTAAACAGAGTTTTCCTTGATTTGAAGCAGAAGCAGGGCTAATTGGGATGTGGGCAACAGCCTGTGACATCTCTACTCATTAGCAGCAGCACTGAAGGCAATACCCAACTAGGTCAGAGAGTTCCCTCACTGCAGTATACAGGCAGTGAATAGCTCATCAGCTCTGAGACTACACACACCTCTCCTCCAGCATCACTCTCTCCAGTGATTAGAGCCCCAGTAACCCTCAAGTACATTATATGCCTTGTGGGCACACCCTCGATCAACCTCTGTAAAAGTAGCCCCTCTCTGGAGGAATCCAAGGGCTCATTTGTGGGCCATTTAAAGCCAAGGCAGAAGTATATCTCAACTACATAAATGTACAGTGCAAGGAAATTTAGCTTTAATGATCAACATGTCCATTGGCGCTATTGCAAAATGGAAGGAGACATGTTGAAATTGTTATTTTATACAGCGGTTTTTGTGCAATTTTAATGAACTTCAGGGAAACATCATTTGAGATTTGTCGAAAACCGAAGTAGCTGGGGGGTATCTGTCATCAGCTTGACATTGATTATCTCACCAGGGCAATGGTTTATTTATAAAAATATACTGTATAAGGTACTTTAAAAGTTTTATGTTGGTGGTAATAAGGCTTTTTAAAATATGCAAAATAATCACATATTTATTATGTGTACGTTTCTCCTTCTCCACGTGTATGATGGAAGGAGCAGCTGTGGGAATAACAGATGTAGACGTGCACAAAAAAGAAAAACTTGCCGCTGACATGACCAACTGCTCTGTCTACCTTGGGGATGTTATGCTGAAGGTGAGTGACATGAACAACCACTTTTAACAGTGCTTTCACACTGGTGTTTTCACAGAACGCGGTAGCTTTTGATTAGCCGGAGGTTAATAAGTATTGATGGGAAAGACTCCCCTATAGCATCTGTTTTCTTAACAGAGCATTTGGGATCTCATTAATAATTAGCTGTTTTGCTTACAGCGATTTACTCCTATTATTGTTTCCTCATGTTATTCTAACCCTATATGATTTTTTCTTCAGCGGAGTACAACAGGAGGACAACATTTCCCCTTTTGTTCTCCACAGAAGAAGTAAAGAAGCTTATGTGGGTTTCGAACACAGTGAGGGTGAGTGTATTATGACTCACTATTCCGTTTAAAAGTTCCCAGTGTTTGAGCTTTTGCTTGGCCGGTCGCAAGTGTGTACATCCAACTTTCCTTCCTATGTTCTCTGATAAACACATTTATTTTCTGAAAGTGGTAATCAGAGGTGAGCCAATGCAGAGGACGCCTTCAATGTGAGCCAGTTGGGCTGTAACCAGGCAGCCATCTGTGTCTGTCACAGCTTCATCAGAGTAGGACACTCAACTCTCTTCGCTTTTCTCTTTCTCACAAGTCTGATGAAATTAAACCTGGCTCTTGCGTGCTAACAGTTTTAACTCTTTGTCCGGTAATTACATGAAAACTGGGAAAGCAAAAGACAGACAGAAAGGTAGAAAGGTGAATTTCATTTACAGCTGTATTGTATTTCCTCATCCCTCATGCTCTTCTGTGTGTGGTATTTTCTATTAGTTAGCATACATGCTTTAAAAGTCTGGAATTTGTAAGATCAATGCGTTGTTCACTAAGGCTGCATTTGTTAAATCTAAAATACGGTAAAACTGTAATATTGTGAAATTTCATTTCAATTTAAAATAACTATTTTCTGGTGTAATATAATTTAAATTAATTCAATTCATTCCTGTGATGGCAAACCTTTGTTTTGTTGCTGTTGTTCTGTCAACTCATTAAACGCAATTTATTGCACCCAAAATGAATGTTTTTGTATTCATGATATATGTCACGCCGTAGGCGTTGCCTTATGTTATTTTTACCTGTCATTCTGCTCGTCCTGTTCCACATGTGCTCTTTGTGTTTGTTTACACTCTGC
>JAUCMU010000104.1:12679301-12700027 GCA_032275025.1 Enteromius treurensis
TTCTGTCTCTCACAGTGGAAATGCACCTATGCTGAAAATTGTAGACCCCTCCATGATTTCTAAGTAAGAGAACTTGCGAAATCACAGGATGATCAAATACTTATTGACCTCACTGTATATATATATATATATCATTTGTTTGTTTGTTTGTTTTGTTTGCATTTGTTTAAACTTTAAATAATTTCACTAACAGGGATGCATGTTAGTGTTCACCCAGATGGAGTCTTTGTATGAAGTGACACAAGTGTATATACTGTATTTCTGTGTGTCTATTTCTGTGTATTGGTGGTTTATGGGGACTCTAATTTGTTCAATGACACGGGTATTACAGAGGTACTACAATTTGAAAGTTGTTTATGAGGACACTTCCAAGGTCCACGTAATTCAAAAGTCTTAAAAAAAAAAAAAACTTTCTTTTTTAATATGAAAATGCCTGTAATTTCCTGCAAGGCGTAGGGTTGGTGTAGGGCTATAGCACGTACAGCTTGTAGAGAACTAAAACCTTTATGCCTATAGAGTCCCCGTAAACCACAAATACCAACTTGTGTTTGTGTGTGTGTGTGTGTTCTTGATCTGCTATATTCCCATTTGGATTTTGCTTAACCAGTTGTTTTTTTTAAGATTGATGAAGGGGCTCTGCGTTGGTCTGTTGGACTGCAAGTGCGTTAGACAGATATGCCTTAAACAAATGAGACCCTAAACTCAGCCAGGAAGACCCACATAAGATTTAATTCTTCCTCTGAGTATTCGAGCAGCAATATGCCTGAGTTGAGGGCTAAATAAATATCCAGTATATTTAATCTAATTCATTCATGTCACTCTAGATCATTGGTCTCAAACTTGATTCCTGGAGTGCCACAGCTCTGCAGAGTTTAGCTCCAAGCCTAAGTAAACACACCTGATCCAGCTAATCAAGTTCTTCAGGATCACTAGAACCTTCCAAACGAGTGTGATTTTGGAGCTGGTTGGGGCTAAACTCTGCAGAGCTGTGGCCATCCAGGAATTGAGTTTGAGACCACTGTTCTAGACGGAGGCAAATACTGTAGATCCCTAATGCAATCACATAGCAGTCACATCATCACCTCATGACTCAAGCTGATTGGTCTCTGTTTCATTTTCAGCCGTTTAGGCCTCTTGCCTAGCTTTTTAAATAGTTTCTGGTTTTGCTGCAATAAAGTCTTGCGAATCCCCCCCACTTCCCCAGTTACACCCATATTTTTCTGCTCTTGAATTTAATGTGTGCTATTTGTGCAGTAACAGTACGTGCTTACAGCAGCTTGTCTGTGGATGCATTAGCAGTTGCAAGTCTCTATAATGCTCTGTAAAGTCTCTGAATAAAAGTACTACTAAAAAGAAAGATTTGACTTCAGACTTTGAGGTATTTCTAAACATTAAGATTTCATTTTATTTATTTATGCAAACATAACTAAATGGATTGTTGAAAAGTTGGCAAAAATGATTGTTCTCATCTGTCTCTAGGACTTTAGAGAGTAATTTTGACCAATTTAACCCACAGTGTCCTGTGTTATGGTGTTGCTGCTCTTTTTTTGACCTGGTACTGTCTCTGGACAGTTGCTGAAGTGGATAATTTCCAAGATTGGGCATATGCTGTTTTGCATATTTGCATAGTTTTATAAGGTCATCAGCCATCTCCTTCATTTTTGGCTCTTCTCTCGATCCCTTCTTCTCTGTCAGCCTCTGCAGAGACATCATTAGCATTTTGTGTTCGAGCAAATTTGCTCCTGTGTTGCAAAAAGTGACCCATTTTGGTTAATAACAGCTCTATGTCATGTCTCCTGGACATACAATTGGCTGTCAGATGTTGGACAGGCAGATTTTCTGTGTCGAGATGATGCATTCCACAGATGGTTTCTCTCTTTGTCTTTTTCCCACTATGAATATACTGACATGTTCCAAGGCAACAACGAGGCAAAGATCAACTTATTAGCTGCCCACCAGCACTGTTAAAGTGTCAGTCAAAGCCTGCAGTCTTCATTCACCGTTATCCTTGTTATTGACTTGAGATCCATCTCCTTTGATCACTGATGCCTGATTACTCTGACTCTCATTCCTCAAAGGCCTTGTGCTGTTGTATGGTTGATGAGGGGAAAAGCCACTTTTGTGTCACGCTCTGATCAAGCACACAGTGATGTGTTAATAAATTAGTCCGAGAACTGCTAAGTGGGATGATGGTTTTCGAAAGGACTCGGGAAGAAGCATGAGCAACTCTTTCTGGGATCAATTTTCTAGACGTGGAGGTCAGGCATCATGGCAGTATTTGCAGCTAGGCTTAACAAGGAACTGAGCAATGCCAGAGAGTGTGGTCCTCCATGGTGTATACCAAGGACAAAAAACGTCTTCTTTCTAGATTTGAAATAAACCCAGCACTGCAGCAAAAAAGGACTGGGAATTATGGCTGTCAAAATTTACACTTTGGCCTATGTAGTCTCGTTTTTTTGTTTCTCTCTCACAGATTCTAGCGCTGTCACAAAAACAGGTGTTCTTTCTAACGATTTAAGAAGTGTAGCAATTAATGTCTTAATGTATAAAAAGTTTAAATGATCTGCTTTGTCTGTATGAAAAAATTGTGCATACGCATATTTATTGAATGCTCGATTGATAAAAAACAAAAAACAAAAAACTGACCTGTTTATTTTTTCATTATAAACTTGGGCCTGGTTTCACAAAAGCCAGGACTAGGCCTTCATTAAATGAAGATATTTAGGCAACTTTTAGAAAAATGCCTTAGAAGAAAACATTACAGGTGTGAATCTTGACACAGAACAATGACACAGACGTATTTTAAAATATGTCAAAGCAAGATCATTTAGTCAAGACAGCTCCAACCTGTTTTAGCCTGGGTCAAGCTCAAGCCTTGTCTGTGAAACCGGAGTATAGACTTTAATTCAAAAGGACAAGTTACCAGTGAATACAACTGAATACAAAAATGAATGAAACTGAACTTAATTGGAGAATAAACTTATAGCCAAGGCCTTCAGATTCATATATGAATAAAAAGAATTGTATTTAATCATGGTTATTTCTGTAAATAATCTTTTCCACAAACCAATGCCTTTAAAAGCCTTAGTGAAGGTTAATGAAGGATTTTTAAGCCACAACACATTGTTTGGTATATGTTTCTTAACAAAATAGTCATGCTAAAGTAAAGGCTTTTTTCATTCAATTGTCAGCCCTGTTGTGTAATATATGAAACAGCTGTGCAATTGTTGGGTATGCCATGGAAGATGGCTAGGTGAAGTTGCTGGCGCTGATTGTACTTCTGAAAAACCCTATGTTTAAGATGCAGTGTTACAAGCCTCATTAATGGCTTTTGGCTCCCACAATTTGCTTGATTTGCCCTTGTGTAGTACTTCATGCTCCCATGTGACAGGGAGGTTCAGGCTCGGCCAAGGTTTTGGCAGAACACTTGCTGGCTCCCATATTTCTTTGCTCCGCTCAGTTCCACATTAGCTGCAGAGCAGTGGAGCAAATTCAAAAAACGTAACCTTTTTAAGCTCCGATTAGGACTTAAAATTAGTTTTAAAACGTAATTTCTGAATCAATTGGTCCTGCACAATCATAGGTAAACTTGGCAAAAGCACATTAAAACTAAAAGGCAGTTTTTTTTTTTATGCCCTGCAGATAATATCTTAGGCTTCTGTTTTGTGTGCGTGTGTGTGTTTTCTCACCACAGAAGATTTTATATTCCTACATAGCGAAAAGATAGGATATTGTTAGGAAATATGGGATTATTATTATTAATTCCCCTATGTATAGTGGAATTTCATTGCCTTAGCCAGAGAGAAGCCAGTGTTTCGAATGTCATTTTCTAGCGATTAGATGAGCTGTGAATTGATGGCTTGTAGCCGTGAGGACAGCAGATAATAAAAAGATTGCTATTCATGAGCAACGGTGGCCAAAGAAGTGAATGATAATTTGTTGGGTGAGAAAAGCAGGGCTTTGGCTTTTTTTGTCATTTAACACGTGAAACATTGTTTTAACTCCCAATGTTGTTATTAAGAAGGTGTGGTTACATTTAACTTTGTTTATAGCAAATCATTGTGGGCGGAATCCAGAGATTTCAAAAGGAATCCACGTGAAGTGGATTTCTTCAAGCACAAAGCTGCATGGTTTAAAGTGACTTGTGTGTGCTTTGCTCTTTATACAGTGCTACATCGTGAACAACAGACATTAGTAGAAATTATAGATTTTATTGCTTGTTTAAAAATCGCATGCGTTCTCACAAGGCTGGAAGACGCTATAGTCTAATAAAAGCTTTTTATTTTACAAAGACAGGTCACCACATGGAGGCCTTCACAATCAGATCACATGGCCAGTCAATACAGCTAGCTTCATCTCGCTAACTGTTATTTTTTTCTCTTTGTGGAATAAATGAATCAAATTTCAAAGAAACATGCATAAGCTTTCATTTTTGCGTTGCCAAAGCTCGAAACAGGCATGTAATCATTTTACATTTACATGACATGTTTCATTTTACACATCATTTGCAATGCAGGTAGGCATCCCTGTTCTTGCAGCTGTTCAGCATTAGAGCGCTTTGTCCCATGTGCATTTCTGAACAGACGTTTGAAGGATTTCACTTTAAGCATGACAACGATGGTTGGTGCAGACCCTCTCAGTCTTATCTCTCTGAAAATCCATCACCACCATCCCACTCAGCACCATGCCAAGAGGACGAAAGCCAAGTCTTTGTTTGCCTTTTTATCCTGCTGTTGTGTATTCTCTGTCTCGCTTGTTTTCCATGGAACCCAGGGATGATGATAAACACTGCCTTCACTTGGGGGAACGATGCACCATAAATCTGTTTCTATCCTTATTTCAATGCTGTGGTTCAGGATTGCACTGTGGTTTTCTGAAATCTAGAGCAAAAAGCAAAAACCAGCTAAAACTGCTTCTCAATATTACACTTTCTCCTGCTATTTATGAGCACCCATAAAGACTCATGCCTTTTATGTCTGTATTTTATGTCCCCTTCATCTGTGCATTTTAAATGCGACCGAAAGGCTCTCGATAAATTTGTCGCAGTGTAATTTAACCGACATAATACGCAAGGATATAAAATGCACGGGGTAATATGAACGTTGTGCCACCTTTTATAAACAAGTATGGGTCTTTGTTTCGACACAAGCATTATTTGAACTAGTTAATTATTTAATTAATTTATTTCTTGCTAATAACATGCTGAACAATGTTGTCCAAAAGTTTGTGGTTCAAAATATTTGTATTTTTATTTATTTTTTTCAATTTTAAGAAGTCTCATGCTTACCGTAAAGCTGCATTTGTTTGATCAAAAATTCTGTACAAACAGTATGATCACAATTTAAAATATTTTTTTTTTAATGCAATTTATAACACATTCCTGTGATGGCCAAGCTGAATTGCCTTCAGAAATTATTCTAATATAACATTTAATAACATTTCTTATCAGTGTTGAAAACTGCTTAATATTTTTTTGTGATTGTGACCCCAAACCTTTTAGCAGTAATCTGTATTTTGCGAGTTTTATTCATTTTTTTCCATTATAATAAAGTTGATATTTTTTTATTTGTTGGTCATTAAAGCTCATTCATACTGCATTATGCATTGTTATGTGCATTGCCGATTTGCGCTGTTTTAATTTTCTTGTAGCTCCAGTCCAGAGTTGAATTTCAGATGTTCGTCTCAAAAGCTAGGCAAACACCTGAATGGAGAGTTTTACAAACACACCAGGCTTTTATTAGCCTCAGCACATAACTTCAAACCGTTTAACTGGAGTGGTGAAGTGGAATGTGCATTTCTGTTAGCATTAGATGTGCTGCAGATTGGCTTGCATTAAAAGTCCCGACGCAAGCCTGGCAGAATGATGGCAGAATTTGCTGCAAAACATCTAGGCAGCAGGACCAATTCACGGGACACTACAGGCTCTGTTAAGAACAGTCTCTTTTATCGGATCCCCATTAGAGTGTTGCAACGAGCCAGGGGCTGATAGTTAATCTTGGCCATTCTCGAAAATGGCAAAGACATTTCTGGAGAGAGTGAAAGGTGTTTTGAGAGAGAGATCAGAAGCCTGAGCTGCATGCAGTCAGAATTTAAGGTTTATCTTGGATGAAATTCTGAAGTGTTCTTGGCCTCTACAGCTTTTACTGCTTCAACATTCCTTACGTTGAATGCTCTTATTGTGTTGGCATTTTTAAGACTCAGAGTCGTGGTATGGTGGGTGAAGTGCTATTTCATGTTTGTGTATGTGTGAGCTACCCAGTATGCCAACTGTTAGTTGGGGTTTGGAGAATAGAGCCCCTGTTTGGCTGTACAGCAAGAAGCTAGTGTTATGTAACTGTGGTGATATGCTTTCACATGTGTTTGGATGGTGTCATAAATAAATTTGGAGGTGTATCAGTACAGATGGGTGACTAAATAAGTATATACAGGTATATATCTTGACAGTTTTCAATATACAGCACCAATTCTCCTGCACTATGAATTTAGAAGTTGGTGCATATAATCGCGTTAGCTATAGTGAAATAGATTTGATTCAGAGAAATGGATTTCACATATTGTGGAGAAGCGATCTTCATCCTGGCAGGAAGAACAGATAACATCACTGCAGGTCAAGAGGTGAGTTCTGTCTTTTACCAAGTGTTCGAGGTTCATGGTGAAATTCAAAATACAAAAATAGCTTTTCATTCTTTTGTTTTTTTTTCTGTTGTGTAGAAGTTTCCATGCTCAAAGTATAGAGTGTGATAAACTGCTAGGTTTAACTAGTTTGAACCTCGCCAGGGTTCAAACCACTAGAGTTCGGAGTCCGCCGTTCTCCCGGCTCGCTCCCTGGACAGCACGCCAAATTCGCTACTTATTCTATGTTAATGAGGAAGTGTGAACTCGTGAGTGATTACCATACTCTGATTAGACATGCACATTATTTTTGAAAAGTTTGTGGTTGGGTATGTGAAAAAAAAAAAAATCTTTAGCTCACTAAGGCTGCATTTATTTGATAAAATACAATAAAAACAGTAGTACAATTAAAATATTATTGCAGTTTAAAAAAAGAGGGTTTTTTATTTAATCCTAATTAACATGTGGTTTATTCTTGTGGTATCAAAACAGAATTTTCACGTCAGATTTCACATGATCCTTCATTCATTTAGGACTTAAGAAACATTGCTTTGTCAGTGTTGAAGACAGTTGTGTTGCTAATATTTTTAATATTGGAAACCTCAAGGTATATATATTTTTTTAGGGCTGTCTGATAGAAAGTTCAAAGGAACAGCGCTTATTTGCAATGGAAATTTTTAGTAACAATGTGACAAAATCTTTAAATGTCAACTTGGATCAATTTATTGCATCCTTGCTGAATAAAAATAATTTTATGTACTGTAAACAGCAGTCGGAACGTTTCTTGTCAATGTGCAGGTCATGCATTAATAAGACACTCAAATAGCAATTCTCAATTTAATTCATTTTCCCAGTTTAAAATGGGTCATATGAAGATGTCAAATGCAGTTAGAATGTGAATTTGCATTATCCAAGATAATACGAGGCAGAACGTATTCAGTTGACTTAAATTGTGTTGTCATACATGCATATAGCCACAGAACCAATAGCTCCATGGCCTACCCTTCCTCTGCTTTCTGTTGATTGATTGATTGATTGGTTAAGTCTAGTCATCCCACAATAGATTGATATATATCTATCTTTTTGATTTTTATTCAGTGGTTTGATGTGAACCATTTCTTTAGTGACAGCAGGAGCTGTCAGTTCTATTCCAATTTTTTTCTGTGAACTAAAAAAGAACATCACAGGAATTGAGGCTGGCGTGGTAGCCTGTCCTTGCAGACACATCAAAAGTACTTTAAACAAGCTCATAGTTTGCCAGGCTGCCCTCAAGTTAAATAGTTACTCTCCATCCTTAACCTTCTGTCCTCTTTCATCTTCCCTGGAAATTTGCAGCGTCTCTGAAGGAGACAGCACTCCAAGGAAATTAATGATGCATCAGTAAATATGACCCACAGAGCCATGTTGACACAGGTGGTGCTCTTTTACCTTGGCCCCATCTTCAATTTGCTCTTCTTTTACTAGTCGCAAGTTTGTTTAAAATCCTAACATCTGTCCTGGTCTACACAACCTTCACAATGTTTAGACTGGATCCTGTAAAAAAAAAAAAGGCAGACTTATTTGAAGGCAAGAGCTTTCTTCTCCAACCTTTATGAAAACATAGAACGTATTTGATTTGCTCAAACAACACCCAGGCTAATTCAGGGTGACCCGCATTAGACTTTTAAACAAAATCGTTTGCTAAGGCAGCTTAGGTTAAGCAAACCCCATTTCTCAGTCACAACAGAGAATTTAATAGCTGAAGAATAATTCTCTGTTGGTGGTTTCTTCTCGACGTCAAATACTGGAGAACACATGTCTGATCTCAGACTGACACTGTCACTGAAAGTCAGTTGGGGTCTGAGCTACAGCAATGATTGCCTGAAGGCAACCTAGTTCTTGTCATGGTTGTCTCATATGCTCTGCAGATTAGATTGAGGAGGCAGAACGCTGTTTGATATATTTTTAGACGTGTATATATGCAGCCTTGCTTGAGAATCTACACATGCCAGAAGCTTTTTGCTTGAGAAAATTCAAAGTATCAGTAAGATCAAAGACTTTATGCATGTCCCTTCATTGCAGAAGAGTGTTTAAAGGTCAGGTGTTCGTCTCCCTACACATGTCTTTTGTCTATACAACTACATTTATTTTCCTCCAGGCTAATTTGTTCTATTCTCAGGAGTATTGTCTTGTCAGGTGAATGTGTGTGGGTTATTGTATTTAATGGATGACAGTGGATGGACTGCGCTTTGTCTGATGCAGTTAGCGATGTAGAAATTATACACTTCACCTTTAATGATAATGTGTCAGAGTTATTGGAATTGTATGACTTTTATCTTGTTTCCTTTTGTTCATTAATTGATGTGTCTGTTCTTCATCAATTTATGGCAGTAAGCTTGAGAACTTGAAAAAACTTGTATGCCTCCCAGTTTATCCTTGTTAACCTTCCATCCTTGCATATACACTGTTCAGATGTTTGAGGTTAGATTTGTATTTGTGGTGTTATTCAGAAAGGTCACGTTCAGTTGATCAAAAGTGGCAGTGAAGATATCGACAATGTTACAATGTTGTTTTGAATTCAAAATAAACTTTCCACAAAAAATATTAAGCAGCACAACTCTTTTCAGCTTTGATGATAAAAAGAACTGTTACTTTAGAACCAAATCAACACATTAATGATTTAATATATTTACATGAAGAAGTTGTTGTTATTGTTATTAGTGTAATAAAGACTTGTATATCATTTTTAATAGCCTAATGTTTGAAACTGTGTCTTTTTTTTTTTTTTTACATGTGTATTTTATATGTTCTCATGGGTTTATTTCCAATCCTGTGGTTGCAGTATGACTCCATTTCCCCCTCCCTGGTGCTTGAATGTTCCACTCCTCTAGTCCTCAGTTCTCGGAGAGCGTAAAATCTGGATTTGATGACTGTATCATCTCTTTGTGGCTTTTTATGGTCCTCATCCAAATTAAGCTGCTGAAAGAGGGACACTACTATTAAATCACCAATGTATTTGCTCACTGGAAACTACTAATAGTCCTCTGAAGTCTGGCCGCTGTTGCACTGCCAAGCCGACATTAGTCTTGAACTCAGATTTTCTCTCTGGACCCTGTAAGTCCATTTAAACCATCAAACTCAGGAAATAACAAAGGTTCACAGCAGTCATCTTCCTGATTGTTGTTCCCTGTTTTCTGCGTCTCTTTAACCACAATTGCACAATTGGGTTTTGGCCCAAGATAAAAGGATAAACATTAAAAGAACATCAAGTCATATTGATTGAAAGAAGTATAGAATTTATGGTATTTGTATGTCATTCACATTTAGTGCCCATGCTCATTTATTTGTTGTCGGTAAGATTTTGAGTTTTGTGTTGTAGAAAGAAGTCTCAGTAACACTTTAGTATAGGGACCAATTCTCACTGCTATAAAAAGTTGGTTATTAGTATGCCTATTAATATATTGGCTGTATTCTACATGATCATATTCTACATCCCAAGTCCAATTCCTAAACTTAACAACTAACTATTAATAAGTAACAAATTAGTTATTATATTGTAAATTAGTTTGTTAATAGCAAGAATTTAACCTTAAAAGAAAATGTGACCGAAATCTCATATGTTCACTAAGGCTGCATTTATTTGATCAAAAATAGTTATTTATGCAGTAGCAAAGCTGTATTTTCAGCGATTTATTCAAAAGAGCTGTAAAGGTGACTTTTTTCAGGGCCCGGGGCACCTACATATCAATTTTAGAAAGCCTTTCTCTGTGAACTTTTGAAAACACTAGCTGCTCAGATTTCGGATATGCGTGCTCAGAAAACCATATATCAGAAATTGAAACTAATTTAGCTTTAAAATGCATGATTTCAGCACAATAGATACATGATTCCTGCTTTCACTCAAAATCATCTGTGGGGTATTTTGAGCTGTAACATCACAGACACATTCTGGGGACACCTAAAAACTTATACTGTAGTACAAATGGTAATGCAGGATGTAATCTGTCTCCTTTTAACGACTTGCTGTTACTTTTGCTCAATGAAATGCATCCTTAAACCAAAGCAAACTTTGGACTGCTGCATGCACCCTGTGTGGGTAGATAATGTACAAAAATGTACCTTAATTTCTTGTTTTTTCTGAAAATAAGCCCAAAAATAGGATTAATATCGGCTACACCAAGATAAGAAATCTAGACTTGCCTTGCTCAGAGGGTTTTGTGCTGATGGTTGTTGATGATTGTCAATGGTGGCTGCCATGGTAATGCAGGAATGTTCTCAGCGCTCTGAGACACACTTGCGGCTTGTGTGAATGGACAGTTTGGGCCAATATGCACCACATCATTGTGGGTTATACAGAGTTCTGGCCCCACCTTGGCCTTTCTTTGGCCTCTCATTGGCCTGTAAGGGAACGCTGCATAGGTCATACCCCTCTTTGAGGGGAAACTCCCTGCTCAAAACAAGCGTGACCTTCGCAAGACACGCCAGCCCGAAGCATGGCCTGGCAAACTGGCTTATTTGGATCAAACAATTCTTGCTGTTGCCATAGAATTTCAAGGACTGCATTTATTTAGACATCAAGCTGCAACAATGTATGTATGGATATTGAGAGATGCTGCAGAAGTAAAAGGAGAATTTAATAGAAATACGCTTCTTGCTTCTCCATTAGTCCATGTTGGGTAGAGTAGTCTTTGTTTGTTTCTCATTGTGATTTATAGATGGGGGTATATAGGCCCACAACCACTATTTATCTTTATTTTCCCATCCCCGTCTGAGAGGACATACTGATCTATCTCTAAGTATGCCATAAAAGAGAAGGACTGCAGTAGCAAAAATGTAGCCACATGGGAGCGACTGCATACTCGCTTTTTGTTTTACCTGCTTTCTCCTTTTCAAGCAGAGCTCTTGGATCAGGAGCCGCTGATTACTGTCACAACACATTACCCAAGCCATGTGTCTCCTTCCACGGGCCTCTTTCTATTTCTCTCTCCCCTTCACTTTCTCTTTGATTTAACGGCCCTGGGACATTTTCCTCCTGCAATAATTTATTGTTTCTGCGCTTCTTTTTACCACAGCGACCATTTCACTTTTACTTTCAATTTTTGGTTCTCCACAACATGATCATTAATGCTTTTAAAGCATAATACTTTTTATTTTTATTTGAAGGCTTGTCTAGAACACACATTTGCCGTAAAGAGCCTTTATGACATTGATAGAATGTTGCTTTTTTGCAAACAGTGCTCTTTTTCAGTAATTTTGTCCGTCTTAGACACACATGCAAGCAGTGCCTTTCATAATTTTAAAATAAGTTGTATGTTTATTGAAAGATGGCCTTTTAAAAATTATTACAAGCTTGTAAAATTTTATTTGCTTTAGAAAGGACCCCATATCCATTCAGATGATAAATAGTCTTCTTATGAAAGAAGCCGCACCCCAAACTGTACAGTATATACAGTACTGCTTAAATAAAGTGGTTTCAGTTAGAATTATGAATTTATGAAAGAAATGTACTGTTTTAGTGCCTGATACTGCTGACAGACATCGAACAAGTCAATTTTCGAACAGTCCACCGTAGAAAATCTAAGAGATAAAATTAGTGCTGCCAATGCTAATGAGTGAACTAATGAATTAATATTAATGCAGTATGTTTAGCATAATGATTTTTTGACATTCACTAAATTTTATACTAATTTTGCATCCTGCTATTTAAATTGCACAGATAACAGTATATGTTAAAAAAAGATCATACTGATGATGAAAAAAAAAGTCTTTATTTACAACATTAATGTTTGAAAATGACATTACTTTATGTTCTGTTGTTTGAAAACCACTGCATTGTTACATTGCATCATTAAAGCTGATGTTGCAAAAGATTGATAGATAATTATAGTGCGAAAAGAAGTGTGAATTTAGCACATGTTTGGCAGAAAAAGCCTCGGTACCAAACTCACAGCTACACAGCACCTTACTGATTACACAAGCAGTGTGAATATTGTAACCTTTTAATATCCATGCTGTAATAAAGACTTGCTTTTTTTGTGTGTATGTGGAGTGTTGAAAGACCATAATTCAGCATTCATATTGTGACGGTGTGTTTTTCTAAGCTGTGTTGGGGGCAAATAAGTTACTTTTATTGGATAGGCACCTCCAGGTATAAAAATTGTTTCTTTGAGGTTTGTACTTTCTTCATATTTACCCTCTTTTCCCACTCATTTCTCTCTTCTATCTATTCTGAAGAATTTGAAGTAAAAGAAATCATCACTTTAGCTTAGGCGCATCCCAAAATAGATCTGTAGCACCACGGATAAAGATCAAACGGCTTGCAGTACCAGAGCCTTTGCTCGTTCCTCTGTGGCATGGTGTGAAGGCCTCTCTTTCTTTCTCTCTTTGGTAGAAATGGGGCATGATGAGGCGGGGTTGAGTGCTAGAGATGTGGGATGGTGGGGGAGTGTGGCAGAGACGGCACGTTAAGCCGCTGGCATGGGGAATGATTAGGGTTTTAGTTAAAATTGGAAGACAGCACAGACTCACAGGAGGGATGGTTTTCTCCTTTATTATTGAAATAGCAGATTTTGCTGTCGTGTGTAAAAAAAAAAAAAAAAAAAAAGTAACTAAATCTAAACTTAAGCTTAATTAAAGTTTACACTGTACTCACATCAAACACTCATAGGCACATCATTTCACTAAGACACATAAATTATAAATGGAAAAGAAAGTTTTTAGGGATTTTTTAAAATATTTAGTTATTTTCGTAATTCACAGTGTTCTCTGTTTCTACTTTTAGATTCAATTTGTTTTAAGTAGAATTAGTCTTGTTGAACTTTCCAAATAGTATCTGGTTAGAACGAAAAAAAGATAAGTCACTGGGGTTACATTTTGTACTGTATATAAAATCTCAAAATATGGTTGATTACAGATGATTTTTAACATCAGTAATATGAATTTTTTAAAAATCCCTGTAAAGTAAGAAAATCTGAAAATATGGTTGATTAATCGCAGATGAAATGTTTATATGTGTACATGTGTGTGTATATATATATATATATATATATATATTTATTTATATATCTAAGGGTACACTACTGATGCTGTTATTGTTTATTTAGTTTATTGTCATATGAAATAGATTCACAGATTAGCTTAATTTAACGGTTAATCTGTAAAACAAGACATATAAGCCATCCTCTATTTTGGACCCCATTGACTTTCCCTGTATGGGCAAAAACATATACCCTTAATCTGGCACAGTTACCAGTCGGCAGTGAACAGGTGATTTATTACAGGGTTATTTGCTGGCAGTGAAAGAAATTGTCCAGAATTCTTCATAGTTACATTTCAGAATTACACTGTTGCCCAAAGAAATAACATTATTGCCAGCGTTGAATAATAAAGTCTTCACTTTTGCAATCTAAGGTATTTTGTTCTCATTTCCTAATTTAAGATTGAAACGCAATGCTCCTCTTTATTCTGTTCTTCTCTGCAACATAATTGGTGCTGCAAAGAAATGAATTCCATACTAGTAAAGTATATTGAAGTCAGTGCACTATCCAGTCTATGCAATGACCTGTGGGAAATTGTGTTACACTCCTGCATTCAGGAGATAGCTGCCATAAGTGAGCCGCTCCTTAGGTGCTTCCTACTTAGTTGAGTGAGCCCATTTTCGCAGTAAGACTCGCACTGCGGTTTGTTATTTTAATTGGCAATTATAGTCTCCCGCTGAAGAAAAGAACAATGATAAAGAAACTCTGTATCATTCCCCCTTTGTCTGGTGGTTACCCTCTTTTTCACCCCCACATTCCCAGCCCACCCGATGCTCTTCAGAGGAAAGAATCCAACACTTAACTAAACTGTTACATTTCCTGTCACTGTCTCCCATTCATCTACACTCGCTCTGAATGAGGACATGTGTGCCACGGAAAGAAAAAAGCCTCTCACATCTTCATAGATGACAGGTGATTGTTGTTCTCAAAGTGTCTGGAAGCTCGCCTATTAAACGAAGGCAAGCCTCGGACCTGTTAGGATAGTTTTCTGCAGAATACGTTCCGTTTCTGTCATGCCTTTGCTCTATTTCGCTTCCATCATACTTCCAGCTGGATGTCATGCCTTTTTGTGCTTTGAAGCTTGTGGATCTTCTGAGATGTCTACTCGATTTTGTCATCGTTAACGGAAAGAGTTCTATTAATGGAAACGAAACCTGGTTTCTTTATGTGGAACAGGTTGGATTCTTTTGAAGATGGAACTGTTGCACACATATTAGTTGGTAGTTTTCTCTTTAAATCGAATTTATTGATCTTTATTCCTTTATCATCAAGTCTTTAGCACGTTTATTCTAGAATTCATCCATACATTTGCTTTCAAAAAAAGCATTTCAGCTTCAGAAGTTGCACACATGTATCATGCACGCATACATAATCCCTCATATTCTCAATATACCTTTGGCAAGCGCACACTTCATAATCTTAACCTTCATCTAATCTCACAGGGGCTGTTCAATCAATCCTCTTATTTCTGCAAACACTATTGATACTCCTCTTTCACCTTTCTGGATTCAGTGTAACACATTCATATAATAACACGTCCAAGGACACTATTGATTACAAGCGCATTTCATTTCATTGTATTACCAGAACAGCTGTTCTCTTAGTACTGTGATTAAACTACATCTGTCTGCCGCCTTTAGTTGCATGGCACATATTCCTTAAAGCTTAGATTAAACATGGTTTTGTTAAGTAGTAATTGTGTTTATTTATTTATTTATTTTTTCCTGTCTCTGACATTCTTTTTCAGATTGGATCTGGTTCGAATGAAATAAGCAAATGTTTTTTTTTTTACATAATAATTTTTTTTATTTTTATTTTAAGGATGCATTAAACTGATCACAAATGGCAATAAAGAAATTTGCAGTGTTGCAAAATATTTCTATTTCAAATAATTCCTTTATTTAATTACACTCTTAAAAGTAAAGGTGCTTCACAACGCCATAGAAAATACCTTTTTGTCTAAATCATTCTATAAAGAACCTTTAACATCTGAAGAACCTTTCTTTTCCACAAAAAGTGGTTCTTTGTAGCAAAAGAAGGTTCTTCAGATTATAAAAAGGTAAGAAAGAGATGGTTCTTTAAAGAACCTTTGACTGAAAGGTTATTTGTGGAACCGAAAATTATGTTTCTTTGGCATTGCTGCGAAAGAGCACCTTTATTTTTGAGAGTGTGGATGATATTAATAATTATATAATTATATTATAATAATCATTTCTGAAAGATCATGTGACATCAAAAAAGTAATGGCTGCTTGAAAATGACATTGTACCATCAATACAAATACATTCTATAGTTATTTTAAAATTGTAAGAATACTTTACAATTTTACTAAAAATTTTAAATTCAGCCTTAAGATTTCTTATAAAGACATCTTACAAGCTTTTGAACAATACGGACAGTTTCTGATAACAATTTATAATTAAAGAAAGCCTTTTAATAAAAGCTCCTTTTAAATTTTTTTAAGTCCTAAGCCTTAGTTGAAACAGGTGCTTAAGTCATCTTAAGAAATGAGACTGTACAAGAAGGCGTTTTATTGATGTGTTGGTAAGTCTCGAGAGGCTTTGTATACTTATGGCCCACCAACAGAGCTGCAAACCCGGTTTCTGCTGACATCAGTGTTTAGATGTGTGGCCCTTAAAACCTCTCAAACAATCCCCTCATCCGTCCACCCTTTCCTATCATACTTTAATAAGCTCCACGGTTCAACAGCCTACAGCTTGCCCCCAGGTAACTCTACCACATGCATACATTAATGTGCAGTGAATGCGTAGAGGGTCTCTATTAACCTTTACAAACATCTGGACTGTGCCATAAACTGGCAGTGGCCTATCAACACCAAACGTCCTGTCAGTTTTAATATGTTCAATTCATTTTATTTTGATGTGGTCTCTATTGCATTATAGTAGGCTCAGTTGTGTTGTTTTTGCTCATTAATACCTTAAACACCTGCCAATCAGAAATGGGGGTTAAGAGATTTGCAGATGTGCGTTTGCATATATTGTTTTCCTCCTACTTGTCTTTCAAAGCTCTCAAAAACACTCCCAATATTAATCAAGCTTTATCTCTTTGGTGATATTCATCTCATTAGTGGTAATCCTCTTAAATACATCCAAACTGCTCCTCAACCCATTCGCTGCTCCCTCCCTCCAGACAAGCACAAGGAGGTGGTGATGTCCATCTTCCTGCAGAGGCCATTAATTATTTAAGCTGAACTGAACGTAAGACAATGAAAGTTCTTACAGCCTCCGACTTGCGCTGTCTCATGGGATGCCTGTTGCAGAGCTCAATGGCTCTCAGACATTGAGGACAACATTACTTACAGTATAAAGACAATAGACTAGAACAATGGCTGGTTCAATTGTAATATCCAGTCATAAATTCAGTTGCCTTTGATAAGCTGTCCGCATCAGGTTTTAAACAAGCTACTGTACTTTTTTTTTTTTATTTAATTGTTAAGGAGACCAAATAGGAAAGTGTTTTGATGTTTTACACACACTTCCTCTGGAAAAGCATGTCGTATTCTTTCTTCTTTCTTATTTCTGATTATATCGGTTGAGCTGTAGTGCTGCTATTGTTTGTTTTGTTGGTAGGAAGAGAGGCAGATGTAGAATTGACTGAGCCGCATGCCAATTAAATCAGCTCGTATTACTGTACTCTCACAGGACACTGTGTTGCAGGGATATTTACTTTGTGTCACTGAATCCTGCCCGTCATAGTAATTGGATCAATTATTAGCATTGATCGCTCCAGAAGACTGTGCACATCGATATATTTCATTAAGAGGGTATTTTTGAATATTGCTGATTCTGCATGCGCTCAATCAAACACACACAACTTTCCCACAGAGACATGACAAGCGTATTAGCAAGGTAGTTGAACTAACTTCAACCGATATCAGACAATTAGTTACTATGAATCCGAGTTTTCTTTAGGCATCTATCCCAGTTTATGAAAATTAAACTTTTAATTTGAGATTAGATTTTAAATAGAGATTTAAAGTCATTTAAAAATAGAAAAAGGGTGCTAACACACGCTAAAAAAGAAAATCTTGGATTCAAAGTCGGCTTTTAATATTAGTTTTGGGATTCTGTACTATTTATCGGTAGTTAGTCATACATGCAAATTTAATATTGAAGGTTTTGTATATTTTATGACCCATATTGGACGACAGTCTTTATATCTGTATCTGGAATATATGATTGATCATCATATCTTAAAGCACAGCTCTTTGATTTGTTGAATTGTTTTTTCAGTTATTATATAACTGTCATCAACTGTCCTTCTGGTCATTAATTGTGATTGGTTGAACCCTGTTCAAAACAGTCTACTGCACTTATTATATTTATTACATGTGCTATATTTATAGTGTTTGTTGTAATGGAAGTGGACAGAATAATGCGTAGTAATGCAATAATATGTACACTATATTTGTGTATAATACAATAATAATACACTATATTTATAAGTTTCGTATGAATATCTAATCAGTGAATTCCTTAACAGGCCTTAATTTAGTTCAAAAAGTGTACAATTTGGTATGTATTATTAAGATGTATACTTTAATTTAATGTCATCTTGATTGTAAAAAAACAAAAACAAAATCACAATAGACCCAAATGCTCTTACTTTATAATAGTATGGGTCAAAAATACTGTCAGCAGACTGCATGATATTATATTGAGAGATCTGAAGTGGAAAATCACTTTTCTGGCTGCCCATTTGTCCTGTGCAGAGTGATGAAGGTTCTGATGCCATTTCTAAATTAGTTATGCATCATTTACGGAGCAGCATGATTAAGTAGTGTAACCGATCAGGACCCTTTTAGAGTGTGTTTAGCTTGAATGGCGCTCTGCTGGAGAAGTGCAGATTGCTTTGTTTCAAACCACTGCAGTGTACATGCCTCTTTGGATCTGGCGCCTTATTTTTTTTTACAAAGCCTACAAGCTTCCCTTTCTTTTGTGTTTTTATGGTGACAACTGGAGAAGGCTGGTAAAGACATAAAAACGTTTGTGTGTTATATTATGCAGTTTGCTGTTCTGTGATCACTGAAGTAGCGGTGTCATCAGCTCTGAGCAGGCAGGCTATTAGTGGACTGGCTTTAATTTATTTTGCACTCTCATAGCGTGAGAGCGGGAGCTTATCTGCCTCTTTGTCATGAGATGATAAGTTTCTTAGCCATTAACCCAATCTGTGTCCCAGGTGTATTCTCAGTTGCTTTAGGCATTAAGCTCTTTTAAAGATGAAAAAGCCTTCTGGCTGGGATGTCTGGAATGCCACCAATACTAAAAATGGGCCTGTATAATATAATAAAATTCTGTAAAATAATAGCTTCCATAGTTCTGTTATTGCTAAGCAATAGTTCCGAACTTTTTGTAATGCAGTAAAAAAAACAATTAAAAATGCAATAGTTAATGTTATTTCATGTTTTTTTGTCGTTTTATCCACTGTTTCTATTTGTCGTTCTATCTAACTGTCATTTTATCTCTCATTCCACCTGTCATTCTGTCTGCTTTCCATGCTTCCTGAATGAAACCCATTATTTTTACAGTTCCATTTAAAAGAAAACGGCAGCTTTAATGCCGTGTTTTAATGGCTTAGGTTGATTTCAGTTGGATTGCATTGTAAAGGTCACTGGTCTGTTGCGCTATCAGTTCCGATCTGTTATCGCATAATGTGAGTATGTTTGTGCTCGTGTTTGGCTCTGTGCGCTAAATGAGATTCTGGGATGTGCACAAACAGCGCTGTTTGTATCCACACATGTACTAGTTGAGCATGTGATTTCTGAGCCAAATGCCCCTTAAATCGCCCTTGAAGCTGCAGGGAGATAAAACATGCACTCACACAAACCCAATTAAGAGGAAGGTGAAGATAAATGAGTCAAATGACAGATGGAGCAGAGAGTTGAAGAAATCAAGAGAGTGATGAGGAGAGAGAAACAGGGGGATGTAAAGAGAAAATGAGGCATTCTGGGACAGTTGTTTAATTGCTGCTGTCCAGTATCCAGGGGCTGTTTTAATTGGCTTGTATTTCTTCTTCCAGAAGAAGCCAGAGGTGTAGTGTAAAGCTATAGTCTGAAGCTCAAAAGGAACTTTGTCTGTGCATTTTTTTTTAATTAGCATTTTAAGATACTCATAAAGATGTAGCATTAGCCATTTGCCGATTTAATTAGCGTGTTTTGTGACTCTATTGCAGCTTTGATGAGGTTACACATTAATGCATGTTGCTTGCATATGCATGTCTGCGTTCTTTGTTCTAGACTTGTGTTTAGTATGTGTGTTACTTGTAGTATGTGTGTTTTTCCTGCAGCAGATGTGAATAGGGTATCCGTCATCTGCTTTTGAGAGAGCCGATTGTTTGACTGCATAGCCTATTGTACATACAGTCTAATGAAATTCTCATACAAATTCAAAGAGACATACAGTAAGAATGGAAACATTTTAATTGTCCTCACAT
Source organism: Enteromius treurensis (assembly GCA_032275025.1). Taxonomy (NCBI): domain Eukaryota; kingdom Metazoa; phylum Chordata; class Actinopteri; order Cypriniformes; family Cyprinidae; genus Enteromius; species Enteromius treurensis. The sequence goes on from JAUCMU010000104.1 coordinate 12,699,383, forward strand.
TCTGTGTGAGCATGTGTACAGTATATGTGCGGATATTTCTGTGAGGATTTTGACGTCACTAAGCGCTTGTCTAGCGGTGCCTCTGATAAATGATGCGCTCTGAGCCTGGAGTGTTTGATTGACAGCCGTGCTATGGTGGGCAAGCAGAGGGCAAGCCTCACCACTCTATAACTCTCACATTCCCACACCCCACCCCCAGAAGAGCAGAAATCACATTTTAACGTAGCCTGACCTTCTGGGAATATTGCTGTGCTGTGTTCACTGCGGTGTCAGGAACTAAAAGACTAAAGTTTTGGAAGCACCTCGCATTCTGTGGAGAATAAGTAAGACAAGTATGTAACATGCCATTGTTCTTCAAGCAGATCGATGGATAGATAGCAATATTTCAATACAAAATTTAATGCAATTCTAAAATTAAATGTTTTATCATTTTTCATTGAGGACACCCAAATCCACCGTAACTTTTAGACAAGTACTGTCTTTTAGTCATGGAAAGTAGTTTCAAAAGTTTTTAGGCAAGAATGTAGTTTAGGGTTGGGCGATGGATATCGTCGTCGCTGTAGCCGGTGGGGGGTGGGGTTTAGTTGTAACTAAAACACCAAGCCCCGCCCCACGACTGACAAAACAGTGTTCGCGCGAGCAGGT
>JAUCMU010000104.1:12700127-12729563 GCA_032275025.1 Enteromius treurensis
AGATGGCGCCAAACGGTAATCTTTGTTGGCGCGGAGGGATTTTAAACATAAGTAGTGCCGGCTATGCGTTATTACTTAAGAGCGGTTATTATTTGAAAAGAACGAACCTGTAAATGTCTCAATTGACCATCATTTGATTTATTTTTTTTATCCAGTATCCATTTTAAAAACTGTTTATTAATCGTTTATCACAAATGCAGTCCAATCTATCTCGGTATCTGTCAAATTCACTATCGGTTGTCCTCTACAAATATACAAAATACAAAACAAATGGTGATTTATAGATCGAAAAACCTTCTGACTGAATGGTTGTGCACAGTGTTTCTAATGTTTTTCAGTGCTTTCATCTAGCTTTAAATCGGAGTCATTTGTGTTCTTTGCTGAATTGAAGAGCTTAACACTGGATCTCAAAGCACTGTTTAGTGTTCGCATGACTGAGACTCTTCACGGAGCTTAAGCCATCACATACACTGTGATATAGCCTGGTTCGTTGGTTTGTTCTGCGGGTCACATTTATCTTGTACATTCTGATATTTTACAGTGCATCCACTAAATGTGGTTAAAGATTAAATTATCATTTTTTTCAAAATTATTATATGGATGCCGCTAATTGCTACAATGAAGCCCTTCCCACACCTAATCCTAACTGATAAACACATGAGAGGCAAATAATTTTCCACTTTTTCAAATTTTGCGATGTCTTTTGCGATGTTATCTAACCTTACCACATGTTGGTGGGCAGAGTTAGTGTAAATAGCCTCTGCCAACAAGGTGGGCTATTTGCACTCAGTGTAAATATGTACACAGACTTATATTAAATATACGTCTAATATTTTTTTATGTAATGTAAGCTGTATTTAGATGAGCCGAATTTTTAATTTTGGTAACAGTTTTTTAAGGTGTCCATTAGGCATGGGATGATAACCGGTTTAAAGGTTTACCGCGGTTTGAAAAAGTCACGGTTTCAAAACCCCAAACAAAAAAAGTTATACTGTTCCTACGATATGTGCATTTTTTGTGTCGTCAAAGTGAAAGCACAGGACTCCCTGTCCTGTATGTGATTGTGCACGTGATCCGCAGTCAGCGAGACTCGTATGGCGGCAAATCTATGCCAATAATATGCGAGCGCACCACTGATGCTGGCAATAAATCATGGTCCAATGCCATTTCTCAAGTCAAGTGAATGACTCAAACAGGCATCCAATACTGACTTCCGGAAAACGGGAATAACCAATGACATTTGTGATTATGACTAAAACAGCAAGCCCCGCCCCACAACTGACAAAAATAAAAGTGTTCGCGCAAGCAGGTGAGAGAAGATCGAGCACAGGTGTGATCGTGCACGAGCACATCAAGCGCGCGCAAGGGTTTGATATGAGCTCGCGGCCCCGTTTCTTTGCATGTACATCTGTTTTCCTTTCGCGGAAATCATTTACCGCGCTTGCCAGCATCAGTGGTGCGCTCGCTTATTAATGCCATAGATTTGCCGCCATAGATTAAGTGTGTTTATCGCCATAGATCGAACTGGTTGCTGCTGCTGCGGCGGGGCGGAGCATCGTGATGTCTATCGGCCATCGGCGATGGACGATGGCATCGTCTATCGACCCAACCCTAATGTAGTTGTTTTTAAGGACATTCAAAGGAATGTTTTATTGTGAATATGAGATTGAGCTAAAGAATGAATGCTGTATGCAGATGCAGTTAATCACACTTAGTCCATCTCTCTCTCATAATACCTTACATAACAGTGAACTTCTAATACAGTAATACAATAAGCTTTCAAAAAACAACAACTCGACATTCCTTCATTAATAGTTCTAAATTGACATTTTCAAATGAGTAATGGAGGCTTGGGCTCAGTTTGTCAAACTGAGATTCGAATCTGTGGAGTAAGGAAGTACGTCTGCACAAAAGAGGATTTTTAAAGACACTGTTGTTGTTTCTTATGTATTTACACAAACTTGTCCCACAGCCGAATTAAAGCCATGCTGATAAACAGCCATATCTCATATTTAATTATTAATCATGTTTAGTTACTAATTATTAAATCTAATTATAGTTACCTTTCTTAAATTAAAATTGATTTGGAATTATTATTCAGGCCCTGAATTTGAAGAACAGCTGTGGAAATAATGGCTAATTAAGCTATATATATATATATATATATGTCATATTTAAGGTTAATTTTGTGCAGCTTACATTACTTGTCAGTTCACAATAAATGCTGCTTCTCACAAACTTTCTGCTGGTGCTTTGAGATGAATGCCTCTGAGAACGTAATGTGCACATGGTTCATTTTATTTTACAGTAACATTTATTTTATATGTTTACTTGCTTGTGAAATGACCATTAACCAACATCAGAGAACTGTGAACATTCGAATGCGTCGCATATGAAGTCTATGCTTTACATTTTTCAAAAATCTATTAACTTTGCTATAACTGGGTATGTTTTGGCTATTGGTTTTTCTTGGCCTAGTGTTTGTATGGGGACTCTAGAATCATTAAATAAGGTTTTTCAGATTTGCAACACTAGGTACAAGTAGACAGATACTGGCGTTTTTTTATCAAAAAGATAGGGCATGAAATGCAGTATTATTACTACATTTGCATAGGTCACCAATGCCTGCTAGTAAATGTCGTCAAAATAGGCAAGCTGACCCGAGACAGATGTCTAGTCCTGTTAAATGCATATCCGAAAGTGCAATGTATGCAAACCTAGTACTGTACATAAACATATTTAATATGTATGTAAATAAGACGCTCCCTCGAATGCCGAAGCATATATTAAACATTAGGGCATTGGCACAGTTAGAGAAAATTTCCCCTCAGGCATTTATGTAATGCGATAATGTGAAATGTTGCATGTGTATATGTTGTAACTGCATCTGCACCATGTTTTTATATTAAACAGGTCATTTTTTTGTGAGGCAGCATGTAAAATGAATTTACCTGTTACAGTTTGCCCATCTACATGCTAGCTTATTTATTTCATATTTCATTGCTATATTAACCAAAACGTATTTCCTAGGTTAATTGGGCACACTTAGATTATTCCACGTTTCTGCATGTGTAAATCCCACTCATCCTTTTGCAGATGGTCAGAGACTTCCTTTCAGCTTTTGTCAGTTCTCATTTTCGTGACTCACGTCATGATTCACAGGTCTGAACCGGGAACAGATACTAGCTTGGACTCAGTTTAGACACTAAACAGACTCATCTTTAGGTCCACATCCTCAGCTCACACTTATTATGACTTTGTGGATTCATTCAAACATATGTTCAATCATTCATCTTTTTTTTTTTTTTTTGTTATATTAAATAGAATTTTAAACATTTGGTTGTGTGTGAAAAGAGTTTGTCGCAGGTACAAATGTGTACAAATGAGTTGTTAGTAAAGGCCAAAAGGAGTGTATGGAGTAAGTGGCAAGCGACGAGAGGTATTTGTTTAAGGAAAGAGAGTAAAGCACACTGGGAAATAATCCAGACAGGACCTTCAATAAGCCAAAGAGCACAGTTTTCCATTACCTCATCAGCAGTCGTGGGTTCCTAGTGCACTGGAGGAACTTCAAGATGGCACGCATATAATCACGCACGGACACACGCTCTAATGAAATGGCATTAACAAACATGATAGCAAACAAACTGATGATCACATGCAAAATATTCACATAGACCGATGTTCCCATGGGATGAGGTTGTGGCCTCCATTTCAAACCAATTTGTGTGGTGCACTTTGCATAACATTCACATATAGCCTACTGTACGGCTGTTTCCTGTCAACCATACCATTTTTTTCTTCGAAATGTCATTCTCTCTGAATGTCATCTCAGATTATTGTCTAATGTGATGGACATGATGACAGTTTTTTATTTTTATTCTTTTTAGATGGACTCTTTGATTCGACAAAGTTTTCTTCAGCTGATTTTATTAATTGTGTGTATTAAATACAGCATTTAGAAATTAGAGTAAAATTATATTTAAAAATAAAAGGACTTTTTATAAACAAAAATGGCAAAATTGTGGATTGTGATACTGAAATGGTTTTCTATCTGTCAATTATTGTTATTTTTTACTGAGTTAAGATTAAGGAGGTTTCATTTCTCTTCTGTGGAGCACAAAATAAGAAAACATATTTTGAAGAATATTGAAGCCTTTCATCATAAGGTCATTTCTTTAATGTTTCTCAGGAGAAAGACAGTCATACAGTTTTGGAGCAGCATGCAGGTGTAAATGACGATAGCATTCATTTTTTGGTGGAGTATTAAATATTTAAGTTGAAGAAACACCCACACGTGTAACTGAACTCCAACACACTTCTCTACTAACGTACCATTCATGCTAAACTTTCGGGTAACGTTGTAAAACAATGATGGGGATCCTTTATCCTTACTGTCTTTGTCAGAGCTGCACAGCGGCGATAAGGTTAATTAAATTCACAAACACAGTCGCCCTGCACCTCTGCTCTGACTTTGGGATGGAGGAAGAGGGATTAGAGGTCTGTAGGAGCAACGCATGATCCACGAGTGTGCGTTCGAAATCAGTGGGAAGGAGAAAAGGACAAAGAAAGGGAAGTTTATCCTTGTCCCAAAGTATAAAGGGAGACATTCTTCTGCAACTGCTCTGTGGTATCTCTGTTACCTGTTTGCTTTAGTGTCCTACTACCTTGCTTTGTTGTTTCTGTGTTTCTCTCTCAATATTCCCTGTTGGTCATGCCTCACTGGGGCAGTATGTTGTGTCTTTGGTCTGTGCCAGCGATACATGGACTGTGCACCTGTTCAGCTCTCCTCTTAACTTGCCCTCACTTCGGGGGGGCGCGGTTACACCCTCAGGCAAGGACACCTGCACCCTCTGATCTTCCCCTGTCCTGCACTTCCTCAAACCTCCAGTTATTTGCTTTAGTCTTGAATTGTTTGCTGCTTCTCCGTATGCATTTACACTTTCTTCTCAGAAGTCTCAAAGGTTGTTTTTGTAATTCTTTGTTTTGCACTGGTCTTTCAAGGTGTCTGTTTAGCATCTGTCGCTTTCATTTTCTTTGTTTTGAATTTTACCTTCCAACCTGTTCACAGCAGGAGACTTCCAATGCTTTTAACTATATTAAAGCATTCTCTTTCCACTGTTTCTGCTGCAGTTCAAGCAAAAAGGAAAACTCTGTCATGATTTCGTCACCCTCAGAGCAGTTTAAATCCAGATGTCAAATCATATTTTTTATGCTTCCATAAAGCAAAAAACTTAAAGGTTCAAGGGGCTGTCAAGCTGCAGTATATGTATGTGTGTATATATATATATATAAGAATATTTTACAATTTTTTTGTTCAAATTAAGCGCAGCCTTGGTTAGCATAAAAGACTTTTCAAAAACATGAAAAAATGTAATGGTAGTGTACTGCATGAAAGATGATTTTATAACCTCTAGGCTATTAAAGTAAGAGAAAATTCCAGTGAAAGAGAGAGATAGAGGTCTTCACGGGTCAAAAACCAGGACCCATGAAGAAATACCTTAAATGTACAAGTTGGACCCAAACCCGGCTGGGAAGACACAGACCCGACTGTACCCAATCGGCACATATTACACAGAAAACTGCTATTCACAATTATGAATAAGTTTTGAAGAAAAAAAAAAAAAGTTTTTAGCCTAACTGTTAGTAGCCTTCTCCCTGACTTTGGTGGTGATTAATGACTAATGCAATACTGTTTCTTTCTTCACCTTAAGTCAACTTCGACTGTTGTGTTTACCTTTTTGAACCACAATTACGATTCCTTTTGTAGGTTTTAAAAGATTATTTATTTATTTCAAAAACGCACAGAATAATGCGGTAAACTTTACTGCGTCCATGTTCAATAACAGTCTCTTCTCCAGTAAGATAAAATAATACAAAATAATATGGTTAGAGCTCAACCTACGGCACCTTGTGCTCATCTTATGAAACTGAGAGTAATTCACGCGTATGGCACATGACTTAAATAGCTTGTTCTGATAAGAGTGTATTTTTTCCACCATATTTTCTATCATCGCTGTTGCTCTCTGAGCCGAACCTGACCAAAAATGTTAAATATAACAAGATGTTTCTTCCATATTATTATAACAGTGTTAAACAGACGCGGGACCCAAAGTAATACATTTGGACCCGACCCTGACCCGGCTAACCATTTCAAATATAGACTCGAACCTGCACGGGTCCCGGGTGGGGTCTCTAGAGAGAGAGAGAGAAAGAGAGAGAGCTCCTTTTTTTTTTTTCACTTCAGGTTCCGGTTTTCATTGATCCCGATTGGCTCAGGACAAGAAGAACTGGCCCAGTCACTCTTTCTTTCTCTTTTCCTGCACATCCCTCTTGTGCTAGTTCTCTCACCTCTTTAAAACTTTTAGTTTTGGTCTCCTTTTCTTCCTATTTCTCTCTCTTGATTTCCCTCCCACATTCTCTCCCTCTTTCATTTCTCATTCTGACTAAAAACAAATCCCCCCTCAGTCTTTTCTCTTTAATGTGAGATAAAAGTAAAATATATGTTCAGAGAAGTTTTATGATATCTGATAAACTGACGTTCCTCCGTATTTATTCTCCCTGCCTTAAGTGTTTTATGTAAGCAGTGATGCGGTGGCCTGTAAGTCTGACAGCCAGCGTCTCCCTCCAGGTCTGAATCACAACCCCAGTTGAGTGGAACTGATGAACACACACACTCACATTCAGGCTTACATAAACAGTCTGTCCCCCACACATAGCCAACAACCTGTATTCTCGCTCTTTCTCTCTCTCTCTTTGTATGACTAAGTGATCATCTGTGATAAAAACAGTCTTTTGGAATGTCAGATAGACACTGCACTGAAAAGATTCACATTGTACTCTCAGTCTTTACAGATTGGGCCTGGTAGAACATGTCAGAAACAACATCTGCCATTTAAACCCCTTTTTTGCTATTTTTACTATCCATTAAAAATGTATGCTTTATTAAACTCATGGTTTACTAAAATGGTTAAAAATGCAACAATTGAGGCTCTTGAAACAAGAACACCATTGGTGCCATGATGTACAATTTGCGAACAAATTACTTTTCAGATTCAGAAAATTGTTCAGAACAATTCATAAATGACCCCTTTGGTGAAACAAGTAATTTTTTTGGTTGTATTTTATTCAAACTAAATCATGAACTGCAACGGTCTGTACTGTAGCTTTTAACACCAAGCAGTCAGTAGCTAAATAATAGATTAATGTAAAGCTTTCAATGCACTTTATCAAGTGATTTTACTTTGGAATCTTTTCATCTATTTGCTCCATCCCATCTTTTTATCTTCCACTCATTATTTCTTGCAAAATCAAAGCAAGTTGACGCCTCTTACTCAAACGGCGAGATTTCCCAGAGGACATTGCAGCATCCACCTGCCGAAGTTTAAGTCTGCCTCCTCTTTTTGAACAACCCATAGTTTGCATACGCATCCCACCATACCTCTCATTTCAACCCCCATCTGCTATGTGATGTGAGAACAGCAGGTCCAGCTGTGTTGTATGTCCAGGTCTAAACCCTCGACGCAATGCTGCCACCTTAGAACGCTCTTATCTCAGACTGAAAAAACATGCATGATAAAGCATGCAGCCTCCCCCATGCCACATTAGTTTTTCATGGGCTGAATTCTCAATGACGACTTCAAAGTAAGGAAAAAATAACTGAATAGTAGATGAAGACCTACCTAAAATGGTTTCTTCTGCTATGACTGGGTATTAAATGAGAAGCACTCTTGTTTTATAGATAACTTCAAGTCTTAACTTTCAAAAGTTTAGGGTTGTGCAGCTCTGTGTGCCTGTGTGTGTGTAAAAGAAGTCTTTAATTCTCACCATGGCTGCATTTATCATATATTTATATATATATATATATATATTTTTTTTTAATGTAGTCAATTCCTGTAATGACAATTTTAAATGTATTATCCTTTCTGAATAGTAGTTGTCTAAGAAAGAAAGCTGTCTAAGAAAATATTAAAATATATTACAAATATATACCTACTGTACAAAGATGTACAATGATGCAGTCACCTTCATTCAAAATGTAACCGAATGCAATGATCTAATTGTAATATTTGCATAATGATTGGGATCAGTCTTTAATCTTGGATCTATTCGCAGATTTAGTGATTTATGATCTGATTATTTTTCTATTTCATTTGGAGCGGCTAAGGATCAGGTAGCAGGTAGAGTGTTGAGGGCTGAAAACTATCTTTGTCTCTCTATAGGTGGGCTCACTGCTCTTTGTTAAAGAGTTCTGAGCTAGTGAAAGCGCAGAGAAACCTAGAGTGGACACCTTGTGTGCGAGAGAGTGAGTGTCAGCAGCTGGAAGTGACCCCTGTAATGCAGGTTATGTCTTCCATCAGCAGCGGGGGGCACAAGGCAAAAGGTTAATGGATAGTGCAGTCCTTTCCAAGACAGCCTTGTTACAACTGCCCTTTGAGAGGCATTGAAAGAGCGAAACGGCAGAAACTATGCCACTGTATGCACATGCACACACAAGAACATAGGAGAGCTGTGTCTGTTTTACATTTTTCAAACACTCTGGGCTGCAATGATCGTCCCTCCTCTCTGTCAAAGCAACAAAGCGTGTCCAGATGTCAAGCTCGCACCTGAATGTCCCACTGTGCGGATGTAATGAGTTCTGCAATGGATTTTGAAAATTGTTGAGATGATCAACCAAAACCAGCACTAATAACGATTTAATGGATGGATAAAAGGGATACCCCCTACATATCATGAACATGCACTGGTGGTTTTTTGTGTTTCTGAATTTGATTGTTGATTCTGGCTGATGATGTGGTCTCACATCTTTATTTTTTCTCTCTTTTTTTTTCCTTACTTGGGTCAGCACAAATTGCGTCTTAAGGAAAACGACATTAGTGATGATGAATGTGTTTTATGTTCCATTATTCACTTGGTTGAAAGGAGTGTGGAGAGAGAGAGGGAGAGATAGCCCTCTTTGTTTGCTGTCCGACCAATGATTTATGTCCCTTAGTGGCAAACGCCACCTAAAAAAAGAAGGGCTCCAATCAAAGTGCCAAAATGAAATGCATAACAATATTTGAGTTTGAGAATGGAGGGTTGGGGGTCGATTTTTAATGTATGTTTACACTGAGAAACTGTCATTAATTACATAGTCTTTACTGTTCAACCGCACAACTGTGACCAATTAGTAGTCCTTCTGTCTTTTTAAAGTGACAGGATGCGTATGATTAAGATAGCTTGATTTAATTCTAATTCATTTGTGCTCAAAATAAAGGTCTGTTGTTGACTGCGTTAACCATATAGAATCAAAGCCTATGAAGAAAAATTTCAGGAACATTTCCTACTCCCAAATTCCCAGAGATAAGCATATCTACCAATGTTTGTCCTTTAGCTGTGGGAATACAGTGAATCTTATAGTTGTAAAAAAAAAAAAAAAAAAAAAGGATTAACTTGCCTTTATCAAGTTATCCGCCCCATCTCCCACATATTTCACCACTATTTGTCTGGCGTTCAGAAGCTGCTGCCTATCTGAGCGTCCAAACTGTGAATTTTCTAAATCCATTTCCAGACTCGTATGTTTGGCTTTTACATCATTGTTGTGATAAGATGTTTATTTTGACTTCGCTCTCGCACGTTTTCGAGCTAGAAATGGGATTTCTTTGTTTCCGCTTCGGCGGTGGAAGTCCTTGTCGCTGCGTTGTGGTGGAGAGGTAACAATAGAGAGATGCTTTGATGGTTCAGAGATGGGAAACAAGTGCTGCAAACCATTCTGTCCTTTCAAATGTGGATGTTAGCGAAAGCATTACGGCTATTTCTCTGGAGGAGGATTCCTTTGAATTCATTTTGCTTTTATTATCAGGTCATCAAGTGGAGTTGCTTCAGAGAAAGAGGGGGAGAACATGTAATAAAATGAGTCTGTTAATTGAACTGGCTGCATTTCATAGGTTTCTGTCATGTACATCTTTCTAATATGATGGTATTTTAGTCCGAGGAAGTGGAAGCAATGAAATCAATTGCAAATGAACTGAATGCTTATTGCTTTGCCAATGATTGTCACTAATGCCCATCAGAAGCAAGGATTTTATATGAAACCATCCAAACAAACAACAGCAACAAAAGTATTTGATATTTAAGTTGCATCTTCATTTAAGGCTTAAAAGCATTCATTTAAAATGGTTCGGTGTCATGATACTCTTTTTATTTCTTTAAAACCCACATAAATAAGCTATAAATGAAAGATTATTGGAGTACATTTTACAAAAAAATTCTATTTCAGTCTTCAGAGCTTTATTCAGTGTTACTTGCTATTTACTTTTAAATTATATTTTGAAATTTCCCAGCAGTTTTTGAATGCAAATGTTTTCTAGTTCTTTTTTTCACTGCACCTCTTCTGTTTTTAAAGCTGCATTTAAATAATTTTAGCGTCACAACTATTTTTAACATTGATTACTAATTGGAAATCTTTCTTGAGCATCAAAGTAGCATACAATAATTTATAAAGAAACATGGGACACTTAAAAATAGTTGCTGAAAATTCAGCTTTGCCATCAAATGAATAAATAATGGATAACACTTTAGTTTGATGGTCCACTTTAAACATTATACTAGCGTTAGTAACTGTCAATGTCAACTAGCAGTCATTCATCTGCTTAACACATTTATTTCAATGGGTCCAAGACATACTGACTATGAGAAACTTTGCAAGTATGTCAACTTTTTACATGTTATCAGACATGTAGTTGCAAATGAATACAGTTTTGAAATATGTTCAAACAAACCGATTCATTACATCATTTAACAAATTGATATTCATGATGTTTACTGTAGTTTTGATCAAATAAATGCAGCCCTAATGAGTGTAGCATATAGTAAGCTAAATATTTTATGTAAAAAAAAAACTACCAAATGTAATTTACTTAAAAAATCATGTCATCTAGTCCTCTCATGTTATTTGAAACTAGTGCCTCTGAAAAAAGTAATCACATGTCTCCCCTGTAACCCATCACAAATTATATGAAGCGTTCTGATGAAAGGGTGTGTGAATGTGTGTGAGAGATGACAAGCGAGAGACAAAAAGAAACAAGGCACCCGTTGGAGAGAGCGAAATGAATAGCATGGATCACAACATCCGTTGGATCTTATCTTAATTATAAGGAAGATGATCTGCGCAGTTAAGAGTGAATGCTGAAGTCAGTACTAATAAACTGTGGTGGCGTTTCTCTAATCGGTCTCCTCTCCCTGGGGAAAACAAGCGTCCCAGGGTAGAAGGAGTGAGTGAGTGGGCTGTCTGATGTGAAACAGGTGGGGCAGTGGAGGAGTTTTTTTTTTTTTAATTGCTTTTTCGCTCATGCTTCGTTTCTCTGTTACTCTTCTGATGAATCTGTCTTTGCGCTCTAAGGGAGTTCTTCTTTCTATGTGTGGCCGCACGTCTTTGTGTGTGCTGTGTGCGCACCTGCAAGCGTCTCTGAACGGATGGAAATGCCAGTGTATTGTTACAGTATGTTACAGTGTGTGTTCAGTTTACACAGGAGACATTTTATGCACTGCTTGCAAACCCACTGTGTTTCTAAACAGGATTGCTGGTGGCGGTGTACACTGTATGTTGCTTTATGCCTCCTTCATCCTTTGTTCCGTGGCTCACCTCTGTATTAATCAAAGGAATGAGAGGGACAGTGTGTAACAAAGCAATCTTCACTCCTGCCAATCCTGTCTTCATTCATCAGGCTTCAAAAGAAAGCAGAAAGAGAACACACACACACAATAGAGCATTTTGACATTTTTGGCATTGGCTAAATTACCCTCACCCATGCTAGCCCACATTACAGTTCCAAATCTTCAGAGGGGCTAGAAATAGAATTTTTTTTTTTTTTTAGCATTTTGTTTAAATATGTAAGACATAAAAAACTTATAGTTTATCATTATTTTATGTTTTATGATAAAATCCTATGCTAATGTGTGTGTATATATATATATTAGTGTCTAATGGGCTGATTTGGCGATTAAGAAACCTTCTTATTTTTTATCGCTACTGTTTTTTATTTTATTTTTATTTTTTTTTTCTCATGATTCCAGGATTTTTGTAAGAAACAGCATTTATTTGAAACAATTTCGTGCGAGTGTAAAAGTTGAATGTGTCATGGATAAGTTTTGAAAATATAGGAATAATTTATGTCTCTCAAAACATCCGTTAAGGGAGATTTTGTTACATTTGGATTACTTCTGGAACCAAAACGCTAACAAATGCACACTTAAACGCATATTCGCACACATTTTCTCCTTCACTCAAACCCAGATGATTTCAAGACACCTGTAAAAGGTTTCTGTAATTATAATTATCATCATCATCATCAACCCTGATTGTTTTCTCTCCCCCCCACTACTAGTGAGTAATTCATTTTTAGAAAGCTTAGAATCATGTATGATTCAGTGGTGGGGTTGAGGTGGTGATAAGCTGGTGGAAGTGTCCTTCAGAGATGTGATTAGAAAGGGAAGTGAGAAAGAAAGAGGTGCAACGGCTCACTTGGTGACAAAGGAAGCAGAAATGCAGAGAGTGAGCTGAGACGGTAAAACAAGTAAATGACGAGTGAAGACATGTGGAGCAGGATGGTGATCCGTATCCTTCTCAGAAATCATGCTAATGCACACACACACACACACACTTGCAGTATAGATACATAGATTCTCTAGTGTCTGTGTATGAACTGAGCTCCAGAACAAAGGTGGCTGTGAATGGCATCTGTCCTACAGAGATTCTATCTCAGCGCACACAGAACCTCTCGAAATTGATGTCTAATTTAGCACAATTTTCCGGTCCATTTCCAGGCTTCTTAAACTGATTAATCCTTCTCTTACCGGTGGGAAGTATGATTCACACCATGGATTCTTACTGATAACTGCTATTAGTCCTTAAATATTTTATCTTCTGAAGCTCCTGTATCTTATTCTGAGCGTTTAATAGATAGGAAGTCGAAAACATTTTACTGCGTTATGACAATTTTAAATAATTATTTTGTTTTGTTAAAACTGGAAATATAGAATGATTTCTTAAAGATTCTTTGTCAGACATTCCATTTTAAAATATATTAAAGTAAACAACAGTTATTTACAACTGTAATAATAAGTCATATTATTATTATTTATACTAATACTTTTAATCAAGTACATGCAAGCTTGGCAAGCACAGGGGACGTCTTTCAAAAACAAAACAAATAAAAATCTTAATTATTTCAAACGTTTGACCATTAGTATGAGGTTAATTTATACATTAATTTACATCATGTGTCTTGTTCAATTATATTAGGACTTCATTTAGTAAAGCCTTCATACTGCAGATAGAGCTTATTAAGTAATTGGTGCCTCTCTCGAGCTGACACCATATTTAACAGTGTGGACATATTTTAATTGCAGCAGCAGAACACAATGCGATAATGCAGAGTGCTTTCTATAGTCTTTGCCGCTGCTTAAGATCCTATCTATCAATTATTTAAATTTCCCCAGCAAAGATATGTTTTATTTTCAGTTGTTTAGCATCTCTCTCTAACCCCAAGAGAATGCTGTAGCTTCAACAGAGTGCCAAACTAATAATTAGCGCCTGCAGGTATTGTTAGTGCGGGGGGAAACTATAGAAAAAAAAAAAATTAATTTGAATGCTAAAGTACTGTAAACATAATTAAATGCACCAGCTTTTATGATGTTATTTTTAGAGTGTGTGTACACTTGAAATAAATTGCTAACGTGGTTCCTTCCTGGAGCAGATGGTGACTTTTAACATTTAAAATGTATGAAAATCTATAGAAATGTTTATCTGGTGTTGGAAAAAAAAGACATTTGACCTTCACAATATTTAAATGTCACAGATTAACCTCTAGATGCAAACAGAATTCCAAGCTGCTTTATTTGCAGTGCTGCGGAAGAACAGGGTGGTCTGCGTATTTTAACATAATATATCCTAAACAACACATTTACTCATGCAGTAACCCTATATTGTAAAACAATATCTATTTTCCTGTATATATTGTGGTGTACAAAATAATTATGCGTAATGCAACTTTACCTTGATTCTACAGTTTGTTTGACAGCAACCCATTATCGGTCATTAAATGATGATGACTTGAGATTCATTATGGAGTGAGATGCAGTTTTTTCACTCCAGTCTAAGGCCATCCACTCTCCTCTCTCCACATACACACTGGTGGTGGTGTACATTATCTAAAATGCTCTTTATAAATTTGTTCATTCAAAATGTAGATGAGTTTGTTTGTTCATTGGAACATATTTTGAGAAATTTAGCATTACAGTAGCCTACCACTCACCTACTGCTCTTCAATGGGATGGGTCCTCTGCAATGAATTGGTGCTGTCAGAATGAAAGTTCAAACCGCTGATGAAATAAAAATTAAAGATCATTTTCACTGCCATTATGGATTATGGTACTGTAGTCAGATTTTAAAAGAGTCAAGAGTTTAAAATGCCTCTATTATAGGTTATGAAAGATTCATACTTTGGTTTTGGGAGTCCCCAATAACACGTTGACATGCATGCAAGGTCAGTAAACACTTTAATTTTTTTGTTGTAATACTATTTGCCCAACAACTCCCAAACAATTGGTTTTATTTAAAGCAATATTTGTGAGGTTTTTAACAGCACCTAGTGCCAAAGAATGAATGGGCGGGCAATATGCTAATGTTTCATGTTGATGTCAACATGAAAAGGCTTGGGATTCATTTTAAAAATGACTAATTTTAATGATTCAG
Source organism: Enteromius treurensis (assembly GCA_032275025.1). NCBI lineage: Eukaryota > Metazoa > Chordata > Actinopteri > Cypriniformes > Cyprinidae > Enteromius > Enteromius treurensis. Next base: position 12,714,859 of record JAUCMU010000104.1, read on the forward strand.
GGTCAAATTTTCTTTTTCTTTTTTTTTTTTAAAGACAATAACTTTATACACGGTGCACTTTCAGATTTAAAACTTTGTAGGATGGTTCGTTTACTTAGAACTGTGTTAGACACTGCAAGAAAGGTCCTTTTTAAAAATCCATAATACAGTAGGTGCACTTTATAGTTAAAATGCCTTATTAATGTTAGATTTGTTTCTTTACTCTTTCTTTACACTTCACACGATCATGTGGATTACTTGTGCATTACTGTGTTGCTTTTATCAGCAGTTTGGACTCTGTTTTGACAAACTTATCTTGGATGTCCTAAGGGAGAGGACATTTTCAGCCAATTTTCAATAACTATACAGTATTAATTTTACTTGAAACTATTGTAGCTTTCACCATCTCATCATTTGTGCGCACATACGCACAACAGAAAGAAAAACATGTGTTTCATTTGTCTAGTGTGGCTTGGACAGAAAAATGCCTGCTGTGCCCTTTAAGTGTGATCAATTACAACATTCTGTGTATGTATGACACTGCAGGGAGGCCAAGGTCCTGCTTTAACCCTGTTTCAAAGAACTGCTATGTCGACCTATTTATTTAATTAAAATTGATTTTCAGTTTTCAGTTTGAGCCAAACTATTTTCTTTTCTGTTGTTGCTGTTGTTATTTTCCCCACTTCTATTACAGCTTGTGCTGCACCCTTAAGGCTGTGGCTTTGAAACAGTTGCATTACAGCAGAAAACAGCTGTGAGATGATGGGGCTTTTTCCTTGCTTTGTTAGTTTATCCATCTCTTACCCCAGACAATAAAAAAAACTCAATATTTCGGTTTCATTCAGCTTTGGGGACTCATCAGACATCAGTTGTTTTTTTGGGGGGAAAGTTAGCAAAATAGATTGAATGGACAATTAATTTCTGTGTTATCCCCTGTATATATACTGTATGTAGGTATGTACAGTTTTGTAACGCATAAAGAAACATTTTGACATTCGGTATAAATAAGAAATGTTTAAGATTCTTCATTATTTTGGTCACTAATAAAATCTGTCTGTTACATATGATCATGTGAACTCCTTTGCTACATGATCATCAGGTTATATAATCTATTTTTAATATTTTTTAGATTGTTTTTTATGTGTGTGTGTGTGTATTATAAACTGTAGTTTGTGTTTTCTAACCTTTTAACCCAAGTGTATATTATGTTAATATCATAAACTTATCATTACTTATTTATTACAGATTCTCCACTGTAAAATTCAATTATTACAGGGGTTTCCTGAGTTTCTACTACGACGACTGGCATTGATGTTTATTCGAATAGACACTGGGAGATGTGTTGTTGAGGTTAAAGAGGCCACAGTGTATTGGCCACAACTGTTAGCATAATTATTTCTCTATGGAGAGAGGGAGAAAGATGTACTGGAATATAATGACAGGCTTGCTGGGACCTTTTTTCTCAGCTTGCTTTGTGCTCCCTACTATTGCACATCTGCTGTGCACTAATCAGGACAAACGCACACGCACTGCTTTCCCAGCAGACCTTGGCCTCTGAAGTGCCATCCACACACATGGACTTGAACTGCACATCTGCACCAGTTCCCGTTGCCCCATCCCTTGCTCTTTTCTCATTCATTTCTCTTCTCTCTCAATTATTCTAATGCGCAGGCCTTCTCATCACGGCCAGCTGTGCCGCGTTATCCATTCGGTTTGTTGGCGAACGCAGGGATAGACAATGCATCTACACAAAAGATAGGGCAGAACTAATGGGTTACCTAGCGCAGGTGTGTATGATAAGGAACGGTAAATCATGTGGGAAGTCGCGTGTGTAGAAAGCCCCCTAAGCAGATGCAATCTGTGATGTACAGCTGGAGATGAGGTAGGGGGTCAAGAAAAGACACTCAGACATGCTAGATCTCCCCTCCCCATACCCAATCTCGCTCTCGCTCTCTCCGTCTTTTTCTCTGCTCAGAGTGATAGGGTCAGTAGCTGTGATGGAGGTCACCGGTGATCTGTCTCTTTCTGTAGCTTTCACAGAGAGAGACTGGGACTCTAACGGAGATGTACTAGCATAACCACAAACGCACTGACTCTTTGCTCTATAAATGAGGAAATATTTGCTACTTTATACTTCTATTGTCAGCCTATTGAAACTGAATCTGTTTAGGTACAATAATTTTGATTCATTTATTTATTAATCAATATATAATGAATTGCATATGTCAACGTTAGCTGAGACAAGCCTCCAATTAATAATGATTCAGTATTATTACGTTATTTTGGCTGATGAGCTGGCAAAAAAAAATAAAAAAATTGGTTTTAGGTGTCAATATATTATTTATTTAATTTCCATGTCATGTCGGCCTAGATGATTTCTAGGTTTCTAGGTTAAGTTTTTATAAACGGGTGTTAAATTCATAAGCTTTTTTATATGAAAATGTTAAGATAAAGAAATTGTATATATAGAATTTGTTGATTTATTTATTTTATTTTTGACTTCAAGGACCCTTTTGGAAACGATTATCCTCAAGCACACACAAACACATTGTTTTTGGATATTCTTTTGATTGACTTTAATTGACTAATCCAAAGTGATGCACTAACCTGCATTTTTTATTAATGTTAATTATTAATGTTATTTTCAATTTTAATTAAGACATTGTTGCAACTTAGGCTCATTGGAAGATTGTACCTTTACCTATATTTTTGCATATTTTAAGTCCAAAAATATGCATATTCATATGCAATTCACTGCTGTTTTAAGGTGAAGTTAATACTGGTGACAGTAAAACATCAACAAATGGATTCCTTTTCACGTAGTATTATAAGAATATGAATTAATAAAGAATTCTTTTGCATGGCACAATGCTATGCCACAACCTCAAAACACAAAATATGAGTCATGATAAATACACAGTTCTGTTTTTCTCCCATGTTTGCTTTTGTTAACACTGTTGATTAGGTTTCGGGCATGGTTTTAATATATTTTTCATTAACATTTTAGTACCCCTCAGTAATTCATAAGTAAAACAATTCATACAGTAGATTTTGTATAAAATTGAACACACTTTTATCACAAATCACATGGACATTTCACTTTGAAATTGTCATGAAACAAACAAGAAGCGATGTTATACCACTTTTTCCAAAAATGTTGCCAATTTTTCAGGTTTTTCCAGGCATGTTTTTCCAATATGCCTGGGTTGCAGCATTCATAAGTTTTCTGTGTCTGTTCTCCAGTGTAGGTGATGTGTGTTATAACTTACACATACACACACATCACACCAGCTTTCATGTCTCTCTGAGCTCTTTGTGAAGCGCTGTGACTTTGAGTTTGGTTTACAACAGAGATATCCTGTCAATCATGTCGCTTTAATTCATTTGTAACAGCAGCAGTGTTTAAAGTGACAGATCTGTTGAGAATTGCACACTTCTGTCCGATACTTTCCCTGCACAACCTCTTACTAACTCCCTTTGGTCTATTTTCCCTAATGGTGCTTTTTGAAGTTGGAAGGTTTCTTGTTATAGGAAAAAGGATGTTAATTCTCTTGTGAATGAGATCATAAAATATGTTCCAGATATTCCTTCTGATCAGTAAAGATTTGTATGAGTCTTTACTATTGATTTGAACTAATTGAATAATTAATTCTTGGTTTTTTTTTTGAAATGGTAAAGACTTCCTTGAGTATACAAAAAAGAAGTAGAATTAATGTCACAAATGGATGAAACGGCATTGGAAGCACGAGGAAAGGATCCATTGTTGCTGGACCACAAAGCCACAACTTTTTCAAACAGTGAGACTGGTAAAGAAATTAAATAAAAAAAATAAATTAAAAAAACTATGAAAAGGGAAGAATGGGATGAATTTTAATGTCCCCTCAGTCAGCTCTTTTTTTTTTCTTTTTTTTTTTGAGTAAAGAGAGCGATTTGAAAGCGCACATGAAATGCCCCTCAGTTTTCAAGGTTGCCTTTGTATATTCTCATTTCATTTACATTCACTTGGATAAAAGCCCTTCGTCTTTCAATCTGTTGAATTGTGTGACATGTGTAGATTGGGGACAGTATGTTATGCATTAGATTTGGTCATTGCATAGCTGATCACCCATGGGGATGGGCGGAAGAAGCGGATGAGTTTAGTCTCCTTCTGGTCACGTGCAGACACACACACACACACACATATCTCTCATTTCTTCTAATTTTCCAGTCTTTCAGTTACATGCTCATTTTAAATTACATCTCCTGACTCTCTTAAAACGCAGTCTAGAGCAGTATTTGTCTGTACTTCATGTGAAATATGAATCTGTGAGCCTTGGATGTTTAATATGTGATAAATATTTAGTGGCCAGCAGGAAAGAGTTGGCCTACATTTGCCGTCTATTTATCTTGTCTTACTTTAGAATGGCAATAACTCTGAGGAATGCTATGTCTTACCTCCAACACTCGCATAAACACACATGCAAAGAAACACACAAGCTGGGGAGGCACATATACATATGTGCTGATGGGCAACACACACATTTGCATCAAGAGGAAAAAAATAACTTCAGTCTGCTTTTATCTCCCTTTTCTTATTAATTATGCATGCCTCAGTAGGCCGCGGTCAGACGCTCCTGAATGAATACATTTGCAGCGCACTCACTGTAGTTTCTCTCATGGTAGTGAAGAGGTCTTTAATAGCTCATTAAGGGGCCTGCAGTAAGTGAGCGTTAATGTTCTCTTTGCAAAGGATGGACGACTTCCATATTGTGGACACTGATTCAGACCCCATTCAAAGACTAGATCTAGTTACCCGACACAACAGATATTTTGGAAAGTGAATTGAAAACGGTTGAATTTTATTTTATGGACGAAAAAGAGAGATAAAACAAAAAAACAGCATTAAAGTCATAGATTTGGAATGACATGAAATTAGGATGAGTAAAATATAAATGAAGGGTCATAAATTAATTGATAGGTAATTCAGATTTTTTTATGGCTGTTATTTCTTTAAAAAAATAAAATTTTCTCATTGGTATATAGTGCATGGTATTGTCAGTTTATCACCCAGCCCTAGTTGAAATACAGTATGTAAATAGCTTGCATATTACATCCTCACAGGTGGAGAAAAAAAGACTAAATAAATAATGAAATGCATTAATGTTAATAATTTAAAAAAATTCAAGTGCCAAGTAATATAATTTATTAGACTAGCTTCAGGCTGTTTACATGCCTACATATAAACTATGACTGCAGGTATTTACCGGTGCTCATCAAATGTACACTTATTTGTTTTATATAAAGATTCCTCTAAGGCTCTGCTATTTTTTTGTCTTTTTTTTTTTATGTAAGAAGCAGTTCTTTATTTCAAGCTCAATGTACACTGTAACCAGTGAAGCTGTAATACCATTTGCTGCAGACTTTTATTTAATGACATGTTAACCTGAGTCGTATAAACTTACAGCCCTCGTCTAACTCTTCCAGTTTTTTTTTTTCATTTCTGTTTTCTCCCTTTTCATCAACCCTTTTCTTTTACCGCTCATCTGACAACACACAAATCTTTCCTTAGCTACTACGATCCCTATCCCTCTCCCTCTCATTCTCCTCCCTCATGGAGTGCTCTAATTGAAGAGGCATGTGCTCTACGCCCCTCTTGTGGGACTCTGTCATTGGCTGCAGGCGAAACATTCGAGGCCAGGCCCCTGCCAGGTGGCATCTTTTAGGGAAGGCCACACTGCGACTTTCCTATCTCTTTTGCCTGGATCCATCACCTGCTTTACTCCTTTGCTGTTTACATTCCTCTTTCTTCCCTCCTGCCCTCTCTTCAATCTTTTTTTCTCCTATTGTGACAATACAGTGCCAAGAAACTGCATATTTATTTATTTATTTATTTTATGCAGGCTCACGTGACAAACATGCCTATGGCAACATTTCTACAAAATTTTCTAACAAAGCTTCTTGCACGTTTTGTGCCAATTTCAATGCTAAATGTCGAGTGAATACCACTAAAGGTGAATTCAGTTCAGCGGATGAATGTAAAGCGAACAATATTGTTGTACATACTGTGTCACTTTGGAAATTAAATTTATGGTGAGTGGCATTAAAAGGATAATGCTCTATCATGTTTATAATACCTTGCATGGTATATAGTGTATGGTATTGTCAGTCCTAGTTGAAATATGTAAATAGCTTGCATATTACATTATTACATTATTATTAATATATAAACAGCATTTCTACTAATGTCAATTGACATTGTAAGTGCATTATGCTACCAGTTGAGCTACCGAGCAAGTTTACAATGCCAGAAAAAACATACGCTTGTGATAAAAATCATCCAAATGTATTCAGTACCAAATCATGCACTGTGATAAAACAAAATGACATTTGTTTTACAGCCTTTAGAGCCATTTTCTCCGGGAAACTGCAGTGATTTGCACATATAGGGACGTTTTTGAAGTAGAGTAAAAGTGTAGGCAGAAGCATGTTTTCCCACTGAGGATAAGTTTGTTGATAAAATACAGACGTCAGTCAAGATAAGCACTATCACACATTCAGTATGAGAATCTAACCCTTTTATCCCAGAGGGCTCTTCATGGTGTTTAAATTTACTGAAATGGTTCAAAATTTGATAGATTGACGGTCTCCCTCTTGGCATTACTTTCCCTCACTTCATAATCATTTTAATCTCGGCCTGTGTGAACCTGATAAAATTTGTGTGAACTATTGATTTGTGTAATGTATTTTCTTATCCCTTCAGGAATAGACAATGAGCACATAATCAATATCAAGGGAAGAGCTGGGCGGTTCTATCCATCTGGACAACTGGTTTGGATAGTGCATCTAAATTCAATTATTTCCACTGACATATTTTCACCATTATCTTAAAAAATTATTCCAAACGCGTTGTGGCCAGAGTGTGTGTGTGTGTGTGTGTGTGTGTGTGAGTGAGTAAGATGCTATTTTGCGAGGCAGTTTAAAAGTGTGCTGTGGAAATCGTTCCTGTGTTGAAGGGGGCGGCGCCCGCTATCACATGTGATTGATAAGGATGTGGATTGCAGGAATTAAAAAGCTGTGGAGTCTATGTCTGTGTGTGTGTGTGTGTGTGTGTGTGTAATGGCAGGGGGAATATCAGAAAGCCGCATTCTGCTGCATTTGAATCAGAGTTCATACTTGTTCGTGGGGTTATTTGTGAGTGTATACCTTTGTGTGTGAGCTGGCCGGTCCACTTCTTTCATCACTCTAGCCTGTGGCAGGGTCAGAGGCTAAACAGCCCTTATTGACACAGTGGAGCAGAGCGGGTAAAAAAAAAACCGGGAGAGTTTCAATTTCACACTGCAATGGAGGAAATGGTTATAGCTGTGTGTGAAAGAGAGAAACTGAGGAAAGAAAAAGGAAAAATCCTTAAAAAACATTTGAAAGATTTACAGGAAGAGGCTAATCCCTAATCACTTTGGCAGGACCGTTGTAGCTGCAAGCCTTCATCTGTCTGACCGCTGCTCCTCCTCCTCATACTCCAATTCCATTCGGGAAAACCATCAGCTCTCTTTGTCTGAACCTTAAGTATCGTGCGCCAGGTTTTATGTACAAAGCTTGATTTACTATGTGACATCACTTTAAAGGAGATGAAGGGTGTGTTATGTAGAGGCACTAAGCGGGAGCTTTATTTTCGCGTTGTGTTATGGATTGTATTGTGTGGATCGCGCACACAAATCCCATTTGATTTCGAAATTCAATCTGTCTGTATGCTGTCATTCTGCAAGTGATGTAATCTCATCTGTTTGATCAGACAGTGCTGTCAATATCCGTTGCATCTACATTGGTTGCTATAGTAATGAATTCGGGGGAGTGAGTGTCACATTCTTTTATATATTTAAAGAAAGATAGACATAAAAAATGTGTACTGTATATTCACACATGGATCTTGACCAGATGTCTTCACACTGGGGACTTGTGACCAGCAGGGGGCCACGGGAAAGTTTTTGAACTCGAATGAAGAATTTGAACAATTGAAGAAGTTGAGAATGTTTCAGAGGCTTTTAAATGTAACTGTAGGACAATACTAATTTTGAAAACCTGTATACAAATTAACTACATACATCGGTTTTCTTCACTATGTGACGTAAAGAAACTAGTTGTTTAATTTAGCAAACAAAATGTTTGACACTTTTTTCTTTCTAATAGTAGTAAGCATTAAAAGGGTCATGAACTGCCTTAGTTTTTTTTTTATTTTGTACTGTTCTCTGAGGTCCACTTATAATGTTATCCCGATTTTTACACCAAAAAGCATCATTTAGAAGTAATAGGCTATTTTCTGTTCTGTTTTTGTTTGCCCTCATCAGAACGCTCTGTTTGAATAATCGTGGCAGATAAACCAAACCGTGTAAACTCTGAAGTAAATGCCCACTGCTTTGACCAACTGCCAAGTCTGTGTTTTTCACACGGAATTGGGCTATTTTAACACTGTTGCCACGGGTTGTTTTCATGTCCGTGGATGGAAGCCCCCCAATAATGATTGGGCTTTTGTTGTGAAAACCTGGCAACCCTGATGATTGGCTGAAACTTGACAGTCCTTCACAGATGGACCCAGCTTTGATTTAGGTTGAAAACGCATTGATGATCTGTTTAACACACAAAGATATAGGTTCCTCATAAGGGACAAATCATATTTTTGTGGGTTTCTTGGCATTAAGATGATAAAAACCCCATTTGTGCACCTGGCGTGAAAATACATATAAGGTTCACATTGAGCATTTGTTCCATTTGTCTATGTATTTCACATTTTACATCTTCCCAGAATCTTATGTAAGATTCCACCAGTGGCTCTCACCATTCCTTTGTCCTTTCAAAGCATTCGGTTCAGTCCCACACACTTTAGTCCCTCCTGCAGCACACAAAGGCTCATATATCTGAAACACTGTGGCTAGTGTGGCACCCCCTAGTGCTCTCTGCGATAAATTGCTCTGTGTGAGGTGGACTCAAGATAATGAAAGAGCAGATCACTGTATCGCACCCTTAAAGGGAATGAGCCAATAAGACAATTATTGCAATAGTTAATGTATGCAGAAAATTTGTAAATAGTGCTGACGATAACCTGAATATGCTTAGCCAAGACGGAAAATTAAAAGGAGGATTTATTTTAATTTAAGGGAAGCCGGGCGTAAGAGAATATGTTTGTTCATAAAGACTTACGTGTTGTGTTTCCCACATTTTCAGCTGACTGACCCCCGACTTTGGACACTTAATGGCTTTGTGCAGAAGTGCTGATCCATTCAGTAATTCCCTGTCATTGTGTCCAGAGCTGGTTAAAACACACACACACACACAGGGCAATGAAAACCCTAGAAATTGCTTTCTGTCCTCTTAATAGAAAACGGATAAGATCTGATAGGCCCGTGTGTTCTCACAGAGCTGCTAGGACTGGCTCATACAAGCTTTGTATGGTGACAGCGACACCTCCACAGTTTAACATAGTCTCATTCTTTACACTCATAAGCGCCACTAATGGGATCAACAATAGATATTAAGAAACGTATTTGTATTTTATTTGCTTTGTCCTTTCTTTTATGCCAAGTTTTGATTGTTTTAAGTATCCTGCAAGTTAATTAGCATGTGTTTGCACTGCAAAGCACCTGGCAAAAATGCTTGCAAACATCTACCATCAGGCCCAATGTGACAAGCCACAAGTGACAAGCAGTTTGTTTATTTGCTCTGAATGTGAATCTGCTGCATGACATGACACAAACACAGTCAATCAGAAGGAGATAGATGTTTAATTTACTGTGTGTGTACAGTATATACTGTAGGTGCATCCATGTGTAGGAATTCTGTCTGTTACGATAAGCTGATCATTACAATAAATATGATAATTATTTTCACATAATGGCTAATGCCAGTAATTGAAGTTCTATAAAACATTTTTCTAGATAATTGAAAAATAAGTGCATTTTGTGGATATTTTTTATGTTTTATATAATTCTTTTTTGTCCCTTATGCTTACTTGGACTGCCTTTATTTGATAAAATAAAGCAAAAACAGAAATACTGTGAAATATTATTACTAAGGTCGGGACTCGATAAAAAAAAAATATTCTCATTAATTAGAGGCTTTGTAATTAATTTATCGAAATGAATCAAATTTTAATCGCATATAAATATTTGACCTGAGAACAGTGAGAAGTAAGTTTTTTCATATGGATTTTTTGTATACCATTGAATAAGGACTGAATACATAAGCTTAAGCAACAAAATATTGTTTATTTTTGTTCAACCAAGTCCAACAGACCAGTGCAATATTGCCATTAAGTGTAGCAATAGGATATTTAGAAATATAGTAGCCTACATTTCAGACATTCAGGAACCCTATAGGTAGGTAGACCTTCTGTAAACAGTCTTTTTGAGTAAAACACAATACATTCTAGTAGGGATGCACCGATCCAGATCGGCCAATATGTTTGCACGTTTTGTCAGCAAAGCCGGTCCTGTAATCAGTGGTAAATACCATCAGGTGCGTGATTTCACATTTAGCCGTATATACTACACACTGCCGTTGTTCACTGACGAGCTGCCCAAAACCATGTTCATTATCAGCATGGATTTGCGCAGCTCGTCAGCGAACAATGGCTGTGTGTAGTATATACGGCTCAATGTGAAATCACGCACCTGATGGCATTTAGCGCTTATTACAGGACCGCGTTTACTGACAAAACGCACTAACATATCTGGATCGGTGCATCCCTACTTTCAAGTACATTCAGAACATTAGAAACGATAGTTGGTGTTCCAGTATAATGGGTCTGCCGAAACTCATCCAGTGAGAAACGTTCCGCGGTGCAAATATAAGTGCGATTTAAAATTCGTGAAAAAAAATTAATGCGCTATTTTTGTGTGATTAATTCATCTAAATTAATGCGTTAAAGTCCCAGCCCTAATTTATTTACATGTTTTCTTTTGAGCTTTCTATCCATCGTATAATCCTCCTAATTTGAAGAGTTTCTTCAAAAAGAAAACACAGTCACACTTTAATTTGGGGAACAATTCTCACTATTATTATGACTTTTCAATAAACTCCAAATTTGCTGCTTATTAATAGTTAGTAAGGTAGTTATTCGGTTTAAGTATAGGGTAAGATAAAGAGATCTAGAATATGTGCTAATAAACACCCTAATAATATAGTAAAAAGTTACTAGTAAAAACCGGCCCTAGAATTAAATGCTATCGGCAGCACAACTATAACTGTTCTTACTTTTTTAATTATAAGAAATGATCACCAAATCAGCCTATTAGAATGATTTTTGAAGGATCATGTGACTCTACTTTAGTATTTGTCTTATGAATACTGTGTATCTGACAAACAAAATATGCAAACTGATTTTTACATATATAGTAAATATAAAATTGATTGGCTAAATACGGTCATATCCCAACAAACCGTATTTCAATGGAAAGCTTATTTATTATAGCTTTTAGAGGATGTATAAATCTCAAAAAATACCCTAACTGTTTAATAGTCCAGGTTCACATATTAGCTGTTTGTTACATATAAATATAAAGCACATATTCTCCATGAACATATTCAACGATACCTAATCCTACCCAATACCACTTAACTTACTAACCATAAGTAAGCAAAAAAATTAGGAGGTTATTGAGGCAAAAGTCATATGGTTGTTAACAGAGAGAATTAGACTTTAAAGGGGTCATCCAGTTCCACATGCGCTTTTACAAGCTGTTTGGACTGAAATGTGTGTACACAACTACCCTTCAATGATAAAGATCCAGAAGTAGTTTTCTTTTAATTTAATAAAAATAAGTTGCCCCTTCTGAAATCAAGCCATTCTCAAATGCATGTCGATGTGGCCTCACACAGAAAGAGGCCACTTCCACAATAGATGATTGACAGCAGCGTGTCACACAGACTTAACTGGTGTCTTACCTCAGACCCGCCCTGAGTGAGGCGTCATCAGGCCGAGACGCAGAGACAAGCAAGACTCCTAAGAGATTGAGGTGTTTTGTTGTTGAATGTATCAATGAACATAGCAGTAGTGATTTACTCCCGACATCTGAGAGACTGAAGACGCAGAGGATTAACGTTGCGTCTGGTTCTTAAGGGAAACGCACCCTTGATCAACCGAAATACATTTATGTTCGCGTGATTCATTCATGATCCAGCCTCACCAACAGAAGCAATTAGTATAATGTCTTTTAATGAAACTTTGCAAATCTCCTTTCCTAATAATGTGCTAATTAGCAAGTTTCACTATGAATACGACTAAAAAAGCTCCTCTGAGAGCGCCTCGGAAAAGAGGGGCGGAGTCAGCAGAGATCATTACACAGGACAGAGTCATCTCTAAAGAGCTGTTTTTGACAGGGTAAAATTATCGTTTTTTTTTACACTATCTTTGAGTAATTTTAAAACAAACTTTCCATTAAGACCCTAAAGAATCATATAAGCTAGAGGAAAATTGGCTTTGAATGACTCCTTTTAAAATGAAAAGTACTTGTGTCATTGTTCACAAACAAGATGTCAAAATGTTTATTGCTGTTTTCAATATAATAAAAGTTATTGTTAATGATGTAAACTATGACAGTTACTCTACTGAAATACAGAAGGCTGCGCTTCTTACAGTGTGTATGCCATACATCCATTTCAAAAGTGCAAATGTACACATTACTGTACGTGTGATATTGACTTGAAGAGACCGGACAGGATTTACATTTACACTTCCACAGATAACTATATAATACACATTCTATAAGAGAGAATGTAGGAAACTGCAGACACGTGTAAATAATAAATTGCATGAAAGCAATCACAGTTTGTTCAAGAGAACAATGATTTTATGATGTGCACAAGTGACTTGATGTGGAGGTTGAATGTAGTTTTGAGAATTTCATGTTTGATCTGAGAAATGCATCGAGAAGCGACTGAGAAAATAACTAGACCTTTGGACTGTAGGTGTATTCTAAAGCTGTGATTGGTTAGTGTTCAGTAAAGAATAGTGTTTGAACATGAGAGGAGTTAGTGTGAGGTTCATGATTTTCCATTGGAGTGCCCATAAGCCCCTCCAGAGGGCACTCCATCCAGAAAGTCACATTCATCACCGGAAACTCCAACACCTTTCATGTCTCACTCCTGGACTAATCACACACACCTGCACCTCATCACCACTCCCACACACTGATTACAAACACCTGCATATAAGCCAGCATCAAACTCCAGATCACTGCATAGTCTTGGTTCCCTGTGTTACAAATTCAGTTTGGTTTCCCCGTGTTAATTCGTTGTTTGATTGATTTCTGCCTGATTCCTTCGACCTTGATTCTGCCCATCTCCGTTGTACTGTTTGCTGGTTTCTGACTAGAGCAGCTTACATTAACAGTACAAATCGAGATGAAGAATACTTGATAATAAATAGCAGCAGTAACATTAACAATGTGCAATCGAGCTGTAGCAGTTCAGTCCACATATTCTATGAGATACACATATTTCTACTCATTAAGAGTCTAATGGCTGAGAGGAAGAAGGAGTTCCTTAATCTGGAAGTCCTACATTTCACACTCCTATATCTCCATCCTGAGGGTAGGAGCTTTCTTGTGGACTCTGCGGTGGTACTGTAGATAGTCTGCAGAGAGGGCAGTGGAGTCCTGGATCCTCATGTACAAAGAATTGCAATGGATTAATACTAAAACATTGTGTACATACAAAGCTGTAAATGTGCGAACGCATTAAAAAAGCCAGATGTATGAAACACTGCGTATGCGTAATCCCACACATATTCTATTTGTACGTGATTTATTAACGTGAAAAATTAATGTGAATTTGAGCGCACATGCACGAGCTCTAAACCCCTCCCTGCCTCCTCCCCCGTATAAATATGGTAATGGCTTCACTTTGGCAAAACCAAAAAGCAATGGCAAAAGCAAGCAAGAAGAGAAACTTCACAGAATGTGAATTGGAGGTGCTCCTATCGGAGGTAGAGCGGAGTAAAACAGTGTTATTTGCAAGTTTGTCTTCTGGGGTTAATAACAAATGAAAAAAAAAATAAAGTGGGAGAGTTTAGCTGACGCGGTTAAAGCAGTGGGGTCTGAACATTGCACTGTGAACAAATTAAAAATGAAATGGTTTGATGTAAAGGTTCAGGTTAAGAGGAGAATAGCGGCACACCATCAATGTGTGGACCGAACAGGCAGGGGAAAGGGGGCTGAATTAACACCCTTTGAGGAGAGAGTTGCCTCAATAGTGGGCGACACATTACTGTCTGAAGTAGTATTTGTGTCTGTGGGAGACAGAAAATCACTGTGATCCCTAAAAACGAGTTCAGATTCGACCATTGACAATGTCCTCTAATAAGGCCAACACTGCCATTGCCATATACTAAGGGTTGTATACATTTGCAAATGCTTTTATATGTTCTAAATCACATAATTGGTATAACAATATTGTGTCAATTAACCCATTTTATAAATTCTAAATTAATAGCAATGTTTTTCACATGTCTTGGTGCGATACTTTGTACACTTTAAAAATGCTGGGTTATTTTTTCAACCCAACCACTGGGTTGGGACTGTTGGGTCATTTTATTGGGTTATTTTCTCAGTGTTGGGTTGTTTTTTGTGTAACCCAACGCTGAGTTACCGGTTGGGTTAGAACACGGACGTTAAAGAGATCACGCACGTCACGTCGTTAACTTCGGACGACACCGCCGCGAGAAGCCGCCATTTTTTCATCGTCTCGAGATGGAAGCG
>JAUCMU010000104.1:12738713-12757788 GCA_032275025.1 Enteromius treurensis
GATAGATAGATAGATAGATAGATAGATAGATAGATAGATAGATAGATAGATAGATAGATAGATAGATAGATAGACATGGATTGATAGAAAGACATATGGAATGATCCATATTATGTTATTTTAAGCTTAATATTCTCAATGGCAAGTATATTATATAACTGGCGAAGCTTTCTTCCTCTGCAGTGCTACAGTTGTATCATTTCTGCTTTTCCACTTTCTCTTATGTCTCCCTTCTTTGAACAACTCCTTTTCATCCGTCCATTTTCACTCATTTCCTCTCCCTTACTCTGCCCTTCTCGAAGACCTGATTGGATGTAGACACATAATGCCAAAGTCAGTGTAATCTTAAACTGAATAACATAATACAAGTGTCTGCATCTCTTATGCAACGCTTTCTTCTCCTTTTCCTTTTTTCTTTCTCGCCTTAGTCTTTTTTTGCTGTCTTGTTTGCTTATTTGTCTCTTTTTATTTGTCCAATTTTAATCATTTTTGACTCATGTTGTCTATTATCTGTGGCCAAAACACATTCTCTCATCTGCAGCCCAGGAAGAGTAATTTTATATACTGTAATTCTTTTACAAAGTTGCCATCTTTTCACTTTATTAGATTAGAGCTTTTTAATGACCTGCAGCTTTAATCAGTGGGACGTTTAGTGTGGTGGGTTTATAATGAGGCCTACTGTATTTGCTGCTGTAATTCTGTAGGTCTGTGATTGCTTTGAGTCTTTGCATGTCCCTGTTCTCTGTGCGCTGGCTTTTCTTGCCCTTGCTTTCACTGCCTAAGATGTTTACATGACAATCTCCCCCGCATTTTTTACACTCATCACCTTCTCTCTACTATCGTACATGCATGCTCGCACGTACACAAATGCACGCTCACCACGCTCCTGTCCCATCCCGGAGGGTAAACAGTGGCGTGCCACAGGCATCATGAACTGTACTGTTGCACATTGCTTGTATCAGCATTTGTGAGTGTATATGTATATATTGACAAAATGGGCTGTTATTGTGGTGTCTAAATGTCTTTTTTGGTCGACAAAAAAAGCTTTGCAGCACAGAGCTGAATGAAAGACAGCAACGTTTAGTTATAGAAACAGTGGACCCAAAAATGCAAAGTCTGTAAGTGTATAATCAGTATTGTGGATTTCGTGGGACACTACGAAAGTGAGATTCACCAAAAAATGCATTTTAAAAAGATTACATTTTAAATGGTCCTGCTTTAAATTATGTGGCATTAAGTACTCTGCACTTACATTTTTTTGTAATGTACTTATTGTGTTTATATTGTACTGCAAAATAATTTAGCTGCTATTGAGGTGGGATATGGGTATGGTTAGGGACAGGTTTGGTGGTATGGCTTGATTTGAGAGTGGGTTAAGGTAAGTATGGGTCAACAGTGTTCTAATAAATGTAATTAAAAAAATTAATTAAAGATGTAATTATATACAAGTATTTTTAAAATGTAAAAATAGTTGAATTATTAATTTAAATACATCATAGTACATAAGTACATAGTACATAATACATAAGTACATCATAGTTAGGCCACCTAATATAAAGTTGGGGCCGATTATCTTTTTTGAATGAACTGTTCCTTTGATTTAAATATTTTTTCAAGTTGCACTTTTCCATACAATGTAAAGCAATGTTGCTGTTAAGCAACATTTTAAACACTACATTTTAAATGAATAGCAACTTTAATTTATTAACTTTAATCTATTCTTCACAGAAAGCTATCATAAAAACTTCAGAATATGGAGAATTTATCCCTTTGATACTTTGTCTTTCATTGTATGGAACTGAGCACCTCGTACATTCTGATAAAAAACCTTATTTTGTGGTCCAGGGAAGACAAAGTGCGTTCATGAGGTCTTTGTCATCATGAAATAAATATCTTTCATCTTGACTGCAGATGTCACTCTCGGTTTACAGGATCTACATTGGTGCCAGATGTTTACATTTATGGGCATCATTCCACATTTCATGGCATTTTTACGCCCATGACATGGCAGCTAGATGTTTTGGTGTCTTCGAGTCAGGTCAAAGAACAATGAAGGAGGTGATTAAGTTCAGTTTTAGGGGGAACATTGCCTCACAGGCCGGGTCCACTGTGGGTCTTGCGGTCACACAGGAATGAGGGCTGTCATCTCTGAAGCTGTTTTGCCCTCTCTGTTCCTAAAGGTTGTGCCTGGCTGGAACAGCCCTCTTCATCACTCCAGCATAACGACGAACCCACGGTATCAAAGCTTCAAAAAAAAAATCCAGCACACATCTCCCGGATGCACACAAAAGCACATCTAGCCTTTCACAAAACACTGAAATGACTGAAATGATTTCTGTCAAAAGAGATCAACAGCGAAGGCACTTGTACTAGCATTGTAAAGAAGAATCATCCCACTTTATATTAAGTGGCCTTAACTACAGTGTACTTACATCAAAAAATAAGTACAATGTACTTATTGTGTTCATATTGTATTGCAAACCTTTTGGTGCCATTGAGGTGGGGATACGAGTGAGGTTGGGGACAGGTTTGGAGGTAAAGTTAGGTTTAAGGGTGGGTTAAGGTCTAAGGAATGATTTAACAGTGTAATTATAAATGTCATTACAGAAACGATTTACAGATATAATTATATGCAGGCATTTTTTAAACAGAAGTATGTACACAATAAGTGCAATGCATCACATATTTAAAATGTATTTGATTATGTAAATAGTATTTAAAGGAATAGTTCACTGAAAAATGAAAGTTCTGTCATAATTTACTCAGTAGTTCCAAACATGCAAAGAAATTCATACAGATTTGGAACTATTCAAGGATGAGTAAATGGTGACAGAATTGTCATTTTTGAGTGAACTGTTACATTAAGACTGTTAATATAAAGATGGCATTTTAAAAAGCTAGCCTTGAACACAAGAGGTTCTAAAATTGTAGTCTGTGAAGGATTCCAGCTGACCACAAAATTATAAACAAATAAATACATACATTTTTATGAAATTGTATTGAAAATATATTATAACTGACCAAGCAACATTTAATTAATTGGATTTAATTTTATTAATTAATTCAATTAATTAATTTTATGCTGTTTTCAGAATGTGTATTATTAATGCTATAGAAATGAACCTGTATTTAATTGATTTGATTTATTAAACTTAGAAAGTAATAGCAGTCTATAGGTCATTTATGAACATGGCAGTCTGGTTAATTTCAGTGAAAATATAAATAAAAAAACAATCTGTTAAATAATGGATTAGGAATGGTTAAAATTTAAGGGTAATTAATTTGCCTTCTTTGTGTTTTATTCATCCTGCATTCTTACATCCTTATGTTTTTTTTTGTTTTTTGTTTTAATAACCATTCCTGTAGCCCAAACACTAGATCATGGTACTCACTACACCAAGGTCATAAGTTCATTTCCCTATTGCATGCACAGTATTTTCTCAGTGTAATTTAAGACGATTAAAAAAAAAAAATCTGTGAAATACAAAAACAAATATATATTTAAAAAAAGCTTGAAATAAACTGTGAGACCAACTGACCCTTGTGAGGTGCATGCATGTCCTCTGCGAGCCCGGTGTCTGAATGCCTTTCTCTGTTTGCACCCGTAAATATCGTAATCAAAAGCTTCTGGGACTCTTGTGTTGCTTCAGAGGGTGGCTGGTGACAGGAAGATAGAGGAGGCGACAGAGAAATTGAAGCGAGGGATCAAGTGTGGTGCTGGGTAAACACGGAACATGGACCAAAGAGCAACACTAAGGGTTAAAGTAGGCTTAGTAGAGCATGAATTTGTGGATTGACCCACAGAATACTTTGACAGGGTGTGAGTGTGTTTGCGTGGCTTTATGTGCACATGCGAAGCCAGAAAGTGTCTTGGACAGGGTCAGGTATGCTGTTCCATACTTTCCCGCTCCAGACTGGCACCAAGCGTGTGTAATTCTGGAAAAGTGTCATGAATATCATAATGGAATGGGAGTTATCACTTCTGAGAGTGTATTATTAGTTGCCCCATCGGTGGACTATTTTTGCATTTATTTTGGGGGGTAAAATCTGTGGAATGGAATTTAAAAGAGTTAAAAAGTGTTGAAAGAGCTTCTAAGAATCCCGAAGAACGATGAGGCCCAAACAGCAATTGATACTGATAACCTGAACATACGAACAAAAAATCTTTTGTGTTCAACAGAATGCTTTTTAATTTGGTTTCTTGAACTAGATCCTGTTTGGATCACTAAAATGGACATGGATAGTATAGCAGAGCGAACTGCCTTTTTTGTATTCATTTCATGATCACAGTTTTAAAAATGCTGGTTCATATGAGGAGATCGCAGTATGGTGTCTGAGCCATGCAGGAAATACTTTGATGTGCGGGCGAAAATTCAAGTGAGTCAAGTGGGGAGAAAAGGGAAAAATCCAAGATCCATTTCTGTCACGGTGTGGGAGCTTCAAACACAAAATCACAATGCGGCGCCGAGTCAAACATTCTGCATGCATATGCACACCAACCGTGATTCCCACTGTGAGAAATCTGATTACTTTCTCTGAAAACCTTGTTTCTCTCAGATGTAAGGCAGTGAAGCCACACATTTGGTGTTATTAGGTAAAAAGTGGTTTCATTTATGTCGTCCCTTTTCCAAGCTCAAGGTATCTTTATAGAAGTCATTGAGATATTATTAAAAATATTACGGGGTAAGCCAATAAGCAGCCGTTAGAGTAAGTAAGGGCTGTTATGAAATCAGTTCATTTTTTGCTTTTTAATTTTTAAGCTCTCCAACTTACTTGAGTTAAAGCTTACTTAGTGGGTTTTGTGATATCTAGCAAAAGATTTGAAATAAAATGACAATACCTAAGGTATATTTAGAGGCATGAGTTATCTTTTTAAAAATACAATATTGCAAGTAGTTTCAGAACCTTAAGCTAGTTCTGTGTCCTTGCAAAACTCAAATTGCAGTCCAGCCTGGAGTTCTATGTGACTCTCTCAAATGAATGTCAGCAGACATCTCAGTGTTATTTGGAACAGGCCAAACAATTGGAGAAAAATCTTTCCTTCCCCTGACTAGAAGGAATGGTTAAGATCTACAGCGCAAACACACACTAATTCCATCTCTATTCTCAGTGGAGTTAATGTACTTAGGGGTGCTTTTTGATTTAGAGGCCCATGATTTTTTGACAACTGTTCCTTTTTTATGCAACACAGTCACAGCTTTTACCATTTTGAGCGCGCTGGGTTGCCTGCATGGCGCAGCTGAGTGAAAGATGAGATAATGTGGCAAATGGAATTATGGTGAATCGAATTCCCTTAGGCAGAAAAGGCACCACTGTCTCACCTATTCACGTTTTTCAGGCCATTTTATCAGTACCATTCCATTAGCTTTAATCTTTATTATTAGATTTGATGTGAAAACTTCACTGAAAATAATTAGATCATTTGACACAATCCCTTCCCCACCAACTCCCCCTTTTTTTCCCCCTTTAATACACCAGTTTAAATGGACCTCAAATGAACCAAGTGGCAATTTCTGGTTGGTAAAAGCAATATCTGTTAAATGATCAACATGTGAAACATTTTAATTAGTTGTATGTGTAGTGTTGAGGCTTCCACAAGTTTAGTAAAAGTAAAAGTTTAGATGTTATGTCCATCTCTCCATTTCTTTTCTTTTCACAGTATTTTTTTTTTTTTTGCACAAAATACTTTTTATAAGTAGTCTTGCTCCCAGCTAGGCCAGAAGGTTACATCTCCAACACAATTTAATACAAGCGTATGACGTTGAATTCCTGCTTTTGAACCACTATAATTTACACCTTTATTTTCCTCCACAGCCTATGCGAGATTTTGTAGGTCAGCGCTTCCACAGGGACTAAGCCATCTGTAAAATTTTAACAGCAGATAATGACCAGCTGAGGCAGCTTTATCCAGAGCCAGTGGTGACCTTTATCCAAAGGATCATGGCGATGACTCGTTTCAATGCTTTTAACTTACAGCACTAACCTCTAAAACCAGTCTGAAGGTTTTCAAGCTATTATCACAACCTCTTGGTCTTTCGCCATGTGACGTCTCTTCACACATTTTAAGCAGGTACCATAGGGTCACTGTGGAGATTGGGGTAAAGCCCCAAATGATCATAGCTGATTATGTGTCCCAGTGGCCAACAGAAGGTGCCATTCACAATAAACAAAAGCCTGGTGGATCAATAGTTTTAGGCTAGACAGATCGGAGGGCTGAATTTGACAATGAATTTAATTGATAGACATGCAAATGGATGAACGTGAGGGACGGTGGAGAGATAGGGATGGGGCAAAAGCTTCTTGATGACCTAAACAAATCTGTTTGTAGTGGATTAGACACTTTACAAGCTGGGCATTTAAAAGCACACTCCAACAATATGGATCAAGCAAAGCAGGGGGGAACAATCGATTTGGGCCACTGGCAGGCAAGAAATTAAAGATCGGCAGATGGGCATCCACTGGGAGGGTGATTAGAAAAATAAGAAATACATGTGGAAGCTCAAGATGGACATCGCGACCAGTAAATGGGATTCATCGAGAAACTGTGATCAATAGGTGGTAGTTTCTCGCATGACTGTTCCTCTGTGATAGAGGGGGACTTGGGTTATGGAATATCCCTGCACTAATCTAGCCTGATATTAGCTCAGCGCACTTTGTTAGCCATGTGAGTTTAATGTAGAAGAACAATATGACATAGAGGCTTGATGAATTGCGCTTTTTCAGAAGTGCAATCAACATGATGGCGAGACAAATGGTTCAGACAGTCTTTTGAAAATTCAAAGAGAAATTTGAGGGTTTTGACAACTTTTATCTTAGTTTCAAAGCTCTTAAAGGCTCACAAGGAAGATGTTTTGTTTGCACTGATTTGCATGCCATAGATTTACCATTGTGCATGGTCTTTGCGTTTTGTGCAGTGTCCTGAAGTTTAATTAAAAATATAGAGTTCACTCTGGACCTTGCATTTTTTCCAGATTCCACTTTATTTTATTGGTTACTTATAAACAGTGTAAAATCTTAAATATTTCTTCCTTTTTTCTGTATTAATTTTTTTGATTTTTCTTAATTTTTTTGATTGATTAAATCACAATACTTACACCAAAGTATGTCCATAAAAACACTTAAAAAAATAATATTCCATTTATGCCGTAGAAAGTCCCTCCCAAGCAGATTGTATTGCTTATCTGGTTCATCTGGGATACCTAGAATATCCTGAAGATTTGCATTGGATTTAGGCATAACGTCAAGTCAACAGACTAATCACATTTGGAGACAGAAGGCCATTAGCAAAGCTTAATAGGTTTTTGATTTCACTTGAAGCTGATCAGAGCGAAACTTTATTTTACAATTATTCAGAGGGACGATCAATGCAATTACAATTTAGCCATAGGGGTCAGTCACTTTTCTTTTACTGAAATGGCATAGGATGTTGGAGGTGAGGAGAGGTGAATGAATGGCTTCAAGCACTTCCTCAGGTTTTCAAAAGACACTTGACCTCTTTCTGTTTCAGCGCTTTTCTGGCCAAGATGGTTGTTTATTTATTTTTATATAAATAATTCAAATAATCCAGGGCTGAACACCAGTGAGCTAAATTATTTCGGAATAAAGCAATTTACATTTGCAGGTGGTCTTCAACTTGCTAGTCAGACTGTGTAACTAATGTGAATACCTTTACAACAATATCCTAAACGCTCATATCCTAAAATGTGTATTATTAATAAGATACTTCTATTTATATCTTCTTCTTTTTTTTAATCAAACCAAAGCAAACTCTAAATGATTTATTAATTAAAAGAGTAAATAAATAAATAATGAATGAAACCAAAACTAACACAATCTGGCTATGTGTATATATATTTTTAAAAGGACCTATTTACTTCCTTTAAGTACTGTGAGGAGAGAGTTGAATCATGAGAAATTCATGAATGAGTTTTTTTTTTTTTTTAAAGCTGAAGTCTCAGCAACTAGAGACTTACAGTTACTGTCCAGATGTCTACAGTAACACGTGCAATGATCAAAATTCCGCAGGCATTGTGTACTGTACAGTTAAAAGTATTTATAAATCTGCAATTACACTAAAACCATAAATGAAGAAGCTCTGATCTGAAATATGGTACAGATCTGTCAGCACCTTTTACACCTTTCCAATACATCAATATGCCATTATAATTTTAGCACAATGAAGGGCCTTTTAAAATTACTACTGTATAATTGCCGTCTACCAAGCTGCCATTATCCGAGGTTTTGAGTTATTGACCGGTAGACTTCCACTCAAATTTACTCTCTTTGTTAAGCTTGTGACTGGGTCATTGTCCCCAGAGGGGGCAGAAATGGTCAGGGGATCTGACCACCACTGTAAGTAAATCGTTATAGGGTTTCGCCAAGGGCACATGGTTTGGAAGGGTAAATAATGGAGAAAGCACTCTGTGTGTCTATAATTAACCATTCTTTCTCTTTCTCTGTCTCTCAGACCCAGCAGCAGTGGACTTTGAGCGATATGAATTGTCCACATTGGCCGATACACTTAAGAGTTACATTCAGGACTTGCCCTGCATGCTCATCCCAGCCGTAGTGTACAGTGAGCTGGTCTACACTGCTCAGGGTAAGCTGTCCTCTGGAGCTCTTTCTGAAATCATGTCAACATGTCTAAAATCAGTTTCTAAATTAGTCAACACAGGTCTCAAACTGGTCTCATGAACTTTGCCAACTTTGACTTTTATGATACCTTTTGAAGCTTGAAAGTCTCCTTTGTTTATAATTGTTATCCGGTACAATTCTTCAAACAAGTCATAAAGGCTTGAAACTACATACGAGCAAGTAAATGATGTCAGAATTTAAAGGATTAAGTTCTCCTTGGTTAAAATGCACAACTAAAATAGGTGGGTGTGCTTGTCCTCTTCAACATATAAATGTTAAAAATGTTCAGTGGGCAGAAAGAGGCTTGAGAGAGGCCGAGAACAGAAGTAGTGTTACAGAAAGAGGCAATGAGTGTGTGTGTGTGTGTGTTAGTGGGGGCGCTACTATGCCGGAGGGTAGGTTCACGGCATCTCTCTCTGTCCTCGCTCTGCATTACACCCACTGAAAATGAAACAAGCATACACAGAGTCTGCCCCATCTTTTAGACATGCCTGGTTACTCATACGTATTGCCTGACTTTGTAAGGACAAACAGAATTATGTAAGAACCCTCACTGAGTATTGCCGTATCATGTTTCTGGTGCCTGAAAATCCTTGAGGTTTTAAGACGACTTGAGTAGTATTTAAGGATGAAATGCAAAAAAAGATTGTGTTTATGAGAATATTTATTGAAATAAATGTATTTAGACATAATGACAAAAATACATACTAAGGCTGTCCACACACTATATGATTTTAAGGCCAATTTGCATCCATGATTAGTGCCCAAATGTTGGTTGTAAATATTTTTACTCTATTGTTTGGCATGATTACGTTTGAAGAGCTAGCATACGACATCTTCGTTCCTGCAGTGAACGAAGATGTGTGTGGTTGTTTCAGTCTGGTCTAGTGTAAGGCTAAAAATTGGTTGAAACTGACTGTGGTTTCCCGTGGTTATGGATTTGAGATCCTCTAGTGTGTGGCCAGCCTAAGATATTTAATTTTTTATTTAATTGCTTTCAATTTTAGGATTTCAAGGCATTCTTTTTGACTAAACAAATTGTCTATTGTTCATACCTTCAATCTACAATGCACTCATTCATTGCCTTGATTCATTTGCATTATTGGTCCCAAGTCTAATTGCATGTACAGTTTAATTAGTTTCGTTTAGATCATGCAATAGGAACATACAGTACTTGATTGATTGGCTTATACCTAATAATTTAATTTTCCATTCTCAGCTCTGCTGGCGCTGTAATATAAGTTACACAAACAAATAGCGAAATTTAAAAGGAAATACTGTATATGCCTTCTACTGTATCTTCAAATGAGGTAGTAGCATTAGTTTTCTGATGCAGCGACCAAAATCAAAGCAATGACTCACTATAATGTACTTGGGGTTATAATACATTTTATATTGGGTCAGTGAGTCTTCAAGTACAAAGTCATTGTAGGATTTGCCATATGGCATATTCAGCATTTGTGCATTAACCGTTCTTAAAGAATCAATGGGCTATTATAGCAAGTAAGCTTTCCTGGAAAGTCCCTTTGTCATGGGGTACCCTTAACAATGCCAAACTCTACCTCCCTCTTCCCTGGATAAAATCCATTTAATTGTGAAATTAAGCATGCTTTTGTTTGATATGCTTAATTTAATCAACACACCAATTCAACTATTAAATCATTTTTTTTAAATATCCCAACGAGTTTTATGATGCGGTAGAAAAATCCAAATAAATTTCAAGCTTTAATCTAATACAAATCTACTTGACAATGTATTGCTTCCCAAAGCATGACCATTTTATTTAGTGGAAGAAAAGTGCTAAAAGTTCTTTATCTGGTAGAAGTTTTGAATCCCATTGATTGTCTAAGTCTAATTTTAAGAGCATTACTCAGTGGTAACTCTCTTGCCTTGAGCACCGGTGCCCATCTGGCTGGCCAGGAGCCAGTATGCCCTCTTCCAGGAATGCGATTGGCCGTCTGCAGGGCTCCCCTTCCCCCGGTTGTGTCGTGCTGAGTCCAGATGGACTCGGCCAAGTTCCCAGCCGTGGCCTGCAGCCCATGACGCTGGCCTTTATTGAACAGGGGTCAGTCTCTATCGGTAATCTCCAGGAGGCAGCGGTTGGTGGGACTGTCCGGCTCCAGAATGGGGGCATGGGTGTCTGTGCGTGTCTGTGCATGCATAGAACTTATAGACAGAAACCCTCTAGTGTCAATGGTCAGTGAGTCTCAGGCCAAGGTCAAAATAGTGACCTGTTTTCTGATCGACAGATTGTCAGACATTCATCATTCGACCCCCTGTCATCCACTGCTCATAACCTCTGACCTCTTAGCACTTATCTTCTATAAGCACTATGGGTGAAGCGCCTTAACCAGCCAACACCTTAATGGCTTTGTTCATGCTCATAATTCATGCAGGAAGTGCGGTTGGCAAGGGGATTGAGTCTGTGTGTTTGTTTGGGGGGTGTATGAGAGCAGCTTTTAGGCAGTAATCTTTATTGCATTGAAAGTGTTGTGACAGGTAAGATTTACTGAGTGTGTTGCAGGACTGTCCTGTCTGCAAGCTGACACCATTGACACTGAATTATGACTATTCAACTGAACAAAAATAAAAGGGAAATGAGAAAATAATGCATACGTTACTATAATATAATATAAGATAATAATGTCTATTTTTTGCTTTCTTATAAGGTCTCAAAAATATAATTTTTAGGTATTTTTTTAATATTCATTATATTTAATATAAATAATTTATTTGTTTTTTGTTAGTTTTTTTGGTGTACAATCATAATTTTTAACATAAGTATATATTATGTCTGTATGTATTAAATTTCTTCATTTTTGAACTCTCAGAACTCTGTGGAAAAGCACTTAGAAAGCTTGGTTTGAAAGAGGTGTTTGTGTACTTTTTTTTCTTTTCTTTTTTTTCCGGTTATGATGACCGTTAATTCCTCAAATGATGGTGACAAGAATTAAAACCAGACATACATAGTGAATAAACAGCAGCATCAGCAGTTCACGCTTGGTGAATTCCCCCTCGTTCTGTACTTTCCAGACTGGATGATGTCCCGCATTGATATCCAGACTGTATCCATGTTCAGTTGGCTGATGAAGACAAATATTCATTGTGTGTAAGGGACTTAGGGATGAAATGCTCATATCTTAGCTGTGCCACCAGGGTACTCTTTAGCTCAAATAAGCCTGAATCACAGATGCTGGCCTTTTTGCTGTGGGAAACCCCATCTCAAAGGAGCTCATCAATATGTTGGAAGCTGTCGCAATAACTGCATTGTCCTTGTGGGTGCTCATAGACAATGGACTCCAGGGCAATTTTAGGCTAGCACTTTAACTCCTGCTGAGCTGACTTTCCAGTCCCAGGTCATGGGTTTTGTAATGTGTTCCAATGTTCAATGCTGCTGTCTGAGTTCAGATGAGTTACATCTGCATTATTAGAACCACAGGGTGGATGTTTCGCTTTAAGTCCCTGCTGGTGGATGCTACTGCATCATCCAGCTGCTAAATAAATCTTATCCATTGACAGCCATTCAAAACTATAAGTGAATTCTATTTAGATTTAACAGTTTAACATTCAAATTGCATATATTTTCATATGTAGTATTAGATGAATTCCAGTGTCCAATTTGCTTTTGTAAGTATGTTATTCTCTTTTTGCTCCAATTTCCCATCATAGATCAGCCAAATAAGGGCTTGAAGCAATGTGTTGTTGTTGTTTTTTTTTTTTGTAGTCATCAGTCTCTTTCTGTCTCTTTTAGAAACCGAAGGCATGGAGGAGTGTGGACAGCAGCTGAAAAGAATCCTTGATTCTCCCAGTGTCCCTCAGACTAACCACCAGCTCCTGGTTTATTTGACCCGACACCTAAGTAAGGTGGCCCAAAGTGGGGGAGCAGCTCAGGCAAGCCCCAGGCTTCTGGCTCTGGCCTACAGCGAGGCCATCTTCAAAAACAACCACTTCAGGTACTGTAAATAACTTGTCAACTGAAATCTAAAACTACATTACCATTCAAAAGTTTGGAGCAAGAAACATTTTTAAGGTTTTAGAAGTCTTTTATACTTACCATGTACCAAGTAAAATTGTAATATTGTCAAAAAATACTACAAATTAAAAGACTGTTGTCTATTTTTTTTAATCTAATTTATTCATGTGATGTCAAAACTGAATTTTCAGCAGCCATAAATCCAGTCTTCAGTGTCATATTATAATCAATGTTGAAACCAGCTTTTTTTTTTTGGAAAATGTAATACATTTTGTTATAATTCTATGGTTAATAGAATGCTCAAAAGAACAGCATTTATATGAAATAGAAAGTCTTTTGCAACAGAATATTAGTATTTTGTACTAATATTAGTATTTAATGTATCTTTGTAGATAAAATAATGGTAATTGTAAATAAAGATTCTTGAAGTACAATTTACACGAAACTATTTCTACTTTCTACTGTCGTGTTTCATTCAATGTCTTACTTGATATTTCTTTTGTAATTATTTGTACATGTGAGTGCAAACTGTTTCAATTTAAATATATCTATTTTTACTGTATATCCAGAATAAGAGGTTAAGATAACTTAACTTAAACATGGCAAATTATGTAACAAAATAAACAACTACAGTAGCTAAAGTTAAAAGTCATTACCATTCTTGACTGGCTACATCACATTGAAAATATGATTATATACATATATTATCATGTTCAATCTAGTGGTTGCTCTTGTGGAAAAAAACATGATGGCATATACAGTACACGCACACATTCATACTTGCATGTGCATGCATGTTCTTTGTTTCAGCAGAAAACTCAGTTGAACATATGTCGAAGCCTATCTTTATTCCCTTAGTTTAATTAAAGTGGAGCAGAAAGAGATGAGGGAGCTGTTATTCCTGATGTGTCCCTCAGCCCACTGTAAGACAGCCCTTAATGGCTACAGCTCAAATACAATCTCCTGAGAGGAACAGCACATAACATACAACAGATGGGAATGCTTATTAAAATGTGTTGCACTGTTACAATCCCTTGTACTTGCCATTTGAAGAGTACCAGGAGTGAATGTTAATAACTCACTATTTATGTAACCTGACTGTTATTATGAACCAGACCTATAGTACATGATCATATTATTGTCATATTATTAAGAAGAAATATTTCTTGAGCATGAAAACAGCGTATCAAAATTTCCAGGATTTCAGAAAATGCATCTCTGCCATTACCAGAATATATTACATTATAAAACAAAAAATAATATCCAAATAATATATGCCATAGTACTTTTTGGCTAGATTGCCATTTTTTTAAGATTTATATCTCATTACAGTTAAATAGATGGTGACATCACACCTTTAATAAAGCACCCGCCTGAATGAAGGAATTTAGTGCACATAATAAAGAGTAGTTTGCAAGTGAGTCACTGCTAACTCAGTCAGCACATTGCAGTCCATTAAGTCGCCTCGTTCTTATTCGTCTGTGAGCTGCTTTTCTGTCCCTCTGCCAAGAGTCTCCAGTGGGACTTTCCCTGCTCTTAGCGGCCTGTCAATTGTCTTATGGCTCTGGGGCGGTTCAGGCAGAGAAAGAAAGAGAGAGATGGAAAGGAGGGAGAGAGAGCGCATTATGCCAGAAGCAGTCATTTCTGGTTAGTCATCAGCTTCACACACTACCTGAGGTCACTGAGGCATCACAGGACCTGAATTACAGCTGAATACATAAGCAAATGAACATTCGCCTCAAAAAATCCAATCGAGTTTCGACCGTAAACAAGCAGTAAACAGTTCACCAAGTGCATCAGCCACTGCAACTCATGACATGACCAGTGTGTGTGTGTGTGTGTGTTATGACCAACTTGATTCTTGATGTTTATGTGTGTGTGTATGTGTGTGAGAGAGAGAGAGAGAGAGTAAGTTTGACTTATTTTGTCTAAATTTCCATGTTTCATAAGAGCATTTGTTCAGGTCCAGCTACACTTTGAACCATGGCATGATTATGTACAGTATACTTACTCTTAAAATGTTTTTTTCTTGTTCCAGTGCGGATGTAAACCCAGAACATCATGTGAAGATTCTTGAGGCACTTATAATGGTTGGAGGCCTAGTGGAGATACAAGCTGCTCCAGGTAGGACAACAGAGGTTCTCTTCATCTTCTTAGCTTCAGTGCTTCCTTTTACTCTAAGAACCCAGGGGGGTTTATATTGCATTCGTTTTTGTTTCATTGGCACTGAGAGCTAACTTTTTAGATCGGGTAGTTAATTATTAAGAAATACAATTATAATTAATTTATAATGAATAATTATCTGTAGATTGTTGATTTTGTTATGCATCAATGTCTTTGAGGCTAGACCTTTATGGAAGTAGATGTGAAAGTATTGTCTTCTGTGGATGTAGGTATAAAAGAGTGTGTGTGTAAAGAGGAGCATGTGATAAAAAGGATTGGTTAATGAGGACTTTATACATTTTAATAGTTAGCTTGTGAGGGCTAAAATAATGAGTATTAGTTCACAAAACTTGTATCTATAGGTACTAGCATTGATGCAGCTTTTTTTCCAGGCCTGATGAAGCTTGGTTTTTGTGGATCGTCTGGCTCGACACTCCCTTTACTTTCATTATTTACAATCCAAACATTCAGTCATTGAACTTCTGCAATATAATATAAATGAATATGGCTCTATTAGATGTGTGGAGTCCCAGGCAGTCCTAGGAGGTTAACATTAGCTTCAGCTTTTTATAATAAAGCAGTGCATTAAATGTGAATTAGATCAGTTCAGCAAAAGAAGATAGATTGGAGGACTTATGGTTTCCATTTTGACGAATTTAAGCAATTCACTTTGGGCAAACTTGAGCAATTGTGAACGCTGTGCATTAATTTCTGAATTTGTGGTACAACCTTTTTGGGTTGTTAAATCAGCAGGCGTAGATAAACAAATGGGTTTACAACAAAGTTGACAAATACCTGTACAGTGTAGCATAAATTTGTTTGTACCCAATTTCTCTCTCTGAGACGGAGCGTAGCATTTAAAGTCAAAATTCATTTTAAAATGTAACTGGAAACTTTGGTCAACACAGTATCTGACACAGAGGTTCAGTTTAGGGTGAAGTAACAGACTACAACTTGGAGCTAATAAATGTACCACCCATGAACACATACATAGATTTATGGGGGCTGGTGTGACCTTCTGTCTCTGCTGTGGGGTCATAACCTTAGCCCCAAAGCAAGACTAGGGGTAATGATATCAGTGGCAAGGTTGAGCCTTGCTTATAACTAACAGTCATGGTCAGAAACATTTACCCCCAAACTATACTCAGTGATTTTGTTTGATTGGCTGTCACATACACATTTTTGGAAGAAATGTTGTGTGAGAACCAAGGCTGCATTTAGTAACATAATTGTTTATTTAAAATAAAAAAACAAAACTATACTGTAAAATGTCGAAATTGATTCAACTTTTTATTTTATTTTATTTAAACATGTAATTAGTTAATGTGAAGACAATTCATCATTATCATTGATGATAATGCTTTTGCTTGGTATTTTATGGAAACGTTGATTCTCTGGTAAATAGAAAGTTCAAGAGAAAATCATTTTCTTGAATTGAAAGCATTTGTAAACTTAAAAATCAATTTACTGTTTTCTTGATAAATAAAATGAAAAATTTCTTTCAAAAACAACATTTTATTGGCATATTAACTTTCAGTTTTAAAATATCATTGATTGAAAGAAAAAATGTGCATATTTTTACAGTGCATGCATACTGTAGTACTACTAGCCCTCGAACATCCGTGTGAATTTGTGTGGATAAATGAACTCAGAATCTGCAGAGACTGTGAGCACAGGCTCTCTTTTCTAATAGTTTCATCATCTCTTTCACTAAAGGCTACATTAACTGAGGTCAGAGGGCAAAGGAGCCTGGATTGGTGGCCTACAAGCAGAGTGAACCTCTTCTCAGCCAAAAATGTGATTTATACAAAACACAAAAGAACAACTAGAGCAAAAAATAGGTTAGAATGCATCCATTCGCACGATAACCCATCAGCTTATGTATGACTTCCTTTATGGAGGCAGCCAGTAATGTACCTAGAGTGCTTTAGCAAACAACTGACCCCTCCTGTGCCTCCAGCTCTGTAGTTTGGCCCTAATATGTTCCAGCTTGGTAAAGTTTGTTGGCAAAACATTGCATTTAAAGAGCAATCTTTTGGGGGCCACGTCGGGCTCACTCTCTCTTGGATGACTGCACTTGTCAAAATGCTGATGGATTCACTGTGGCTGTTAGCATGGGCACTAGAGAGAAAGTGAGAGGGGGAACAAAAAGGAAAGTGGGCAAATACAAGTAAGCAAGGAGAGGAGTATGATGAATACAGTTTAGGAAAGGTCACAGCCACTCTTATGGTATTTCTATCACTGTCAGGGACTTCCGTTCTTCTACTTAATGGAGAAACAACAACAAAATATTCTACTTTTAGAGCATTTTGAACATGTGTATGAGTAATATTTGCTCTGTCCCAAGACCTAGTGAGCATTTGAAGGCTTCATGTACACTACTGTTTATGCTCACAAAAGCTGCATTTATTTAATTAAAAAAAACAGCAAATAAATTAATAATGTAAAATATTATTTGCATTTAAAACAACAGTGAAATTTATTCGAAATTTCAAATGACCAGCAATTTTTAATCTTAATTGTTTATTAGATAACATCTTTGCAGTCACTTTTGATTGGTTTAATCTATCCTTCGTGAACAAAATGTTAAACTGGTATTGCGTAGTGGTTCCATCGTGAATTCAATTCTGACACAGAAAAGAGGACATTGTTTTTTTTGTTTTTTTTTTGCACACAAACTGTATTCACGTAGCTTTATTAAATGAAAGTTAAACTATTGATGTCACATGGACTATGTCATCAATGTCCTTTCTACCTTTTTAGGCCTTGATCTTGGTAGTTGCTGTGTTGCTGTCTGCTGTTGCTCTCGGATTTGAACAAAAATATCTTAATTTGTGTTCCAAAGATGAACAAAGGTCTTACGAGTTTGTAATAACATGAGTGAGTACAAAATTGTACTTTTTAGGTGCACTATCCCTTTAAATTTAAAGTGTAATATTTTAAATGAGTTTAGCGTTAGTATGCTGCTATGTTGTGACCAAGCTGTCCGAACTCTAGGCCACTGCATGCTGTTTTTCTCTTTTGTTTTTACTCATTCGAGTTCTTCTTTCTCTTTTAGCAAAGTGCTGAGCTGTCACATAAAAAAAAAAAAAAATTTACATTTCTTTGCTTTGGCTGAGGGCGTGCTTATTTTTATTGTGTTGAAAAGTCAGCTCTATATCTGTCACTCTTTCTTTCACTCTCACTATGTGTATTTCTCTGTCCCTTTGTTTCCCATCACACACAGCGGTTCTCGGTCATGCCCTCAAGCACTGACTTTAACCTCCATATATACACAAGCACACATGCACACGTTCCCTCCTGAGGTCATGTTGCAACCTCATGGAATTCCCCACTGGCTGACCTGGTGTCCCAGATGACCCTGTGAAAATGACCAGTGCTTTCTTCCGCAGCCTCTCAGCTGCACACAATCACATGCTTCAATGTACCATGTAATAATCTTTGAGCTGCTCACTCTATGGCCTTTGTTCCACAGCCCTTTTTTCCCTTCCTCTGTCTTCATCCATCTAAGGTCATTTGCAAGCACAAGCTCAAATTTGCCATTCTGCTTGGTCATACAGGCCTGGTCATTATGGGTAGTTGTAGCGCTGAGAGTCTTGAGAGTGGGCAGTTAACATAAGAGTAGATGAGGTCAGGCATAATGAATGGCGGAACTGTTCATTACCTTCTATACTTAGGATTACTTTCTGACTGTATGTTTTACATGATATTAGCGCCAAGCTGTCCTCACGGGCCATGGACTAATTCATCTGAGCTTTAATGCTTAAGAAGAGCAGATGCTCTCTCTTTCCCCCTTTCTCTCTGTCGTTCCCTGGCTTTCTCCCTCTGATTACACCATTTCTTCATTAAAGCGATAGCAATCTCATTAAGGTTGCCTCAGTTGCACTTTAAAACACATTAATCTTCCTTAAAGGATCCCTTGCCTTCTCTTAGCACAGGGCAAATCAAGCTCTGATTAATATGACGTGGACGATCTTAAGCTGTTTAGCTAGTTTTACCGTTGTTGATAAGGTGATCCGGAGTAGAATTAGCCACAGTTCACGTTGTTTTGATTACTTGCACGTTTGTTTGTTTTTTTAAATAGGGAGGGTTAATATAAATTTTGAACATATTCGCCTTTTAATCATTGCTTTCACATTTATGATCTCTCTAAACTTGAACTGGATAAAAATGTCATGGTCATATATTTCTTATCGGCCTTTTTAATATAAAAATTGTTTGTTAGCTGTTTATTAGGGGTGTAACGGTTCACAAAAACCACGGTTCGGTTCGATACGATACAGTAGTGTCACGGTTCGGTATGTT
>JAUCMU010000104.1:12757888-12770249 GCA_032275025.1 Enteromius treurensis
GGTTAAACAGCTGGATGTTGGGTTGAAATGTTACCTGAATGCCGCGGGTGATAGTTTGTAATGTGTGTGTTTCTGGTCCTTGTCTGTTTGGGGGGTGGGAGGAGCAGACGCGGGTTCCCTGTCCCATCGTTTGCACTGCCGTGTTGAGCGTAGCACTGAAAACATTTCATTTTACACAGTTTATTCTCTTTCTTTCTTTTTTTTTACTGAAAGCCTCGTACCGAACGGTTCAATACGATACGATATATCGTTACACCCCTACTGTTTATTACTGCACATAGTTGTTTTATATAGCTAATCTGATAACTGCTATAAAAGAACAAACATATAAACCCAAAATAAACTTTGGCTTTTTAGCATTACAAATAAAAACTCACTGGATTAATTGATTTTCCAACTGAACATGTCCCTGAATGTGCCCATAGGGAGGTTGTGTCAGATTTAGCTAATGCCTTGGGACAAATTGGTCCTTAAAGTTTAGCAAAATAAACCCCCACAGACACACACACACGCACACACACATTGTGAATGATTTCCTCTGGCAATATGCCACCTAATCTTACTCAAATATTTGATATGAAATGACCAGTGTGGAAAATACAGGCATGAAGCCAAGACACTCATTACTGTATGGCCAGCATTTTTACACACATTTCTACACATGCATCTAACATCCAGCACAGACAAGAAAGACTTTGTGGATCTTTTATGTGATATGATGTACAAAAGTGGAATTAGTATGTAGTATGTCTTCATGTTGACTATAAAGTGATAAGCTGTTATTTATTTACAACAGCATAATAACACATTTCAAAATAGGCAAAAATTTCATTTCACAATAATTATTTCAATGAGAATGCTTTTGCCTGCAGTTATTCACCATCGCTCTGAAAACCCTTAAATGTGCTTCCTGATAGACAGTACTGCCAAGGGTGCTGCTACTTACTTTACTGTTTATGTTTGTCTTGTTATCGGTAGCTGTGCATTAGCGGTCCTTCGGTTTCCCTCAAAGTCTGTTTCATGTGTGTTTCTCTACCACTTTTTTTTTCCTCTACCATTTTTTTAAATGAGCAAATTATTTTAATACCAATAACTTGGCCTGAGAGTTCTTCTGTTGTGCTGAGGCAGTAATTCCACTTTATATGTATCTGGCGTACGCACACATGAACTTTTCGCTGCCAGCTTAGCTGCTCACATATGATACACGAGAGATTTCCATTAAAAAGTGACCTAAAAAACATCAGTACATTACATGTGTCAGGTATATACATTGTTAGGGATTCATATGACCAGCAAAGCCACAGTCTCAGGCTTAACTAAGATGTGTCTGTTTTTAAAAGCTTCAGTCAGATTGTGCACACGGTGAATGACCCCAGGGTCAGTTTATAAGTTGGGAAGGCTTAGGGTCTGTGCTTCTTAGACATGCAAAGCTGATTATCATGGAGACTGGTTTGCATGTACGTACTTCATTTGTGTATGTTTACGCAGAAATGATGCGTGCGCACTTAATGAACTAAGAATTTACATTGCTTCTGCCGCTGTCAGCTTACTGCTTACTTCATTGCCTCTCATCCAATTATGTGTTTGCTCAGCCATGACATCATATGCCTTACGCATGAGGATTTATTTGGTCAGATTTACATACAGACAAAAGAACGGATTTCCTCACGTTCTGATTGCGAACGAACCACACATGCTCAGAAAAGGCCCAGTGGACAGTAGTGCATGAAAAGAGTAAGCGTGTGTCACAAAAGAATTTATACCACCATAAAAAGCAAATAAATCCTAACACACAGCTATTCGACCTTGACTCTTTCCCTCTCGCTGTCCCCCCTCCTCTTTTTTATTTTCTCTGTGTCTTGCTCTGTGTCTTCAGGGGCAGAGTTGGAGAGACAATCCGGACCAATTAATATAACAAATTACTCGCACGCACGCAGAAATGTCATATGCAGATACACTGGCACCTTGCCAACAAAGGAAATTGGCTGAAAAAAAAAGAAAAAAAAAGGCAAAACAGCTGAGATTCAACTTGGCAAATAGAAATCCCTGTGGCTGAGGAAATGTTTTATGTGCCAGGAAAGAACAGAGTATCAATGAATGTGATCTTGGGATGCAAAAGACTAAAAGATTGCTCTCCTTTTATGTTGAGATTTCGGATTTTATAGATCATTTTTTATGCACACATGCCAAACACTATTAGTATATCTCTCAAAGTATCTGACATACATTCTTTAATAATTTACATTTATTATCATGCCTTAAAAACTTAAACACCTAGGCCCGGTTTCACAGACAGTGCCTTAGAACAAAACCGACATGTTTTAATATTTTTCACTTGAAACAGCTCAGATTAACATTTTAGTCTAGGACTAGGTTTAAGCCTTATCTGGGAGACCGGGGGTTAATTTTCTGTGACATTTTGTGAAATGACTTTTTGTAACTGTTTAAATTGGTCAGCTGAAGTTTCGTCAAGAGGATCTAGATGGCGTCAGTAAGAAAGGATTGATAATTATAAACCAATCAGTGATGTTTTGCCATTATATACCATAATTTTCCATTATTACATCTTTTAAATTATTACATAATTTCCAGATATTTATTGGATTCGTAAAAAAAAAAAAAAACAGTCATAAATGAGGGCGTGTGTTCCTGCTTTGAAAGTGTTTCCAGTCAGTTTCATCAGCATGTGTCAACTCTAATGCATATATTTGTTGCATTTGTTTGTTTTGCCTCGCTTCCAGTTTTAGCACTGCCTTTTGAAGTGCAAGGCCTTGTATAACCCTTTTCCACTGGGAACTTGTGGATGATCGAGCAAATGGGAGAAAGAGAGAGGGAGGGATAGACAGAGACTAAGGCAAGCACAAGGGTGTCAAACTCGATTTAACTAACGCTTAAGTTTGAATATCCTGTACTCATTGAAGAAGAACTTAAAAACTTTATATATATATATATATATATTTAATGCATTATGTTAACTTCATATTATGTTTTAATGACTCTGGGGAAAACTTGGCATTGCTTTAAAACTAAATCATTTATAATTTAGCATTATTAATAAAGTTATCAAAGCAATTCAAATAAACAACAAGTTTTCTGCTTTTATTTTTAGTTAATGAAAACAACCCTGGTCTGTAGTACAGAGTATAATACTAAAGCCTAAAATATTAATAACAGGAAGTTCCCTTTAGACCCATGAGCCTCAGGTTTGACATCATCACGTTAGAGTGTCAGAAACTGGCATGCAAAGAGATGAAGGGTGAGACAGGGACAAGCTGTCAAATGATGTTTGCCGTGACATTCTTGTGTTACCTGAGAGGGGCAAGGAAGTGAAGTGATGAAAGTCAAACCAGCAGTAACACTGAGAACTTTAGCTGAGTGTTGCATAAATGAGCAACGAAGGCTTTGTCTGCTGCGACTGAGGCCCTAATGCGCTGTGATTTACGAGACGCAGCCCTGGGGCTGGGGTTTTACGGCTTTTATGTGGCCAAGCAGTGTGTGGAGCGCAGTTTATCAGGTCATCTGCACTGTCGCAGATACCATCTCATTCCAGCCCGCTGAGAATAATGGTGTGACATTATGGGCCTTTAGCAAGCCCTTAGAGCAAAGGGTCAAGGTTAGCCTGTATGAAGATGTGAAATGGGCCCTGATATTGTCCTGAGCTGAGATGTGTAGAAACAGCTCTAATTTCTGTTCACATTTCAATAAAACAGCTGCCTCACCTTTCCTCTCATGGGCGGAAAGCTTTATAGGCAGCCGGGGGATCATAATGGTCAGGGTGGCAAGATGGAAGCAGGAACACAATGACATCTCAGCCTCACACACACATGCACAAACAGAGCCCCTGAGACCTCACACACAGAGCCTTAATACAGCCCTGCTCTCACACACACACTGTTTGCCCCTGTCAACATGCATTTGTGCCTCATAAAAACGCATACACACACACACCCACTAGTGTGATCCGTATATATTGCCCTGTCCCAGTGAAGAAGCATAGATAATGAAATTTGCTCTCAAAGGAGTAGTAATGCTGGGTATATGCTTTTAGTGTATTTGATATGGATGACTTCTTTCTCTTTTAAATTGTTAATACCGTGTTTTAGTTCTACCGCAGGGCAAGTTGTTGTAAGCCTGAAAAATTCGCCAATCTGTTTTTTGGTGCAAACAACCTCAAAAAGAACCATTTGTACTTCCAAAGGTTTTTGGGCATAGGATTAGGGCCTAACCCTAACCCTAATTTTTTAATTTTTGTTCTGGTTTGTTTTAATGGGAGGCGTAATAAAAATATATATATATTGTGGATAAATAATGTGTATTGCTGCAGCTTTGACTTCAAGACAAATTTCCTGCAAAGAGCAATAAAGTTAACTCTACTCTATGACAATGTGAGGACCTTGAAGTACAGTATGCAGTCAAGTATAGTTGTTTATGTAATTTAATTTTGTTTTATATTTTCAACACCTGGTTAGTACTAACATATGTACTTGTATGTAAAAACACTAATCGTTCATATGCCTAAATGTTAAAAATATATTTTTTTTCTTTTCTTTTACTTTATTTCTATGCACCATTTAAGTCCTTATATTTATTTAATAAAAATCTTAAATTGCTGCTTGAGACAGATCTTTGATTTCTTTTGTTTTTGTTTTTCTTTATTTTGTCTGTAATTAAGTATAAAAGTACCACAGATAAAAATGGGCCATTTAAAAAAAAGGAATAAAATGTCAGGTCAATGCAAAAATGCACAAAAATGTGCACATTGGCAGGTCATAAATCAAACCTGGTAAGTAGTAAAACTAGTCTGTTATATATTTTCACAGAAATTTGTAATGCATATCTCATCCTAGGTACTGAGTGAGGCCATGAGGTCATAGTTGGCAGCCTGGCATATAGCCTTTAGCTTTGACCAGCTGTCTCGATCATCCCTGCTGTCCTCACACACACACACCATAACATGGCTATGACCATATGACCATGGCTCATCTGAAGGGTTTTCACCTCAGTGCCAAAGGTCAAGCAGATTTGACCCATGAATTTCATGCACAACCACTCAGTATCTATTTCTGCTCCCCTGTATTTTCTTCCTCCAGGGTTTTGTCTCTCTCTCTCTATTTCTTGTGCTTACCCACTCTTTTTTTCCCTCTACTCATGATGACAGCTGTTCTGGGTTGAAATCACACTTAAAAATTCTTGAATATCATATGATATCATCAATATCATACTGCTTTCAGTATGAGTGGGTTTTAACAACTTTTTATAAAACAATTTACTAAAGAAGTTTGAGCTAAATTTCTTTAATATGACAAC
The DNA here is from genome assembly GCA_032275025.1 of Enteromius treurensis. Taxonomy (NCBI): domain Eukaryota; kingdom Metazoa; phylum Chordata; class Actinopteri; order Cypriniformes; family Cyprinidae; genus Enteromius; species Enteromius treurensis. The sequence goes on from JAUCMU010000104.1 coordinate 12,763,196, forward strand.
ATCTTGGTTTCCCTTTTTTTTTACACCTAATGTTCAGCAAAGCAGTGTTTTTATATTCAAACATATTTGACACAGTAGTTGCGTTTCCCAGCTGCCTCACCTGTGAACATATTGTAAGTAAGGCCTCATAAACATCTGCGATGTGATTATGTAAGTACTGTAAGATAACTCTTGACAGAGCCTCTTCTCATCTGATGTGGGCTGAGCACAATGGCCTGGGAGGCAGCGTGGCGTTCTAGCATCACAGAAGCGCTTGAGCTCACAATAAAAAACTCTCCCTGTGGGGTCTGACATCTCCAACAGCTCCTGCCATGAATGTGCAACATGATACTCTTTATTGAATGGCTTATTGCTGATGGAACAGAGTCACTTTATCCCCAGCGAGCTTCACTTCATGAGGAGCCTAGAAGAATATCCTGCCCATTATTCTGTTGTACAGTACGTAGCACACCCTGCTGTGCATCAATTAGTCCAGGAGTTCAGAATGTCCTGCTCTGTTTATTGTGTAAGCCTGTTGAGGACAGAGTGGATTTAGGCCAGTACATCATTTTTCTTCTCACTCAGACTAGGCATTTTGACCAAGAAATGCATTTGATTTTTCAGGCGTGCAGTCTGAGGAGGCTGTGTACTGTATATATGTATGAATCTTTTTATGACATAAAACTTGACATAATACTAACAGTTAAAAGCAACTTGCATCTATCATTAGCAGCATCTCAACATCCACAATGATGCACAATCTCCTGCTCACCGGCTGCACCACATCAAAATCCTCGTGAATATTTCCATACCCATATGCCATTTGGATTTGGAGGTTGCATGAATTGGGTAGTCCTTTGGTTGCAACATTGTAATGCAAATCTAAATGCAGTTAGTGTTGGAAAAGGCCAAACACAGAGACAGGAGCTCAAGGCTCTTTTATTGAATTATCTAGACAGCGCTGGAGCTCCATGGTGCATGGTCTTAGGCCTGCTCTAGGGTCTTAATCTGACTGGCTGCTATAGGGGCATTCTGCATGGTTGGCTAAAGGGATTCTCCCTGTGCTAATGAGTTTGGATTTCATTACTTAGAAATTGAAAGAGGCTCCCTCTGAATCCAATCAGGGCTGCCGTCTGGCTTTCAAAGCAGTTGGTTTGTTCTGGGCATGGGGTTGAATCAGGTTTCTGAAGGTGAGTGACGTGTTAAAATAGTGTTTACCTCTTTGAATGGCAGTTTTGGTCTTGTAGGCCTGTCAGCAGCTTTTCTGTAAATTTCATGAATCCTTGGAGTCGGAGATGTGTTGATTGATGATAATAGTGAATAAAAGAGGCTCCAGGAACTCATGTCACAATGAATTATGGGCTAATAATTAGTATGTCGGGGCATAGTCTAATGATTATTATGTCTTTAGGCAGGGCTCCAAACTAACATATGAAATATGTGGTAGTACTGTTGCCACCAAGTTGTACAGAAAGGTACATTAGCACCGGCTCGTATATACAGTACAGTATATATGGGGATGCTTTTAAAATGACAAATTAGGACAGCAATTATTAAAAATAATGATATTGTACTGCACAAATACTGTATGTAAATGACCAACAAAGTAGCATTTTATACCATATAAAAGCACATTTTACAATAAGTCTCTAATTTCTATTAAAAAAAATATACATTGCTCATGCATGTTAGAAAACTTAAGTAATTGGTTGACTGGCATAGCTTGATGTGATAACATAAACTGCTTTGCTTCAGAGCCCTGCTTGCTGAAGACACAGTACAAATTTCTCAGTACAATTAAAGATGCCCCTGTCTTTAGCCTCTGATCCAAAGCTGACAGACCAAGAGCAGATGTCACACTGAGATGGCAGGACAACCTTAAATGTCTCGAGATCCATGCAAGATGATACATAATCATTTTGATTGAAGGCATTTAGGTGAGCAAAGGATTCTGTTGCTGCAAAACACACCAGTTGCATTTATTTGACTACAGATACTTAAAAGGTTAAAGATTTGCACTGTTGCTGACTTCTAAAATCTGACAGTAAATGATGCACATCTTTTTAAGCGTCTTTCTTTTCTACATTTGGAAAATACGAGTTTATGACATTTCAACACCAAACGCAAATAAAAGAATGCAGTAAAGAAACATTTGGAGCTGCTTTCCTTGGGGTAATTGCGGTTTTGTTAACATTTTATTAGGCTGATTTTTCTGTGTCCCACCCAAAAACTTATAAAGGTAACGGATAAAGAGTAAAACACAAACTGACTTCTGTTGCTATCAAGGCTAATTTAAGCCACCTGGTGATCAAACATCGCTAAAAAAAATTGTCGATATTTTCCGCTGGTAAAAATTTATGAGCTTGGACTTTTATAACGAGTGCTGTTGTGCAAAATTACCTGAACTATACACAGAGATCATGTGAGAGAACAGTAGACTTCATTTCCCTTTTTTTTAATTAATCTTTATACTTGTTTCCATCTGCCTCTCATCGCATGTAAAAGGTATACAGTAGTTCACATGAAAGTACTGCACAGTACTACACCTACTGAAATGAAATGTACTTCATGAGCTATGGGTTTGGGTAACCAATTATTAGTCTTTGAGAACTTATAAAATAATCCATTCTTTTGCTATGTCTATAGGGTTACATACCCTTAGGCCTCTCCACTAACCCCTTACACCACAAGACAAAAAGATTAGAAAGCAGCAGATGAAACCGGGCTCTCATCACACGGCTTCTTATTTACATTAATTGATGGAGAGAGGCATGTTGATATATGATTAATTACTATAAATCCCGATTAGCACCCGAATAATTACTGAGACGATAACATGGTGGAGGAGAAACTGATTACGGTGGTAATTATGATAACCCCCCTCACCGCAAAGGTCCCAGTCCTCCCAGCCACAAATGTATGAATGTGTGTGTGTGTGTTATTAAAATGAAAGTTCAGAAGGGCTGAGAGTTAAAGAGTTACTGTACTCTAATGAGTGCCAATTACATCAATGACATTACCTGATAATTATCAAATGAAGAACCCCAGGGCCGATTTGCTGAGTGTTATCAAAGATGTGCCCTTTTAGGAACCCACAGGAGTCAAGACAGCGACAAAGATCGTATCTTCTCTGGGAAAGCAGATGTAATTTATTTGCAAGCTTTGGGACATCGCTTTTTATGGTGGCAATTGATATTTGAGTGTTGGCATTTTGGGAGCATCTGCAGTCAAGTTTCTTGACAGAATGTTTTATTGAATTATGTTGCATATTTAAATTGTGATGTTCCCAAAGAGGATCTAATCTGTACATACATTTGCTAACAACTAGGGCATTTGTAACTAAGAGGTATGATATGATTTCTAATGTATCTGCATTATATGAATTGTAAGATATGATGCACACTATTGTTCAAAAGTTCAAAAATATGAAACACTTTTTTTTTTTTTTTTTATATAACTTTTACATTTTGGGGTGATTTTTTGGAAAAAAAATTTAGCACTATGCTGATTTACTGCTCAAGAAACATTTCATATTATTGTCAATTTTTAAGCAGATGTGCTGCTTTATATTTTTGTTGATCCATTTTTCAGGATACTTTGATGAATACAAAGTTAAAAAGAGTGGCATTTATTCCAAAAGTATAACTGTCACTATGACATAATTTAATGCATACTTTCTGAATAAATGTATTAATGAAAAAAATCATGCTTATCCCAGACATTTGAATAGTTGTGGCATTGCTAATTGTTTTATTGTATTATTTAATTGAACTAAATTGGTAGCCCTAGTAATATTCAAAGTTTGTCACAGATGCAGGGCTGCTATAGCAACAGAAAGCGAATATTTCAATGGCTTCTTCATTATCGGCTACTGTAATAGATGATTTGAAGTAATTTGCTGTTCTGAAAGCCAAAGCCCTTGAGCTGAAGGACTCTAATGCAGTTAAAGTAAACAAAAAGGCAAGCTCTATGCTTAGGGCTTCGTCAGTGTGGTAAAAACACATGAAAAAAGACAGTCCCAGACTTTATAATGAGAGTAGTGCCTCTTCCGTGAAACAGTCAAGGGGATTGTGATGGTCCTGACCCTCAGGAGCAGACGAGAACGGTGGAGGGATGGAGGAAGAGAAGAGGGAAAGACCACATGAGATGGCCCCCAGGCAGATCTCAGACTGAGGCTGCCTTCCTCAGCAGATTCTCACGCCATGTCTTTGCTCCACTTTTTCTCAGTTTCAGAGTCGGAGCTAACTTTCAGCAAAGTCTCATTTACCTCCCCCTCCTCCTCCATTCTCCAGCAGAGTTATATAAGCATGGGAAAATATGATCTCTCTTCTCCTTCTACTGTGCTGCCAAGTAGCTGTATATAACTGATTATAAACTTTGTTCTTGTAGTTCTGTGCACAGTTTTCAGACTTGAGTGTGTAATGTCTGGCTGTGTGTCGAAATGTCTGCCTTTAGGCGAGAGTATTCATGTGTGCGTGTGTGTGTTTGTTTGCTGAATAGAGATGTGCTCAACAAACACTGACAATCAATTGAAATGTGCTTAGGATAGGTTTTTACTTTTGAAAGGTCTCCTTTGAATATTTCATAAAGAATATTGCACTGAAAAGCAACATTTCAGACAAAACAACAGAAACTTTGATGAGAACTATGAAGAAAGCCTCGATTTTGTTCTTCTTACTTTCTTATATCTACTATGGAACACAAAATAACATTTTGAAATCGGCAGTGTTGTTTTGAACTGTATTGACTTTAATTGTGAATGTTTAATTTAAGTGTGTATTCCCATGACCCATGATTTGAAGGTTCAGTTGAATATCATCTATAAGTTATATCAATCTGCCAATTGCTTCAGAGATGTCAGCTTCTAAACTGCCCAGAGTGAATTGATAATATTGAGATTATTTGTGTGGCCAGGACAGAGGAAAAAGTTCATCATAGTGCTGTCCACGTTTTATGATCATGACCTCACCTTTTTTTTTTGTTTGTGTTTGAAAATGTAAGCAGTTGTTGCTCTTTCATTGATAGTGGCTTTGTGAAGTTGTCTCTGGTTAGTTTTTGTGTATATTAGGGTTGGGTCGATCCTCCGCCCCGCCGCCGCAGCAGCAACCAGCTCAGCTCAACCATGTGTTCAAGGTGAATACTAAAGTTGGTTTTGTGTTATTTGGACACAATCCTTCTTAGGGATTGATGGTCCCTATCCTTCACTTTTATATTTCGCCACTATTGTTTCTGCTGATGATGGCGTGCTATGCTTGTTTATGCAGTTGTAATAAAGAAGCCTGCTGTTCTTAAAACTCCAAAAAAAATTAGACTGTTAATGTTAAACAGGTTTCCTCGATTTGTCCTTTTTGGAAGTCTTACAAGTCAACAATTCCATTTCATCCACGGCATGTACTGAACACAACTGAGTACAACTTCTACTACAGTGATAAACAGTCTATATAGACAATGTAGAAAAAGAATGAATGAATTTCTGTATGTATTCTGTATACATACTGAAATATATATGAATATCAACTGCAGCTGTATCGTTTTAGCATTTACCATCTACCACGAGCTTTGATTTTTTTTAGACACTTTTTGGAACTTTGGGGGACTTCTGTGGTTGGCTTTGCAGTGGCTGTAGCTGAGTTTGCTTTTAGATTAATGGAAATTTACTCTGTGGTCTGTCATCAAAGCTGCTCTCTCACGCTGCTTGAACAGCAAGTGAGCAGGCTGCCAGCAGCTTCTCAAAGCCACGAGAACATCTTTCACGAAGGCCTCATCAGACCTTCACTCTGCCCTACTTGCTGTTATGGCTATGTTGTTTTGTTGTCATGCTATCCACTCACTATTCAGTTTTATATGTTTTTTTTTTTCAGCACATGTACAGTGGTAAAAACCAAACTGTGGTTTGCAGAGGGGTAGTATAAACATAGATCTTGGATGATTCTGCTCGTACATCGACAGTTTGAGTCATAAAGAGAGGAAGGAGCAAGGAAATGTGAGGCAGCGAGAGCTGGGTGTGTTTCCAAGCAAACCCCCTGGGGACGTAGCTCTCGGCCAGCCTCCAGCCACTGCTTGCACCCACAGCTCAGCCGCTCTCTTTGGGCAAGCTTTGGCAGTCTGCCTCTAGTCTCTGGTACTTTATTGATAGAACGCGTCTCCCAGGCCACACTCGTTTGGCCTAATGATGCTGTCAAAGAAGAATGCACTCCCAAGAAGCCACCAGTTCTCAATGTTGCACGCAACCTAACCAAAAACTTTTTCATGCTCTTCTTTATTTATTCGCTCACTGTTTTTCAAACTTTTTAGAATATGTGGTGTATGGGAACATTAAGTTGATTAAATTAATTCTTAATAAAAAATAAAAAAAAAGCTAAACTAAAATTAAGGCTATTTATTGCAAATTAGTAGCTAGATACGCTACAGGCTACATGGACATAGTAGTTTGCTACATTCAAAGTGCCGCTACTATTGATTTGTGAAAATGAGTGTGTAAATGAAATGAAGTGAATGAAAACATCCTGCAACATTTTAAATCTGAAAGTGAACTGTGTATAAAGTTATTGTCTCTCAAAAGAAAGGCGACTCTGAATCATTGAAGCAAGTTGTTTTAAAAACCGACCCCAAGCCGTTTCGTGTTGATGTCAACATGAAACATTAGCATATTGCCCTGCCCACTTGTTGCTCGAACAAACCTAGGAAAAGTAGATTTTCCCGTTGGTCTGGATAAAAATCCCAATTCTTTGCCACTTGGTAAAGATCACAAACACTGCTTTAAATGAAATCGACCAATTACCAGAGGGGTTTGGGAAAAATTAATCATTGAGTTTGGGAGTCATTGAACAAAGGTAAACATAACTAACCCTAACATAAGGTTAAAATAAATGCATAATATAAGTATTAAAGTGATTTTTTTTTTTTGACTCCCAAAACCAAAATACGAACCTTTCATAACCAGTAATATAAGTTGTTATATATTATATAATATATTATATATATATATAATAACTTATATTATTACTGGTTATGAAAGGTTCATATTTTGGTTTTGGGAGTCTAAAAAAAGAAAAACAATATTTTATATATATAT
>JAUCMU010000104.1:12778705-12795249 GCA_032275025.1 Enteromius treurensis
TGTATATATATATTTATATGTGTATATATTTATGTATATATATATATGTATATGTGTATATATATATATATATATATATATATGTATATATGTATGTGTATATATATATATATATATATATATATATGATTATTATTTTATATATATATCATCTTTTTTGTTTTTGTACAGAAGAAAAGTTTGGAAATTTACTAAAGTTAAAGTTAGTAAATTATGACAACATTTTTATTTGTGGGTGAACTATCCCTCTAAGGAAGATCATTTTGGTGCTATTGTGTGTTTAAAACAGTCATTTGTTAGACTTTATGTGCATTATGTTTAATTGTAACAGTAATACCATTTATAATAATCATGTTTTTACTGCATTTTTCATAATAATAAGGGACTTCTTTCAAAAACACTGAAAAGTCTCACAGGCTTTGCATTAACATTAAAATATGTTTTTTTATGCTAAAAAATATTTATAATTAAAAATAATAAAGTTATAGACCAGGTTTTAGATCCCTATTTTTGCTATTGGATATGCTCCTTACAGAAGTATGACTAAATCATGTACTGATCCCATCTTGTATCATTCCCCTACTGTACAGTCTCTCCCACTCACACACTTTCTGGTAAAATTAAAGGCACAAAGCCGATGAATCAACCAAAAAAAAAGAGAAAATGATTCTGCCAAATTACATCTCTTTGAACAGAGGATACAGCAGGTCTTTCATTGCTTTCAGCAAAGGCTTTTAATGCATTCCAGGGGTCTAATTCCTCGGTATGAGGGGGCTTTGGGGAAGAATTGCCATGTTATGTAAGACTCAGACTCGTGCTCAGAGAGGGGAAGAAATGGGGGCATGAGATTGAGGTCTGCGCTGGCTGTGAGCTTTACATCGGGTGAGTGGTAAAGTAAGACTGACGCACTTTAAGCTGATTAAGGGTTAGTTAGGTCAGTGTCCCGGTTTGAACCAGAGACTGGTGGGGGGGGGGGGTTGACATCAGCTGTTCCCCGAGGCGGTAAATGAGCATGGCCTCGTCCAACCAGACCACAAGTCTCTCGGGCCAAAGGGATGTGACCCACATGGAGTACTGACGCCAAAGACATAATGAGCTTGGAAGATTGTGTATATGAGAAAGAAAGTTAATTATGGTTAGTGCGTATGTATGTATGTTTGTATGTACAGTATGAATCCCGTAGAGTAGCAAGGAGTGCTTATGTGAAGAAGCAGGAATGTTCATTGTTATGTTTTACTGTGGTCTCTGTTGCACTACAACCTGTGCTATTACTTACACTGTGTGTGTGTGTGTGTGTATGTGTGTGTGAGAGAGAGAGAGAGAGAGAGAGAGAGAGAGAGCATCCATGGCTGCTCTCCCTCATTTCCCCTGGGTGCTGGACAAACACTCAATAGTTATAAGCCTGCTCTCTCTATATAAACCTCTTACTGTAAATACTGTAATACACTTAAACCAGACATGGGTTCTGATCCCTTGGGTTATAACCATCAGGTATACGTTTCATCTCTGAGATGTGGGATTTAGCAAGCTATGAATGAATATAGCCAGCTTTAGGTACTATGTTTCCAATTTTACCCAACACTTTATTTCACAATAACTGTAAAAAATCGAACTAAAATGTGTTACCAGCCTGCTTAAATACTGTTAAATTGGAAATTATAATACAAAACTGTTGCTCCAATTAATGTTTTATTTTACTTTATTTTATTAATTTATAATCGGTTTTATTATTATTATTATTATGCTTGCACTTTATAGTTATTGTAATTACTACAATATGTACATATTATGTACATGAGGAACAGGACCGTAAAATAAAGTGCCCTATTATTATTATTCTGTTATATTAAATCTATTATATTATCCTTTTTTTTTATTTGTTTAGTTTAGCCAATAGAATGGTTTGAGAAACCTATCTAATGTCTTGTTCCTATGTATAGTATCATTGTTATTGCTGAGTACTCAGTTACTCAGCTGTCATTAACAAATGTTATCATCTGGCTGCAGGACAATCCATGATGATTAGTGAGTCCACTCTGGGGTCAAGGCAACAGTCGGTCTCTATGGCTTATATTGATTAGGTTATTTCCCATTTTGAATGCCTGTGGTCCACCTGATAGCATATCAGATGCCACTATATACACTAAAACCAGTCCGTATAGAATATCTTGAGTTTCACATCATCAATAAACAGCATCCAGACATACATGTCATAATTCACAAGTGGTTCATGAGAGAAAAGAGGTTTTGGAATTATACTTGAAACCAAAGCTTCGGGCACTATGACCAAAGACCACCCACAGCGTGTTCAATGGCATTCTGATGAATATTGAATTCAAATGGCAATTACCGATGTGATGCTTGTCTTAGCAGACGTGAACCACAAAACAGACGAAGTGTATGAAAGCAGGCGTCAGCTGCCCTGCACATGTCTGTGGAGCATGTGATGATACATCATCGGGGCCAGCTGCCTCACACCTTACTGAGCTGGAGCACCAATTACCCTCCTGGAAGCTGGATGGCAGGAGGAGTGTTTTCATCCTCAGAACAGCTTGAGGTCATTTATCTGATCTGATAGCAAAATGTCAGTGATGGCTGGTGTATTGTTATTCTGTGTTCTGCAGCTCATGATAACTCCTAGCTCTTGTCACATGGCTTGTAAACGGTACGTGGCATTTTGGTATTAAAGGAAAAATCCATTAACACAGTGCTCAGTGTATGTGATGTCTTTTCTGAGTGTAAATATGATTTAGGTACTAGTTTTAAACAAACTTTTTTTCTGTCCCGGTAAATTTACCCAGATTTATTATACTCTTAAAAACAGAGGTTCTTTATTGCCATTTTTGGTTTCATGAATAATCTTAGCTGTTCCTTGAACCAAAAGGTTCTTAATAATGTAAAAAATATTCTTTAAACAAAGAAGAAAAAAAACTTTTCAAACATGCTTATATGCCATGCTCAAACGCTGATTTAATAGTATGCTATATTAATGGTCAAACAGCAGTAATTAAATTATATTCCATAGTACTTCTGCTACAGTAGAACTTATTATTAAGTGTTGTTGTTCATTCTACACTACCTTTAAAAAGTTTCATAAACATTTAAAATGTTACAAAAAATAAAGGGAACACTAAAATAACACATCTGAATTAATGAAATATTCTTATTAAATACTTTGTTCTTTACATATTTGAATGTGCTGACAACAAAATCACACAAAAACGATTAAAGAAAATCAAATTGATTAACCCATGGAGGTCTGAATTTGGAGTCACACACAAATATGAAGTGGAAAAACACACTACAGGCTTATCCAACTTTGATGTAATGTCCTTAAAACAAGTAAAAATGAGGCCTTTATGACCTCCCTACAACACCTGGGCATGCTCCTGATGAGGTGGCGGATGGTCTTCTGAGGGATCTCCTCCCAGACCTGGACTAAAGTATCCGCCAACTCCTGGACAGTCTGTGGTGCAATGTGACGTTGGTGCACGGAGCGAGACATCATGTCACAGATGTGCTCAATTTGGATTCAAGGCTGGGGAACGGGCGGGCCAGTCCATAGCATCAATGCCTTCGTGAGGTCCAGCATTGACCTGCATTAGGAGGAACCCAAGGCCAACCGCCCCGGCATATGATTTCACAAGGGGTCTGAGGCCCTCTAAAGAAATACCACCCCGCACTATTAAGTTTTTTTTTTTTAAGATTTATTTTTGGCGTTTTTGCCTTTATTAGATAGGATAGATATGGGCTGAAGCGGTACTGAATTTCGGCACACTGCCCACTGTGGATGGCGGGCCCTCATACCACCCTCATGGTGTCTGTTTCTGACCGTTTGAGCAGACACATGCACATTTGCCACAGCTTGCATTGTGATGTGTCATCCTGGATGAGCTGCACTGCATAAACCACTTGTGTGGGTTGTAGACTCCATCTCATGCTACCAATAGAGTGAAAGCACCGCCAGCATTCAAAAGAGACCAAAACATCAGCCAGAAAGCATAGGTACTGAGAAGTGGTCTGTGGTCACCACCTGCAGAAGCACTCCTTTATTGGGAGTGTCTAGCTAATTGCCTATAATTTCCACCTGTTGTCTATTTCATTTGCACAACAGTGTGTGAAATTGATTGTCAGTCAGTGTTGCTTCCTAAGTGGACAGTTTGATTTCACAAAGGTGTGATTGACTTGGAGTTAAATTGTGTTGTTTAAGTGTTCCCTTCATGTTTTTGAGCAGTGCACTTATTAATACTTGTGCAATAATACAATATTATCTGATAGCTGAGCACCAAATCAGCATTTTAGAATCATTTATGTCAATTAAACCGGGGTAAAGGTCCAAAATGTTAACGTGTGTTTTTTTTGTTTGTTTGTTTTTGGATTCGTCATAATTCCTATTAAAAGGCTTGTTACGGATACAAAAATGAAGAAAATCAGACCTGATCCATTTTTTTTAAATACAGACTAAAGTTTCAGAGGTAGTGTGGAAACGTGATTAAAACAATGCAAGGTTGTATTTATTTTTTTTACATTTTGGACAAGATTTGGATTTCAATTCAAAGCTTTACTATCACAAGAATAAATTACATTCTACAGTACATTCTACAATAAATTAACAGTATTTTAGTAAATGAAATTACACAAAATATATTAAAATAGAAAATAACAATATTAAATTCCATAAATATTTCACAATGTTACTGTTTTTACTATATCTCAAAAAAATGCAGCTAATATGAGCATGAGAGATATGCTTGCTGATTCGATGTACTGTTGCAAAACCAGGAGGTATTACAAAACGGAAAGGTGTTTTTGTGTTCAGTACCCACTTTGCAGTCCAAAAAACACTCGTACCTGCACACACATATGATGGGCCTACAGCACATCATCAAATAAACCGTCAAACGATGTTGTTCGTGCGTGCCCAAGGTTTACTCCTTTCAACTTGCTTTTCTCTCTGAATCTCAGCCCTCATTCAAGCTTTCATTCTCAGGATCCCTGGATCGAATAGCATGAAATGTGATGTCTGTGTGTGTGCGTGCTCTTTATAAGGGCCATAGTTGAGTCTCAAAAATCAATGCAATATTTACATTCTGATGTCAGTCACTTTGTCCTCCAGGCTCAAATGCAACAATTCTTATTGGATAATGTAATTTGAAATGGGTCCCCATAGAAATCTCTCACTGAATTGACCTGTCATGTGTGTGAAACTGTTGTAAATTAATGCCAAAGAGAAACAATGAAGTAGGCTCACATGATGCATGATATTTTTTCCAGTCTAGTCTGCTTTTCTAAGTGTCTTTGGACTTTAGGCGAGACATGAAATCCTAATTAACTCTACACTAGGTATGAAGAATATACACTTTAGTTTGGTTCCTCTTTATTTGTGTAAAGGAGGAAGGATTAAATGAGGTCAGAAAGACAACGTGGGACGCTTTCCGCCCGCATACACCCAGCAGTGTGGTTTTGTGTGTGCGAAACTATGTGGGAGATAATGAAGACTGATATGTACAGCATAAATTAGAGAAAAGTGAGTTTGGAAAAGATTGAAGTATGATAGAACGTCTCACTGATGGAAATGTTCACATTAAAGATTCCAACTTTCCAAGTTTTTTTGTTTAAAATATACAGTTTCTGTTGGTACTGTGTTGGATTTTGTTGAAGAAACTTCTTGTGTTTTGACTGCTTTGTGGGTAGAGCTGGACTTGAATTGTGAACTGAAACTTAAATAAGTTTGCCTCAGAGCATAACAAAACAAATATGGTGGTCAGATTGATATATTTTCTCTTTGTGAAGGGGGAAAAAAAATGCTTTCTCTTGCTTTTTCGAGCTGTGATATTGGTCAAGGTTAAATATCAGATTTAAAATAGAGCTGAAAACACCATCAATCAAATATATCAATGAAGCAGTGTATTCATATACATATACATCTGTCAGAGGGCTTTCAGATCCTGATAGAAATACTTTATTAAATGCAATATCTTAAAGGACAAATTTTTTTTACCTAGGCCTTCAAGGGCACATAAAAAGTCCAATGTGTGTGGCAGATGTCCATATTGTGAAGTCATTTTTAGGAAGTATGAAAAGATAAGGATAATGCATGAAATATTAAAACAGCATAATGATTGCCATATTAATATACTATGTTATTTATTGGGTACACCAAAACAAACATGGTATTACCATGTTAATGTGTAAAAAAAATAAAAAAAGAAGTATGGAAGGGGAAAATGAAAAATTCATAATTATTTAGAATTAATATTAATATTTTATAGATATTTATTTGTTTTAGCTTTAGTAAAATGACCACGATAAATACAATTTTAAATATACTGTATATGCTACGCAAAAATGTAATCATATGTCAACAAAAAATGTAATAATATACTGTATATATATATATATATATATATATGTATTATTAATAAATATGTAGCTTTCATTGTATTTCAATAAAGAGGATGAAAAGGGATATTTGTGGTTCTTTGGTATTTAAAAAAAAAAGTGAAAACCCCTTTAGATACAGTAACTTGGTTTTTGAATATATCCAGGTACCTTGAGAAGCCAGCTTTGTATCCACTTTCTGGAACAGATGGCTAAAATGCAAAGAAATAGATTAATTTTTGCAGTGTTGCAAAGAATATTATGACAGTGATGACGAGGCAGAATTGGTTTCTCCCACACTGCCAAATCTGCTGCTCTAGCATTTGGTTTTAATATGCACCAAAGTTTCCAAGGCAACAATGATCTATTGATGGAAGTGTCACTGTCACAATACACCACAAGCATACGTAATACTTGTGAATCTAAAAAAAAAAAAAATAGTGTCATGCCTCGAGAAATAAAAATTCTTTGTTACCTTGGTCCAGTATGTCTTGCTCTCATACACTTGAATCATTTCTCTCCTTAATCCAAATTACCATTCACTTTTCAAAATTGGCTGTTTTTCTTTCAAAAGAACTCCTGCCACAGTCACCCCAGTTATCAGCAGGCTTTCAGTGTTTGAGTTTAATCGAATATAGCTACAATCTGAATGTTTTCAGTGTTTGGTTGGCGTTAGCACTGTCGGATTTGCATTATTGACCCTAGGCCTCCATTGTATGCATTTGATTGGGTGGATTACTGCGGCTGTTACAGAGAAAGATGGGATTGTCCATCAAGAGAGCCGAGTGGGCATATCAGCAGCTCCAGTGACCCAAGAGATTTAGCAGGTTCAGTTAAAACGGAGACGTCTAGATCTTCAAATATCCTGTTTTTCTTATGCAGCAATGGAATTATCAAGGGGGTTCCTTCGATTCAGAGTCCTACAGATGATCTTGTTGGAAAGCAGTGGAATATGGATGAATGAACGGATGAGAATGGAGTTATAGTCAGTAAAGTGACGCCAGCGGAAGGCTTGAGATGTCAGATGTCAGTGGCGAGAGAGGGATGATGGGGATTCTTCATCAAAAGCCATATATCTTTCATGGACTGTGGGTTTTATTGTAGCAGATGCCTGTTGGAGGAGTTGAGGAAAGTGAGTAGATCCATTTCAGGCCACAAGAGGTTATTTGCTGTCAGTTAGAAAACCAGTGACTGACAGCATCATCTAATGGTCTGATCCATAGGGCTTGTTTCTTTGCTTTTTTATTTGAGCCTGGAGACCCAGTACAGAGACTAACCAAGCACTATTTATTAAAAGGATGTATATCATCCAAAATTTTGATAAATGTCACAGAGGTTTTTCTGTTCAATAAAAGTCAATATTTTGGACCCCATTGGCATTCATTGTATGGACAAAAACAGCTAAAATCCTAATTTTCATTTTGCACCTTTAAGATAATGTCCTGGTACAAAGTTCTTAAAGCTTCATCCTAAATAATTCATAACCTTTTGCTGATATCATACTCTTTCCTGGTTACAATAGCCCATGATGGATGTTCTGAAATAATACAAAGACATCACCACACTAAGGCGTAGGTCATTTCCTTCTCAGCCATCACTGATGAACCTCATTCTCCTTTCACCCTCCCCCAGAGGCTCTCTTCCTGTGTCTAGGTCTACCATTGTTGGCCTAGTGCATCCAGACATCAATTCCCCTCTCAGGGACAGATGAGAGAAGGTCAGGGGTGTAGGTCAACCCTCCTCACGCTCACAGCATAAATCCACCTCCGCCTATCAATTGGCTTCTCAATCTGGGTGTAAATAATGATGCTATTGTTGGACCAAATCGTGTCCTGTGTCCAAGCGATAAGCCGAATATAGTTGCTACGGCTTTCCATTACCGACTTTGAAGAAGTGCTACTTCCACTGACCTCAGGATTTCTAATAAACTGATCAATCACCATGTATATAGTAATTGTCCTATTTCAAAATTTCTTCCATGTGCTTCTGGCTCTGTGATACAAAGTTGTGACTCATAAAATTTTATTCAGCTGAAAATGAATGCTACGTGCCATTCTGCACATTGGCAAACTTGAAGATCTGCTGACGTAATGTGTGAAACCATGTATGTGATCCTCATCATTTCCATTGAAAGGGATGTTTGACCTTTTCTTTGATGCACAGATGTCTTGATGTGTGCATGACTGCTTGAGTGTATTACTGTAATAAGATTTATCATTGGCTTTGACTTTGATCTTTATGAATGTGTCTAATATCAAATGTAAACCTTTTAAATACATCTACAAAATACTTTTTTTTAATAATATAAAGCTAAGATTAATACAAAGGATTTAGTTTGGTGCCTCTCTGGCACATATTTCACTTCTTATCTTCCTTTTGAGAGAATGTCTCTCTTTTAGCTTTTTTTCCCACTACCCCTCACTGCCCTGATGTCTATCACTCACTCTTGAGATTCCCTAGATGGTAGATACTGGTACATCTGGCTAATGTCACAGTGAGAGATGTCACTTCTGCATAATTGTCATGTGTGACGACTGATTTGGACCCTCTGAGCTCACAAGCTCTTGATGGGGTGACGATAGGGCGAATGGGTTAAAGAGTGGGTCATGGGGAAGGGGGGTCGTTGAGACAGAGGGATGAGGAGGAGACCCGGCTGGCTTATCTTTCTGATGGATGCCCTGAATATATGGAGTGAGCCTAAGCAATGTTCTCTCTCATTTATTTAAAGGTACCGTATGTAGGATTGACACCGAGTGGTTGAACTAGGTATTGCAGTTCAAATTCAAAATATTGGATATGTTTTTATTCACCCGGCCCCTCCTATTCAGACTGGATGCACACGCAGGTTGCCAAATTGAAGACAGCAACTAGAACGAGCGCAATGTTGATGGAATGCACTGTGTTTTTGCAGAGCAGGCAACCTGGATGACGAAACACTACTGACTTCATGATTGGGAGATAGATGGAGGGTGGCGCTTCAGGCCAAAACAAAACATGACAACATAAACATTAATTGAGGGCTGCAACTGCGCTTTTTAAACGAGAATATCCAGGCTGTACTACTACTGTCGGCGATAAGAGTACTTTTAATTAACATGTTTTCTTAATGCCTGTAAATAAATAAATACAACTTATATATTTTAGATAAGACACTAGTCAACATTTTAAATGGATAAAATGCTTTTTATCAAAGTTGTCCTAAAACTTAAAGCACAAAATGAATTCTTGTTTTAGGACAACTTTGATAAAAAGCATTTTATCCATTTCAAATGTTGACAAGTGTATTATCTAAAATATATTAGTTGTATTTCTTTATTTAACTTCATTAACTTTGATCCACTTCAAATGTTGACTACCACATATACGACTAATAGCAAATAAAACATGTAATATTATTATATAAAAACTAATATAATATGAAACGCATAACATAATTTAAGTATAGCCATATTAAACATCATCTTTTTACCGTTTTCAGTAATTGTACACCTATTTTCGTGTTGACTGTATTGCAATATTCTGGTTCAGATGTCTGCAGTTTTGCCTTACAAAGTGCACTTAGCATTTACCAGCAATATCAGTTACGTTGGTAAGCTGGTTCTTATTTAACTTTCAGGTCAGCATCTCTCCAGATGTCTGCGTCACTCCTATTTTTCAGTCATTTTCAAGTCATTGTTCTCCTAGCAGAAAGGCTGTATGGCAGCCTTTTCTGCTTGCTTTGTAATCATCTGTGTCTCTATTGTTCCAAGAGCTGTACCATAATCTAAATTAGGCATTTAATGATGTAGATTGCTCTTTAAACGTCCTTCAAGAGAACAGACAAACATATTCTCATAATCTTTTTTTTTTTTTTTACTTAATTGCAAAACATTGTCAAAAAGTTGTTTAACACCTAAGCCATTGATGTCAGCCTCAATTATCTGCTAATATATAGTATTTCTTTTAGAAAACACTCATCAAGGTGCTCAAGAGGCCCAGCCAGTACAGTATAATAATATTTTTTTAAATCAATAAATATAAAGAATATGTATTGTGTCTAATTTGATTTTACATCTCACACATGCAACACATGGGCAACATGTCTCTGCTTTGTGTTTAAATAGTCTGTTGACATGCAGATGGCAAGAATGTTACCCCAACACACAACTCACATGTATTCACATGCATGCGAACAAAGGGGGCACAACAGAAGCTAAGTGGGTTCCCAGCTGGACTGTCCTAACAAGGCCATATGCATCATAAGCAGCTCTTCACACCCTCAATATGTCTATAGAAAGGTGGAGAGGAAACTGTCTGAAGATACTTATAATTTCAAGTAGTTCAACTACAAAGGAGTTCATAAGAAAGCAAAGTTAGCTAAATGTTATGCCTTAAAAAGCTATGTATATTTAAAAATATCAGATTTAACTGATTGCAAATTAAACCAGATAAAAAAGTTTGTCGAGACAAACTTTAAGTTGGCTTGAGAAAGCAGTGGCTTAAAGTTTAAAAAGTTTAAAATAGTTTAAGTTAAAAAACGTTTAAACAGTTACAATTAAAAAAGTTAGTTTTCAGTCTAAAAATTAGAAATAGTCAGATTTTAAAGTCAGTTAATAGATAGATAGTAGCATGATTAGTATGTCACTAACATGTTGCTAGTATGATTAGCAACTTACCAGCATATTTCTAGCATGATTAAGACGGTACTAGCATGTTTGCTAGTATAATTAGCATGTTAAGAGCATATTGCTACCATGATTAGCATGTTACAAGCATGTTGTTAGCATGATTAGCAAGTTACTAGCATGTTGCTATCATGATTAGCATGTTGCTAACATGTTGTTAGCATGATTAGCATGTGACTAGCATGTTGCAAGCCTGTATCTAGCATGTTTAGCATGTGACTAGCATGTTGCTAGCATGATTGGCAATTTGCTAGCATGTTGCTAGCATGATAAGCAATTTGCTAGCATGTTGTTAGCATGATTAGCATGTTGCTAACATGTTACTAGCATGCTTGCAGCATGATTAGCATGTTACTAGCATGCTACTGGCATGTTGCTAGCATGTTTCTAGCATGATTAGCAAGTTACTAGCAAGTTGCTAGCATGATTAGCACATTGCTAGCATTTTTCTAGCATGATTAGCAAGTTACTAGCATAACTTCAGTGTGGTTAGATTTGAATTTTGACTGTTGACAGAGTCTTGGCTCATCTGAACTCTCAGTGAATGGGAGTCTATGGGGTTTTTTCCAGTTTTAATCGCGATTTTAATCGTAAGTCGGATCCGTTAGAAAAGATATAGCAACTCGAGTCAGACCAGACAGAAGTTCTGGACCGAGTTTGGAGTCTGTAGAGTTAAAGCTCTAGGAGGAGTAGCAGTCAGAAAATTTAGTCTCAGAAGAATAATAATAAATTTAAGTCGGAAAACAGTAATTTGGCTTTCTCAAGCCAACTTAATTATCAACAAAACGTATTTGACTGGATTTATTTGGAATTGAATCCTTTACCTTTACCTGACATCTCAAGAATGTGCTCCTTTTGAATATGGTCCCACTTAGTTTGAACTGCTAAGGGGATGGATTGGAACTTGGGATTTGAGCAGAAAGTTGTTTTCTCAGCAGTTTAGCAGTGTGCTTGTGTTTGTTTGTGTGTGTGTGTGTGTACGTGTACGTGCTTATGTTCATGAGTGTGCATGGAAATGTTTAACATGCAGCAGATGCTGGTTGTTCATACCCACTGGGCAGAGAGCAGATGACACTGTAGGCCATCTCACCAGACGAGAACTCCCAAGGTAGGGTGTGGTATTTTTGGGTCTATCCATACATACATAAGCATTTGTACAGTATGTGGCCAAAGGAAGAGCCTTGACCCAGATTATCTTCAGTGTTAAAGCAAAATTATGAAATAAGGGGAAAGCATGAAATTAGTTCAGTTAATGCCACAGCAAATGCAGACTAAAAGTGTGTGTCAGTCATAAACGATCTACATTTAGGCTACAGAACTCTGATAATTGACCATTTTTTGATTTGTTGCCACTTGGTTCTTGGTGACTCTTTCTCAACCACTAGAAGAGGATTCAGTGTATTATTGAGGATTGCTGGAGTCAGACAGACGGCTGGACGAGGAGCACAGTGCGTCTTTCAGCTTCCCTATCTGTTAGGCCAGATTAATTCACACAGATTTTCCTCCATTAATCCCATTATGGCTAACCACATTTACAAGCCTGAACATTTAAGCTTACATTTGCACACCCTCTCAGTGGATCTTAAAGTCCTTCTGTCTCACTTAAATTTTTTTACAAACATTTCTTGGTTATTATATGAATTTGCATGCTGCTGCTGATGGCTGAAGCACAAGATGTTGGGTGGAACACTCAGAACTCCTGAACCAGCCTGCCCCAGTGTCAAAGTTCGCTGACAAGTAATACTTGCCCACAGTTGACCTAGTGTACCTGTGAAAGATGAACCAGTCTTAAGCACAGATCCCAGTTATGATCCCCTCAGCTTTAACAAGATATTAGTGGTCCAGCCCTAATTGACAAGCTGAGCATCTTGATGAACCAATGTTGAAGTAATTGTTAGTACCAGCAGACTGGAGAGAAAAAAGGGTTATTGGTATATGTCTGAAGAAGGTAAATCCTGCCGAGGAGGTATCTACTCTCTGTCCCCTCTCTGTTTTGTGCTTGATTCTTCTTCGACACTGCAACTGATGCACAACTGTGGGAGGAGCAGTACAGTTTTCAAAATGTGAGATTGTGTATCGAACAAATTTTTTTTCTGAGTAATATTATCGAGCAAAGCACTTAATTCCAACAGAATCTATAAATAAACGTTTTTTTTTTTGGTTTTGCAAAGACATTCAATAGCGTTTCTCAAGAAACACTGCTGAAAATAGTGAGAAGCTATAGCATCCTGTTAGCGTTTTACTAAACATCTTCTATGAACCCAGTTGCTGAATTCAAACGCACTGAGGTTATTCAAACTACTTACAGATTAATACTGGCGTCTGCCAGGGATGCATGACCTTGCCATTCCTCTTTATCCTCACCCTAGATTTTATCATGTGATGTATGTTCGATAAATAGGGGATTTGGTTTTCAACGATGCAGGTACCCAGCGATCCCTCAACAAGTTTAGCTCCACATTGGAGTGCAAGGCGTTGAAGATAAGGCCCCAGATCGGTGCCTTCAAAAGTAAAATCCTATGTGCCGGCTACGCCCTTGTCCATACCCGCATCCTTGTGGGTCAGCAACCGTTTGAAAAAGTCAATTTACATACAGCGTGTTGACAGACCCAGACAGCAGCTCAGACAAGGATGTCTAATGTCGGATTGGAAAAGCATCTGCAACAACTATTGCTTTGCAAAAAAAGAATCTTAAACTCAACTGTCATCCCATCGGCCACCTACACTACTGAAATATGGAGTTTATCTGCAGCAAACTCTACACGGCTGAATGTTTTGTAACAAAGATATTTACACCTGGTAAAGGGCAGTCGTGGCCTAATGGATAGAGAGTCGGACCTGTAACCCAAAGGTCGTGGGTTTGAGTCCCAGGTCCGGCGGGGATTGTAGTTGGTGGGAGTGAATAACCAGCACTCTCTACACCTACAATACCACGACACCGTTCCCCCAACTACTCCCCGGGCACCGCAGCAATGGCTCCCCATTGCTCCGGGTGTGTGTTCCTGATGTGTGTGTGCATGGTTGATCACTTCTCACTGCCGTTTGTGTGCACTTGAATGGGTTAAATGCAGAGCACAAATTCCTAGTATGGGAAACCATACCTGGCCACTTGTCACATCCTTTCCTTCCTTTCCTAAAGTACTGTCATGAACAAACATGACAGTCATCTCCAACAAAGACTGATCACCACGTGATCACGTCAATCTTATTATCAAATGCCACTTCCGGTTCACAGGTCACATATATTACGTCAACAACCGGATTGCAGTTTATCAATGATTGACATGCTGAGGGCCATAAGGGGATAAAGCAGAAGTCGCTGCAATGTGTATTATTGTAATATTTGTTCACAAAATGGCCAAAATAAATGTATTTTCTTATGTTTCCATCTTTAGTTTCAAGCGTACAGTTTAACACATCTTCAAATGTTCAAATCAAAACCAAATGGCCATTGCACTCCCAAGTTCACTATGCAGTAAGTTTTTAAAAAACATCTTGTTTTGGGGCTTGTGAAAATCCCACAGTGGCAGAACAAATGGAACAAAACCTTGTCACTGAATTGTCACATAAATATATAAAGTACAAAGAGGTTTTAAGTGCATTATAGCAGTAACAATCTGTTCTACCTTTAAAGGTTACAGTTCATGTAGCTTCATGCAACATCAGGTTTACCACAGAGAACCTTTTGAAACATTTGAGTGGCTCTTGCCAAGGTTTGTTTGTGGCTGGTTTGCCATTATGAGATGTCATTCAGATAGAGCTCTAAATGAGCTAATAAACATGTTAAAAATACTTGTAGACCAGCTAACCCTAAAGAGTTGAGATCTAGCAGATATTTATGCTGGTGATTTCAAAATAATTTACGTGATGGTTCTTTATGATGGTTTAGGATGATTGGATCCTGTTCTTCTGTAGATGTGTTGGATTGTTTGTTTATTTGCACAGGTCCAGACACTGTATATCTCATACTGCATCGTGCTTGGGTTTTTTTTTTATAGTGAAATCACAGAGGACACTTAAAAATTCTCA
This sequence comes from Enteromius treurensis, assembly GCA_032275025.1. Classification (NCBI taxonomy): domain Eukaryota; kingdom Metazoa; phylum Chordata; class Actinopteri; order Cypriniformes; family Cyprinidae; genus Enteromius; species Enteromius treurensis. The sequence goes on from JAUCMU010000104.1 coordinate 12,793,780, forward strand.
GCGCATGAATAAGTCTCTTTAGCAGTTGATGTCAGGCCTCAGCAGACCCCAGTGTCATCTCGTACCATAACCACTGCCCCATTCGTCTTCATCAGGGAGGATAAGTGACATGGCAGTACCTTGAATAATTGACGATGTGCTCTAATGATTGGCTGTTCAGTCAACAAAGCCGAGAGTGCACTGGGTCAATGAGAGCTGCGGTGTCAGTTGTCATGCTCTGAGGTGATGTCATTGCACCAATCGCCGTAATCTCTTAAAACAGAAAAAGAGGGCTCAAACCAAATTAAGTACATTTTAGTAGTTCTTAATTTCACAGTCATAAAAAAAAAACCACTGATATGCTGCATAGTACTGGAAACATGTCTTGGCTTAATGCTTTTGTTAAAAACAAATGAAAACAATTTTTTCTGTTTTGTTTCAAGACATATTCATGCCCAAGCTTTATTATTAGTTACACTTAGCATTACCTATCTCATAAAGAACACACAATTTGATTAAATGCAGTCGTGAATCTAATATGATGTACTTCTGCTCTTAATTCATGTTAGGTAGACTTCCCACAGCTGGTTTGGGAATATTCAACAAAACTTATGTCTAACAGCCACTCTGTGTTTGTAATTAATGCTGCAAAGCATTTTAGCATGCTTTTCTCAATTTTAGACACATAATGTCATTTGTCTCCAGTAAGATGCGTAGACTACTTGTCTTTTGACCACAATAACTGTGTCCATGCACATAAGCAAACCTTTCATTCTGTAATTTGTCCCCTTTTTCATTCAGGATAATTCAATCTAGCGATCACAAGTAAATCACTCTGCTTTCCTGTGCCTGGAAAACAAACCGATTTCATCTGAGGAGAGAGTTGTCCTATGATTGCATATGCGTGATTGGATAGTTGCATATGGTCAGACTGACCTGGCAGAATGAATAGAATATTTTTACATGCATAGGGGAAATAATAACTAAAACATTTCTGGTTTTAATAGGGTTCATTGTCATTTAGAAGTTTGGGTGGGTTTTTTCTTCTTTTTTTTTTCTTTTTTTTCAAAATCAAAAATCGATCAAAAACACAGGAACATTGTGAAATATGATTAAAGTTTTGAATATGTGCTATAAACTGTAATGTACTCCTATAATGACAAAGCTGAATTTGTAGTATGAAACTACAGTGTAAGTACACACCGGTACATAGTATCTACAGCTGTAATATTTCTGTAACTTCACATATGTAACAACCCTCAGAATTGTGTGTGTACAAATGTGTAACAGGACTAACAGCACTTTCTGGTAAATAAAGCGTTACACTTTATATTAAAGGTGCCATAGAATTGTTCTCTGATATGTACATAGAAGGTATGTAGCTTAGGTAAGGGGGGAAAATGCCCAGAAACGCTTTTACAGGTCCATTTACAACCCTAGAATTTGACCCTAGAATGAAACAGTCTGTTTTTGCCTTATTTGGAAGGTTCA
>JAUCMU010000104.1:12795349-12835123 GCA_032275025.1 Enteromius treurensis
AATAGAGATTCTAAGCTTTCAAATGGTACCACCTATGGGGTTATTGGTGCATGCAAAGGGTTAAAAATTCAAGGCACCACTTGAATGTAATTCTGGACCCGCCGGCGGGTCCGCAGAGTTTAAGGGGTTTTAAAGAAATTTGTAAAGTAAACTAAACACCACATTTTTTCTTGTGTATACTCTCCACTGGAAATGACTCAGGTTGTATGTCAGTTTAATGTTAAAATAAGATGTATATAAGATGTCTTTTCTTCACATACATTGCAGGGATTTGGAGATCCATCAGGGGAACACTGGTTAGGGAATGATGCCATCCACCTGCTTACAACATCAAAAGACTATACTCTCCAGGTCCACCTCAAAGACTCGGAGGGACAGCAAGCTTATTCTCAATATGACCATTTCTACATTGACGGAGAGAATAAGAAATACAGGTACAACAATGTTCTCTATTTTCTTGATTCTAGATGTTGTGAAGCATAGAAATTGGTGTCGCTTTGCTTACAGAAGCTCTGGGAACAATTTGGGGGGAAGGAGGGAGGGTGCACAGTGAAGGCATGCAACTGAAAATACATAGCTAATGAATATGTTTATGCTTATGTGGAAATAATATAACGGTCTAGGCTTTTCCTATTACCAAAAAAAAACAAACTGCTTAAAATATCACAACGGGTGGCTGTTTTTACACAGTTACTGCAGGGACCAATCTTTTTAAATTAACTTGAGCTCAGATATGATTGGTCTATGGCAGTGTTTTTGCTTTTAGTAGGAGGGGTTCCCTAATATAACCTCTCATTTGAGTAAACCAAAATCAGCAACAGAAAAACATTTGGTTGCATTTTGTTTTGTGATTTAACTGGAAGGGATAACAAGCAGTGCAAAGTGAAAGAGAGGTGGCAGAGAAGTGTGTGGTAGAGAACATTCCAGGCAAAAGCTTTCCTCCACTGATCGCAACTGCAACAATCACTCAACAAAACTTTAAAAATGATGAATTCCAGCGCCATACTCATTATAATACCCTCTCTCAAATTGAAAACTCCTGCTCTGCATTTGAAGATGTTTCCTACATATTAGCATCCCAGACATGAGCTATTTCATAAAGTGCTGGGGATAAAATCAGCCATAGCAGACACATCCTACCAGTCTCAATCATAAATGAGCCTTATGTGACTTTGAAAAAACAAATAAGCAGATAAAATCTCCCTTTTTTTTCCCTTCTGTTAGTCAAAGCCAGACTAAATTGAACTGGTGTTCATAATGCTGTTTATTTTTATATATTGTGTGTCATTTAAGTAGAATATGTTTAGTACCTAATTGTTCAGAGCACAGAATCAGATTAAGGCTTGATTTGCATTTAGATTTGCAATGTGAATCACATTTTTAGAACATTAGCAATGCATTTATTTTACATTTTTTGGCTTTGTCATTTTCCTGGGATGAGAGACACTTGTGTGATTATGTACACAAGTCAAAATGATGAGCAACATTTAGGGTAAACCAGCATTTCTCCCAGCATCGTTATTGCTTCTGGTCTGCCGATCCCAGGAGCAGATCTGCCTACAAAAGAGAAACAGGGCAAACAATTTCAAGCATGAGGTTTTGCCAGAAAACTGCAGAGTTAAACAAATCTCACACCTCTCTTAAGGGATGCAATTAAACATGCAGTATTGCTTGTGGGCATACTTATACGGGGAATGAACCAGAACCAGAAATATTAAATTTAACTCGAAATAAATGATTTGGAATACAGCTCTAGAATGCGAGAGTGTTGTAGCAATGGTATCAGATTGTGTCTGTGTGCGTGTAAACAGGTAGAACAATTGCTGAACAAGAACTTGCCAAATCCCACCATGTTTGTTTTCTAGTTTACCTCATATGGTGAGTGTGCGTTTTATTAGCGCTCTGAGAATCCTGGCTTGGTCTCGAGGGTGTTGGGTCCGTTTGGGATTCACCAGCCAAGCAAACTATGGTGCAAAAATGTTTTGATGCCAGCACAATCTCTTGCAGTTACTAGCTGTGTGGTCCTTTTTCTGGCACGATTCTTCCTGGTGAGACATCATCAACAATGGATTGTGGATAATGGAGGCTGAATATCTTTGGAATACACATGAATGAGTCTTAGATCTTGAAGTATGAAAAGTATGAAAGAGGAAAAGATAAACCACTTAGGAATATCTTATACAGCCGGTCCAATTACTGGGGTTAACAGTGGATGTAATAGATGTAGACGCTTTCATCTGATTATGGTAAAAGAAAATAAAACAGTCTATGTTAAAGTGATCCTTTGTGGGATATGTGCTGGGGCTTATTAAGCAAGCTAATGCTGAAACTCGACATACAAGAAGTGGCAAAAAGAGAAGGTGGGATAGCAACGTTTCCTGGTTAACCTTAAGTAGTTTATTTAGGACTAAGACTGCATGATTATGCAAATATTTATTGTACAAGTATTGATTTTCAGGGGGTCTGTTAGAACTTTTGTGAAATAACAACACCAACAATAATAATGATTCTACTACGACTACTATTGTAATATAATAATTATTATTATAATAACTTTGAAAATATTATAGTTACATTCCACACTGGTCACTGGTTGGAGTTTTATTTTAATCAGACAAAATAGAAAAAAATACTTTGATAAATATTTTTTAAATAAAATGTACATTTTTGCACCGTGATCTTTAAGGATCTCCATATTTGGGAGTCTGCAGCATCAAAAACCCCATTTTGTTAATTATTAATTCTGTAGCCACCTATATGTTTCTTTTTCTCTTCAGTCTCCATGCAAGTGGTTTCAGTGGTACAGCTGGACGCACCAGTAGTCTTACTCACTCAGGAACCCTGTTCAGCACAAAGGATCAGGACAATGACCAGTGCAGCTGCAAGTGCGCTCAGATGGCGACAGGAGGTATCACATTTACATTCTTACTAACTGGGTATGAAGACCAGAAATACAATAATGCTGAAATATCAGGCATTTTAATGGCAACTGAGAACGTAGTGGAGGACTAATATGTTAATTAAAACAGCAGTTCACATTTACTTGACTTAAATATTGATATTGATTAAAACTATATATGGCTTTTTTTGTTTTTTTTTTCTGCCATGGCATGAAAAGGGGCATATCATAAATTTTTTACTACTTTATTTTCCGAACCAAAGGTCCACTAGTGTTAGTCAGGTAATGTAGGTTTGCTGCTGAGTTCAGTACAGTTGATGGTGCCTGCATACTTAGACAGAAGCGTTTTTTCCAAAGCCTGCATTACACCTTGAAAGAAGCACAAAACAATCCTCACTGAAATGTGCCGCACTGAGGGTTGGGTTGATGTGATCAGGGACCTTGTTAAAAACAAACTTTGGACACTTTTTTACTAAAGTTAAGACGAGCCACAGATCAGAGTTGCTGGAACCAAGCTCCCTGCTTACCTCCAACAGATAAAGGTAACATCCATGAATCCATCCCATGTCTGCTATTTTATCTCAATGCTAAGTCAGTGTGATGCACCTCATGTACAGATACCCTCTGACAGAGCCGGAATTTACAAAGCCAATATTCAGTGTTGTTATTTTTAAAAGGAACAGTTTGCTATGAAAATGTACTCATCCTCAGGCAATCCAACATGTAGATCAGTTTTTCTTTAGGGGAAGTTTTGCATTACATCACTTTCTCGCTAATGGGTTCTCTGCAGTAAACGGGTGATATCAGAGTGAAAGTTCAAACAAATGATAAAAAACATCACAATAATGGTAACTGGAGAAATCTGGATTACTTTTGAATAACTGTGATGTTTTTATCAGCTATCTGAACTGTCATTTTGACAGCACCAGTTCATTCAGAAGACCCTTTGGTGAAGCAAAATTTCTTCAAACTCATCTGCAGTAGATTACATCTTGGGTGGTTTAAGGGTGAGTATATTTTCAGCAAAGTTTTAAAAATTGTAACTATCAATTAAAAGAGTATGCAAAATATAAATATTAGATGAAATTAGATTAGATTGAAAGAAATTTTGCCTTGGCAGCTAATTGAATTAAAATAAGCTGATGTTGGGATAAATAAAGCTTTAACACACTCACACAAACACACACATAATATGCTCATAAACAAATCTACTCAAACTAAAGGTTTTTATAAGAACTTTAAATGAGACCAAGGAAAATCTGATTGATATACCCTTTTAAATATTAATGAAGGAAATTTAAAGCTGTAACTGAAGTTACCTGTCTTTTTTTCCTTGCAGGGTGGTGGTTTGAAGCTTGTGGTCCTTCCAATCTCAATGGGATATACTATTCTGGAAGCACCAATGTGATACGGTATAACAGTATAAAGTGGTACTACTGGAAAGGGCCGAGTTGGATGGCGACCATGACCACTATGATGATACGGCCTGTGGACTTCTAAAAACAGGAAGAGACTCTCACAAATGGGCCATTTGACTTTACTGACAGCCAAATCATCCAAACAAGCTGGTGACATCAACGGAAATTATGGACAACTTGAGCACTGGGGAGCTTGTGCACATGTCATTGTAGCCATTCAATCTGTCTCCGTTTTGTTTGTTTAGTCTGGCGAAACGGACACAAATTGCACCATAAATGTTTTATCCCCCTTTATAGCAAACTCTTCCAATGTAAAATGCAATGAACTGGAATGGCTGATCAGTGCTCACATTTGTAGTGGATGTTTGAGCCCAATGTCTGTCTGGAAAAAACACTAACCTATCTTCCTCCTCCATCCAGTGGAACATAGGCTCTCCTGAGATTTCTTGTCTCATTCTTGTGCTTATAAAGAGTTTACCTCTTATAAAAGCACTCCAGACACTGAAACAGCTGTGTGTTTTATGAGCACACCTTTCATTATAAATATATATTTGTAATAAAACAACTGACATCAAACTAGACTTTCCCCTCCAGAAGGTCCCACTTTATATTAAGTGACCCTAATACCCGTGTACTTCCATAGTAACTAGATGTGTATTTATAATGTAACCAAAATGTAAGTACACACTGGTACATAGTATCTACAGCTGTAATATTTCTGTAACTACACACATGTAACAACCCCTCAGATTGGTGTGTGTAAGAGGACATTGGTAACAAAACTTTTTGGTAATGAAAGTATAAATGTGTAACAGGACTAACAGCACTTTTGGTAAATAAGGTGTTACGCTTTATATTAAATAGACAATTGCTATGGATTTAGCATGTAATTACTCTGATGTTACACAGCAGTGGGAAGTAAATTAGGCTTTACATATAAATTGTGGTTGGTGTCCAGAATGTTACACTTAATATTAAGTGGGCAGTTCCTGAGGAGTTAGCATGTATATACACTGGTATTACAGAGGTGCACCAACTAAACCCAGTTTACATATCCCTAAACCTATCCAACTACACCCCCTGATCACCCCCTGTTCCAGTTACTCTTATACATACTGCTGTTACAAAATGTAGCTACCCTGTATGTAATCCCTGGTACATGACTACTTAGTGAAGTGAAAAAAGTGTCGTTACTAATGTCCTGTTACACATTTGTACTCACACACACCATTCTGAGGGTTGTTACATGTGTGTAGTTACAGAAATGTTACATCTGTAGATACTATGTAGCATTGTTACTTACACTGTGGTTTGTTCTCTAGTAATCTAGTTACTATGCAAGTACACATGTATTAGGGACACTTAATTTTTGCATCAATTTAATGCATTCTAGTTGAGCAGAGAATGCTGATTTTGAATATGGAGCTCTTTTACCGTTTCCTAAAAAATATATTTAATTCCAACATGCATTGTATGCTTTTTTTCTTAAAAAAAAAATAAAACCTAGCTTTGCTATAGCACTTTACAAACATACTTTAACAAACTTACAATGCCGCTTTTCTTCATGAATATTCCCCTAAGGTAAAGAAATCCGATTTGAACATTTGTGTTTTGCTGAGCCAGCAGCCTCATGCTTTGCTTTTGCCCTACATCATTTTTTTCTTGCTTGTTATTTAGTGTATCAACTCATAAACTATTTCACCGTGGGTCATTTTAATAACATTCACTTCTACCCAGAAGTGCTTCATTTTCTGCAGCTCGTGGTGCTGAAGTCTGGATTTGCATACTATGCAAAAAAATTAATAAAAAATCTCTGAACGTGTGTGTGTGTACTACAGTACATGCATGTAAGAGAAAAGCACAAACACAAGAGCGTGTTTTAGGAATTTTATGGAATCCATTTGTATCCACCTGGCTCCAATTTACAAGTCCCTTGAACAATCACACGCTTCCATCTCCAAAGCTGCCAATAGCACAACCGTTACGCACGGGCTGTTTGACCTCTCAATGATTGCGTGTTGCTTGTACAGAAACAGATCCCCTCTGCAGGCTAGGATGGGGTCAGCTGCTGTTCTGTCAATGGCTACTGACCCTGCACTTTGTGCACATATTTCAGCTGTTTGTATCATGTCAGTTCATGAATAACACCAAGGGGGTCAGTCCACTCCAACAACACAGACAGCTTTTATTATTTTTTTTAGAATAAACATTTTCTCTCTCTCTATATGAGAATATGTGTAGTGCATTAACAGATGCGTTAACTAATGGGAACTTTTTGTAAAGTGTTACCTGAACAATTTTTATTTTGGTGTTAAACATTACGTATGCAAGTTATAATGCATCTTTCTGTGGTTTCAAACGAGGAAGGGAGTCTCATTTGCATCTTTCCATTCTTTGTTTGGATGCGATTCAAATGCCTAGCAACCGCAACCGTGGGAGTTGAAGGCAATCAGCAGTTGATACAATGACATGCGCGTGTCACTGAGTTCAGTCTTCTATCAAGGGATGAAACAGGCATCAGGTGCTGGTTATAATTGTAACTAAGAGCTAGGGGGGGGGGGGGGGGGATTTATTGGATATTTTGTTCACTTCAGCATGAAATCTCATCGGAATGTACTTGGTTATCAAATGAAATTAATTATGCACACAACTCTGAGATACTTGTTACAATCAGGGGTTGGGATAAAACCTTGAAACACTTACACTGCAGGGTCTTGAAGTTATGTTATCCTATGGGATTTACATGCAATAGAGCAACACAACTCTTATAAAGATGTGGAAGTGATAACTTATTATAAATATTTAAGAGATCAAAGACTAGTATCATAATAGGTTTCATTCCACTCAAGTGCTCTATAAAATTAGTATTATAGAGAATGGATGTAAAGTTGTTGTGTCATGGCTTAGATTATTGATGGTTACATTTGATGCAAAAATATGTGTAAAAAAAATTAATAAAGAAAGGGGGAAATGAGAGGGGATAAATAACAGGAATACAATATGAATGCAGATAAAACTGCAATGTAATCACAAATCTTGTTTAGTGGCTTTAATCTAGCTTTAAAACTAAAGTCATGCCACTTTGACAATTTATTCATGGAAAAACAGAATGTATATATAGGCCCAAGTATAAATATTGAAATGCATATATTTTAATGATCAAAGAACCATGCTAAAACCCAGAATTGTAGTAACACATGTGTATGGGGGATTGGGTATACATTTATAAAAGTTCAACTTTGCTTATGAATATTAATTATGTAACATGAAATTAGGAACTCCATGCACTGGGTAATAGTCAGTGTTATCCATAGGATGGATGCTTATAACACACATGTTTGTTTACTGATGCGATAGTCAGGTCTGTGCTTTGTCTTAAAGTTAATGTTTTATGAGGCCAGCTGCAGTTACTTATTCACTTTGCATTGTGGCCAGGCAAAATAAAACTCTTAAAATATAATCAATGTTTCACAAAAGAGGGTGGGACAAACTTCATCCCCTTGGAATGCAATCAGAGCATGCAAATTAATTCATCTTTGTTAATGTTAGTTTAGTGTTAGTCACTTTGGCTCAAGTCCATTTTTTTATTTTATTAAAATTTTAGTTCCTTTTCGACTTATGTACAGGTACCTAACTAGTGTTATCAAGTGTTTTGAATGAATTAACATTTGAAAGTGAATAGCCTCAATGAAAAATTCTTTCTGCTCCATTTTTTTATAAAAGGCTCTTTTGAGATGAGTAGTATGTCCATTTCATAACACAGAAAAGCTCACATACTGTGTAATCATAAACTTTTTTAGAAGACACTGTACTCCAAATACATTCTTTGGAGGTCATGAGCAGTGCTGCAATACAAAGTTCCAGACCTGTTAGTAAAAGAACAAAAGTAAAGCGATGTAGGTGAGACACTGTGAGACCTCTGTCCTGCCTGAAGAGGCACACCCAGGTTCAGCCTCTAATCTTTTGATAGAGTCCATTCATTACTTGGCTTCTGTAAGTGCAGCCTTGCCATTATAGCAAAGGGTTAATCTGTTACTATTTGCCTCTGAAGTTGACACACTCTCATAGTTGCAGACCTCGTTTAGCCACTTTAGTCTCGTGTTAGAATGCAAAGATATTCTGTGAACCCAGCAGGTTTCCCTGGTGTTGTACTAGAAGACAATGGGCTTGTTTTATTGTGACCGTTTTAGACGCTGCGGCTGGGCTGATTGCAACTTCAAACCACAGATGAAGCCTCTAATGTTCTGTTTGTTAAGCTATTTCATCTTATCATCCCTGATATTTAGTTTTAGGACCGTTTAATCATCATCGTAAGCGGTTAATCAGTCTAGGGTATGAGGATAAGGCCTGCTGATATACTATCTTTGTGTCTCGCAGACCGATCTGGCTCAGGCGGGTAAGAGTTAAACAGCCCTTCCTTTATCTGCTGAACTGCAGAATGCTGAGCAATGGTGCCTGATGCCATGACAACCAGAGGGCCATTCAGAGAGAAGGGTGGCTGAGGAGTAGGCGTGTGGAAAGAAAAAGATGACAAGAAAAGTAGACCCGAGAGAGAGAAAGGTAGAGAGGTGAAAGAGAGGCTGATTAAAACTTGAGAACACGGTAAGAAAAGTGGCCAAGAGGTGGAGAATGACAGAGAAAGACAATGAGACAGAGGAAGAGGGCGGGGATTGGCAGACGCTGACTGCTTGTTACAGAGTGTCACCGGAGTATTGCATCAGTCCAAGTGGCATGCTCACATTGCAGGATGACATCACAGGAGCGCAGACTGCCTGTCACCCAGAAATGGAGACGGAGGGAGGCTGCCTCTGCCTTTGCTAGCTAATAAGCCAGTGTGCTTCTACAGTGTGCTGCTCCTTTTTGCAGAGTCATTAACACATCGTTGTCATTTTTGGGGCTGCTCTGTTGCGCACGCACTAGCACGGCTATACCGGTGATTTATGCCTTTTCGCACCCCTGAAAATCCAGCCGATTCAGGATAAGAAGCGAAGAACAAATACCAGACAGTATGCCTAGTCGTTTAACTCGAATCAGAGCATACATTATCCAAGACACATGACTTGACGTGATGAGCTTCGTGAGTTAGTCATATGTGGTCTATATTTATCGTGGAGATTGCAGCAAAAAAGGGATAGTTCACCAAATGGAATTTTGTAATTTAGCCACCTTCATGTTGTTCCAAACCTGTATGACTTTTCAACGCGAAGAACAAGACTTTAAATTAAGGTCTGTTCCTCACGTAATGTTAGCGTATAACTTCAGAAGACTTTAAATATAGTACACAAGCCATATGGAACACTTTTTTTATGCTTATTTTATGGTTCTTTTTCATTATTTTCGAAAGCTTCAGTTCTCCTGGGGATTAACTTGATGGGAAAGTTTAGACTGTATAATTTTCCCTATGTGTTCAATGGAAGTAAAATCATTTGGGTTTAGAATGACGCGGAGTAAATGATGAAAGAATTTTCATTTTCTTTAAAGAAACATCTCTAGTCGTTCTGTTCTTTCATTTCTCTGGCTTTGAGAGAAACAGCTTATGGCTTATTCTAGGCAGTAAGACATTGACAGAGAGAGCAGCCTGATTCTCATGAGCTCAGCAGAAAAAACAGAAAAGGTGATCGCGCTCACTGTGTGTAATTTACAGTGGATTGAAATTAATTTCCCCCTCCATGATATCAACTAGGGAACAATGATATTGCTTCTTTCAGCTTTCATCTCCTTTATGAATTATGTATAATGCACACCAGTGGTCACACAACAGCTCTGGGTTTTGTGCGCCTCTTCAGTGCCGCCCTTATGTCTGTGTTAAATATGGAACAATGAAGCCGCCTATTTGCATCTGAACTGAAATTGTACTTTCCACTCTAGTTGTTACAGTCACAGATAAAATATGAGATGCTCACGGCTACATTTAGTCAATACAGAAACAGCACAGTCAGGCTATTGTCACCCAGCAAGCAGGCGACTTTTATATTAGCATGTCATCAAAATGTCCTTCCATTTAACATCCTCAAATCCAGCCTGCATGTTATGGATGTACCTTTAAAACTTACCTAACCCTTCTTATTGCTTCAGTCTTTAAACAGGATTTGGCATCGTTTAGCTTGGTCTTGTAGTCAGGCAGATTACAATCTCATTCTGTTAGTGATGTCTGCCTTTTGGGGACAAAATCTACATGTGGAAATACATTTTAGCTAAGTAATTGGAGTGTGAAATACATCTTGCTGGTGTAGTGTGAAACATGAGCTAGCAATCATTACAAAAGGTAAAGACATGAACCTGAGGGTAAAAAGTAGGTTAATTTTTATTTCAAAGTTTTATTTCTGTGTTCAAGACTAACTATATGCTAGTTAACTCCGAAACCAGTTACAATATCTACCTGAAGAACATGCATTTAAACTTTACATGGACAAATATTGATGACTCATCCTGCACTACACAGATATTTGTTCAATCTTATGGTCTCGAGAACAAGCATGTCCTGCTAACTACATTGTTGAAGACTAGGTTTTAAGTTTGCTGAGGATACATTTCTCTGTAGTACAATTAATAATTTGGGACCAAACATTTGATTTTAATGTTGCCATTTACCAAGTCTTACGTAGATACTCACTTTGGTAATTAATTAAAGTTTGCAGCACACATAGTTGGCAAGATCTTTTTGTTTGTAATTCACACATCTTGGATCAGACAATTTTGAATACCCTGCAGACATACCATAGAAACACTGTTAGCATTTAGCTCACTGTCCAATAAGAGGACAGGCATGGACCAATAACAAGCCGCAGTTGGTTGTGCATTAAGGTTCCTAAGGCACACACACTTTTCTGACGCTCAAATCCCCATAGTCACGTGTGTCTTTCTCTGGTGTTGCAGAGGCGGCTAGCAACACACTTTAGTCCAAACCAGACATTTTCAGTCTCAAAAACAGTGACCTCAAATAAATGCATCAGTCTTGAATTTACAGCTTGTTGGTCCTGTGGCATTTATTACTTGTTCATTATGCATAGGGTGTAAGTGATTAATATTTTCCCACAGCTTTTATGGATTACTGTGACTGTTCGGTTGCTTGTCATTGTTTTGGATCCATCTGCTCATGCTGAACTGAAGCATGGACCGCGACAATTAAGCAAGTTTGACACAGTTGACAAGGACAGCCTTTGTCAGGCACGAGCCATCTGGAGGTTCCTCCCTGTCCTGCATTAAAGAGATGCAAACATTGTGATCCTATTTTTCGCCACCGACCAGAGGGACATTCTCCCTCTTGATGGATAGATCACATGTATGAAAACAGAGGGGACTGAAAGAGGCGTACAGGAAGACAGATTGTTGTCCACAAGATAATTGTCCCTAAAGCAGACCACCAATCTGCATTAATGAGATACAGAAGAAACAAACAGAAGAAAACCTGAAGCACAGGCAAAAGTTTGTAAAAATATAATTTTTGCTAAATGCCTGGAGGAAGTATTTTTCTAATATTTTTTTATTTTTGTGACTTAAGGTTGATGGACTCAACACATACATGTTTGGCTGAAGTTTATTATTATTATTATTTCTTAGCATCATGATTATCTATTATTATAGAATGCATGTTCTTTATTTTATTAGCAAAAAAATACATATTGTCAAGGATTTGTTCCAGTTTATATTTCCAAACACAGTCCATAGTACACTTTTATGAGCAGCAGTTTCTCTTGCTTTCTAATATATTTTCTGATATGTACTATCCATATCTCCAATTAACAAACTTTCCTTAACATATAATATAGCATCAGTTACTTCCTCCAAACCGAACTCCGTTCTCTCCATCAGTTTTGCACCTCATAGTAACGGTTCCACCAATAGAATGTCGACTTCCGCTCTCCGAACAACTTCATTGGATCATGAGAAACACGCGGCTGCAAATAAAGTACAAACTCCGACTTTGGCAACTAGTTGGGAGAGCCGCGCATTCTGATTGGCTCCCAAATCTGGAGTGTGCGTGCTCCACAGCACCTACAGTGCCAGTGATCCGTTTTATGGCGAGTCCATTGCGTGCCGGTGAAGGGGTGCACAAAAATGATGTCACTTGTGAATGAAACGACACCGTAACACAAGGCAAAGCGACAATAAATAACTACGAACTCGGCCTTCTTTTCGTGTTTTTAATTATTTTTCATATATATTAGCCGCTGAAATGTAAGCACGAGTAGAGCCATTTGCTCTACGCGTGTCGGTTGGAACAGTTCCTCCCCCCTTGCTGTGCGCACCTAATGGGCTCGTCCTGGTGAAGTGAAAGGGCCGGTAGACCTCCGGATCTGATTGAAATGAAGACTACTGTTTCGTCATGGTAGGACGGAGTGGATTGTAGAGCTGGTATCTACTTTCTATTCTGTCAAACTGTTTAGATTTTGTTTGTTTTTTTTGTTGTTGTTTTTTTTTATTAAAAATAAATGCTCTATAAAGTGATATCGGATGAGGGAAGCCTGGTGCTTTGACAGCTTTAATGACACGCAGTTACTCTGAAGCAGGTATTCAGACTGTTAAAGTTGAGCTCTCCTTTCAGTCAGACCAGCTTTTTATGTTTCTTTCATTCGTCTGTGCTGCAAATTTGATTGTAAGTAGTTCGGTGAGAGCCTAGTCGATCAGCAGAGGACTCAGACCATGTACAATACAGTGTGGAATACGGAGAAAGAAGATGACGACTGGAGAGACGTGATGATGCCCTATTCCACTGAATTAATATTTTACATTGAGATGGACCAGCCGCCAGGTACAGATATAACAATTAAGTTCATCTAACAGCACGCTTAGCTCACCCCGATCATGTAAATCTTGCCATTTCCTCACTCTATCATTGATACGAACCTATAAGACTTTTTTCTCCTCCATGGAGCACAAAAGGTTAGAGACTGACAGCCCCAGACACCATTTGCTTTCATTGTATCTTTTTTCTTTCATACAATGAAACTGAATGGTGCATAAGATGTCATTCTGCAGATCTCCTTTTTGTGTTTAATGAAAGGCGTTTTGTGTATTTAACATTTACACATGATCTAACATTGCAGTCATATATCTGCTTAGACAAGCGGAATTTGCGCATCTTTGTTGAAATGTTTTATTTTAATTTTACGTTCCGCAAGCCACGTATAGCTGGCATTTAAAAACCAATTTCGCCTTCTTAAAATCGTTCATTTGCTGTCAGCTTACCAGTAAAATGTGCCGTAATCGTACACTGTCTGCATTAACATTATCTAAATGCATCATAACCGACTTCTCACTCAGACTGGGAGCCATATTAAAGCCTCTTTCTCCCTGAAGAGAGTGCAACAGTCTACAACCCTCTAGTTTTTTTTTTTTTTAAGTAATAGTTCATATGAACATGTGAATATCACTCTTTATTCACTTTTTGCATCTTTTTAATATAATAAGAGTTAATGGTGAATGAGATGTCATTTTACATATCTGCTTTTGGGTATCACTTAAGGATCAGAGTAAACCTCTGCATATAAATAGCAATATCATAATATTTTTTATGTAATGTGGGCCTGTAAATGGTTAAATCTTTATAGAGAGATTGTGTTACAGGTCCTGCTGTAGTCTTTCAGTTTTTCCTCGGGAGATTTGGACGTTTTGCATGGCTCACCACAAATGGTATTGATATGCAAAATGTGGAGAGATCGAAATGCACTCTATGAATTGGTTTGACACCTTAAGTGGTGTTATACAGGATCTGCTCCTGAGCCGTTTTTGCAAATAGGCACTATGTAGCTTGTGGACCACTGAAGTCACAGAATTATATCTTGTGAAAACTCTTCGGAGGTCTTTTGGAATAAGTTTCCCAGCTTTCTGAATGTCAGTTTTGGCGTTCTGCACTCCTTATTCAAATTCAGTGCCATTCATGTGTCATCTATTAAGCGCTTGACACCATTTTATTGCCATTGACAATGATGTCATAGACTGGAAACTGGATCCCATTCAGAAGTCACAGGCACGGTTGACAATGGGTCGTTAATTCATGTCGTTAATTCCTGCAATGAAGAGACGGATGACACTTTTGGAAGCGTGAAATGTGAATGGAATGGGAAAAGAGACTGTGTTTGACAGTTTTGCATGAGGCTGTTACTTTCATGTGGCCATTGTGAGAGGCTTTGGCGCAAACTGTGTTTAATGCAAAAGCTTAAAACACATTTTCAGCATAATTTCTTGACAGTCCATCTGTAACATTTGAAGATGTTGCTGTCTTTATGTGTCTGTACACGGTTAACTGTTTCTTGGTCTAAATGCAGCCTTATTTCAAGAGTGGGCAAAATGAATAATTTTGTAACAACATTTACGACATTCAAAGGAACAATGCCTAACGGCTCAGTTCTAACTTCCACGTTTCCTAGAAAATGAGCTGTTGTGGACTGAGCGGATCTGGCAAAGCAGGATTCTGGCTTGAATAGCCCTTCGATTGCTCTGCCACGGGGATGAATGAGCACAGCACTGTGTGATCAACCCACACATTAATCTTATCTTTCATTCTGTGCCACTGCACACAGGTTTATCAGATCTCTCCTTTTTTTTTTCATCCGTGCGTTTGTCCCCCTGTACTGTCAATAGCCACACATTGACTCATCATCTGCTTCTTCCGTAACTCGCGGATCTTCATGCCCGAGATGCTGTTAGAGAGGTACTGCAGGACAGTGAAACCCGCCTGGCCCGAGACAAGATGGCTAGATTAGAAAGAGTGACTCGGAAAGGAAAGAAACAGGACGAGGTTCCCGTGCAGATGTTCATTAGAATATTTATTACAGCTGAATTGAGATGTGAAAGGCTCAGAGGTACGGCCCTGTATGTGCGTGCATCTGCAAACAAGCAAGCGACCGCTTTGTTCCTTTGCAGTGTCCAATGAGCACAGGTGCCACACTGCCCCCAGGGGAAAGTTGGCCCCTGTCTCTTAGGGCCAGTGATGTGTGAGTGAAATAAAGGCTGCCGGAGCAGTGTGCTCTGGCAGGACAACAAAAGTGCAGCGACACCAGAGGGAAAGTCAGCTTCTAACATCCCTTAATGGGCATTCGTAGGACATAAGGGATGGAAATGTCACTATCTCTCTTGATACATGGCTCTTTCTTTGTTCTGTGCCTTTTCAGCTTGTTCGGTCTTGAATGTATTTGAGCTTGTTCATTCATAAATGTCCACAGAACATTGATGTTATGTTGATAAAGCAGGATTTTCTTTAGCAGAATGTGAAAACACAGCCTTTTTCTTTCTCTGTTTAGGCATATGTGCACATAACAATACATTATTATTTATATATATAATATGTGCGTGTGTTATTTAATACATTGGGTGTTTTGGCAATCGGCACACTTTTAGCATCTGGTAAACTGTTTGTTTCCGGCAATGTTGCTGTGAAGTGTTTCGATGCAAGCGTACTGGTTTGAGTTTCCCTCAATGCGTGTTAGCGTCTTTGCCTTGTCTCTCTCTGGGAGGAGCGCCTCCCCCCTCCTACATCATTCCCCAGAGCTTTCCGCTCTTTCTCCGTCTCATATGGTTGTGTCCACCTCCCCTCCTGCTTTCTCATTGGCTGCTGCCGACTTCTCCATTGAGAGGGTTTGTTAAGCCAGCAGCATCTGAATTTAGGAGCAGGGATTTTCCCTCTGGCTTTAGTCTGAAAGGCAGAGCGAACGAGCGAGGGAGGGTGGAGAGAAAGCGAGAGCAAGTGGGAGAGAGAGAGGGAGAGAGAATAAGAGGACTCGTGTCACAGACAGCTGAGTGCAGGCTGTATACATGCAGCTCAAAAAGGATCTAGAGGAGGACGGTAAGGGAGACACCATTCTTCTTTTCTTTTGCGTTTTCACGGTCACTGTCTATTGCTATTGTAACGCTCTGAACAGACTGTCAGGGAAGCACAATGACAATTAGTGTTTGTCCTATTGTGTGGGAAGTGTCCTGGATCTTGTATGGATGGAAACATGCGCTGTTGTCAACATGAATTAACAGAAGAGCCATGCTTTGCATGATAGCTGTACTTCATTTTTTCGTTGTGTAATGTTTTTGCTTTATAAAAAAAAAATCTGAGGCTGTTTTAAGAGTTTGGCTGCAAGGATTGTCTTTTAGTCATGCATTAGGAGTGGATGGTGACAGTGCATCTTGATAATAGGCGCACAGAGCGTGTAAGGTTTCACGTTTGATTGTGAGCCTCCCGACGGACCATTTAAACCACCCATGTGCTTGGTGACACTTTTAATTCATTCCCCCTGGATCGGGACGTGGCAGCCCTCGCCTGCTGCTCTTCTCAATGGCAGTGTCATCACTCTCTGCCACACGCTTTTTCTCATGCTAATGCACTCCCTAATTTCTACATACAAACCTTAAACTAAACTGTTTTGTGTGCGTGCGTGTGTGTGGCGTCAATGTTTGTGTTGTCTTTCAAAAGTACCGTTGCTTGATCGGCTCCATCACCTGTAGAACCAGAAGTTTGAGCATGTCGTTCACTGTGCACAAGATCACGGCTGCAGAACAATTACCTCTGGAGATTATGTTTCGAGTTGCATGTTGCCATTTATATTTGTTGCCTAAACAATGGACTGCTTGGTCGCCGATCGCCATAGGCTTTACCTATGGATGTATAGTTTTCTTTGTTCAGACTTGCGCAGCGCTGCACTGCCACTCACTCCTTCTCATCCTTTCCCTCCTACATCCTAGTCACTTTCTTTTTCTCATGTTTCCCTTTTTATCTTTAATTAAAAGTTTGTTACTTAGAAAATGGAATAATATTTGAAATTATAAAATGATATCTTCTTTAAAAAAATAAAATAAAATACCCTAATTTGTTTTGCTTTTATTGTGAAGCATGCTGGGCTAATTTACTCTTAAATAAACCTTTTTACTTTTGTCACCTTTGTTCAGTTTTGCTCTAAATAATTAGTTTGAATCTGTGAATGGTAGCTTTATAAATGATTGCATTCGGCGACTATGGGGACTTTCCATTGTGTGCCCCCCAGTTGCGATATTTCTGACACCAACACAGATGGGGTGACTGCTGCAATGAGATCACCTAGTCACATCTCTGCCTTTTTCTTGCTCCGTTTCCTTCCGTTTTCCATGTGCTTTTCATGCTCACACCCCATCACTAGCTCACAAAGATAACCAAGCGTGAGTGTGTGGGGGGGTAGGACAAAGGTGGTCACACACTTGCAGAAAGAGCTGACAGTGGAAAACTGGTAGGCAGGAATTTGAGGTTTCAGCTGGGCTTGTGCACCTGCCTTTTGGCTGCTGTAGAGAGCGAGTGAGAAAAGGGGGGGTCGTTTCCCTTTCTGGAGGAATGCTGCTGCTTTAGCTCTGAAAGGGGCTTTGTGACGAAATGAAATATATCAGGCTTAAGACATATTTATAGAAATTTGTTTGTGTGTGTGTGGTTTCAGCTCATATGTTCGACTCGAATAGTGAGATATTGAATCTGGGTTTATTGTGTCTCTAAATTACATTAGGGAGTGGAGGAGGTGAGCCACGTGGGTATTTGCAAATGTAATATTAATATGGTGATTATTGTGTTGGCGTAGAGGGAACAGAAGGTTATACATTGTCAAATGACTCTTCATAAGCTGCTATGCTGCACAAACGGTCCCCTACCAGGTGGTGAGCACTCCCCCAAAGTTTGTGACGACAGGAAAGTGCACAGGGATGCCATATTTTCAGCTTCCAAAAGTCATTTCTTTGAAGAAATGTTCATTTTCCGTCCAAGGCATTTGGCTGATCTTCCTTCAGACCAACTGAAATGTAGGAACAGTGTGTGTGCACACCTGCAGGAGCTGGGTTTGGGTGGGGACGTGTCCGTTAGCCTGGCTTTGCTTTGACTGGTTGAAGCCGCTCACCCCACCAGACTGAGGTGTTTCCTGTGGGCCAGTGGAGGGAGGAGTTGTCACTGTGCCCGGGTCTCTGACTACACTCGTGCACTCTCACTCCCAAAAACCTCCACTGCTTTTAATTAATGACACCCTCAAATAAAGCCATTCACACACCTCTTCCCGCACACCGAAAAAACCATACAGATCTTCAATCCACAAATGTTTGCAACGTCGGGAAGTAATAAAACCTCAATGAAAACTTAAAAGTACTGAAATGGCAACGCAAGAAAGTGTCTCTCTTGTTTTTTCACTCTCTCTCTCTCTCTTTCTTTCTTCATCATGTCTTCATCTCTTCTCTGAACTTTAACGATTTTATTATTATTGTTTCTTATTAAAGGAGCCAGTTGTGTGGAGCAGTGGGTCATTCCACTGTGTGCCAGCAGCAATGATTCATTCATTGGCTGTAGTGTGCATTGCATGTCCCTGTGGGCTTTTATTACCGTGACTCACCTCCGGTGTATTGAACTTAGTCTTGCCTCTTTTCATTCGCATACCAGATAGACGTTTCTTCAACAAGAAGGGCCCAGGGGTTTCTAGAATCAGCTCGGGAGTTTATGACATCTGTATGCTCACTTGCTCCATGCCTTACCCTTTTCCTAATGTAGCAGACCCCTCCCCCTCCCTTGTCCTGGCATAGATATAGACCCGCTCTCATGCAGCCTTGTCTTAGCCAGGCTAAAGACAGGTGGGTGACTGTTTTTTTTTTTACAAAATACCTGTTCATATTTGAATTCATTATGGCAATACTCTGTATGAGCTGCATCCTCCTTAAACAGTCCACTAGTACTGTTTGGAACATGTCTTTGGATTCACTTAAAAGCCTTCTGAATAAACCTGTGCATTGAGAACGGAGTTTCAAGGCCTCTGATGCAAGTTTCATCTAGGTCAGTGGGAAGTTAGTTTGGCTTGGCAGTGGGTGCGAGGCTTGAACACTATGTCTCTGTACATTTCAGATGGAGTTGCAGCCTTTAGCCTTTTTTTTTTTTCTCAAACCTTTGCCAAATGCACCTGGCTGAGCTCTTAAAGGTTTCCCTTAAGCACTTGAACGCGAAAACATGTGAACACCTTATTTAGAGCAGCTGCCGTTACATATTTAGATTCATCTAGTCTCGCTGAAAGTTGTGTAACACCAGATTTGCAAGTCTAGTTTTGGCTTTAGAGTTGAAAATTCATATCAGGAGATTAGACATGAGAATGCATGCTGTGAAGATGTAACGCACAGTATCATCTATGATTATGATGCACTGCGTGGCTGAGCAGCACGTTCTGGTGACCCCTGACCCATAAGATGGCAAGAGCATCATCAGCGTTAGCTCTCCAGCGTGCTGTTGTGGCAGCTGTTCTTCGTCTTTGCAGGCAACAAAGGAAGCATAGGCTATCACTCAAAGCAAAGAAACCTGGTCATTACATATTCAGCAAGTAGAAAAAAAGCAAGAAGGTCATTTGTTTTTTGTTTACACTTTCGCTTAAGCCGAACGGAATATGTTGTTGTTGCATTTTCCGTGAAAACTGATCTTTTGCATTTTCAGTGGAAATCATTGTTGCATTTTCCGAAACAAGCTGGTCTGACTAGAAATGTAGTGATGGAGGAAAGTATTGAAAGGCCATCTATGGGAAAATTAAGGGCTAAAGGTCAATAGTTAATCCTGGGCGGTAACCTTACTTCTATTTGGCTGTCAGTACTCAAGTAAAAGTACAAGTATTTGCAAACACTATTTTACTATACATTCACATATACACAATGTTCCTGATATTTTTGCAATTTAAGTTCAAATTGGAATTCTCTTAGCAACTTAACCTCATTCACATATAAACAACACAGCCATTTGTTAACATGACATCTGCTTAGTTTATTCTTTAAGAAGATTAGGGTTTCATCGGTAAGGCCGTTACACCACCTTTGTATTTCTAGGATTGCTCATGAGGTTAGAAGATTTTCCACTGAAATAAATCTTTCTCATTTCTTCTGCAGCTCTTCCTCCCAAGCCGACAAAACCCATGACACCAGTAAATGGCAACAGTGTGAAAGAAGCCGCCAGCGGCTCATTGCAAGAAGCAGAATGGTACTGGGGAGACATATCAAGGTAAGAGTCACTTGACTTCATTTCTCACTTGATTGGATTTCTGTCTGTTCTGCTCTGAAAACCTTTCCTCATGCCAGTTAGCTCATAGTGTGACTGCCCTCATCACATGGTGGACACGTACGGCTGTGTGCAAATCAGGTGATGGCTGGCCAGTACATTCATAAGACTGCATTCGGATCAGATGAAGAGTTCTCTGTGTTATTGCTTGTTGGGAGATGTCAGTTCTGCCCATTCCTCCACCTGATGGCGTCCAAGTTGGTAGCCTGAGGTGGAGTCAGCTCTGGAGTGTCATGTAGCTTTTTCAGCTGCTCTGCAAACTTTTTCTGTTCTTTTTCTTTCTTTTATGTGAGCTGGTGAACTTGTTTTGATCCTCTCCTCTTCTTTTGGCACAGTTATCCTGGAGGCATGTGTGCTTTGCCGCAGCTGTACAAAAGCAGAAAGGCAATGCAGAATGGTAGAATGGGAGGGATAGAAGAACCCAAATCTCAAAAATGTCAAGCTGTCTGGCCAGTTTCCAACACAACCCATAAAACTCTCAGGTTTTAGCAGATTAGTCTGCTGCTTAGTGACCAGCTTTAGACTTGTTTGATGTCGGGCAAGTAGAAACTCTGCAGAGATACTCATGGGCTCACCGATCTCTGAAGCCCTGCTATCCTTTAACTCAGTCCTTTCCCAGATAAACCACATCTGTTTTTGCTTCATATCAATGTTTAGTACTTACTAGTTTCACAATCAGAGAGTAACTAAACTTTAGGCATCAAGTAAAGAAGTAGTCTAAAGCACAGTGATGCTGACTGTTGAATATCAAATATGGACTGCCATTATGGTCTCAGTGAAGTGAAGAATGTTAAAAATCCTGTTCTGATAAGACTACATTACAAACATAATAGTTCTTAAAGTTGTGGATTCCTGAATTTCTTGTAGGCTTATAATTAGAAGTGACTGTTTACAATATTTAGCCTTCTCTTTACTTCTTGTGCAAAATTGTTGTTCCACAGATGTTTATCTCGATAATTTAGAAAAACAATTCTGATTTAAGTGGCTGTTAAGATGCTATGATTTTGTTGTTTTTGTCGTTGTCCAAATGTTTTTAATGCAAAAACACATCCCAGATTTCCCACTTGACACGGACTTAACTGCTGCGTGCTCATTATGCACATTACATCATCTGTGCACAGTTGCTAGCCTTGTCTTTGCATGTTCGTACATCATATTGCAATGCTTTTTTTTCACATTACAGAAGCAAAAATGCTTGTAATTTCCTTTCTCAATTGCTTCTCTAATCCAAACATGTTGCTGAAATAGGACACCTCCCCTAAACGATGAACTTGCACTGCAGCCTAAAAATGCACCTGATTCCCTCATTCAGCTCCCTGTGCAGGATGTAAGAGAGGCCTCCTCCCCCAGAAAGGTGGGAGAATTGCTTAGTCAAAGGCTCCTTACCTCAGCAGCCCAAAGTAGGCTAAATATACCAGGGTCAGCTGAGCACCAGTATGACTAGGCTGTTGGCTGTCAGAAGAATGGGAGGAGGTTTGGAAGTCGGGGTGTGTGACATTCCACCCAGACAGACTAAAATAGAGAAGGGGGCAAAAAAGCAGAAAAGTCTTTGAAGCCTGACAGCTCCTCCGCTGGTCGTCTGGAGGCACTTTTAAAGAGACAGACTGTCTGATTTTAAGACAAGAGCTGGAGGCATCGGCGTACATGTGGGTGTGCAGGACGGGGTCAACAGTTAAACCATTCAAAGATGTCTCACTCTCTCCCAGACGGCTGTAGCAGACAGTATGGTCACAGACCAGTGCCTTTGCCCTCTGCCAGACCAAATTTATTTATACAGCCAGCCAAAGAGAAGTCATGTTTTTTGCTTGTGTGTGTGTGTGTGTGTGTGTCAGCCCTTCTCATTGCATATTGGACAGAGGCCACAGAAAGCTGTAATTATTAAGTGCAATATTTGATATGTGGAGTATCTGCCTTTTTGTGTCTGTGCAGGGAAGAGGTGAACGACAAACTGAGAGACATGCCCGATGGTACTTTCCTTGTACGGGATGCCTCGACCAAGATGCAGGGAGATTACACGCTAACGCTAAGGTAACTACTATCTTGAAAAGCTTCTACTTGTTAAAACCCCTCTCCGTTCAGCTTACATTGATCCGTGGTCTAACGCAATCTTGTTTGTTTTTTATCTGCAGGAAAGGTGGAAACAATAAGCTAATAAAGATCTACCACCGGGATGGGAAGTACGGTTTCTCAGACCCGCTCACGTTCAGCTCAGTGGTGGAGCTCATCAGTCACTACAGGCACGAGTCCCTGGCCCAGTACAACACCAAACTGGACGTAAAGCTCATGTATCCCGTCTCCCGCTACCAGCAGGTAAATAGATTTAGATTGAGGGCGGGGGTATCACATTTACAGCCATCCCTCCCTTTCCTTTTACCTCTTTGTCCTCCCACCTCTCCCTCCCTCACTCGGGCCCTAAAGAGCGTGTTTGCTGAACGAATTGTGCAGCTTGTTGTGAGTGAAACTGCAGAGGCAGCAGGATGCTTTTGGCATGAAATATTACTTTGTTTATTGCCACAGCAGCGCACCTCCTAAATAATTGCACACATCCACAATGTCGAAAGGCCATCCAGGCATTTATTCGTTTCCCCCTCCTCCTCCGCCCTCCCGGTATCTTTCTCAGACACACAGGTGCTCGTTATTTAGGGGGTTCCACAAATGTAAGCCCTCGAGAGGCACTTACAGATTCCAAGATTTTTATTAATGATTCCTGGAAGAAAATTCCTGAAAAATGGCTTTCACTTTGTAAGCAAAACCTACAGTGTGTTGCTGCAAGCAGTCTTTTTTTTTTTCCCATCGCACTTTTCTTCACTCAGCAATTCGTATCAATAACAATGCGTTTACTCTCGCTCTCTCAGGATCAGCTGGTGAAAGAGGACAACATTGATGCAGTGGGGAGGAAACTCCAGGAATATCACAATCAATATCAGGAGAAGAGTAAAGAATATGACAGACTCTATGAGGAGCACACAAAAACCTCACAGGTAAGCCGCTTAGAACATCGCTGTCGGATCGATAGACAACCAACCCATTAACTCCAGTGCTAAACTCCACATGCACAAACAATTTATTCCATTACAGAAGCTCATTGACCAATTAACCAAGACTATTAAGAGGCCCAGCATCACATCCATTGATTTATCTTTCTTTTGTTTGCAGGAGATCCAGATGAAACGTACTGCAATAGAGGCCTTCAATGAGACCATAAAAATTTTTGAAGAACAGTGTCACACGCAGGAGCTCTACAGTAAAGAATACATCGAACGATTTCGCAGAGAGGGCAATGACAAAGAGATTGAAAGGTACGCAAAGTCCTCGATTAAAAGCGCTTTGGTCGGCAACCGTGATATACGAGTTTACCAATTGTTCCCGTTTCTTTCTCAGGATCATGATGAACTACGAGAAGCTCAAATCCCGCCTTGGTGAAATTCACGACAGTAAGACCCGGCTTGAACAGGACCTGAAAACACAGGCTCTGGACAACAGGGAAACAGACAAGAAAATGAACAGCTTAAAGCCAGATCTCATTCAGCTCAGAAAGATTAGAGATCAGTACCTTGTGTAAGAATAACCTTCCTTTGCAGCTCATTTCGTCATCTTCACTGTTGGTTTGACTGCATGTAAAAACACTCTACTGCTTCTTTCTCATGCAGCTGGCTCAATCATAAAGGTGTTCGACAGAAACGAATAAACGATTGGCTGGGGATCAAAAACGAGAACACGGATGAGTAAGTAAAACTGTCATATGTTACTTGAAATGACTGGCTCCATCACAGCATCTAACACATTTCCTCTCCAAATCACAGTGCCTACTTTGTCAGTGAGGAGGATGAGAATCTGCCACACTACGATGAGAAGAGCTGGTTTGTGGGGGACTTAAACCGAACGCAGGCGGAGGACTTGCTACACGGCAAACCCGATGGAGCCTTCCTAATTCGCGAGAGCAGCAAGAAGGGCTGTTACGCCTGCTCTGTTGTGTGAGTAACCTAAGATTTATTACAGTATATGAGTTTTATTTCATAGTATATGAAACGACAAACTCGCATTCAAATAACATATATATGTTAAGTTCAGATCTACTCTTCAATTTTCCATCTCTTTTGTTTTAATATAAAATGTGATGTGTTTCTCAGAGACATTTCTATATTCAGACTGCCTTTTCCAAGCTACAAGAAACAAATCAATGTGTCGGTCCTCTTTGATTTTTATCTCCTCTAGAGCATTGAGCAAACTGATAGCATTCGTCTTTGTCTGAGGTCAGAGTCTGGTTGGAAATCACATTGATAACGATGTGTCGTGTTTCTGTCTTTAGTGTGGACGGCGAGGTGAAGCACTGCGTCATCTACAGCACACCCCGCGGCTATGGTTTCGCTGAGCCCTACAACTTGTACAGCACTCTGAAAGACTTGGTCCTGCACTACCACCAGACCTCACTGGTCCAGCACAACGACTCGCTCAACGTGCGGCTGGCTTACCCAGTGTATGCACAGATGCCCTCAGGCCCTCGGAGATGAAGACTCGCCCCCCTAAAATAAAATAAAAAACCCTACACTCACGGGAGGGAGGAACAGTTTCTGAACGAACAAAAACATACCAACAAACAACAGCAAAAAAAAGAAACTTGCTGCAACACACACGTCAGCCACCTTGGAGTTATATATTTTTACAAGAACAATTTGGAGGGCATTCTTTCTAAGACTGCTTGATTTGCACAAGGAAGTTTTAAATGTTTGTGAATGTGAAAAAAGCAGAAGGAAGCAGAGGAGGCGAGTTTCAGGTGACCCGCGCTGCTACCTAAACTCCAGCTGGGACTTTTTACATGCTTCGTTTTAGCTTAAGCTTTTGTTTTTTCCTGCCTCGATTTCTCACATCGGTTTTTTATTTTTCATTTAGTGTTTTTTTTTTTTTTTTTTTTTTTTTTTGTATTTGTCTTTGCAAAATTCTTGTATGGCAGGAAAATATTTACTTTGTTTAAATGTCTCCATCTCTCTTTAAGTGTTTAAAAAAGGCAAAAACTGTAGCAAACAGACGACTGACACTTTCCAGAGTGTTCTCACAGTGACTGCTGCTGAACGAGGGGTTGTGGAATAGTTTGGGAGGGCACAGGTGAAAATGTGTTGTAGTCTTAAAAACAAAAGCTTGTTTTAACACTAACCATGGATGTTTTTTTTTTTTCTTTTCTTTTGTCCTTGCTTTTTTGTTTGACTGGATCAAAAGTTTTGTCCTTTCCTAAGCAGTTAAGATCGGTACAGTTTAGTGCAGAGACCAAAGTCGGCATGGGGGGGGACTTCTTTTTTTTTTTTACTACTAGTGATAAAATTGGCTTGTATTAGAGCAAAATTATCCTTAAACCTAGTTTGCAAACTACTAAAAATAGTTTGGATCTGTGTCCTGTGAACAGAAGCTCCACATTTTTAATAATAACCAAAATCGCATGCACAGACACAGTTGACATAAAGCACTTAATAAAATAACAACTGACCGATCACACAAATCGAAAAAAATAAATGTGGTTTTTAACTAATGTGGCATCTTAATGCTTAATTGGATTTGTGTACCTGTCAAACATGTTCAGAAGACGTTCTTCAGTAAGAGCAGTGTTAGAGAAGAGGTGCTTCAGTACGTAACTTGAACAAACAAACAAAAAAAAGTGCAATCTAGCTTTTGATGGTAGAGAAGTGGTCTGTCAGAGAGATAAACAAACTGCTCTCAGTGTCATCAAAAAGAGATAATCACTTGAACCTTTTGAAGAATTTCTTTTATATAAAAAAAGCCCCTTTATTGCCTAGTGCTTCTCTCTTTAGCAGGTTAACTCGTTCTGTATCAGAAAAGAAATATTACACTTTTCATTGTTTGGCTGCCTGTTGGTTTTAATGTCGCACAATAAAACCTTTATACAAATATTCAAAGCTATATGCACAATATTCACTGTCGGTACGTCAGTTATATCACTTCCTGTTTTGTTGGGCTTCTGACATGCAGGTGTCCAGTTTAGTATTGAAGTTCACATTGTTTTCCCTTTTTACAATTTTGTTGTACATTGAGAGACTATTGCAGTCTTACAGGTCATTAACCAGCACAGACGGCTCTCACCTACCACTGGAACTACCCATCTCACTCCATGCACAGCATGCTGTGGTAGATAAGGCAGCATATTGTGAATTCAGCTGAAAATGAAATGCCATTTGTCAAAACACTATTTGATGTTTTGGCAAATTCAAACAGTTGTGATTGGGTGGAAGTTTTCGTATGAATCGAAACAATTTCCAAATCGCAAAATAGTAATTTTATCATTAGGTTGTTCATTATTTCAGATCTACGTGATCTGCATCATTCAAAGTCTTTTGGTGGGTTAGTTTGGAAACAGACCAAGTGTTTAATCAGATCAGACATTGCGATGAACTTTAAACCTTAAGAGTCCGAATGAAAACCACATGCAGACAGGGAAACTGATGGAGGTTTTTCCCATCTATTGCTCTTTTCTGTTGCCCTTCCATTTGCTATTGCAACCGGCTGTGGTTTTCTTGGGTGTAACTGGCAGAACTCGGCGTTCTTGTCTTGTCTACTCTAGCATCGTTGTGGCCCGACCAGAACACGCTAGCCTCAGCAGATCAGCTGCTTGATTTTAGCTCTGCGACCGTTCACAAATACGTCTTTGCAGGCTTGGTGTTGCCGTTTTGGGTTTTTTTTTGTCTGTGGAAAGCTTTTGGTTTCTATGTTCTATATCATAGGTCCAGCTTTATTTTCATTTTATTCTATCCTTCAAATGTTTTGAGTTTCAGATTTGTGTTTTGTCTTTTTTTTTTTTTTTTTTTTTTTTTAGCTGGGCCCTAGAGGGGGTCCCCTGTCTATTACTTGAACTCTTGCATCACTCACCTTTGAATGTCTTTAATAATACAGATACATTTATTAAAACACAGGAAATTCCTTTTATGGCATGAATGGACTTGAGTGTAAAACATGTCTGAATATGTTAACTCTTCAGACTGGAACTCAACTTGTGTGTTTTGTTGAAAGAAAAAGGGGCTTATTTATGTTCACAGAGCTGATTATTGGAGTCCAGTATAGCACACGTCATATTTGAATAGTTTGAAGAAAAGAATCACTTTTTTTGCTATGTTTATTAGCGTTTTCCCATGCGTTGAGACCAAAGATTTTAGTTTGTTTTTATTTTATTGGGTAGATCTAGTTTTAAAAGGATGCATTATTTTCTTCCCTTGCATTTCAATTGCCTTGCTTTCATGCAAACTTAATTTTGTGTCTTAGTTTTGGGTTGCTATTACTAGCCCCTCACTTGTCTGGCAAAATAACAAATGTTTTTTATTAAAAATGTCCTTATATTGAAGGGTTCACTGTGGATTGGCTGGGGGTCCATTTTTTAGTTTTTTTGCCATTTAAAATATAATTAATAACAATTTGTTTAACAAAATGTAGTTTTGTTAAGCCTCAAATTGAACAGTTTGGCCTAAAGCTGATTTATTGCACTCACTTGTTTGTAAAAGAGAAATGCTTTTGTGTGTGTGTGCCATAGTTATCCCTTGTCATTAATTTGTCAGTTAGGTCACTAAACCACCTCTAAAGTTACCAAAAACAAGTGTTTCTATGCCTCTTTTCTTTACAGAATAGTCTTGCATTCACTCCAGCTGGAGTCATTGTTGCTTCTTTTTTTTTTTTTGTCAAATTCTTTAAAGAAAACAGACAACCCTATACCACACAGAAATGTATGGTTTGTTTAGGAAGAGAAAAAAACTACGAAAAGTGTCATTCTTGGCAGGGCAGAAAGCAGTGGGGGTTGTTGGTTTTCTTTGTTCCTATACTCAAGAAAGCATAAAAAT
The DNA here is from genome assembly GCA_032275025.1 of Enteromius treurensis. Taxonomy (NCBI): domain Eukaryota; kingdom Metazoa; phylum Chordata; class Actinopteri; order Cypriniformes; family Cyprinidae; genus Enteromius; species Enteromius treurensis. The sequence continues at coordinate 12,823,514 of JAUCMU010000104.1, forward strand.
ATTCTGTTTTTGTTTTTCCTTCCGAAAGTTTTCAGGGACATGAAAAGCATTGCATTGGGAATTCGTATGAGAGACATTGACTAGAGTGCTTTTTTTTTTTGTATTGAAGTGGGAATGGGGGGTAGGGGAAGCACACACATTATAACAAGCCGACAGAATCAACAGTGCATTGCTTCAAAAGCTCAGAGGGTTTGGACATGTACCAAAATGACTCGTAACGGTTTTCAGTTAGACTCTGTACGAAGCAGGTGTTATGACTAGAAGAACTGGCTAAGGTTATTTCCGGACTGTTAACTAGCACTGGCTATTGCCCTCTTGTGCAGTTCTGCAAAGTTTTATTTGCAGTCAGGTTTGAATATGTTGTGATTCTCATTGGGAGTCTTTTGTGTTCTTACCACAGCTGTCCCACCATGATATCCTGCACATTTCTTATATATATAAAAAAATAAATAAATAAAAAATAACAAAAGGTTTTCAAAAAAAAAAAAAAAAAAAAAACACTCTCCTTCCCACTTTGACATACGTAAAACCCAGCATGCTTCTTTGGTACTCTTGACTGTTGTTTTGTGTAATAAAAACAAACAAACAAAAAAAAAGTAAAACTAAAAAAAGAAAAAGATGTGGAACAAAAACTGTTAATTGTCTGTTTATGGTGTAGTCAAATATAAATTTTAATATAGCTTATGAAAAAAGTCTGCTTTTTCAGCTGAAATAAGTTGGAGCCTTTTGTTGCAGTGACTGAAAGCAAAATGATGTTTGCAAAAACTGAGACAGAGGAGCTGAAGCAATAGACAACAGCGTGTTCAATAGCGTTTGCACAATAACGTATAAATGCATCTCATTTAAGACCTTTAAACTAATGTATTTTCTTCATACTTGGATCATGGTATTGACTGAATGCTCACTTTTATTCTGCATAAATCTAAATATTTCCTTAACACCAGCAGTGTATTCATCTCTGGACGTTTATGGACTCAGCTTGAGCAATAAGCCACGGGTTCTCCATGTCCAAAAAAACATACATAATGCAATGAATAATATAATAATAAGCGTGTTGCACTGGTCCATTTATGCTTCTATATACAAATGTTTCATGTCTTAATAGACAAGTTTTGGCACAAAAGGACATGAGATACTTGGCTTTGCATGTAGAGAACAAGAAATGTCAGAATTCCTCTCTCTCAGTATTTGAGAATCGTTGTTGCTTCAGACTTCCCGTTATTCTTCGGTTCTGATTTCCACCACAACATTTTCTTGTATCTGTTCCAATAGTTTGTATTGGTTATAGACTCTCCATTTGTTATGAGGTGAACTCATGTATATAATCAATGGAACTCCACAATATTCAGTTCTCTTGCAGAATAAAGACAATATTTTGTTCAAGTCTCTGACTTTGGGTATTTTTCAAATGTGCGGGTTCAGGACCTTCATTATTGGTTATATCCTATAAAAATGTATTTGGTCGTTTTTAATGTAAATGAAGCAAACAAGTCACATTTTAAAGGCTGCACATTTGCTACATAAGCAGTTTACTGATTTTTGAAACATGTCTAAATGAGAAAATATGAACTTATATACTTATGTATGTTGAGAAACTACTTAAGCTATAGCTAAAAATTAAAAATTGGAAAACATATATATATTAAAATGTCCAACTAAAGAGGTACTGAAGTAGATTTGATTGTGTTTAAGTGGAAATACTGCAAGTATACGTTGGGAACGCTTCAAATATCTTGAATTGTAAGACCAATATTATTCAAAGATCATACAAACCTTATTAATAGTTACATTAAATCGCTTTAATATTGGGAAATGTGCATTGTGCATGAGTAGTACTCCAAATAAAGTTGAATTATAATTTTTACAGTATATAAGTAAGTCTTAAGCCATATGTAATATAAACAAAAGTAAATATGTTAATAGATTTGAACTACACACATGAAATAAATGTATTTAAAATAGCATATATAGCTTTTTTGCTTTATAATCATATTTTCAAAACAAACGGCAAGTGAACCATTTTGCACCCGTCTCCAGTGGGCTGTGGAAACCTGCATTTGTTTTGGTAGAGAAATTCTGATATTATTCCTGGACTAGATCATTTGGCCTACATGCATGTCCAGACTGTTCTGACCTCAACATGACTCTTAATTCAAGGGCTAAGCTTTGGCTCGGAGCCAGGTCTTTATCAGTCAGCACTGTGATACACTTTAAACACAGCTGTAATTAATGATAAACAAAAATATCCAATTCAAGGCATTCGTCCAGTTCCATGGATGATATTCACTACGTGATCCGATACAATCTCTGGATTTGTTCAGGAGCTATACTTGAAATACTACGAAAACAAAAGGCTTCACTTGATTTTCAGGTTTGCTGCACAGCCTCAAAATTTACTTGTAGTACATTTAACACATGCTCTGCTCTGCTCTCCTCTCCAAAACATACTGTTTTTGTAACTTTTATTGCAATAGTAACTTAACTCTTTTTAAAGGGACAGTAATTCTTATTTTTGGGTGAACTATCCCTTTAAGCAGTTTGTAAGCTGCTAGAACGGACAGTGTGCATAATGCATACAGCAGACCCAGAAGTCATTGTGAGTGTGTTATCTGGTCCTGGCAGGCTCATTAAACTTGACGTAAATCATTGGAAATGGAGATGAGAGATGCTGACAGCTCATATTCGTTAATCTATAAAGGCCAAGGGGCGGCTGATCTTTACATCCTTTATCAACTGCATTTGTCCAGTGGGAGCATGGGGTCATTGGGAGGGATGGAGTTTGAGCCCCCCCCCCGAGTCACCTTGCTAGAACTTTAGAAAACACAATAATAGCAAAATCAATAGCCTCCAAGTTCTGCTGTTCGATAATATCATGAGTTGATCGTTTCAGTTATTAAAAGGTGAAATTTTCCTCAGACCTCACCTCAGATATTAATCTCTGATTTGATTGTTTTGCTGAGCTCATGAAGTTTTTTTTTTTTTTTCTCCAGTGCTACTTCGGTTGTGTAAATTTGATCGCTTAAAAGAAATGATAAACCGTAACCTTTGAAAACTGCCACCAAGGCATTTTTCCAGTTCTGTCAGAAATCACTGCGAGACACATTTGAGTCATCTCACCTCCCAACAGACCAACGCTTTGGGCACTTACCTCGCTTTCATGTCTACTTTGGATGTTCCCAAGATGAAATGTCCTATGTAGACCATTATCGTCATCTTATTCACATGCAGTTGGCTGATTAAACGGTCAGCTGTGGAGCCCAGAAAAACCACAGCACTGTCCAAATAAACTGCAAGAAAAAGAGCCCATGGTGAGATCTTGTCAATCAAGTTTGCTGTATTTGGCTTTGTTGACACACCACAGCTCCTAAAATGCATTTCATGTTCTCACCACAAGTGATGTTTGAGCCATATGGCTCTTTAAGAGGCAGTGATCGTGTCTGATGAAGAGCCATACAGCTCAGGACATCACCTGTGGTGAGTACCTGAAATAAGCTTTTTTGCATTTTTACTTATTGAAGTAGAGGTTATTGAGGTTTTTGTTGCCAATCAGTTTTTATTTTTTTGTATTTGGCTTGGTCTCAGAACATATAAACTAACAGAAAACAGAGATAGAAACTCTTCAGCCAGTAATGGCCTCATATTTCATTTTATCTGTGATTTTGAATCAATGATTTAAATTAAAATAAGTCATTACAAAGTTTAATCACATTATCTCATTATCAACATAACAATGACAGTCTTAGGAAATAATTAGCAAATTGTAACAAATATGTGACCATTTCATTACTTTCTTAATGTAATATTTATTTTTTTCTACATTTCTAACAAATGTTTTCAATTTAAAGCAGGCAGGTTAACCTTCATCGCTTGAATTAATTTAGAAAAATTGACTTTAGCAACTCTTTATTTTAAGAAAATGTAACTATTTACTCCAAAACACTGAACTAAGTACAAGGTTCATATTTTATGACAGTTTTAAAACTCATCTTGGAATTCAAAATGAGAAACTGTTGTGCAATACATTTTGTTTTCATGTAATTTCCCAATGGAATACTCATATTTCTGATTTGTCTGATAGCAATTCAAAATTAGGTTTGTGCTTGGTTTGTTGATTGGAGGTAAGCATCCAAATACTTGGATGAAGACATCATTTGGCATATGACAGTGATAAAATAAGACCAGGATGGTGCACATAACCAGTTTACTTACATCCATATTCTTTATGGAGAGATACACACCATTATCATCCATCAAGCCATCCAAATAGTTTCCTGTTGATTGCAATCAAATAACTCAATTATCTAATTAGTCATTGCATCATCCATTTACCTAATGGGAGCACATTAGATCTCTCTTTCTCTATGCGTATACAGCCCACAGGCAACATTCAGTCCTAATGAAAAAATAACTTTATATTTTTCCATGCCTTGCTCCTTCCATTATTTCATATCCATACAAAGTTTCCTTCATTTCAAATTAAATGTTGACTTTGTTTTGGTGCCCAGCCGAGGCAGATGTGGACTGTATAAAGACAGTGTGTGAAGGTGCTGTGACCGTTCAGCGACTTCCTTTCTCTGACAGGTTATGGGTTTTGGAATTCGCTGCCAATCCTATCACATTTCCCTCTGAGCGCTTCAAATATCTGGCACAGGAGACTGACTGAACTGTATTTCTCCACATCCCTCATTGGGTTGTGCTGAGTAGTGCGCTGAAAATGCTGCCTATAAAATGCATGGGAAGCAATAGGAATATCAATATTGCAGACTAGCCTAGTCTCACTATATTTAGACAGCTAAATAGAATTTAACTACATTTTGCAGTAGCATGACAGTAAGAATTTTGCTTTAAAAAGAGTGGTTATTAACTAAAATTGCAAAAAACAAAAAACAAAACAAAAAAAACAGCAACAACAACTAAAAACTAAAATAAAACGAAAATAAAATAAATGATAAATACATTAAATAATAATTAATGCTAATAAAACATAAATAATAAATGATATAAAATATTTAGATACAAATATTTATTCATATAACAATTGAATAATGTATATCTGTTGCATAAGTTATTTATAATTATAAAAAAAAACAAATAACTAAAAATGTCAGAAGAATACATTTGAGGTACTTAAATTACACAAAAATTGTAATAAAAACTGAATTAAAAAAAATAATAACAGCTTTACATGTATATGTGGAAGAGTAAAATATTAATAAAATATCATGTTTAAAAACGTGTTTCTTTCAGTAAAAAGCCATTAACAATAAGCAGTGTAGAACAGCAAATGTGTTGTTGTTGTTGTTATTATTATTATTAATGTACCATCCTAATTAAGATAACTGTGAAAAATATGGTCTGATTAAATTATTACGTGATTACACTCAGCAGAACCTGTCTGAGCCTGTGGTATAAAACTGACTATCAAAGAAGTTTGTGTAGGCCTAGACAACAGGTAATAAATAATGCAAAAAATAAACGAATACTCTTCCACAAACTATCCAGACCGAGATGATATTTTATTTAGTGAAAATGGATAGTTTTGGTTTGACTGTATTTTTGGCATCCTCACAGATGAGCCATTCAGCCTGTTTCCCCAGAATTGAGCTCCGTTGAGGGAGAGCTGCTGACTCTGCAGTCAGGAAGCACAGGTGACATGTGTCAGACTGTTCTGGCAGCCCAAGGACTCGGCTACTCCCAGCTAAAAGAAGAGACGCTGTCTGGCAAATAGCAGTAATGATCTCAAACCTCTTCACCTATAGCTCTCATATCTCTCCAACATCATGACAAGGATCTTTTCAGCTCCAGACAGACAACCTTCAGAGAAAGGTCTGTGCTGAACCTTGCTTGAAGGGATACAGACCGCCGTGTGCTGTCGGCTATCATAAACAAGGCCTGAGTTCTGATTAACGTGTGTTCATAAAAACAAAAATGACTCACTGCTGATGGCTTTGTTGGCACACCAGGGCAATCAAAGTTTACATGCATTAGCATCTGTAAAACGCTAATAAAATGGCATGTAACTAAAGCTGTGATCGTGAGTCATCATCACCTTGGGCACAAAGTAGCACAAAGTAGCACAAAGTTTCCGTGAGAAGACATTACATAGAGTAGTTCACCAAAAATCCCAAGCCTTTTTGTGGTTAACAAAAAAAGAATTTCTGAAGAATATCCAGGCTGCTCTTTTCCAAGTCAGTGGGGATATAAGAACTACTTGTATAACTTTCTAAAACTGAAATTTGGAATGAGCTATAACTCTGCTGGGAAAGTTTCTCCTGGCGAGTTTTTGATCTTTAGGGATGTTTTAAGAAGCACGCATTTCCTATCATCTACACTTCTTCAGGTTCTGGAGTTGGATGTTGTCGAATATAAATCCACTGAAAAGAGACTGATTAAGAAAAACAGAGAGATAGAGAGAGAGTGTAAAGGGGGTGTAGAAAGTAAAAGGGAAAGCTGAATGTTGGTGTTGGCAGAGGAGATGCAGATGTTGGCAGGAGTAAGAGGAAGGTGGTGGAGGAGTAGAGAAGTGAGCCAAGCTTTGCATATACAGTATCTCCAATAAAAAGGCACATGTCCACACGTTTGGACAAGACAGGAGTCTGTGACCCCTATGGGACCAGATGTGGTACTGCTAGTTTAAAGAGTACAAACTAATTCTTTTGAATAAATGAAAATATGCACTGAACAAAAGTTACTCTTTATTTTAAATATAGTATACTCTATATACTATATTTTAAAATATAACGTGTATTAATTTAATCCAAAGCTAGCCCTAACTCTAAATTTTTTATGTTTATTTATATATGTATATATATTTTTAAAGAAGTCTCTTTTTGCTCACCAAGGCTGCATTTATCAAAAATAATGTAAAAACACTGATATTGTGAAAAATTACAACTTCAACTATTTTAAAATGTAACTTATTTTCACTGTTAAAAACATTTCTATCTTGGGTTTAGAAAGACATGGTGAATTTTGGGGTGGAGTAACCCTAATATTATTGTGGGAACCATAATACTTTTCTTACACTCTCAGAAATAAAGATACAAAAGCTGGGGTGGTACCTATTCAAACGGTACACTTTTCTATTTTTTAGGTAATGATATGTACACTTTAGGTATTAAAATGTACCTTTATGGTACCAATATGGACCCTTTTGGTACAAAAGTGTACTTTTTGAAAAGTGACCGCTTTTGTACCTTTCTGCTATGAATAGAATTGAAATGTTCAAAAGAAGAGCATTTATTTAAAATGGAAATCTTCTGTAACAGTAAATGTTTTTTACAGCTTCTTTTGATCAATATCATGTTTCACGGTTAAATAAAAAACTCTTCACTTGATAGTCTGTACACCAAAAATGCCTATTTTAATGACTTTTGCATTAGCTTAAATAAAGCATGTATATAAAATGAAACAGAAGCTCTCTGCTTCGTGAACTGGAATGAGAACTCAACGATAAGAGATGTTCAGAAGGATTTTTAAGAGCCCTTTTGTGAAAGCATTATACGTTTGTTCTCAAGACTGTACCTGTCACCTGATGCTTCGGTGGAAAGTGAGCACTATCCTCTGTGACACTGTTTACATAAGGGTGGTGCTGGGTGTGTGAAAGAGGGTTAAATTACAGAATATGTGGTCAGGCCACTAAAAAATCTGCAAAGTAATGTTTATAAATATAGCAGTGACCTACAGGTCCTTTTCAATGGCCTGTGTCTATTACAGGTCTGTGATGTTGGCTTGCGGTGCAGTGGGCAGTTTCTGAATGAGGGCTAGTGTTCTAGAAGGGGTAAGGACTTTTACACTTTACCGGCTATGTTTGTCCACCCTGTGCTCAGGTTAAAGAAACTCTGGCATATTTGTTTAAAGCCGTGGCCTTGTTTTTTTGATGCTACGACCCGAACCGCATGTTTGAAATAAGCTCCAGTTTCCCCGGCGGTGGCTGAAGTGGACAGGAAAGCCACAACATTATGAGAATTCTGCAGCAGATGTGCAGCTCCTATTTCAATGGTTTAATTAATGTTTATTTAATGTTAAAACCTGGCTGTCTATGCTTTCACTGGCTGGACTGCAGCAGTGTGAAAAGACGTGCGAACAGTGTAACTGGAGATTAGTTCATGTATTTACACACTGTTGAGTGCTGCAAAGTGACACATCAAACAGAATATGGGAAGTTTTACAGAGCTGAAAACAAAGGCGAACAATTACAATGTGCCGATTTGGTGATCAAAAAACATTTATCCGTGCTGATAATAGCGTGTGAAAAAAATTTGGTAATAAAACGTATAATGACATGAAAACATGAAGTGGTAGCCAATTTGGAGATACTTGACAAATAACAAGGACATGGCAAAAAGAGAAAATAAAAGGGTATGTATACACTATGCACAGAGAGAGAGAGAGTATAGAGTATAAATATGTGTGTGTGTGTGTGTTTGTTTGTGTGCGTGTGTGTGTGTGTGTGTGTGTGTGTGTGTGTGTGCGTGTATGTGAAATAATTTAAATGTCATATTAGAGGTGTATGGTTTTTAAAAGTCAGACAGAGGAGAAGACTTGAGGGACTCAATGTTTAAAGACTGATGTCAAAAATCACACAAATCAGCCTTTAGTTCAGTCATGTTGTGTTATGTGTAGCATGACATTTCAAGGTATTGCTAAATGTCACACAATGAGATCACAAATTTACCCTTCGCTATAAAGGAAAAACTGACTCTAGAACTGACACCGCACAACATAACATGCATTTTAAAGATCTGACTACTCAAACTTTCCTCTGCTATAAACTAATGGAAGACACAGAGATGTCGCTTTAGGAATTTTCCTTAGACCAAAATACTAACAAAATAAAATAAGGGAAATGGCAGTGAAGGAATGGAACAATAAATAAGGGCAGGGTTAGACAAACACTACAAAAGAGGGACATTTACTTGAAATATCCTCACATGCAAAACGGTGGGGTTTAATTTTTGGAAAGAGGAGTACAGTATGTCGCTTTTCCAAGGAAGAGAGATTATTTAATTTGGATTCTCACTAGCCTTAGACCGTTAGACAGGAATACGGGGAAAGAAAAAAGATGAAAGAAAATAAAGTTTGGTGTTACTAAATGTGATACTGAACAAAATAAAATATTTTTTAATTCCCTGTTTTTACATTTTATTTAAAAACATTTTTTTAAGTCTGATATGCAAATAATGGACTGATTTTTGAAACGGAATAATTTATATATACAGTACAGGCCAAAAGTTTGGACACAACTTCTCATTCAATGTGTTTTCTTTATTTTCATGACCATTTACAGTACATCGGTAGATTCTCACTGAAGGCATCACACCTATTGTGATGGTCAGCTGAATGTACCAGTTCAGTTTGAATGGCACTCTAACCTTCCCTTGTTCTATGTATTTTTCCACTCCATGTATGTTCTGTCACCTGTTTACTCTGTCTCCGCCCCCCTCATGTGTCTCCATGCCAACTAATATGTTCTCCTCCCCTTTTTTGTTAGTCCTTTGTATAAATAAATACTTTTTCCCTGTTAATCCTTGTTTGTTTTGTTGTATATTGATTCCCCAGTATCGACTTCTGCCTGCCTCCTGACTACGTCTCTGTCTTACCTGTATTGCTCCGTTTGCCTTGTATCTGACCATCGCCTGTTCACACTGCCCCGTGAGTTGTTCTGCAACCTTTTAATAAAGAACTTGCAAATGGATTTGACCGTCTCGCTCCTGGTCTTATACAGAATGATCAGCCAGCCAACAGAATCCAGCAAGTGTTCCAGCGTGGACTTCGATCCTGGCCATGACATCATGTCGCAGCTGCATATGATTATCCAACGAGGACGCGACATAGAGGAGTATGTAGATGATTTAATCTCTTACAGTCACCTCGCTCGCGCTTCCGAGGACACGATCAAGCACTGCTTTTACCGAGGGCTCGACCCGGAAGTGCTTGACGAGGTGGATTGGAGCCTAGCTGAGCTCATTGAAGCTATTTCAGTCATCCTCGATTCTCCGATGACGGTGTGAGAGGTCAATGAGGAGGTTTGCAACCAGCAGCAGTCATCAGATCACGAACGCTCCAACGCCAACGTGATCGCCGCCATTTTCCGCCTCGCCGACGAAATAGCGGAGAAAGCCGAGTCCAGAGCCAAGATGGTGGTCACGGAAGAGCGTGGACACAAAATGCCGGCTATAGCTCCAGACGGTTCTCAGACAGTTCCCATCACACAGTATGAACCAGTGCACACCGCACGCTGGAACCAGGCCCACTCCCCTGGGAGGTGGACTTTGTTTTCAACAACACGGTCGTACAGGGAGATGCACAGCCATGCCTGCCCGCGGTTTCCTCTCCGCAGTCATCGGGTTCCGCTACCGAGAGGGGCCGTGTGGTGTACAGTTTGGCCCGGCTACTCGCCCAGTCACCGAACGACAGCTAGGGGAGCTGTCTGCCACTCCGGTGGTTCCAGAGTCGCCCACGGGGGGCGCCGTTCCTGTCACTCAGCATCAGGGGCTGAGTGATGCCCAGTCAGGTAACGAGAGACATCTAGGGGAGCTGTCTACCACACCAGAGGTTCTCGGGACGCCTGCAAAGGAAGCTGGCACCATCACTTAGCGAGAGGGGCGAGTGATGATCAGTGGGGTGCAGGGCCACAGTTAAGGAGGGCTGTCGGCCATCCCAGCGGTGCCTGGTCAAGTTGTCGAAGACCCTCATGATTCCCATCGCACGGTACGAGGGACCGTGCTCAGCCCAGCCTGCTCCAGTCACACAGCCCGACAAGCTGTCGAGGGCCCTCACAATTTTTCACCAGTCAGTAGCGGGCTCCGCCGCCTGTTCCGCCCAGGAGGAGGTCTCCACCGCCGGTTCGGCCCCGGTGGGCTTCTCCTCCGCCTGCGCTGCCTCGGTGGGCCTCTCCGCCGCCTGCTCCCCCCAGAGGGAGGTCTCCGCTGCCTGTTCCCGCTCGTTGGGCTTCTCCACCGCCTGCTCCGCCCAGAGAGACGTCTCTGCCGCCTGTTCCACCCAAGAGGAGGTCTCCGCCGCCGGTTCGGCCCCGGTGGACTTCTCCACTGCCTGCTCTGCCCACAGGGACATCTCCACCGCTAGCTCCACCCAGAGGGAGGCCCCCGCCGCTGGTTCTGTCTCGGTTAATTAGTGGAATTTCTTGCTTTATCAATGGCCCTGGGACCATCAGTTGTGTTGCGCAGAAGTCAGGTTTCCACACAGCCGACAGCCCTATTGGGCAACTGTTAAAATTCAGCTAACCAATCAGCTAACTAAAGAAAAACAAGTGGCCATCATTACTTTAAGAAATTAAGGTCAGTCAGTCTGGAAAATTGCAAAAACTCCATAAGTGGAGTCGCAAAAGCCATCAAGCGCTACAACGAAACTGGCACACATGAGGACTGAACCAGGAAAGGAAGACCAAGAGTAACCTCTGCTTCTAAAGATAAGTTCATGCAAGTTAACACCAGCTCAGATCAGAGACCAGATAAATGCCACACAGAGTTCTAGCAGCAGACCCATCTCTAGAACAACTGTTAAGGAGAGACTTCATGGTCAAATAGCTGCCAGGAAACCACTGCTAAGGAGAGGCAACAAGCAGAAGAGATTTGTTTGGGCCAAGAA